>CM072818.1:85142282-86342282 GCA_036937905.1 Salvia rosmarinus
TAACAATAGTTCTTGTGTGCATTCTGTTGAGCAATAAAAGTCCGAAATTTTGGAACTAAATAGTTGTCACTATAGTAGAGTTGGATTGTTTGTGACATTTTCAGGAAACCAGTATTCCCAATATATAGTGTACAATGATAATGGTTCACTTATACTTCTTTGTTTTCTATACATGATCAAATTTTAATTATTCATTCTTTTATTTATATTATGAGGTCAGAGGTCTTGACAACCAGGGTTTTAGGGGTTTCTTACCAAATGATATATCTCAACTTCGTCATCTCCAGAGCATGTAAGTCAGATCAGGCCATCTAGTTATGATAATCATCAATGTATAAATGGATTAGCAGATATGTACGAGTTTTCTATTTTTATTGTGAACGATCTATTTCTCCCATTCATCAGATATGAATCTCAATGCATGGCTTGACTAGAAAAAAAGTTCTTTTTCTAATGTTGTCTTAAGTTCTAATCATTGCATCATGGTTCATTTGGCTTTTATACATTTCTCATAATCATATTAACTTGTGTATTTACAGAAATTTAAGCGGGAACAGCATTTCTGGGGGCATTCCCTCTTCACTTGGATCAATTCCTAGCCTGGAGATTCTGTAAGTAAAATTTACACCAACTTATAAGCTGTTTTTAGGAGCTTAAGCTCTTAAGAAGTGTTTGGCAAATAAGTTCTTAAACAACTTATAAGCTGCCCAAAGAATAAGTTTCTCAATTCCAATTTATTTTTTCATGAGCTTATAAGCAATAATGAATTTGCCAAAATAACCTTAGTATAGTTCCTTATTTCCAATATATATCCTATCAACTTCATTCAATTATTCTAACTCACAATTATCTCTAGCTTATAAGTTCAATTATTTAAACACTTTGACAACTTATAGATCTTGAGACATTACATCTTATAAATTATTGGAGCTTATTAGCTCTCTAAAATAAGCTTAGCCAAACACCCTCTTAGTCTGGTTTGAGATTTATTTCTTGGGTTTCTCTCCCTGAAGAAAAGATCATGAAGTCTGAACTTGTTTATCCTTTTAATATTTTTGATTGTGGAACATGAGCAAATGTTGCAGCTGCCATGTTGTCTTTATCTTTGCTTCATTTCAAGTAATCAAAAGCAGGGAATCAAACGAACGAGCTATCTTCAGTTACTTCTGCTAATTTGGTTTGTCTGAAGGATTTCTAGTATATAAAACTTGCAATAGCTTTTAATTTCTAGTAATTGATGAAATGAGTGGAAAGAAGTTGCGGTTTTCTACTCTCTTTTTTCATTTGATTGTGCGTAACTCTAAAATAGAAGTGTAAGATAAAGTATGTAACTTGCAAATGCATTACGTGTTTAAGCAGGATAATATACGCCAGATTATTCGTTGATGGAGAACCTTTGATCCTCAATCGATGCTCCTGTCAGCTGTTCCTCTAAATAAACATTTGGGACTAATACAGTGTACAGACCACTAAGTGGGAACAATGTTGACAACGACAAATGCAGTCAATCATTTTTCCTTCGTGATTTACTGTCGATAAATCAAATTGCTACCTCTTGCTTATTGTCTGTCGATAAATCAAATTGCTACCTCTTGCTTATTGTCTATATACATGGAATTACATGTACGTAATGATTGCCTCATCCACTGAACAAATGCTGAAGCAAGATTTTGAACAACAGGGATCTGTCGCTCAACTCTTTCAATGGATCCATTCCTGAAAGTCTAGGACAGCTAACCTCATTACGGATACTGTAAGAAATTTGAAGATCTTACCCGACTATGACCTGAAAACTCTTCGACACGGACTAATCTGTTGCTCCTTTCACAGGGACCTTAATGGCAACTCTTTATCAGGAAGAGTTCCAGCTGCACTTGGGGGAAGGCTCTTGCATGGAGCTAGCTTCAAGTATGTTCTACCTATGTCTCAAATTCAATCCCTTGATTATTAGTAATTATTTTCTAATGTCCTAATCTTTGTTCGATCACATGCCCTTAAATTTACAGAATCTCAACAAACTTGTTAGCATAGGGTTGGGCATGGGTGGTTAAACTCAGGAAGTGACTAAATCAAGTTGCATAAATTTGTGTCCTGTGTTAAATGTCTCGTTAGATGAGATGACTTTAATGAGACTATGCTTTTGCCACTATGGGAATTAGGCTTCTTTGCTTGTCCCGTGAGAACCATTATGCTTGTTGTTGTGCAGCTTTACTGATAACTCAGGTCTTTGTGGCATCCCGGATTAGCAACGTGCGGCCACATCTCTCCGTTGGTGCTAAATTAGCATCGGGCTGGCTTCCTCATGGCCATTGTACTGATAGCGACATGCTTGACATGTTGGTGGAAAGGCGGCAAAACATTCTTCGTGCTCAGAGAATTGCAGGTATATCTCTTGATTGTGGACTGCTCGATTTGCCAGATTCATTACTTCTTCTCTTGACTTGGTAATTTTCCTTTTGCTCAGAGAGAGACGCACCATATGCAAAAGCGAGGACACATTTCAATCGCGATGTACAAATGGCAAGACATCAAGGCCAAGAACATGCCAAGACAGCAGCTGAGAACTAGCCGAGCTTGTTAGCATAACTGACCAGCAACGAAGACGAATGTATACGTGCATTTGTATCTTCTTGTACGATTCTGTCAATACGTGGAAGCCTTCCCATGCTACAGCATCAACTTATATGTCCCAACTTTGAGGAGGAGCTCATTGCAGTTTGCATCTGTGGAAGTTGCTCACTTATGGAAGAACTGTGTATATTACTGTAGTTTCTCATAATATATAAATATATATTTCAGACAAAATCAACAATATTGATAGCTTAATTTAGATGAACCTTCAAAATCACATTTTTGTTCACTGCTGCGTTTATAAATTATATTCTCCCCTGTATCTTTTAATTCTTTTGTAATTAAAGTTCCTCCTATATGTATAGATAGCATACTTGTAACTTGATATCTTCGGAACGGATTTGTCTAATATTTGGGCTAAGAAAGTTATTTGGGCTCAAGTGTTAAAAGACCCAAATTCTATTCTAGACAGCCCTATTATAAGCCCTAATGTTTAGTTTTAATTGCCAAAGCTAAAAAAATAATATTAAAAATGAATTGAAGTTATTTTACTGATCTATATTTTATCAGCCTGTGGTTAGAAAAATAAATATATACAAATAATAAATTCTTGTTCGTCATGTGCTATCTAAAACTCGCATAAATATGAATATACATGCAAGTCGGCAGCTTCATTTGAAAAAATTGATATATATTTTTGAAATAAAAATGAAAATACTACTAATTTTAGAAGAGAGCGAATCATAAGATAAGAGGTTGATTCCATGGTGATGGAATGAATGCACACCCCTCACTATTCATTAAAATAATAATTTTATCAGAATAATGAATAGTGAGGGACGCGATTGCACCTCATCTGGAATCAACCAGATAGGATAGGCATCGCTAATGAAAAAAGGCAAAATAAAAATAAAATGTAAGAAGGTGATGATTACAAAGCGAAAGGGAAGTTTGAACGCAGACGCGTCCTTCCACCTCACCATCAATCAAACACATCGAGAGAAGAAATCAAAATGCTCCACAGACATAAGGGATGGCGTTTGGTTCCAATTTCTAGTATTTTCATCATTGTTTAATTAGAAAACTATATTAAATTCTTTGTAAAAAAATTGTGTGTGAAACAAAAAGTATGTTTGCCAAATTGTACAGTTGATTGAGCTGTTAAAACTACCAGTAGCATAGAAAATGTAGATCTATATAGAAATATTTTAAACAAATATTTATGTTGTGAATTGAATTACTGAATTATTCTTAAAAATATAAAATAAAGTAGAAATATTATTCGAAATGAATAATAACAATGTAGTAATTAAGGTGGTGCAGCAGTCAGCGTGTAGAACAGCAACAGCAGTAGCAGTTGCACAACTCCCACACAACACTCAAACATACGTCAGCCGTTGCCATACATTTTCAGACTATTCTTTCTTTTGGCTTTAACTATTTCTGATCTGTAAAAAGTAGGAGCCCCACAAATTTATAAAACGTCATCCACTAAATGTGAAAAATGGTAATAAAGACTTATAAACACTAGAATTTCTCGATTTCTTTCCTTTTTTTTTTTGAAACATTCTTTAATTTTTTTTATCCATTCATAATAACTATTTTTTATCTTAATATCTTTAAGAATATCATTTATTTATACTGTTTATCATCTATTATCTATTATTTCTCTTTTTTATTCTAAATAATCTATTTATTTATATTTTTTATTATATATGATTCATCACTCACTAATTTAATATTATATTATTATAAATTTTTTATTTTATTTATAATAAATTCAAAAAAATTTATTAAAATTTGTATTGAAGATTCTGTGGAATAGATTTGAGGATGAAAAAGTAATTTATATAGTATTATTATATGTAAGAGAAAATTTGGAAAGTGTGGAGTCAAAAAAGGGGCACACAAAATTTTGATTTGAGTGGATGATGAGTGCAGAGAGAGAAATAGAACTGGGGTGTCTCCTTCAACTCGGACACCACGTAAATCGTAACGCACCACGTGCCCACCTGACACCATTACACTCTCTCTCCACCCACTTCCCTTCACTTTTAAGCAATTTCTCTCTCCAGCCGAATTCCACCTAACCCAGATATAGGTGCGATTTCTACTCGCAGATTCAAATGATTCGTTTTCGCAGCTTTATCCATTATACTTGGATTTATTAGATTAAATAGGAGTAGTCCTGTAATATAGATTCGATCCGATCCGTAATTTAGTTTTAGAACAATGATATACTTCCTCCTTCCTGTTATTCATACTTTTTTTTTTGGATATGTAGATTAAAAGAATTATATTTTATATATAAAATAATATGGGTATGAAATTTGAGATATTTTTTAATATAAAAAATGTTTCATTTTTTAGAAACGGATTGATTTAATGGAATCGTTCAAAAAAAACGTGTCATGAATATTGAGACGGAGATAGTATATAATTAGTTCTTACATGTAAATTTTGGTCTACTTTTTATGATACAAATAATTTTAGATAGTCTCATCGATTCAATCCCATCTATCCAATCAATCTCAAGTAATCTAAGGGTAAATTCCAAAAGAAAGAAAGAAAGAGGTCTCCACCTCCAATATTGCTTATTAAATGTATTTATGATAGCCTCTTCCTTAATGTTCAGTCAATCCTATGACTCTGCCGTATTAATATATTTTATACGGACGAAAATAATTGAGCTGCTTGTAGTTTTGTTTATTTTTCATATTTTGACTTCATAAACGCGAATTATTATTGAAGGATTAATAAAGAAATTGTTGGAGTATGAATGGACAGACACCAAAATTAGTATACCTCATAAAATATAAGTAGTGGGAGATGGTTCAGACATTAATTAATTGGTCCCAAACTAAATTCAAATGCCGGCCAACCCGTACACTGCACTCTTCAGGCTGGGGCCCACCACAACAAACAAAAACTCTGTCACCCACCACTGTAGCCCAAACTAAAACAAGCGAAATCCACAAATTTATTTCTTTGCCAAAATATATATATTCAAACAAATTCCGGAAATTGTATTTTTCTATTTACCACGAACTTAACAGCTCGTTACTTGTGACTTGTGATATTCTTACATAATAATTTGTGAATATATGAAAAAATTATATTTTAGCAAATATTATATAGAAAAAAGTAGAGCATCTAATAATACACGAAAAAACGTATTGGAAATGTCTGCGGAGAGTAATTAATATGAAAATAAAAATAATAGCTCGATAGAATCCAAGAAAAAGTACAATTTTTTGAGATGAATTAAAAGAAAAGTTTCCGGGATTAAAAGGCTTTTTCTCTGTCTTAATCAACATCTGTTTTGTACCAAGTACAGTCCACTTTGTTCTAAGACATCACATTTTAATCTATTTCGTTTATCCATAGAAAAATGCATGTTGATACTATTCCAGACCATTACTATAAGTGTAATAATTTCGTATTGAAGAGATTAGACAATTCGATTAAGAAATTAATAAGAAAGCATTGCATCCTTAAGAAGGATTTTTACGTTAGAAGCTTTGTGTTGTTTTCAAGTTGAGACGATAGAATCGGCGCAGAATCGAGATAAGATTCTCGGATCTTATTTAGATAAGAACACCCAGATTGAAGGGTCTTAAGATGATGATACACGCTCAATAAGTTTGATTTCGAAAATTGAGAATTTCAAAATCTACGTTTTGTGACGCTTCAGGCTTGCCGATTAAGCTCGGATTAAGAGCAAAATAATTAAAATGGTTTTAAGGTCAAAATAATTTTAATTATTATATTTTATTGATATTTGATGATGGAAAATTTAGAAAGTGATTTTGAAGGATTTAAGAATAATGGAATATTTAATTCCATTATTTGCATAAAATGGAATTAAATCTCTATTTTATAAAGTGAGTTTCTATTATATATTTTATAATTTTGGAACTTTATATTGATGAAAATGATGAGTTTAAAGTGTTAAGAAAATAAGATTCAATTTTGGAATTTTGGGAATTAATTATGGAATTTTCTAGCATATTTTGGAAAATTACATGAAAATACATTATTATTATTATTATTTTATTAATTCCGAAAATTCAAGGAATAAATATGGAGATTATTTTATGAAATTCTCTAGAATATGGTGTGTTGGCACCATTTTGTTTGGGGAAAATAAAAGGAAATTTAATTTATAATGTGAAATTACTATTTTACCCTTGTTAATTTAATTTATTACATAAGTATACCCATGCTTTTAAAACCATTTTCTTCCCAATTTGTAGCCAAAACCCACGCAACACACACATGAACACACACTAATTTTGAAAATTTCAAGAGAAAATAGGAAGATCCAATAGTTGAATTTTCGATCCGTCAAACGAGGTATAATCTCGCCTCTAGAACACATCTACGGATTGAAAATTTTAAAATTCATGAGCATATGTTATTTCATATTTTCGGTTATATGCTGAAAATTTGAAGAATTATGTTTGGTTTGATTATTTGTTAACATTATGATAGATTTGACGCTCACGTATTGTTTAACGTTGAAATTGTAAGGCATATGTTATTATTTCGTAATTTCATGTAAATTTCGAAAATATTAAGGCCTTTGATCTTGAATTTATGATGTTGTTATGATTAAATTTACTTCATATATATGCTATTGGATTGATATAAAAGTGATGGCGAAAGAAAACGCTTAAAATCGAAACTATGTGGATGATCCCAAAATGGCCGAAACCCTAGGTCCAAATATTGTTGGATTTTTGATTTTATTTGATCATTTTGACTTCATATTTGGATTCTATGATATGAATAAAGCCTAAAATGATTTATTCGGATTTTTCCACGACGTATTCAAAACGGTAAAATTTTAGTTTGTCGGGAAATTAGTTTTCAAAGCCAAAGCTTTGATCTTTATGTTTTATTGATAAAATGGTGATATTTAATGATAGTTGAGCATGTATATAGGTTCGTTGGTGTTAGATGACGTCTCACGTGAATTTTCGACGTTAGACCAAGTGACATCTTAAGGGATTTTCGTTGATGGTTAAGATGAGATGATTGAAGCTTATTGTTGAGTTTTATATGATCATTGAGACATATGGTGATGAATTGATGGAGTTTGGGCTATGTTTGGTCGATCGGTGTTGATTTGGCGATGCGCTTTATAAACGTTCTACCGCCAAATTTTCGATAGAATTGTTTGTTAATAAGATGCTAGAGGATGCAATGACCCAAGTTTTGATAGACCATAGTGTCTTAGATTTGATATCGAGAAGATATGATCGTGTCGACTACTAAGACGATTAATGTTCTTGTTTGGTCTTGATAGCTTTTATGCCGCTTTATATGGATTGATGGTCCAAATGGGATAAAGAAAGAAATGGAATTGGGAATTAGTTCCTTAACTCTAAGGAACATCCAGTGGGTTTAAGTATTTTCTATAATAATATGCTTATGCTTTTAAATATTTTCAAAAGATATGATATGATTATGCATGAAATATGACATGAGATTTATGATATGCATTGATTTGAATAGTTGATTGACTTGCCAATGTTTTTAGCATGAGCATAAGCATAATGCACAACCTATCCACGGAAAGAAAGAAAGAAAAGAAAGAATTTACCGACGTCGGTATGACCGTAGTTGAGAACCTTCGGTCCAACTCGGGTATGTGATATAAAGGTGTTTGAGAAGAGCCTACTTCTCAACACGCAGAAAGAATCCGTGGATATGGGAAGAGAGAAGAAAGTTGCATGCAAACATATACATGCATATGCATATGATATTATGATGATATGAAAGCAAGTAAGTATTTATTTATGAAAGTACATGTTATGGCAAGTCAGTTTATAGCCCTAAGGGCAAAGTTTATCTTTATGTTTTTCATGATACCCACCGAAAGTGCATTTTGTACTCACCGCATATATTTCTAAATATGCAGGTTGAGTTTAGAGAATCTTGGAATCGAATGTCGTGTAAAGGAGCTTTCTAAATGTTGATTCATGTCAAGTTGTTTAATTGTTTGGTCATGTTTATCGCCTGCAGAATTATGTCTTCATACATGATTCTCAACCACGTTTTCGTTGTCGAACTTTGGCATTTATTTGCTTATGTGTTCATGTTCAATACTCGTGAATAAGGATTTCTCAAATGCTTAGAATTATTTTCGTTGGATTCAATATTATTCGTTGAATCGTTGTCATTCCTTGTTTTAAATTGTTGATAAATCCTTCTTGTTGACAAAACATTCTTGGAAACTTACTTTATATTTTACCTTCGAACCGTAAATGTTAGATTCATTCGTTAAGAAAGTTGTTGCCATCTTTTCTCGACATATTATTGAACACGCCGTCGTTAAATTTTCTTCTTAATCGCGAGTCACGGCCTAATTACCTGATTAGGTAGTCGGGTCGTGACAATAAGATAAACAATATTACTAAAAGGAATTAGGCTTTGAAGGTTTATCGATTTTTATTTGAATTATATTATGCTGTCAGGATAGTATTTGAGACTAAAAGCATGCACCTATGCATTAAGTTTGATATCATGAAGGGTTAAATCTTGTACAAAAGACCATTCCATCATAATAATACTAGTTATTACTCCCTCTGTCTCTTTTAAAATGTCTCACTTTCATTTTTGGATTGTCCCATTACAAATGTCTCATTACATTTTAAGAATTAATTATCCCTTCAAAAAGTGTGGACCCTACTAACTTTTTAACACTTTAACTACTTTATACATTTCTCCTAAATACTCGTGTCCAAAAGAAAGGATACAATTTAAATTGGAAGGATGGAGTAAAATGTTTGAAGATTAAATGTTTTTTAAGTAACTCACAATAGTGTCACATTCGTACACCTATATAAAAAGGATTCAGGCCAATTTTGCAGATCTACGAATCACATCCTTTTGCAGAACTCCAACATCTATGAATTCTTGTAAAAAATTCTTAACTAGGTATTTTCCGTATGTATTTTTTATTTTTTATTAGTGTGAAATTTAGCCGATAATGTGAGATTTGACCGCTCACATAAGAAAAATGAAATAATAGATCAATTATATCATAAATAATCTTATTAGAGCATCATTCTTCAAATCAAACGCAACCTTATCAATGGAACAAATTCAGATACCAAATCATTATAATATCCACCATCTAACAACCCATAAATACAAAAGGGTCATGCAATTACTTAAGTAGGAAGCACTCAAACAAGACGCCGTTTGTCCAAGCATAGAAAGTCACAAACACTGCTGCCTGCTGGTTTGTTTTACCAACGAAATTAACTCAATTAATTAAGAATTAATAGATTTAAGACAATAACCAAAGATTGAATTCTAACGACCATAATATGAGAATTTCTCACTCTTTAGGATTGCTCCTTATTAATACTATGTAATAGTTCTCTTAACTATTTAACCGTTAAGTTATCGTGATTTATCTTTGATATTCTTATAAGACTAGGAAGTAGGGTTTCTCGAGAGAGCTTCCCTTTATGAGATAATAAAAGTCACACAGACCACGCATCAGGCCTTTCAAAGCCGCAGCAACACATGATAAAATCACCGTTCAGTAATAACAAAAAGTCGCAACACAAATAAACAGACCAATTTAATCAAAAGCCGCCCACGTAGCCCGATAATACTTAAATTAATTCCACCTCCCACCATAAAATACAACGGAATATACTAATAAGCTACAACACTACATATACATCTATTTAAAAGGACCCAAAACATTTTTATAGTTCCATATAAGATAACAACGCAATCCAGTGATATTAAATTAAGTCGTAAAAGTCTTGGAAGAAGAGTGAATTACAATCATAATTTTAATTTTCAAAAAAGTAGGGGGAGAAAGGTGGAGGCGCCGCTTGGGCAGCGCCGTACAAGGGTGTAGGGTAGGGCATACGTCAGCATGGGGGCGGGAGATGTGTTTGGTCTGAGTCACATGACAAATGCCGACGCCCCCATGCCGCGACACGTCTTGTCAAGCGGCGGCTCCTGCCTGCCCCCTCCAACCCCACACCCACACAACAATCACACGGACACTGCTTTTATTCTCTCTCTACTTTTGTTTTTTTTTTTTTTCCTATTTTGATTAGTATTTTGGTGTTGCTTCTCTACCCATTTTTTTCCCTGCGGTTTGATCAAATCTCTTAGGACATGGGAGTGGGGCATGTTGCTATGTTTTGACCGGTCGCCCACAGTAAAATTGCCAGCCACACCTACAGAAGTAGTTGTCTTTTTGTTATTATACTGTACTACTAATGTGGGCAATCATAATGGTGCTGCCATATCTTACTACCTATTAATACTTTTCCAAGTAATTTACATAATAAATGAATGGACGTGATTTGTATTTCATTTTATGACACCATTTAAAGATGTGACCAAAACTAGACTTTTCTAATAATTAGTCATTTTGGATTAGGGCATTGCATATGTGGGAATAACATAAATTACTTTCTAGGTTAAGTTATAATGCAAGCAATTTGTAACCCATGATCCTACATAAATGAGCACTTTACCCTTAGTTCCTCTAGAATTGACTACTATATTAGCCCTAGGATATTACATTATAAATATCTCTTTCATGCATTTTTTCATTTTTATCTCTTGCACTAACACACACACACACACACAAAAGCTAAGACTTTCTTGTATAATTTTGTCACAATTCATTACACTGATTAACAAACTTGAGTATTCAAGATTCTGCCTAGAGAACCTCTTCCTTCCTTTTTTTTGCATACCTGCTATGTGGTTTTGACAAATTGATTGAAAACATCTGCATGTTCTTACTCTGAATTCTCATAAGGTATTATTATTTGAAGTTTGATATATTTGATATTGTGACGATGTTTCCAAATTTAAAAACTTCATCCTGTCTCTTTTATTTAATATTTTTGGTTCTAGTAACGCACATTATAAAATAAATTATGGAATCCACTTTTTGATAAATTTTTAACTCTTATCAATTTAATACAATAACAAAATAAATAAATAAGTACATGTAAACAATATAGTATGAGGTACTTGATTATAATATAACGATATATATATGTACTAGTTTACAGTACTCCCTCAATCCCGCTAATGTTGGCTTGCATACTATTTTGAATTGTCCTACTATTGTTGGCTCATATCATAAAATGAAAGAATTTTACGCTAAAAAATATCGCAAATTTTATGTCATACACTATTTTATAAACAAAACACAACTCTCTTTAATCCACGTGCAAAAAAGTTGTGAACCAACATTAGCGGGATGGAGGCAGCATAACTTGTAACTATAACAACAGAATTGTCTATTACATTTCAAGATACATATTAATTCAGTACAAAACAGAGTGAATACAACTGATATTTTCGGCTCCTTAAACAGACAATTAAATATTATGTCTTTTATGGTAACATCGAAATTTTCTATGATTGATCTCTATAACTTTCAGTTTCTAACTATTATATTTTGAATTATTCTTTGGCAAGCTTAAATTTTGTATATTGATAATTATTTGGTACCTTCACTTGTATGACCATATCGATCAATCAATTCAACTAAATATTACGGCTGATCAAAAATTTATTCTCCATCCTCAATCAAATAGTTTCTATATTAAGCTAATCAAAGAAACTAAATGTTGGGTTTAAGGATAAATGTTTTGTGACGTTGAAGATAAGTTTTATATCATTGTAGTTTGCTAATTTGGAGCAGAATCTAATTGTAGGCAAGTTTGTCAAGCAATGTGTCATATAAGGATAATTGATGCAATTTGAAGAATTCGGTTTTTAACCGTTTAACATCATCATCCAAGCATTTATTGCAATCAACTATAAGCTCCATTTGTTATTAATATATTAAAATACAATAGCGGTTTAAAAAGAATAAAACATACGTAGAAATTACTCTTATATACTGTAACGTTTGAATTTTTTCCTAATGTATCTCAAGATGTACGAAATTACAAATTAATACATTTACTATAATTGTTATTAATTAATCTTATCGTATTATTATATTTTCGATGCTTGACGTTTCTAACTAGTACTTCCAAAATGATAATATTAGCAATATTTTTCTTGATCTTTTTTTAGACGTGTTCATGCACAAGCATTTTACAACCTGTTGAGTCAGCATTAATGATAGAATTGTAAACAATAATAATATAAATTTATAATTTTGGATGTGTGAAGATGCAATTCATAAATTAAATGCAGTCTATAATAAAAAGGGACACAAAGTAAACTTTTGTGTAGGATGGGCCTAAAAGTAATAAATCCTGAAATCACTCCAAGCCTATCGAGTGTCTGCTAAGTCATCATCGGATTCGCACACATTATTTGCTAACAGTTGAATGTGTAAATAATACTGTTAATTGTTAAACACCATTATACAAACCTATCAAACGGTGGCGTTCTGAACCGCACGCCCCTTAAAAGAGAGAGATTTATTGCGTGTGGATTACCAATTATGTTTAGAAAAAATAAACAATGTTAGTTCAATAAATTAATTTTATAATTTTAATCTAATAAATTAAAAATACCTTAATGAAGCATATTGAATAGATTTTGTGGTAATTTTAGTCTTTAAGTGATTTTCCGACATCGAAAATCACAATTGGGGTCGGAAATAACATGTAGTCCGTAAATCAATTTCAACGATGTTTCTGACTTGTTCTTTTCTATATGTTATTTTTTGGTGAATATGCTTCTTGATATCAAAATTATTCATGGCTTAAAATTATCACAAATCAATTCATTAAATTAAATTAATATATTTTTAAATATTATATTAAAATTATCATAAAATCAATCTATTAAATTACAATTTTGTATTTTCTCGTATTTTTATTGGGAGGACATTTTTGGATAGTGAAAAAATGATCAAACGGCAAAAGCGCACGCCAAGAGATGGTCCCGCGCCACACACGATAACTCGCTGTTTGTATAATTAAGCGGTTCGTGCCGTCCAGCCGACGATTACGGGAGACTCAGTGGATACCCCACAAAAAACTTTCACACACTCAAACACGCACTGCCACACCACATAACTCCCTCTCTTTCCCACAAACCTTACCCCCCTAAAGAAACCAGTTCTCTGCGTCAATCTCTCCCTTTCACTCTCTACCTTTCTCTGCATTTTCATTCTCCGCCATGGCGTCGACGCGCGAGGGCCACTACCGAGGCGTGAGAAAGCGCCCATGGGGCCGCTACGCCGCCGAAATCCGCGACCCGTGGAAGAAGACACGTGTCTGGCTCGGCACGTTCGACACCCCCGAAGAGGCCGCCCTCGCCTACGACGGCGCCGCCCGGTCCCTCCGCGGCCCCAAGGCCAAGACCAACTTCCCGGCGCCGCCGTCGGGGCTCTCGCTGGACCTCAATCTGCCCTCCGATCACCGCTGGATCGCGCCGACGGAAAGGCTCATGATCAATGAGTTCCTCCACACCGGCGTGCTCAAGGACGTCGCCGCAGCCGGGCAGGGCAATGGCGGACAGGTGGTGGCCGCCGCCGTGTCGCCGGCGGCCGATGGTGACTCTCAGGCGAAATTCTTTGGGATCGTCAGGCGCGGCCTACCCATAGACTTGAACGAGCCGCCGCCGCTGTGGCTTTAGAGAAACATTCGAATTTTTCGGCACTAGGTAGCAATTTCCTCACGTTTTTTCTTTCCTGACAACTGAGATTTTTCTGAGCTTGGTCGGAGAAATCATGGTTATGATCGGATTCGGATGAAATATCTTATCGCCTGTATATATTATGCGCTCTTTGTGAGGTTCGTCATGAGATTAAGACCGGATTTTTGCCCTTACTTGTAACTTGATGATCCGTGCATGTTAACTTTGATTTTTTTGTTACTATCGTATTTAATTATTTTTGTGGTAGCATAAAAAATTTGGTAGGCACGCGCCGACATGAGTTTACTTGGTCGTAGAAAAGCTGTAGGAAAAGAGGTGTGGAATAATATTTCTACGGGGTAAGCAAGCGTGTGGGCATAAAATGTAAAAAGGTATACTTTATAGTTATTAATAATGTAATAAGAAATTTCCTTTCAGAGGATAAGTAGTACAAGGTTGTGGCGAAGTGTGAGAGGCATACGATTTGTGTGAAGAAAACAGTATATTCATTGCGGTTGGATTTCCTTGGACGGATTAGGGTTAGATTCACGTGGGCTTTCATGCCTCGATTTGACCCATCAGCTGCCTGCCTTTTATTTTTGTAGTTTAATTTTATTTTTATTGTTTTCTGCTTTTGATGTCATCTCTTCTTGTTTTTACATCATCCATTTCATACTGTGAACTTAGGTATCCGAGTATATTTCAATTATGTACATTTCCCGTATGGTATATTAGTAGCAGGGAAAAGATTCGAATGCGAAGTTTACTCCCCCATGTTAAAATGGAAGAATCATGCATTTTTGGGTGTACTAATTAGCATCTGGCATTTGCACTCAAGGTCACAATGAATTCTGTAAAGAATTTTGTATAAATAAATCTTGATGCTGGCGAATATAACGTTATTGGTTCCCTCTAATGTTGTTCAAGTTGATATTGAGGGTGTTGGGCTGAGTTTATAAGTTCTTTAAAATAATTTATAAGTTGTTTAGTAGTTTATAAGTTTATAAATTTTTAAAATAATTTATAAGTTGTTTAGTAGTTTATAAGTTGTTGTAAATTGTTTGATAAAATAAGTTCCTAAACAACTTGTGTTGTGAAAATAAGTTCTAACAGTTTATAAGCTCTCATGAAAATAAGTTGGTCAACCTTAATTTATTTTTTCATAAACTTATAAGTAATCATGATTTTATCAAAATAATATTATTATAGTTCGTTATTTCTTATACATAAATTATCAATTTCATATGTCAATTTTATCTCTCTAAATATGATTTTTTTTCTAATTCACGATTCTTTTTTAGTTTATAAGATCAATTATCCAAACATTTTAACAACTTATGTTAAGATTTGAGATATTATCTAACTCTCAAAATATCTTATAAGCTTTTCGTTTTATAAACTCTAAAATAAATTTAGCCAAACACCCTATTATCTTATCGATATCCGAGCCCAACTGATAATAATTTAACCCAGGTTCAAATTAACTGAGTCTATCCCACAACATAGATTATATCAATATAAAATGAAATCATTCAAGTTATACTTTTATGCAATTATTGTATCAATCTGCACTTTTATTTTAATTTTTTTGAATTGAATATAGGGAAATTGGGACTCGGTACCATGATATATACCCACTTTTACAAATAGGGGAATACTACCGAAAATTAGATCCCACACTAACTAACTCACATGGGTTTAGCTCAGTTAGTTAAGAACTAATAGATTTAAAACAAGGATCAATGATCGAATCCTAGCAATCGTAGTATGAAAGTTTCACCTTCTTTAGGGTGATTCCTTGTGGGTATTAGGTAAAGTTCTCATAGTTTTTAACCGATAAGTCGTCGTGATTTATACTCTCATATTCTCATGGGTGTGGGGGTTCTCGGGGAGAGAGCTTCTCCTTTTGGAACGTAATAAAGTTTTACCTAAGTAGAGACGTACATCGTATTGGTGTTGACGATCCAGTCATTCAGTTTTGGGATAATATATTATTTAGTTCTAATAGTAGGGTTTGTTGTCAATTTTATTCCAATAACTAGATAAGGACAATTTCATAGCCAATAAATACAAAACATTTTCAATCTTATATTCGGATCGTTTTCCGGCAATGCAATAAAACACACTTCCAATTAATCTAACTGGCAGCTTCCACCTCCTCAAACTTTTCGTTTGCAGAAATGAGGCATCTGATAGCTAATTGTGTTTCTCAATGCCCAAAGATAGTTTTGGGATAAAATCGATTTTTTAGTATTAACTATGAAATTTCTTTCCCATTTAATTGATAAAATTGAGACCAAGTACTATCGTTATCATAAAACAATTAATTATTTATGGAATATTTAAGAAAATAGTGTGTTTGAATAATTTCCCAATACTCTTTTGTCCCGGTCAAAGAATTCAAGCCATCACACACCCAGTATAGTATAGTGTTAGAGACATACTCATGTGAATTTTCCTTCATTATATATTCTCAAGAGACAGTCACTTTTATTTATAAAATTATATATCTTTTTTTAGCGCCCGGTAAGAAGAGCTCATATAAATTTTTCTAAGTTTTAGCATACTACGCGGTTTGTGTGCAACTCTTTAAAAATAAATAAAATGTTGTCAGGATTAATCAACGACGGGTCCAAAAATTTCATATACGCATTTTTTTTTGTGACTAGTAGAAACATGGTACTCCACTACTCCTATCCTATGTGCTATTTCTTGATGCGCTGGCAAGTGAGATGAGGGTTACAAATGTCATTTCGTATTTCTGTTTGGTTCTAAATTTCAACAGCAGAAGCAATTCTGCCTCTCTATTTTATTTTTTCTTTGCCAAATTTAAAATCTCATATCAAGTTGAAGCACACGTTCATTTATTTATTGTTTCTTGTTGATCTTAAATATTTTTTTTGGCCTTATTATTGAGTTTGAACCTACGATTTATTGTAGAGTAATGAAGATTGGTCCGCGATTGCATTGCTGTCCCTTTTCATTTTCATTATCTTTGACTTTTTTAGTTTAATTTAATTTAGTTTTAATTTATTTTATGTTTTTCCTTTTCAAATTTCACATACAATTTCTTGTATCTACTAACTTACGATCATACTACGAAACAAAGAGTTGTAACGAGTATTTGATACGTGTCATCGAGTTGTCACAAGGATTAACTTAAGTTGCTAGAAGTTTGAAGAGTTTATTGGCGTGCAGACGTATGGCGCAGTGGTAGAGTGGTTAATCACCACGATGTCAAAGCCTTGCTCAGTTCATCGTGACGCGACCTTTAAACTTTATGTATTTAATGACCAAAAAAAAAAGTTTATTGGGCTTATCGATATACATTTTACAAATTTATTTGTTATATATATACTACTTAAACATTCTTTAGTTATTTAATGTAGAATTTCATTTCTTTAATTTATAATTGGTAACCAAATGTTAAAGGTTGGCTACCTTTCGAAATCCTCACACGCATACAAACAAACAATTTGCTTGGTGTGAGCTAATTGGAGCAAAATACGTATTACAAAGTACGTAGATAGAATACGACGTATATATATGCACGTGTAAAGGAGTAGTTGAATAGCGTGAATGCATGATAGGTGAAAAAAGACGAATGATATAACTTATAAGGTTAAAATTGTATTTGTTAAGTGGGGACCAATTAGAAAAGGAACATGTGGTATTAAAATAAGGTTTAAATGTCAATTTTAAATCTCAAATTTTACCACTTTATTTAAAAAGTTGTATACTAACAAGATATTTATTTAAGTAATCGATTATCATTATTGTCTTAAAAATGTTCCACCTCTAATTTCTGACTACCAAAATATTGATGCGACTTTTCATATCCTACATAGAAAAAAGTAAAAATAGAATAACTTAAATGTCACATAGATTATGTGATATTTCTATGACTATGTGCATCGAACGGGATAAATCAAGATATTGATAATCAAAAAATAAATATTAGATTATTTTGATATAATATTGATAGTTTGATGGTTTAAATTAGTAATCTCTATATCTCATTTAAAGTGTCTTATTATTTTGGGTATGGATATTTTTAAAAAAAATAGGTGTAATCCACACTTTTAAAGAAATAATTATTTTTAAAATGGAATGTGATATTTATAATGAGATAATCTAAAAAAAAAAAGTTAGATATTTTAAATATAATGGATGGAATATTTCTTAATAATTCCAAACATTTAATCAAGTGAGTATAATTTTGGGTATAAATGATATTTACTCGAAAAAATAAAATAAAATGCATGGGACTGGGAAAATGGATAAAGTGATGGTTGATGTTAGGGAGCGGCGGAGATATGGGATTAGGTATTAATGGGACGCGTGGGTCATGTGCCGGCTTTCAAGTCACTGTCTCCTCGGAATCTGTCCCCTCTCTCTCTTACTTTTTCTTAATCTATAGTTCAATATTATTCAATAATGATTTTTATAAATAGTGCAACGATTCAACTCAAATTTCTCTAGTTGTTCCAAAAATGAGAAGTCTCTCGACAGGCTCCACATCCCAGTCCCAATATTCTATCCCATGAGAATATAAGAAGATATATTACGTGATTCAACGATTAAAAGTTAGAGAACTTTATCAAGATTCATAATAGCCCACCCAAAAGAGGGTGAAACTCCCACACTACGGCTATTAGGATTCGATCATTAGTCTTTATTCCAAATCTGTTAACTCTTAATAAATTGAGCTATGCCCGTGGGGATAGATTTCTCTGTCTAACTCTATAGCATCAATGAGTGCACTTATGAGGTTATTCTGATTTACGCAAATGTATAAAACAATTCTACATGGAAATTGATATATGTTTTAATGAAAGATTTGATTTCTATATTTGACAGTAAAATGTGTTTGGATGACTCTTTTTTCTTAATGTTATAATGTACTGTCCTGTGGTTTGTGATTAAATGTGAAACAAGAAAAATATTATGTGATTAGTTCTTAATGAATATATGATCGTGATTTATGATATATATATATTGGTTGAGGACTTTTAAGAAAATTATTACTACAATGAATAAAAAATTGCTCTCACATACACTAATATCTTTAGGTAATTTAAATTTTTCATCCTACTAATTGAGGTAAAAACCTTTTACCAATATAATTGCATTTAATCGAATCTTCTCTTGTTAAAGCATGTTTTTAAAAATGACTATTTCGTGTCAAAAATAAATATTTAGGGGAAGAAAATTCCAATGTGACATCACACTTATAATTTAAATCCTATAAGCTGTAATTTTCAAAATAAATCTTTTTTCGTCTCTACGATATAAATATTTTGGATTTCTCTTTAAAGGAAATTAAATTATCTTGGTCGTCTAGATTTCTATTAGTACATGTGCAAGACTGTATATGTGTCAAAGACTCATAATCCACAACTAATACAGCACTTCAATTATCGTTCCAAAATAGTACGAGGACAAACTCAACCAAAACAAAATAAAAAATCGTAGGACTGAATTAAAAATTATAAGTACAAGGACCTAATAATGTGTTTGACCAATTTTAAATGTACTTTAACAAGGTGGGATCTTATCCTAATTTTGAGACCGATTTCATATCTCACTTCCATTTTCTGAATTTTAACTTTATTTTTTTTCAATATATGTTTTTATCAGATAAGATCGAGCTTCATTATTTGTACCCACTCATAGTATAGGTAATTTACAGTATCTTAAATCATTATTTATTTCGAGTGTGATAACCTTATGTTAACTCAAACTTTAATGTGAAAATAATGACAATTCATATTGATAAGACTTTTATATGGCGAGGACATAGTTTTAGCAATAATCCTAAATCTTAAGGTGCTCAAATTATTTCCATTTGGAGTCTGGAGACTCGGATCAAGCATAAAATTGAGATATTATGTGTTATGCATAAGAAAAATAAAGATATTGGCTCGTATGCTCTGGTATAATATTCCAATCATCCCTACCCCACAAACTACGCACCGCCCCTATTTGTATACTTATTTATAGATTTGTTTATGATTAGCTTTTGAGCTGCAGGAAAGGGGAATGTATTAAAATAATATGATTAGATAATTGAGCTAATAAAGCTGCACAATTATAATATCATTATATGCGGTTGGTTGATTAAGAGAGTGTTTGGTTGAGCCTGTTTAGGAGCTTATAAACTGTTGAAAAGTGTTTGACAAAATAAGCTCCTAAACAGCTTATAAGCTATGAAAATAAGCTCCAATAGCTTATAAGCTCCCATAAATATAAGTTGATCAACCATAACTTATTTTTTCATAAACTTATAATCAATCATAAATATTTTAATAAGGTTATTTTGATAAATTCATGATTGCTTATAAATTTATGAAAAAATAAGTTATAGTTGATCAACTTATTTTTAGAGGAACTTATAAACTGTTGGAGCTTATTTTCACAGCTTATAAACTGCTTATGAGCTTATTTTGCCAAACACGTTGCAACAACTTATAAGCTGTTTTAAAGAGCTTATAAGCTCAGCCAAACACCCTCGTAATATGTTCATACATAGAAATGTTGGTTAGTTTCGAATTTGAAACTTTTGATCTTAAGAATCCAAATAAACAATCCACCATTAAACCATCGTTAATGAGATCTTAATTCCAATTTTGTTGCATCAAACATACATCCTTTATAGCTGTTGATATTCTTTTTTCTCAGAGACTGGTAAAAAAAATATTTCTACTAAAATTATATTTATGCGGACAAAAAGTACAGAATAAAGTAACTAACGGTCAAAACACGTCACGACTTTTCCGTAGGGTGAATTTTATGTTCATTTTATCATTTCACTATTATGCACGTAAAGAGTGATATAAATACATGACCTTGTAATAAAAAACAACTGCTGTCATGCTGTCTTTAAATTAATAAAAAAAAGAACAACCATCGTATATTTAGATTATTTGAATTTCATGATTAATCGAATCGCAGCATCGGTTCTTAATAAATTAATTAATTCCGATCATTGTACATCCAATCAAATTACACGAGTAGACCATGCTAATTGTTAATTGAAAGTATTGGTGGGAAGGGAAAGTGCCGCTGAAAGAGGATAAGATTGTGTTTGTTGTCATAGTCCATGGACACTGCTTTAACCAATATATAACAAATTGCATGGTTTACGCCTTCATTGGACAGCCACAGCCTAATAGTAATAGTAAATGAGTTTTTGTGACCAAAAATATCATATATTTAGATTTTTATGGATCTAAATCTATCGCACTTTAATTTTTAAGTATGATTTATCAGTTTTATTTGATTTATATGTTATTGCATAGTATACACCAAAGATAGCCGGTGCAATTCAAAAAATAAAAAAATGCATGGTTTATATGTTTGAATAAATATGGGCGACAAAGACTAATAATGATAAGAGACAAAAGGAGGGGGGCGGCCACCATTATATATTATTTTAGGTTGCTTTAGTTATATATTTATAAGATGGATGTCACAAGAATCATAATGTGTTGAAATTTTGGTCGTAAAGATGGGCTGTCACTGTACCAAGCTTGCAGTGCAGGGGCCAAAGCCGTCTTTCCGAAAGTGCCATCACAACTTTGTTATATTTTCATGTATTTTGAGTCAAATTTTATATTTGCCTAGTAATGATGAAAAGTACCGCACACTAACAGAAACTTCCTCGTATTTTTCACTCATATAGTATTAATGTCAATATTAAATTATCTAACCTTTGCTAGCTCTTTTGATGATTTAGGTGAAGCAGCGTGAGAATAGCGATGTATCGACTGTGATGTGTAACCATAATTAATAATATATTGCTTAATTTTGTAAGAACAATTAATATGAAAGAGAAAACTAATGTTTCAAACGACCGTGTTTCTTATATCATACGACAGTTAATTTGGGCCCATTTTTTTTATCATCCATTATATTTTTTTAGAGGATAGAAAGTTGCAGTACTAGACAAATTTTTATTTATGTGTTATATATTTCAAATCATACAATAAAAGTAAATTATATTTCGATAATTCAGCATATATGTCAAACTCGATTTAAAAAAATATTAGTAGAATTTGAATTCATTAGACCTAAAAAGTGCTGGTTTAATTGGAGGTTTAACTTTAATCTAAAAAATATCATTCGACATTCTCAAAATATATTAATTTAAATCGATTAAGATAGAAGATATGCATGTGAGCGTAAATTAGGGACGGGTGAAGTGGTGTGATGGTTTAAGGAAAAGAAATGGAAAATTGGTGATGTCAGAAAGGCTGAGGAATGACATGTGGGGGAAATTTGTATAATAAGACACGCAAGCCCCCACTTTCTCAGATTCTTTGAGGGCTGTGCTTTGCAGTAGCAGCCTCCGCCCTTCCATTTTAATTGCTCCCTTCTTCCTTCACGCAATATCACCATTCATCAATTTCTATTTTCTATCTAATTGTTGATAAAAAAAATATAACCAATTCTATCTCCTATTTTCAATTTATAAAGTCGACAAGAAGTGAAAATGATTTTCTTTAATTTCTGACATGTACCTTATGTATAATATAGAGCAATTAATACATGATATGATGCAGCACCTATAAAAGAAACAGTTATACCAACTAGTGTGAATTTGACATAATCTATGATCTCGAGAAGGGTAACAAGAACAGCAATTGACTGGACCACATTATTTATCTCCACGAATCTGCCATTTTAATCCAAATTAGCAAATTTCAACTAGAGATTTGTAGTAATCTCCAAACAGAACCTTAATCAACGCAATGCGGAAAGGCATTCGATATTTGTCACTACTTTTTATAGCAAGAGTTTCTGATAAGTGAATATATATCTGAACTTGATAATCATTTAAGAAAATTTCCTTTCATAATAACTCAACTTTATTCCCTTGAGTTTCACGAATTTATCAGATACAAAAACGTACCTTTTTTCGAAAGCATCGAAATACACATGCAATGTCCTACACGAAAATTGATTAAAAATTATATTTAATCATTATATTAATTAAATACCAAATTTGGATTCTAGATATGCATATTTCTGGTGTTTCTTTAAATACCCACTTTTAAAGAAGATGACATTGCGATATTTGGTGGTGCCGGAAATTGTTGAAAATTGAGAAACATGATAACGAGGAAGGTAGGGTCCGGTGACACGTGCAGGATTTACGGATAGAGGATCAAACTGGGCCACCGCTAAACGCAAAACACAAAGCAGCGACTCCGCAATTTTGTCGGTAACTAATAATAGAGGCCTCGCGGCGGCTTACATCATACGTAAATTAACATTTACTACTTATATTAATAATATATTTATAATAATTAAAATAAACTTGGCTTTAGCACAGCGGTTGTTGGCGGCTGCCACGTGTTTATCTCGGCTCGTGGGGATAACGGTAGTCCAATCAATATGCACCTCACCGCGCATTTTAGCATCCACCTCTATCATTGCGCTTACCTCACTCGGAATTTATATATCAAATCTTCAATTGCCATTTTGTTACACCCTTTGTTTTTATGCGTCGCAGCACATTTATTGAATACTTTTATAAATGTAATTTGCATTAGTTGTATTTTTTTTTATCATGGAACCCGCACCACTATCTTGTGCACAAGACTCCAAGAAACCTCGATTCTCAAGAATAACCGCAAACCACATGAGACAAGTGAAACATTAGTTGTATTTGATTATAAGAGAGCGACGTGAATGATGATGATGTGGTTATTAAATTAATTTTATTATTTAGCATTGGTACTTAGGTGTTATCAATCTCAATTTTGAAGTTCCTTGAAATATTTGTTAGTTATGAATTTATGGTAATACGCGAAAATATATATAGAAATATTTGTAACAATCTACTACTCGCTGAAAATTCTCTATATATTTTCTCATTTAGAACTGGAAACCCAATACAGAAGGCCCAATATAATTCACACGGTGTGTTAGAGAAAATGGCCCAATCTAAAGGGCCCAATGCATGTGAGATTCAGCTAGCAAATTAAAATAATTGGTCTTTGGCATTCTCAATTCTCAAGTTTTCCACAACATTATGTCTACATTCGAGTTCAAGCTATCTTTAAGGTATTTCTTATCTTCTATACTAACATATTATTTACATATAAGTTTTTTTCCAATGCATTAACACAATGTTCATTAAACACATCCATGATGTTTTTAATGATATTATACTATAATACTAAGAGGGTGTTTGGCTTATCTTATAAGTTTTTAAAGCAAATTATATGTTCGTTTAGGAGCTTATAAGTTGTTCAGAAAGTGTTTGGCAAAATAAGCTCCTAAACAGCTTTATAAGTTGTGAAAATAAGCCCAACAACTTATAGCTCTCCTAAAAATAAGTTGGTCAACTCTAACTTATTTTTCATAAACTTATAAGCAATTATGAATTTATCAAAGTAACCTTATTATAATTTGTTATTTTCACATATACATTATCAACTTCACCTCTCGTCAATTTTATCTCTAACTATGATTTTTCTCTCTAACTCACGATTGTTTCTCTAGCTTAAAAGATCAATTATCCAAACACTTTAACAACTTATAAGCACTTGAAACATTACCTCTTATAAGCTCTTAAAACATCTTATAAGCTCTCTAAAATAAGCTTAGCCAAACACCCCCTAATACGGTTAGTATATTTTATAATATAATATTGCCATCCGGATAAAATATGCATTTATTAGATTTTACATACTAAGGCAGATAATGTTCTATTTGATCATCAACCTCTAGGCATATGTATAATTTTGATTATATAGATGTATGTTGCATTTTCTCCACCATTATCTATGGTTCAGACCTGCATTTTCCCTTGATTTTACCCTTTAATTTTGATTTTACACATGGATTGGTTTATCTGTTGGGGGAGAAGACCATGGATGAATTTTTATTTTACATTTTCAATCATAAAAGCGACGATTATTTAAAACGTTGAAATAAATTTGATTTTGACCATAGAGTTAGATTAATAAAGAATCATAAGTTCAGATATTGAGATACTATTAATAACATTAAACATTCTAAATTAAAGACGAATTTAGAATATTTTACCATATATATCAATTAAAACGATGTGCGCTGCATTTTGTGTTTATCGTGATTAAATTTAATTCGACAAATTCGATAATATTTAACCAATATAACACACGCGCACACACTCTTGATTTCAAGTACGTATTTTTCTTTTACTCTCAGAGACAAAATAAAAATAAAAATAAAAATAAAAGAAAAAGGAGGTGTATCGTAAACTCTCTTTATTTAAATAATATGGTTTCAAAACTTTTGACTAAGTAAATTAATCTTCTCTCAAAATTTTAAAGAATAATTGTATTTTATGATAAAATAATATGATTTATAAAATTTGAAATACTTTTATATATAAAAGTGATTATTTTTTAAAATAAAATAATAATAATGATAAGATAATCAAAAAGAAACGCGAGCCAGAAATAATGAAAGAGGCGGTACGAATTTTTGGTGAAACAAAAATAGTAATAGTAAACGTGGCAGGGAATCCCAGGCCATGAGCACTGAGTGTCCGTCCGTACTGAGATGGACCACACGTGCCTTAACTGTACCGCCAAAGTAGCCCCTTTTCCCGGTAAGTTTCCGGCGGAGCTACCAACTTTTATGACGGCGGCGATTATTTCTCTCTCTTTCTATTTACTAAAGGAACAGCGAAAACGTACAAAAAAAAAGGTAGAAAAGGCACATCACGGAACCGCTTGAATTTTCTAAGCTGACAGCAGAATAAACATTACATTACAAAACAAATGTTAAGAAAACAATAACCCCAACCCGGCGATATTCAAACAAAATTGGACATCAGATATAACTATTCACATCCGACGGGCTTAGATAATCTCATCTACAATTGCAACCATATCTACAATTTTCTTTTTATTTTTTTTACCACAAAAAAGGACCTAAATATTTTCCGGAGGAGGGAGGTTCAGATCAAGATTGATGCCTCTTCCTGGCGGCGATTTTGGCAGGTCGACGACCGCGGAGGACGAGTCCGACTCGCTCTGTGCCGTGCCGCCGAGGAATTCCGCGGCCGGCAGCCGCATTTCGTTCATTACTTGTATAATTTCTTGCCGCGACTCTTGGCGGAGGTTGAGCATCGAGTTCTGCACCGGTACGAATCCGCCGCCCGAGGCGGTAGCGGCTGGCCGGAGGGGGTGGCTGTATCCAAAGGGGAATCTCATCGGGCGACGGCCTAGGGTGAGCTGCAGGAGTTTGTAATCCGGAGCCAGAGGCGGCGGGAATGTCTCCCGGCTGGACGACTCGACGGTGCTGTTCTGGCTGGGAGAGCGATTATTGGAGAAGGCTTTCGACTTCTTGGTATCGGATTCTGGCGTAGGAAAGTTGGTCTTGGCTTTGTGGCCCCGGAATTGGCGGGCGGCGGTGTCGTAGGCGCGGGCGGCCTCCTCGGCCGTGTCGAACGTGCCGAGCCAGACGCGGCTCTTCTTGGCTGGATCCCTGATCTCGGCGGCGTAGCGCCCCCAGGGGCGCTTCCTGACGCCGCGGAAGTGCGCGTCGCTGGTGCCGCCTCGGCACCCCACCGCCCTCGGCGCCATCACGTGTAGAGAGTTGCGATGAAATTGGGTTGGTCGAATTGGGGAGAATGGAGGAGAAAGGAGGGGGCGGATGGGGCGAAATATATAGAAAGGGGCGTTGGTTTGGGGAGATGGACCCGCGGGTTACGTGGCAACAAGGATTTGTTGGCGGCTTTGGTGATTAGATACGTGGGAAGTGTGAACGAGTGTGTATGTGATCTGAGACTGGTGCTGCGACTATAGCATGCCATATTATCGTACTTTGTGGTCTGAACGTCATGTGTTTCTCAACTCACGACCTGTTTCTATTTTCACTACACCTTTATTTCTAATCATTTCCACTATTCTTTTGTTCCTTTTATATATGTTCTCTTGGATTAATTTTAAGGAATAATCTCGGTACAATTAATTATATTTATCTTTACTTGTTGTAATTGCCACAATTCTGCATTAAATTTCTCCCTTACTAGGGTGAGCATTTGGACGGTTCGGTTCAAAACCGAACCAAATTCGAAAAAATCAAAAATCGAATTATTTTTAAAATGTAAACCGAACTGTACTGTATTGTATGTTCAAACTAAATCGAAACCGAACCGAAATATTCGATTCGGTTTGGTTTTGGTTTGATTTGGTTTGGATATAATCGATTTTAAATTATTAATAATATAAACATTATACATATATAAAAGAATCGGGCAGTTCGATTTGAAAATCGATTTTTATTCTCTCAATCTGAAACCCAACCGAATAAATTTCGATTTCAAAATTTAAAACCGAACCACACCATTTTACTATACAAACCGAACCAAACCGCTATTTTCGGTTCGATTTGATTCGATTTTCTGGATTTGATTTGATTTTGCTCACCCCTATCCCTTACATTATAAATTTACTCGCCATCTATATTTGTGTATCGAGTAGTATTAAATCATGTTACGTTATATTATAGATAAACATGCATGTGATAAAAAATGAAATACGATTGACACCTATCTCTATCTTTGTGTCTTGAATGTTATTAAATTTTATATATTGATATAATGAAATACAATTGATAGCATCAAAATATAACAGAGAACCTTGGGATCCAACATAACATAATTCTTTCTGACCTAGCTACCACATAAATTTTATTTTTCTTATGGATATTGATAAAAGAATTATATGGCTACTTCGATAAACTTGCAACGACATATAGAAATAGTTGCATAAATGTAGTATGTATGCAGATTTATTAATCAATAATCCCTATACCCACCAAAGATTAAGTGCAATAACGTATTTTTTTTCATTTATTTTACATAATCAACAACTCAGTTCATTAATTATCTCGTATAACGTATTTTTTTTCATTTATTTTACTTAGATCGATCAACAACCCAGTTCATTAATTATATCGTGATTCTATAAATTATTACTGTGGCTATCTTGTGCCGAATTTCAGATTTTATTTGTTTGCTTTTGCTTATCTTGGACTTGATTTATGAAAACTTTAAAGACGATAACCAGTTCTCTATTTATTTGCTCGAGCAATCTACAAAACAAATGCAGTTTGAGTTTCCTTCATTTTTGTAAAATAAAAATTAAAAATATCGCGAGGTATCATACTAAGGAAAGATGAAAGAGACATATCAAGAAAAACTAATATAGTTAAATTGGAGAAAGTAAAAAAGGAAATAATCCCTTAATAGCGAAAATTCTCAAAAATAGTAAGACACATTTTCCCTTATGCAAGTAATAGCTTGAAGCAGATCTTGTTCAAAAAATGGAATTAATTGCTTCTAATTAACTTAAAATATATAGCAATTTCTATTTTAAAATTTAGAACCTAGCCAGTATTATACAGAAGCTCACCATTCATAAAAATTTAGACCATCAGCTAAGATACAGAATCACTCACAACATTTAGGTTGGGCCTTGGGGGACATATGATATTTAAAAAAAAAAAGCAAAAATTACAAACTCTTGAAACATAAAAAAGATAAAATTAATCAAATCAATATACAAATATTATAGAAGATGTTTTCAGGAATCTTACATAAACAAAATAATAGATGCATGGAGAAATGAATAAAGATAACAATTTGCAAGTGAAAAAGAAATTATAAATACTGGTGACAGATAGTAATATCGTTAATTCATAGGCTTAGTGATACCATTAATTCATAGGCTTATTTCGTTATATTCCGCCGCATGACGCTAATAATATATACAAAATTATGGAACACTGAATCTCATCCCCAATATTTATATCGTAATTACTTTATTTTGGGGGTGGTGCATGCTTTTTAATAGTACCTATACAACCGTTCCTCCAATTGTAGTTCGACACGTGTGGTTCCGGAGAGAATTAGAAAATTACTAAGCCCGAATGCCGGCATGCCCGCCCAAGGGTCTGCTAAAACCAGTGTGATTTTATTACCGGAGCATATCAAACTTTTGTTCTCAATTTCTCTCTCAAAAGAACAAAAAAAAAAATCTTTCTTAAAGATGTCAGTTCTGCACGCGCGACCATCGTGTTGATAAATACTCATCTACTCGTATTTCTTCCAAATACGGCCGATAAAAACCGGCACTATATCAAATATTGACCTCATTTTGAAATATTAAATTATTACATCGGTCACGCTCACGCAAATGATATCTGAGATTGATTGTTGTATCAATCATCATTTTTTTATAAACTATTACACGAGCAGTGGAAGTGAGTGAAATCTCATCACATTAATAAATACATAACTCATTTAAAGAAAAATACTTAGTGGAGATTCCATATAGAAACACGAAGATGTGATGGAATCGCCTTACTGAAAATATGTCGTAGATATGCAAAAGAGGATCGAAGGAGGTCTTTGGACAGAGATTATGATTCTCTAATCAGCGATTAATTATTCGTGAACAAATATACGATTTTTTTAAAAAAAATTAATGCATTTCCTTATGTTGGTGTAAGTATGAGTGACGAGACATTCAACGTTTGCATATATGAGTGTGTAGTATTTCTAAGTATTACTTGAAGCATAAAATAATATTTAGACCCGGTGGAAATGAAGGTAAAAGTAATCATTTTTTGCAAGTACACTAACAAATCATTTGCCATGTAGGCACACAAATTTGATACCAGTGTTAGTTTGTTGGCCTTACTGGGTGTGGTCCCTTTTAAAAGATATCATTTTTATGAAGTAATTATCTCTTTAAGTTGTGTGTACTATTTAATTTTTATCATTTTAATCACTTTATATCTTTCTCCTAAATAACTGTACTGAAAATAAATTGACCGTCTTGGATGAGACGGATGAAATATTTTTATTGGCCAGCCTCTACCCAATGAAACCAAATATAATTTGGTCCACGTTAATGCATATATAAACTAATTTCGGATAATTTATTAGATTCATGATCATTATAAAAACTAAAATATATTGAAAAGTGCATATATTGGCCAATCATCTATATATGAAAGCCGATTTCTAAATTTTTTGTCCAATTAAATCATTTTCGTAATCATATAGTATGTATAAGCCATCAAACTTAAAAACAAAAATATATAAACCCGAGGGAGCAAAAATATATAAACCCTAAAAACCTAGTTAAAAGTTACTAGTCAAACAAACCTTGCTTTTGGCCGGTGTAGACTCGTGGGTCCCCTATTACACCGAATAAATCTGTTTGTTGATTTTTTTAGATTATAAACTTATCTGGTCCATTAAAAAACAATATAATCAAATAAAAAAAAGTTATATGTCAATTTACACATCTTGTATAAGATATAGCTTTAATTCGTATACCTGATACAGTTACACATATATAATGGGAATATACAAGTTATTTCTTAATTTTCCTGTCTTTAACGCTTTTTATTTCAACCTTAGTAACAATCACAAAATTATTCCATATTTTTGTGGAGATTCTAGATTGTTTTCAAATTTCCATGAAACAAAATAAAGCAGAAAAAGGAACAAAAAATAGGTGGATTATAAAATATTCTACTTTTCACGAATAATATATATTATTTTTGTCTCAACGAATATGAAATGGTTTAGTTTACTCACGTCAACGAAACTTCAATGCTCCTTTTCTTTTGCATTTTATCTTTTAAAAAGCAGATTCAATTATATATTCCGAAAATGTTTCACAAACTTGTAACATGTATGAAAAAAAGAAAAGCAGACATGAATTTCCATAACGGCTGCGCTGCGTTGAAACTAATTTGATCATTTATTGCAGTGTGGTCGGTGCAGGAGCGGTTGCGGAGAGGCCGCCGCGGTCGAGACGGGAATACTAACCCTTCGTATTTGGTCGGCGGATTTCAACCGATTAATTAAATAGTATTGTTACTGAAACTAATTTCCCAAAAATTCAAAGGTTTCAAACTATGGGTTGAAGTAAATTAATGATGATTTATCACTTGTATCCAGAGGAACATCAAACTCCATGGATTATTTAAATCCTGCATGAAATTCTTGCATGTCTTTAAATTGGGCCAAATCCTCCCGTACTTTTTAAAATTATGTACACCTTTCAAACTCCGCTAGAATAATACAATCTCTATCCAACAAATAGGTTCTTTGATTTTGGTGGTACGAGTTTTAATAAATTACAATGAGTGCAAAGTGAGTGCATACGATAAATGAATAGATTAATGAGTAGTATGGTGGCACGAGTTTTAATAAATTACAATGAGTGCAAAGTGAGTGCATACGATAAATGAATAGATTAATGAGTAATAAGATTAAAAATTGGATCATGAAGATAATAAATGAATATTATTATGGATATTGAGAACAAAAAGATAAGTTATAGATTATTTTTTTGTAAATAAATAGTTAGATTTATGATAAAAAAAAATATAGAGTTGATATTTCCAAAAAGTAAAACCGAATGTTTTTCATGAATAAATCAAACCGAATTATATGAACATTTTTTTGTAGATGGGGAATATATAAGTGAGAGTTAACTTAGACAATTATATCCCCTTTTGTAGTCCGTCACGACTCACGGCCACCTAGCCGGCACAATTCCCCTACCGTCAATTGGTCAAATAGTTAGAAGGACACTAAGGTTTATGTTTCAATTTTAATTCTATTTTTATTATTGGTGCTCTAATTTATCTTAAGACAAAATAAAACTTAGCTAGAAAAATATTAAATTGAGACTACTTATTATACAAAGCTACATAAAAGCTATTATCTGAAATGATTTGGAAATAATTTTAAAGTTTATGATAGTTTCTAAATTCACTAATTAAGTCAAGAATTTGTACGAGTGTTATTACCTCACATCTTTTTTGGAGAAGCAAAATTTTTTGTTAACTAATTTCCATGCAAATACAATTTGAAAGGAATAATAACCCTAATATTATATGGGATGGACGCGCACTGAGGTAAAGTAAGTATAATATATTGTCTGGGCTTAGTTGACTGGGTTCTTCTCCTGTATTTCAAACAAATTTACATAAGTGCTTTAAATTAGCACAATCATAAATTCTACTATTTGAAAAAACAAGTGTGATAACCGTGACCTAAAATATGTTATAAGGTTCTAATTTATAAAATTTAACTTCAAAATTACATTTTATCCCAAAACGACTGAATATAATCGAATTTAATTTATATTGAAGAGGTTTGCATATATAAAAATCTCGGTTAGAAGAGTTTTTGTATTTTGAAGTTAGTGCGGCTTACACCGTCACATATTTGCATAGTAAATGTGGTATTGTTATAATTCTACCATTTACATAAAATTATTGGTAATTAATCGTATTCTTGTTTCTAATCCTCACTAATAAATATTTTTCGTTTTTTTTTTTAATTCCGGGAGGGGTGGGGACAATGATGGTTTTGTCTTCATCAAAGCAACCTATCTTTTAATGAAGTGGCTTTGGGGATCTAAAAAAATATTTATATTAAATTCAAGTATCCACTACAATAATTTCCAAACTTATAACTAAAACTATGATAAATTGACGTTCATTTAGGTTTAATTTGAAAGACGTTCAACAAAGTTACTTGACAATCATGAATCTTATCCCAATTGAAACATACCATGTATTAATTATGCATGACATATCAGTTCATTAATGCAGAATCCACGAGGGACGGCACGACTAATAAGTAGTTTTGAAAAAACACTACTTTAATTATGTAAAGTCATTAATTAAAAATTACATCTAACAGCCCTTGTATGTAAAAAATTAATAAATACTCATTCTTCCAGGCATTTTCCTCAAAGCATAATTGCGACCCCGTAAAGCACACAATGGGCATTCCAAAGTTCACATACTGTATTGTACAGTCGGAAAAGGCACACAGATTCGGATATTACAAAGAAACCGGTAATAAAGTGTTTGTTTCGTCAACGTAATATTTCAATTTAATTATACGAGTACAATATTAATCGCTAAATATAAAATGTTATGTGTGTGTTGGCGCAGTGGTAGAGTGGTTAATGTTTTGCCAAAGGTCTCGGGTTCGAGTCCACGTGACGCAACCTTTAAAATTTCATTAATTGAAAAAAAAATTATATATATATATATATATATATATATATATATATATATATATATATATGATTGGGTTCAAATAAAACACATTCAAAAATAAGAAATGAGAACAAATTTGAACCATTGATTTTGAAGATATGTGGTTGTGATTAAATCAAAATTAGGGTATAATGGTAATTACGAATATTACGAAAATAACCGTCCCTTAATTATAGGAATGTGATAACTTAATCTTTAACCATTGATTAATGGTAAATGGATGATCAAGATGAATTTTATTTCTTATTTTAAGGGGTTTGTATTATAACCCAACCCTATATATATATATATATATATATATATATATATATATATGTTAATCAAGGGTGAAAGTGAAATTCCTCCAAATTTTCCTACACGTCATAGACTGCCACGTGTCATCATAAAAATAAAGTCGTCAGCCGCGTATCAACTAACATCCATTCACATTAACAAACCTTCACAACGAACACTCGAACAGAATCTGTAGTCAAAGTCAGCATCTTCTAACCCCCTGGCTACTTCCATCCTACGCCTTAGCAGTTTGCCGAAAAATCTGCCCTCAATCCAATTACTTAATACTAAATATATTCATAAATAATATCCTTTTCCGTGTCAACTGTTGAGTCTTCTCATTTTTTTTTTGTCCTAATCTAAACTGTTTTTTAGTTATCACTTGTACATGAAATTAGAGAAAAGAGTTTCAATTTAACCCATTTAATCGATTTCAACAGTATGTTTTGAATGATCAGGTCACCATAAAAACTAGTGCTAAATATATCGATTTCATGTGGAATAACAGTGATATAGACTAGGTCAAGATAGATTTTATTGGATTCAATCCAACGTATCTTGAATAATAACTAAGAGGGTGTTTAGTAAGTTGTTTTTGGAAAACTTATAAATTCAACTAAACACCCTCTAAAAATGACTAGGTCGAATACGAGTCAAAACTATACCATCAAAGGCCATTTAGATCAAAGTACCAAATGGAACATAATATGATGAAGGGTTAGAAATAATTAGAAGTCCTTTCTATCAGGAGTACTTTAGTTATAAGATTCAAAACTGACAAGGGTGTATCACTGTCACACGCACACATATCCAAAGAAACATCAAGCGAACACGCGTTTTGAGTTCGAGAATGGTTACAACTAGAATATTCATAACTAACTCACAGTGATATCAGTTTCGTACACCTATGTGACAAGAGATGTATTAAGCATGCTCCTATCGAAGCGACCACTTTATTCCTGATTCTCTCAAATCTCAATACCATTTTACTCATAAGATATGCGTCTTGTGTTTATCTCATGCAAATTGCAGATGAAAGCATTAAGCACACTAACTTCTCTAAGCTTCTCTCACATTTCTTTATAGATATGTGGTTACTTGAGGTCCGATGTCCTGTTCGAAGAATCCCTCATGTTTTGTATCAACAACATTTTTAAATTTCCGCAAGTGTTTTCACTAGATATTTTTCATTTATATTATTTTATAAATTTATTAATGAGAGATTTGACTCATTCGCATCAAAAAACATTTATTTTTTACTAAATCAAAAAAGGCACTTAAAAAAACACATATAATTATATGATGTACTAATTAATTAAAGTTCTTCATCATTGTATATTGTATATTACATCAAAATTATACACAAACCGAAACGTAAGATAATTAATTATAACTCTTAACATTTGAAATATATGTATACATACGAACATACGACCATACGGAATAAATCTTTTATTATACATAGTGATGCATATGAAATATAAGATAATTGGGTATTTGGATGCTCAAGAAATTATTAAACTTATGAAATTGAATTTTGTAATATTCATATGAAATGGGTGTACCTATATACTCTGAATATAGAGTAAACACTAATATAAATTCGATTATCTTAAGAGTTGCATATAGAGAGCATATATATAATATCGAAAAGTTAAGGAATGTCAATTATAGCGCGATTATCACCAAAATGTCAATAATAAGCATCAAAATTGTTGGTCTTATTGGTACTATTTGGTGATAATAGTCCCAATAAGACCCAAAACTTGGTCTTATTATAATTTGACATTTTAGTCCATCGCGCTATAATTGACATTCCTTAACTCTACTACTATATAAGATATTTACACTTATCTTAATGTATTTTATGTTTTTCTGCCGTAAGAAGAGGGGTCTAAATTTAACGAAATTGTTAACAAGTAGAAAATTATGTCCCAAATCACCACGTTCCGTAAAATCCCAATCCGGACATTCCCATTAAACTGTAATCTTAAGTATAAGCTCATCATTAACACGGGGAAAAGACAAGAAAACATTCAAAATTTCCTTTTATTCGAACTGACAGAAATACCCTCGTTTTACTAAGTCGCCGTGCGAGGCTATTTCAGTCAATTGGCAGCTCCACTGATCATTAAACGATGGTAGTATAAAAGAGTCAACGTTAGCATTGTTTCTCTCAGCTCCAAATTTAGTTTTCTTTGTTTCCAAATTTAATTTTCTAACACAACCTCTGCGGCAATCTGTCCGAACTCGGGCAGAAAACACCAGTTCCATGGCGTACAACCCGAGCAGCAATGTTCGGATGGACGCGCAGGCGGCGGCGGAGAAGGCCGTTTCGGTCATCGGATTTGGGTACGATCTAACGTCGGATCTCCGGCTGTCCGCCTGCAAGCACGGCCCGTACGGGTCAGGTCTCATTGAACTGGACCGGACCCGAAAGAAGGAGCTAGCGGTTCCTGGAAACGTCGTCGTTTCCGGCGTGCCTTCTTCCATCAAGTGCGATAAAGGCGAGCGCACCAGGTTCAGCTCCGACGCTCTCACCTTCAATCAGGTAGGTGAATTTATTTCCTCTGGAAATACCTTATGATTTTCCATTTTTCAGATTTTATCTTTTTTTGTGTGGAAAATTCTCGTAATTTCATCTGGAAATGGCTTATGACTCGATCAATTTGCAACTATATTGGGAAAAGTATTCCATAACTGTTGTATTTTACCGTTTATTTACATATAAATTATAATCACGTCATTATGTATATAGAGGTAATTAAACTAGATAATGCATTTAAACACGTAGCATTAACGGAATGTTGGGCAGCAAATGTTTTGATTAGTGATAATGTACGCAACATGTTGTTGGATTAGTTGTGTTTCTAGTGGGGAGAAAGATAAGAATTAAATGCTATGGTCTCAATTATAAAAAAGTAAAGGCGATTAAATATTTATCTGTCATTATCAGCTAAAGATGGACAATATCAAGAGCTAGTTCTTAATTCAAATTTGGCGGCTTATAACTTTTATTTAGATTTAAATTTCATCTTCTTTTCCCTATGAATATGGTATATGTCTGTAATTTGCGAGAAAAATGGCATTTTCTTACACTCTGATGAGGTACAGCTGAAGTCCAGAATTTGGTACGTGATTCATAGCGAGCTGGCTTACACCTCTCTAATTAATCTGGAAGTCAACTAATGACCTAATCCTCGTTGAATTTGAGTGGTTGAACAAAGCTGATGTCCGAATTTCATTTTCTTAAGATTCCTTTGTTTGTTTCGGAACTCAAATGGCATTATGATATTATGTATAATGTTGACTATATATTGCATCTGTGTTTACTTTGTAGTTGTCATTCATGAATAAGGCATCTATCTATTTATTAAAACAGAGAAGTTTCAGCGACTTTATCCAGCAGAATTTGTTAATATTGTTCATGATTTAATTATGTTTAGATTATATCACTGACAATTAACAAATAAGTTAGTGTTTCTCAAACTAAAACATCAGTAGGTGTAATGTGATCACATTTACCACATTGTCGAAACTCTTACAGCGTCCTTGTTTCCTTGCTTAAAAATGTCCAGATGTCGGCGCATTTTAACCAGGAGTTGTCTCTATCCGGTAAAATACCATCTGGTCTGTTCAACACAATGTTTGGCTTCAAGGGTTGCTGGCAGAACGATGCATCCACCACGAAAATCCTCGCGTTTGATGGTTGGTTCATTGGTTTGTACACAATCGAGTTGGAGAGATCTCAAATAACTTTATGTGATAGCGTGAAAAAGGAGGTCCCATCTACATGGGATCCTGTTGCTCTTGCTGAGTAAGATCCGTCGCTTGAAGCTCATTATCCTATTGCCAGAATCTTGTTAGTAGAAGGGAACGTATTTAATTTAAAAAGTTCATAATTCAGAGCCTATATCTGCATCAAATTTTAAAAATGACAGAGTAGTTAAACTCTACTTGCTAACCATCACATGCAATCACAGCTTTTAGACATATGAATTTATCTAGGAGGACACTTCCTCAAAGATTTACACTTCCTCAAAGATTTGGACGATAATTTGAAATGTTTCCGCTGCTTTCTAATATCTATTGTCTTAGGTTATCGAGTGGTTTCCTCAGCGAATGCATTAGATATTCCTGAGAATGGTTAAGTATGGTGACTAATTAGTGATTACCGATGGCCTGAATTTCCAGGTTTATTGATAAATACGGGACTCATGTTGTCGTTGGGGTTAAGATGGGAGGTAAAGATGTGATTCACATAAAACAGCTTCAAAATTCAACTCTCCAGCCCACTGAAGTGCAGAAATTGTTGAAGCAGCTAGCAGACGAACGATTTTGTGAAGATGGAGACAGAATCTCGGCAGCTAACTCGGACATTTCATCAAGAAAGTCCAAGGTACTTGGAAGATTAGAGTCCCTATGCATTCAGAACCATCAATATTTTCCGTAATTCAATACTAAAATATTTAACATAAAAGAACTTCCTCTTATTGTAAATCCCCTGCTTGCAGGTTGAACAATCCATAATCTGGGATCTTCAGTTACCGTTTGCAAGTACAGTGAGACGGCCTGTTGTTTCACACTCCAAAAACGATGTAAGTAGAAATATCAGATTATTGATAAGTATATTTGACTTCAATATCTCTTAGCAACTTAGCATATCAGTTTCTCTATGCAGGATTTGTTGAGCATTCATGTCGCACGGGGCGGTTTAGATATCTCCCAAAGCCATAATCAGTGGCTTTCGACCGTGTCTCAATATCCTAATGTCATATCTATGTCCTTTGTGCCTATTGTTTCCCTGCTGAGCGGTGTCCGAGGCAGTGGTTTCTTAAGCCATGCAATCAATCTCTACCTGCGATGTGAGTATTACATATCAAGTTCTATTATATTTAGATTGCTTGCATGAGTTGAAAGAAAGAGTGGCTATATCAGTTTGTAATAGACTATAATAATCTCTTCTTCATTTGGAGTGAAATTTTGATTTCCACATCTTTGTGCAGATAAACCTCCCCTAGAGGAATTGGCCCAGTTTCTGGAATATCAGCTGCCTCGGCAGTGGGCGCCAGCATACAGCGATCTTCCTCTTGGCCCGCGTCGTAGGAAGAAATCATCCCCATCCCTTCAGTTCACACTATTGGGCCCTAAGCTCTATGTCAATATTGTGAAGGTAAACATCACTCATAATGTCGTACTAGTTTCTGGGACACTGCACGATTTCCTTACACGACAATGAACGTGTAGGTTGATACGGGCACCCGGCCTGTCACGGGCATCCGGTTATACTTGGAAGGCAAGAGGAGCGATCACTTAGCAATTCATCTGCAGCATCTATCAACACCCCCCGAGTCACTCCAACTTTCGCCCGACCATAGCTATGAGCCAGAAGATGAGTCTCTGCACCGCGGTTACTTCGAGCCGGTCAAGTGGAGCATATTCTCTCACATATGCACTGCCCCTGTCGAGTACCACGGCGCACGGATTGATGACTCGGCCTCTATAGTGACAAGGGCGTGGTTCGAGGTCAAGGGCATTGGGATGAAGAAGGTGCTATTCTTGAGGCTCGGATTCTCAATGGTGGCCTCGGCCATCATCCGTAGGTCCGAATGGGACGGGCCAACAGCAACATCGAAGAAGTCCGGATTGATCTCAATGTTGATGACCACGCCGTTTAGTACCGCTCTGAATCAGCCTCAGAAGCTCTCACCGAAGGTGGATTTGAACTCAGCCGTCTACCCAGGAGGGCCGCCCTCGCCAGCCAGAGCTCCCAAGATGGCTCATTTTGTCGACACAAAGGAGATGGTGCGGGGCCCAGAAGATACGCCGGGGTATTGGGTGGTGACCGGAGCTAAGCTTTGCGTGGAGAATGGGATGATACGAATCAAAGTGAAGTACTCGTTGTTGACTATAGTTTCGGATGACTCTTTGTTGATATGAAAGTGTAAAGAGACGGGAGAGAGACTTCAACCAAGTGTGTGAAGATCTTGTTGTGTACATGATGTGTACATTTGCCATTCATATACAACCCAAATATTATTTTGTTGTAGCCGTACAACCGAATTCATTTGTATGGACAAATAGAAGAATAGCATATAATGAAGTAGCTAAACATTCTGTTAAAGAATGTGTTTTGCAGCCTATAGCATAATAGCAATTGGAATCCTCAATGTTTCACTCTACATATATATATGCATGATCACGTACTCGCAAAATTAAATCAAATACACTCGTACACATCAGGAAACTTCAAAAAGTGATCGATTGTGTGTGTATATTGACTTGACCTAGTGTAGAATAATTAATGCCCGAGATCAAAAGTCTCGAGTTCGAATCCACCATGATACAGCCTTTAAAATTTATGTATTAATTGATAAAAAAAAGTGATCAATTGTGTATGTATTGATATAGTGATAGAGTGGTTAATGTTCGATGCCAAATTTCTCGGGTTCGAGTCCACGGTTAGACGGCCTTTAAATTTATGTATTAAATTGAAAAAAAAAAACGTCGTCGATTGTTTCAACCACTAAACCAAAATTGTGAAGGTTAAAAAGCTGGATTCGAAGGGCGTCTATTTATTTATACAAACTGAGATTTTATCACTATAATCAAGATAGCTATTTACTAATGGCTTATTCCTCTCTTCCCCATGGGGCCTTCGCTAAGATTCGGACCGCTTCTACCAACCAGCAGCTCCCAAGAAACTGTTGCAGAAAACAGAAATTATTTCATTAATATTTAATAATTGGACGGATTAATCCAGAAATACATAATGATGTAAATTAGTAATGATTTGCACCATTTGTCCAATAATCAGTCGAAAGAAATCAATAGAACTTAAGGAAGAAAAATCCTAAGTATAGAAAAAAATACGAGAAAAAAGAAGAAAAAAAATCCAACCCAAGATTATTACCAATAATAATGAAGCTAGCCAGAAAATTAATAATTGAAAGATATAGATGCTTAATTATCAAGAAACCTGATGTGGCGAACGGAGAAACGCGAAGACAGAGCTCGGAAGAAAAAATTGGCTCCGTGAAGGAACACCACAACTCCGGTGCACCCTAGCAGGAAAAGCTCCAGCATCTCTTTCCGGTTAGTTTTCCAGCAACTATTGCAGAAACAAGAAAACCTCGTTGAGCAAACTGCCTCACAGTCGCGTTTGGCTTTTATCTCTTTGATTCTATCTATATATGCAGAGTGAAAGGAGAGAGAGGAACAGAGAAACGTTTTTATCCTATCAGGCTTCTCTTTATTCACCTATAAAATATTGAGCATCAAAAATATTAGGTGGCGTGACGTGGACTTCACATCCTATAACGATTCTATCTTTTTCTTCGTCAATTATCGGTGGATTAATTGTAGCTCTCTCAATAAAATATCCGAGTTAAATAAAACTAAGCCATGTCGGTGGTAGATTAATTTAGCCAATTATTACTGCTGCCTGTTTTTTTTATTCTAAAGACTAAGTCGATGGTTTTTCAGGGGAAAGAAATATACAAAATGCAGAAACACTGAACATAGGGATATGATAGATAGTACTCCTCCGTCCCACCATTCTTATTGCTTTTTTTTTACTGTCTCAACAGTTAAGACGCTTCCTAAAAGGAAACAATTTACACTAAAAAGTATCTGATTTTACACCTACTTTTTACACACAAAACACAACTCTCCTTAATCTCCGCAAGAAAGAAAGGAATGCATGAATGGCGGGACGGAGGAGTATTTGTTTAAAAGGACTGCTAAAACAATTGATTGGTTCCCTTTTGCAGAGCTAGTTTCATATTTTAATACGATAATACACTTTTGGTTAGACTCAGTTTAAGCATAAGAGATGATCACATTTTTAATTTTATTTTATTATAAGAATTGTACATATTATAATACTGTCATGTTTAGTGTATTAACTATAAAACATAAAAAAAATTATATATATTTAGGAATTGGTTCATGTACATAAAATTTTTAATATACATAAATGAGAACAAAATATAATCCTTAATATACATTAGTAAGAACAAATCATGTTCGTTTTATATTTGAAAATCTAATGATTATTTTTAAATGTGTATATAAATTAGTTAGATACACATTTATACATATAATTGTGTATTTTCGTATCTGCATCATAATTTGTGCATTAAATCTGAAGCGTTCATAATGATTTATCAAGGGTTAATATTTGCAAAAACGATCCGACTTCCAAAATATGCAAAAAAATATATAGCAGAAGACAAAAATATATGGATAGGAGGACCTTCATCTTGTTGAGGACGGTGGTGCCGTCGTTGGTGATGACTCCAGTTATGAATATTACGCCAACTCATCTTTCGATCTCATATTCTTTTGCTGCTGCATTCGCATTGTTGTCGAAAGATAAACTATAACTAACCAAATATATATATATATTTGGTTAACGTGAGAACCATTTTTATCATGAGAACGTGAGAACCAAAAAATGATAAATTCATTATGAAAATTGATGAATCCGCTGAGAAAGTTATTGAATTCGAAAAAATAGAATTTTCGTCGCTCATGGGATTCGAACCCAGGTGGAATTTTTTGAATTTTGGAATTCAGTAACTTTCTCAACGGATTCATCAACTTTCATAACGAATTCATTTGGTTCTTAGTTTTTAAGATAAAAATGATTCTCATTTGAACCAAACTCTCTCTATATATATATATGTGTGTGTGTGTAATTGCAAATATTACCATTGCAACAACGCAGATAAGACGAATTTCAACATCTAATCTAAGAATAATTACTAAAAACTACTCCGATAAAATTTATCTTCGTCAGCAACAAGTATTAAATGTCAATATTTATGTCATAATATTCTCTTTCAGAATCCATCAAAATACAACCTTTAATTTCTTAAATCTTGATCTTTGAACCACGAGAATTTAAAATTTTGAACTAACAAATAATTCCGATAAAATTTTAATCATCAAAAACTAAAAAATAAGATATTTATTCGCTACGTTTTATAAGTCAAATTAAAAAATTGTAAATTTAATTTAATTTCGTGTTTTCAATAATGATTTTTCACTTTTCTCTAATGGTTAAAAACTTAACCAACTATCGTCATGGGACCGAACACTTAATTATTGGTACCAAAAATCCACCGCCGGACACCGATGTGTGCAGCTTGTCGGCCCCATCCCGCCGCCCGCCCACGGCCCACATCTTGTTGAGTCGCGGCTTCACCTGTCTCTCTCTATATTAAAAATTGATGTAGTTTATTTTAATAAAAATTAATAGTTTAAGATTTAAAGTGATATTTCTTAAAATTTATACTATTTTTAATAAAATATTAAGAGTATGATATTTAAAATAATATTTTTAAAATTTAAACTATTTTTGATAAAACGTGCACCCTTATAAAAACTAAAAATCTCCCATATCTCCTCTTCCTTTCGCAATATTTTCCTCCAGTGTTCTGTGTTTCTGTTTTCTACATTTTTAATCTTTTCACAACCTTTCCCCCAATCACTGTGGTAAAACAGGTCATGGCACAGATGAACGTTGAAACCAGATCGGAAACGAGTGGCGTTTGGAGTTGGTCGGATCCCTTTGTAAAAAATTTAAACGCGGTGATGCTGCAACGCATCGAAAATTAATCGTGTGAATTTGTAGATACGAATTTCATTAATTCCGATAATTACTTAAAGTTTCACTGCACAGCACGAAATCAATGAATATAACAATTTCTCTCGTTTATGAATATGCTTCTGCTAAGGAAAATAATGATGCCAAAAAAACAAAGACAGAAGAAAAAAAAAGCCGAGGGAGAGACGCTCAATATGCATTTCTAATCTGTTACAAATTTTTATTTTGAAGGACTAAACTTTTACAAGTTACAGTCAAATTAAACACTCTGAATCTGCCTAGATTAATATACACTGTATTGCTTTTGTTCAAATTAGTTTCCTAACATCAAAGCAATCCCTCTTTTACTTTTGATTAAGTATGTCAAGCAGCAATATAGTCACTGTTTTCAGGGAACCACAACTCAGTTTTCAGTAGCACCAAATTATTCTTGTTAAATTCATATTTAGCCAAGATACAATACGTTTATCACAGCGGTCAAGACACTATTTTGGTGGCCGAAAAGCTTACCACATTCACTGATCCTCCAATAGAGTCGACACGAGCAGATCCTGCATGAAAACAGCTCTTCCGGCCGCCTGCCTCATTCTCTGTTCCCGCTCTTCACGACTCAAGGAAGAGTGAAAACTACAAGTAGTGAAAATACAACCGAGTGAAGTATTAACATCATGGAGAAGTGAATGATCACAAGCATGAGCAGAACTTCATCGTGGTTTTCAAGCATAGAAATCAAATATTCAGTAAAATCGGTTCAGATCCAGTGTCCCAACATTTTTTGTGCCTCACTATGAAATTCCTTATTTTAATAGTAATACTTATTTTTAAAATAAAAATTATTATAATATAATGGTCATAATAAATATTTATATCCACAAATGGAAAATTTAAAATGTTATATACCCTACTAGTGACTTTATCGACTCTAATAAACAATTATTAACTAACAAAACTGAAATTAAATGCTGAAAATGATTTATACCTTAATTTCATATAATAAACCCCACTTAATAAGTACAAAATTAAACTTAAACATAAGAAATTGAAATTGAAGAAAAAAATGAAAAAAGTTGAAAGTAGTACACAATGGGACACCAAAAAGGGGTACACTGGATGTCAAATGCAGTAAGATGGTTACTGAAAAATCAAAATTTGAATGGCTACCTTGATTTCCACATATGCTGAGGTGACACATTTTTGGCAGAATTTTCTTCTAAGCTTGACAGCAAAGATTTTGAAATATCATCATTTTCGGATGGAGGGAAGTTCAAAACAAGAGAGGAGAGAAGATTATCAGTCACAGTAGTAGATGAAGCTGCGGTACTCGACCGAAACCCACTGCCGCCTAGAAGCACCAGTAAATGGGCCTCTCTGAGATCCCTTCCCAGCAGAGAGAGGGCTTGACTATTGGGAAATGGAACTCTACGCAATCGGCCACGTCGCTGCATGTAGCTGTGAGTTAAAGGCATCAAAACATTTTTTCACAATTGAAACAAAAATACGAACAATGGTACTCTCAACGAAGGATATTTTGAACAAGTGGCCATGTTGCAGTGTGAGATGACTTATCATGTCACCGGCAACTTTAACTGAACAAACAGGGCAAACCTGCGAGAAAGAGTAAAATGTTGTGATAAAAAAGAGTTCAAGAGCCAGTATTCTTCTTTGAAAGTAAGGAAAATTCAATTAGAATCAAGAAATATGGATATATTTAGGCATCCATGTACCATTGAATTTAGTAGCAGAGTAATTTATGTCCAATACAACTACACCTCCTAAGACAGGTGATGTGGGAGTAAAACATGGCATCAACAGACAAGTTGATATTATCAAGCTCATGCCATTAGTTTCCACCTAATCACCATCGAAGAATCTATGAACAAGTGTTATTAGATAATACTCCACTACGATGCAAGAACGGTGAATAGGTCATTAAAACTAACCAAACACCATTATTCATACTTGGTATGTAGAGTTACAGACTACAGTTAAATGACAACAATCCATGAAAACTAAGTCCATGGGCCAAAATAGGCCAGAAAACTTGCCCACATCAAACCAAGTATTCTAACCCTTGAAAATGTTCTGACAAAACTCAACTTTGTCCACTCTTTTACCAAACATTTCCATGAATAGTTTACCAAAATTCACAAGGAACATCAAGGTTTTGGGCAAAAACACTCCAAAGACCTCAACTTTTCAAACAAATTAGTCGAATCCACCAATAAAATGATACCAATTCGTGCTTAGGGACCATAATTCTTAAAAAAAAAGTTATCAAGAAAAATCAAATACGCAAATAAAGATCTTAAAAAGGAGAAACTCACGGCGGATTTGGATTCGTACGAGTGCTCAGCCTCCAGATGTGTGCAAAGGGATGCTATATCCAACTCTTCATAACAATACGGGCACGGGTAATCGGGTCGGGCCTCTTCCTCACCATCAAAATCTTCGACGTTATACCGATCTTTAAAAAACACAAGATTCAACAAAATAATAATAAGGAAAAAAAAACAATATTTTCAAACAAACAAAAAGCCAAAAGATCCAAAAAAAAAATCGGCAAGCAAACCCAATTGAGAGTGATGACTGCTCTGAATATTGAACTGCCTCTTGGCGGCGGCGAGGCGCATCGTCCAGAAATCCGAATCCATGAATAAAATAATTACTGAAGGAGCGAAAAATACCCACGGAGAAAAAAGTGGGCCGACAACAAACAAGGAGGGGATTTCAAAGATGGTGGTTTTTATTTTCTAACAAATGAGAAACAATCGAGCTTTGAATTGAAGGAAGGAAAATGGATTACCCTTTACGGTTGAGCTATGGAATGCAGGGATGGATTTTGATTTGACGTGGTAAGAGTCTAATCTTCGGACAGCAATTACAGTGTTAATTGTATTTATTACATAGATTAGTTTGGGCAGTGGACATGAAGGTGACGTGGGGAGAAAATGTCGGGATTATATTGATTTGTCTTCATAGGTTTAGCTCAATTATAGTAGACCTTATTAGATAGATATGTTAAGATAAATAAGAAACAAGATATATATAGTAGATTACGTGAGATTGATATCATATCTTATTGTTTGATAAATAAGATATAAAATATAGATGGCATAAATTACTCGTTTGATACATTAATTTAAAATCTAGATTAAGCAACAAATTATAATTTTATCCTTTTGAAAATTTGAAAATTACAAATACATCCCAAATTATTAGTTATCACCATCTCTTTCTTGCTCAACAACATCGACAAAAAACCTTAACAGCATCCAAATTCACTGCAAGCAAGCCTCTGCTCGCCCTCAACCAATCTGTGCCCTCAGGTCACCCCTGACACTTCCTCACCTTCGACGAATCGAAAAGACCTCAACGATGCACTGGTTCGGAAAGCCCTCAGCAACGCACTCGTTCGATATGCCTTCGAATTGGGTAAGGTTTTTGAAGATCTGAAATTGGGAAAAGAACAATGGCCAAAGTTGTGTTTGAGTGCCAAAACCAGGGCTTCGCACTCTGTCAAGCCATAGTCAAGCTGCTGCAGTATTCCAGAGTAGAAGGTGGCAGTTTTCCCGTTCCAGATTTAGCTTGCTGGATAACATCGAGCCCCTTGCAGAAAGGAACGATGCCTCTTTGTTGGATGGCATATGGCTTCTCAAAACCATAATATCAGAGAAAACATGTTACATATGACTAAGGGAGATGAAAAGAAGGTTGGAAACACACCATAGGCATAAATGCCTCTAAGCAGATTCTCTTGAAGGCCCATAGCATCAAAACTTTCGAAGACCTCATCATAAGAAGTGAAGAATTCTTCTCCATCGGCTTGAAGCCTGCCCCACAAGATTGAAACAAGCTAAAACATCGAACCATATTCTAGCCAAAAGTGAAAAATTGAACAACTTAAGATATGCCTTTGAATTGAGTATTTGAAGATCTGAAATTGGGGAAAAGAACGATGGCTTGAGTGAGGGTAGTATTGTCTTTCCATCTTCATATATGTATCACTATTCAATTTTGATTAAGTAACTCTCAAATTGCATTAGTTGCTTTTACAAAAGATGAATAGTAAAATTAGAACGGGCCTTAAATTAAAGCGGGCCTGAGAGATAACAATCTAATGTACCAAACAAGCACATAAGGCAAGATATGTTACATATCTGGGGTTTATCTTATCTACCAAACAGGGCCTTAGTTTCTAACTGATTTTGTAGTCAAGTTTGTTTTTTCAGTAGTTTCATAATAAAAGTAGAATTGGCGTTGTTAAACTTTTTGTCCTCGTGGTAAGATGCAAGATAAAATTATTGGAATTATAGCATGTAAGTTTTTTTATTTCTATTTTTTTCAAAAAGTTGGAATGAGAGAATTAAGATTCGTGCTTTAATTCTATCTCTATAAAAGTAAGAAACTTCTGAACAATATGAGCTATACAATGCTCGTAGTTGCATATAATATTTCTAAGGATCATATTTTAAGAACCATCTAGAGAATTAGAATTTAGAAATCTATTTGAATCATTAATCTTCTATTTTCATAAAAATAAATAATATTGTAATATAGATAAAAAAAATATTAAGCTTTTAATGTTTTTTTATACACTAGCGGAGTGTATGCTTTGTGCACTATCCATAAACTCCACATTAATCAATTATTAGAATTGAATAATTAGGAAGTGTGTATTGACCTAGTGGTAGAGTGGTTAATGTTCGATGTTAAAGGTCTCGGATTCGAGTAAATCATGACGCGATCTTTAAATTTTTGTATTTAATTGACAAAAATAAACAAATTGAATAATTATAAAAAAATTCAATGACATATAGTAATTGATTCGTGAAATTTTAAAAACTATTCGGATATCATAAAATTGTAGATAGATTATTAATATAGTGATGGAAGATGGAATTAAATAATAAATTCTTAATTTATATCTAGTGAATTAATATATGCTTGTACTATTTTTCGTATCTAATTCTTCTTCTTTTTTGCTTAGTGAAGCGATGGAGGAAGAAATCATATATACTTTCAATGTCAATATATCTAATGATAATATATTCTTTTCATACATATATATATATATATATATAATATTTTACGCATTTGCCTTAAATTAAATATACAATAGTGATATAATAGACAATCTATATTTTATTAAAAAAATACATTTTATAATGGTATAGATTACATAAATGCTTCTTTTATATAATGTTTTTTTATATATTGTGATGATATTTCTTTTCATGGCAATCGAAAAAATCAATGGTCCAAATTGATTTATAATTTGTACACTAAAAAATGTTTGCATATGATCCACTTTCATATTTTTACATGCTACTGTTCCTTTATATCAAGTATTATATATTGCAGTATTGAATGGATTGACACGATTTAAGCGTAAACCGAGTATCCTTTACCTTTGGATTGGGAAATATTTGTAGAAAAAATTTAAACTAAGTATAAATTGTACTTAAATATATAGTTCGAAATATATAGTAAGACCTCAATTTCTTTTGGAGGTCTGGGGTTAATGAAAGACCGAAAATAGTAAATTGGACTTTTTTCAGCTTTTGTAACTTTGGTTTTTAAACAAAGTTTGGAAAATTAAACACAAAACCTATTAAGACAAATAATCTCAAATATATTATTGTTGGGGGCTGCTGAAAACATTATTAAAAGTTAGGGTAATTCTAAACATAACCACATTTTCACTCATCATAAACCCTAATATTTTAATTAATTAAATTATTTATTTGAATTTTCTTTTCGGCCCTTATAAGTTATAAACACATTTCTCCTCCAGCCCTTTAACCGAAGCAATACAGATCCCAGACTTAGAATGGTTACAACATCTATTTCTCACAGTCCAGAAATAAAGGAAACAAGCTTGTATTCCCGTTTCTCTTTCGTTTTTTTTCCCTACTTTTTTTTTTCATATTTGCAAAAAAAACTAAGGCAACTCAAAGTATGACGTGCAGCGTAGATACAAGTTGGAAAACAAATTACAGATACTAAATACTCCCTCCGCCTTGATGTATGGAACAAGTTTTTATCGGTACGGGTTTTAATAAATGTAATGAGTGTAAAATGAGTAGAGAATGAAACTCATATAATAAAATATGTTATGTGAGTGGAAAAAAATTGGTCATGAATGATTTTTCTGTAAATAAATAGATTGAGCATGGATAAAAAGTAATGACTTTTGGGTGAGATTTATATTTATAAAAAGAAAATAAATAAATTTTGTGGACGTATTGAAACAGAAATAAGTGAATAAATATCAAGGAGGAAGAAAGAGTAAAATATAATTTAAATTTGCTATTTCTCGAGGAAAATGTTTTGTACCTGCTTTTGTTTTTCACGGAGACGGCCGACGGGGCTGGAAAAAGTGGATGGATGGGGTTTTTTTTTTTTTTTTAATTTCTATGAGGGGCTAATAGAATCACCCTAAAAGTTAAGGGTACAAAAGGCCCAGTCCGAAAGGTAAAAGTCGCTTTGGATTCGGGTCAGCCCAATGCAAATCAGACAGCCCATCACGAATGCAAAGAGCGGGAACCGTAATGCATATGAAAAAGGGATGAAACTGAGACGAAGTCAACGACGTCGTTACCATAGTAAATAAAATAGCCGAGACAAACCCCCAAAAGTTTCAGTATTAGTGAAACATCCCAATTTCCAATGGCAATTTGAGGGTTAGGGTTTCTCATTTAACCCCCGGCCCAAAACCGAATCCTCTAAACCCCAAAACTTTCCCTTTGTCTGTTCCGCTGGTCATTTCTGTCCCCGATTATGGCAACCAAATCCGCATCGACAACGGCGCAGCAAGATGGCGCCGACGCCGCTAATAAAAAGCCGGGACTGCGGAAGCCGGTTTTCGTAAAAGTCGACAGCTTGAAGCCGGGTACGAATGGGCACACGCTGACGGTAAAAGTAGTGAATGCCAGCACCGTTCTCAACAAGAAGCCGCGCAATCCGACGTTTCGCGGCCCTCAGAATCAGAACACGAAAATCGCGGAATGCCTGGTTGGCGACGACACCGGAACGATCCTCTTCACCGCACGCAACGACCAGGGTATGGCGTCACTTTCTCGCTCTATCTCATACGCCCCGCATTCACGCGGATATTCATCCGTATTGTTTAGTTGGTGCGCGTGATCAGGATACTTTGTTTTCGAGTAAGAAATTTCGTTGGATAATTATTCTGATTTTGGTTTTAGGATTATTTTGTTCATTTAGTCTGGAAATGTTCTTTGTAATTTTATTTTATTTTGTTTAAAGGCCCGTGTAGAACAATTAAAATCTCTGCATTATAAATAAATTGTCAAGGAAAACTGAAGTCTGCATATATATAGACCAAGAGTTTAAAAATTAGCGTGCAATATAGTTAATAATTAACTGGACAGTAATTTGTTGTCAGTAAGTAATGTCCACGTGTACCAACCTGATTTAGCATGGCCTCTTTCTGTTTTACATTTTACTTGGCGTAGTGTCAAAGAACTGACAAAATAAAACACAAAATTTTAAAATAAGAGCAGGCCATGACCAGAAGTGCCAGCATTTAGTGGGATTCGATCTGTTTTTCTTGTCCGAAAAGGGGAATCTCTCCCCCGAGAATCCCACACCCCACTCCTATGAGAATGTGACGGGTAAATCACGGTACGGTAGGTAACTCGGCGGTTAAGTAGTTAGGAGGATCTTTGTATAGTGTCCACTGTGGCGGCTAGGACTCGATCCTTATCCCAAATCGACTAGCTCTTAATAAACTGAGCTAAGCCCGTTGAAACAAATTCTACATTCTGTTTTTCTTGTCTGCAAGTTACGATTCAACTCACAAATCTTCTATTTGTGTTGCTCTCAATTCAAAAAAAATCTGCATTTTTATATTTTAAATTGATTTAGTATGGTGGTGACTTCAAGTTAACCAGTCCAAACTGAATGATCTTCACCCCTCTGTGATGATGATAAATAATGCTTCGTTTCTAAAAATGCTTTCTGAATGTACCACAATTTTCCAGATCTTGTCAAATTTGAAATTTCTACAGATTCTGACAAAGATGTGTTCTAGTAATTCTGAAAATACCTAGATTTTTGGACTTTAATTTTGAAAAACATGATTATTGGTGTTTATGTCATTTAGCTGTTGCATTTATGATGAAGACTCCTGGCATTTTAATTTTGGGTCTTGTTCCTCACAATTTTTGGCTTGTGTTGAGGCATCAGCAAACACACACTGGAAGCATGTTAATTTGCATATGATGTATTTTAACTTTTGCAGTTTTGTTGATTGAAATGGATATCATGTGCAAACTGAGGTACTTGTTGAGGCTGTTTCTTAGTTGCATTTCAGTCTTTTGATCAGTTGTTTCCTAGTTTGTTTATGTGGCATGAATAGATATCTGTAGACTGATTATTTGTTGATGAACTTGCAGTTGAGATGATGAAGCCAGGTAACACAGTGGTACTCCGGAATGCAAAAATAGACATGTTCAAGGGGTCAATGAGGCTGGCCGTGGATAAGTGGGGCATCATTGAGGTTGCTGAACCACAAAAGTTTGTGGTCAAAGAGGACAACAATTTGTCCCTAGTGGAATATGAGTTGGTTAATGTTGTTGAAGAGTCTTGAACGTGCCCGCCATTTAGTGCCTGTTGGGTTCATTTTAGTTTATGGCTTCGGTAGAGCTATACTGGTTTCCTTGATTAGTTTTTGTTCTCAATTAAGGTAATTATCGTGTAGGACTAAGTTAGCTTGGATTTAATGGTTGATGTGTAAAAAGATGGCCGTTTTCTGTTAGAATTTTGTCTATTGATAGATTTGCTTGTCCAGCGGCACATGTAGTCAGTCATATTGATTATTATCACAGCTCCGTGCTACTTATCTTTTTACCGATTTAGCTTTACAGTTGAGCAGATTGGAAAGCAGCACTCATGAGTCATGCCCCATATCATTTGAGTTCGACTTGACTGCAATTGGAAGTTATTCTAATGATGGAATGTGAATGTGGGTGGTTTTATCTAATAGTTGCGGCAAACCAATCATCATTTTCAATAATTTTATGTATGGGACTATTACTAAACTTTTAAGATTGGAATATGATCCTTTCCCATAGCGTGGACCTCTTTTGATTTCTGTAGAAATCTGTGTTACTCGTAGTTATCAATAAAGATAAAGAATTTCGTCAGCTCGGTGGTGGCTTGATGAATTTTTTCCCCCTCGTCTTGAGAAGTGACCGCAGGGCCAGGAACAAATTTGTCCAAATAATGCAGATAGTAGGAAAATATCTCAGCTAGATTTGGTGTGACTTGACCTACTAACAAAAACCTAACATGTGACCTGGGCGCTGAAATTTTGCAATTACAATGGTTTCAATGAAAGTTAGCTCTTAGGCAATGAGATTGTTACTTACCTTAATAAGGAAGCATCAAACGTCCCGTATAGTTGTTAGCTTGATGGTTCATGTTATGAAAAGTAAATACTGCATACTGAAATTCCAAAGAGGGGTGGCCAGCTGCCCAATATTCATGGGAGTTGTCTCGTGCTAATACTTGCAAATATCATATAGCCCATAGCAACGCAAGAAGGATTTCAGGATGAAGACTTTTCAGAATATCGATTTTAATTTATAAGATGTTACTATATTTTATTAATTGGTCGTTATTACTTTTAAATAAGGCTTTTATTAGGGCTCCAAGTCATCTTCAAGTATTTAATTGGGTCTCAAATCTTTAGGACTTGAAAGTCATTTATGAACCAACATTAGGCATCTTTGGGTCATAATTAAAAAGAACATTATTGCTGTGAAAACCTTCCTCATGTAAACCCAAGTCTTGGAAGTATCTAGAGCCAAACTCCAAGTATCTAGAGCCAAACTCCAAATAGCCAAATACGGTGTCTAACTGCCAATAAAGAGAACAGTGACAAGGTTATGCAATTAGCAGTGTTTACTTGCCTGAACAAGAAAAATGATTATCTGTGCATTCTTGAGATTACTAATTCCATATTGCATGATTATATCAAGATTTAATACAATAATCTACCATCTACTAAAACCATATTTCCCAAAAAAAATACGCTTAATATATGTGACGGGGCCACTAATATAGAAACTACAAGAAACAAACTTCAGCAGTCTACATGGCGTACTTTCAATTACATTACTGATTGCCAAATATCAGGAGGTAATTTAGTATTTCAATGGCAGAACCTGCATCAGAGAGCTATAAACAAAAGCTTAACATTCAGACTCCAATCGGAATAAAGCTCAGAGAATGTCTGAGGGTGGTATTATGTGTACTGACCGCAACAGAACAATCACGGCAAGATTCTAACAATCACTTTTTTACAATAAAGAAAAACAAAATTTCTTATATCCACTAGTTGAAATGGACAAGGATTTTAGCTACATGTACTGAAGAAAATTCAATCAAAAGCACCAAAATAAGTTTCTGATCCTAATGTGCTAGTTAATTATTTAGTCTATTGAGATAATACAACTCCAACATAAACTAAATGACACAATTTGGAATATCTTCAATCCAAATATCAGCCGATGAGCAGTTATCACAACCCTAGAAAGAAAAAAAGCGCAAGTCAAGAGGTCATGAACAAACGGATAGCAGGTAATGCACATTTATAGTAATCTGTGAAGTGTTTGGCTACCACAGGCCAAAGCCTTGAGGAAAAATATGATCAGGTTGCATAATTTACACAATATAATTAATATAGCAAGCACTCCCTATCGAATTAACAAAATATTTGCAGCCTTTTGCGTTTGGGGCATGATGTATAGAATAACATTTACCACATCTCAAGGAATAGAGGTCACAATTGTACATAATTCAATTCCTTTGCACTAGAACAAATCAACAAGCAACTCTTATCTCCTTATTTGATACTCTAGTAAAAAACAAAAGGAATCCACAAAAACTGGTGATCTCTTGGGCAGAGCTCATTCATGACTCTATTTATCAGACATCGTCCTAGTGCACATGCGAATAATACTTCTTGGGACCACCCAATAGTCATCATACCCCCTCGTTGCAAGCTGACGAATACAACATAGTATTAGCATGTTATTTGCACAGCTAAATAAGCAATGATTTATAACATCTAGACATATTTTCTTAGATCTGATGTGTTCATCCGATGACTAAGTTGCAATTCCCATTATTCAATAATTAGGGAAAGAGTATGCCTGATTTGTTAATTTCAGTTCTCAACATAAAGAAGGTGTTATATGTTTCAAGATTTTAGAACTTCATTATGCATGTTACATTCAATTATGTAACATGAGGTGCACAACAAAATATCCAAAATGTGTGTGCGTGTGTTGGCCTAGTGGTAGAGTGGCTAATGTCCGAGGCCAAAGGTCTCGGGTTCGAGTCCACTGTGATATAACCTTTAAATTTCTGTATTTAATTGACCCCCAAAAAAATATATATCCAAAATGTAGAAATTAGAACATCAAGCATAAAAAAAAAGATATTACGGAGAAGCAACATGACCAAAGATGAGGGCTATAAATATATATAATCTAGCAGCATGGGGATCGAATAAACACCCTAGCTATGCATATTACGTCGTTGGATTACATAAATTTCACCCAGGTGTCACAGGTCCAACTCAGGAAAACAGCCTCCGAGCTTGCACACTGAGGTTAATTTTAAAATCTTTTCTCTCTGTATTCCTACTCTCCCAGCTCCCAACCCTAACCAAAAGAGCTACAGAGATGGGGCCTTTAATAGTTATTAATAAATATAATTAAGGAAATTATATACAGATATAAGGTTGACTACCTCGTCTATCAGTTGGTGGACATGACATACTGATACTACATTATTCATCAGATAAAAGCACAAAATTACTTCACCTCCTTTTCATGACCTTCATCTAGTCCTTTCTTGCCCTACAAGATGAAAAGAATACACTTCTTTCATTTTGAGAGCTTTGTGGTAGACCTCAAATAGAAGAATGCATGAATAGTAAAAAACAAGAGCCTTGTGTGAAAAATGACGTCAAAACTAACTGATTTAGTTAATTGCGTCTCTTACTCGAGTATATATGACTTATTATTGAGCCAGAAAAGCAATATTTATTTCCGGAAAGTAACAGCTAGGTTCAATGATGGTAATCGGTCACAATAAAATAGATTTTGAATCTAGCATTAAATGCCTAACAAAATAGCAGCCAAACCAAACTGATCGACGATCCTATTTGAGAAACAAAAAAACACAAAGAAAGCACAAGGTTATATGCTTCGTGAACAAATTAATCAGACATACATCAGCACACAACAAACCATACAACATGGATGCTATTTGATTAAGAGCTGGACGCATATAACAAATAAACATAGACATCAAATGTGGATGCTTAGAATAGCAACTCACAGTAATTATATTCTGAGTTACAACAGAAAACATCAATATATTTCCAGAGAAAAGGTGCACTGAGGAAAATTAAGAATTTACCCTCGATGGTCCAAGCGTGGGTACGAGGAGCGACGGAAAGCATCGAGGTAAGGACCGCTGAGGCAGTTGCGGTGTGATACGGCAACATCGAGGCCACGCTAACACATCTCATCTCCAAGGGAGACCTAGCTCAAAAGCGAATCTCAAACACCAAATCGTCGCAATAGAGAACTCCGTTTGGAATCACAAAAGCGGGAAGTCGAACTCAATCGACGTAGTTTACCTGAAAATGCGAGCGGAGAGCGGATTTTGTGATGGGACGCGAAATGGAGACGGAGAAGCCCTCGGCTTGACGCCGATGGAGATTCTAGTGGCGGAGCTTCGGACGGTTGTGGCGGCGGAGCGCAAGACAGACCTGGCGGCGAAGGAGGCCATTACAGGCTGCGGAAGTGTAGCGGTGTGGTTTTGCGGATCTCAGACGCGGATTACAGAGTACAGAGGTAGGGCTTTATTGGGGTTTAGCTCTGGCCTAGACTTGCTGAGTTCGTGGCTTTCCTTTCTTTTCCGATTGTTATATTTGCTTCATAATTATAAAGAAGATACTACTATTTGTTGAGCCCAAATAAAACTATTTTTGAGGGCCCAAATTGAGCAGTTGTAAGCAAAATTTTCTTGCCAAACCAAACTCTAATGTTTTAACTTTTTATTACGGGTAATTTTATACATCTCTCATTTTATTCACTATAGCTCCTTATTTAAAATATTAATAAAATAATTATAGATATACTATATTATCCTCATAGCCCAAGATACATTTATAATAAATTGTTAATTTAATTCCCTTAGCAAAAAATTGATTTAAAAATCTGAAAGGATAAAAAAACGTATAACTCCCAAATTACAAAAACATGTATAACCTCACCCTATTACAATTATAAAACTCTAAAAAATCATGACCTCAATTCAAAAGTTTAATTCCACTGATTATCTCTTTTAACTGCAAATAATTCTTCATCGTCGGAGTGCTTCGAGTTCCAATTTAACGGAGGACGACAAGAACCAGATTTCTTCTCGCCATGGCGGTTAGGGTGCATTACCATCCGAAGGCGGCTCCCCATCCGATCTCCTCTTTTCTCGTCGGCGGCGGCCCTTTCTTCTCCATCTATGCCTAAGTCTAAGTCACGTAATATGCAGCTAATTGAAGTTTGCTCTTGTCTTTTGTACTTTCACAAGTCATTCCTATAGCGTCGATGCAACTAATTCAAGTTTGCTCTTGTCTTTTGTACTTTCACAAGTCATTCCTATAGCGTGGATGAATGACGATCTTGAATGCCCTAGTAAGGGTCGGGGATTCACTCCATTTCAAGGACGACCCAACATCCAGCTAGATAAATCCAAGTACGAACGCCCTTGAATCCTGCTCTCTTTGACTTCGACAGTAGGGGTAGTTGGGAAGATGTTCCGGGGTTGGCGATTTACAAATATTTCTTTACATTTCTTTTTCATTTTTGTGTATCAACGGTAACTTTTTCTTACTTAACTACCCTCTTTGATTTAAAGAGATATTGAGAATAGGTTGCAGATACTTTTTTTTGAATTAGGATGTCTTTCCGAGTTTAACATAAAACTCCATCTCCGATATTGTTTGTTTTTTATTCTGTAGACTTGATTGTTGCTCATTTTTCAGCAAGTTCATGTAAGTTAGTTAATCAACCGCATTGGTGAAATAATTCTACACACATTTTGTATTAAAAAAAAGAAAGTTCTGAAGAAGAAAAAATGTTAATGGCTTTTGTGTTTGAATATAAAATCCAATTTTTTTTTCTGAGTATGTTGATGTTATGTTAAATGGGGGCTACACGTTTATATTGAATTTGGGGTTATACAGTATTCATTATTTATATTAAAAAAAAATCGGAACATAGAGGTAAAAGAGTAAATTGATATATATTTTATTTAATTTCTTTAAACAAGGGCTATAGTAAGTATAAAACGGACTATATTTAAAATCCCTTCTACTATTTTAATATTAGATTTTTTGTATTCAGCCCCTTAATCCTCAAGATATCTTTTTAGCTCTACATTCGTTTTTCTATTATAAATGAATTTCATTATTATCTCAATATTTTGAGAACCGAATTACCAAAAATGTGAGGAATTTAGGAACGTGTCAATAATGTTGTAAACTCGTAAAGTGGTACAATATTGTATATTGTTTTAGTGAACAGTCTTCTTTATTTTTACACCCGATAGATTTAAACATAACCATATCGGCTCTTGAATTAAACAAAACAATTACTCGGTAAAAAGTAAAGTAGTAAAGCTGATGATGGAGAAGCGTAGACGAAAGAAATAGAGATACAATAATGTTACTGCAGAAAAATAAAAGGTAAGAATTTATTATTAGTAGGTCTACTGTGTACATAACTATTATTGAGAAAGCAGTGAGAGGAGGTTGTGTTTGGGCCTTCGGAAAATCCTTCCAAGCACGTGCTGCAGCAGCGGAGTACAAAACCCCTCAGAATCACATCGGGGGCTATGGCCCCCACGACGAGACCCCTCATCGTCATCGCCCACATTCGCCTCTTTCCCACTATTCTCATTGCCGCCAATTGGCCTTATTCCGATCAACCTTCCCAGCTGCACGCTATGGTCGGGGAAAAACGACGCCGTCGACTACAATTCACCACATTATAAATTGCAAACTCCAATTTTTCAAACCAAAAAATATATAATCGTCATCTTATACCTCGGTATCGAGATCGGAGGACGAGAGCGAGGAGAAGCTCGAGATATGGCGGAGGCGGGAGGCGACTGCAGGCTGCGGCGGCGGCGGCGGCTGGGAGGCGCCGGGGGCCGTGATCCTGGAGTTGATGTTTCCGAGGCCGAGCGGCCATCCGTTGCCCTATCAACGACAACTTACCAAACTCAATCCATGTCTAGCAATTGCCTCTTTACGCAGCAGTTTATTATTACGAGGTACATCGTAGAATCTATGCACAGCTAGCTAGAATATATAATTAAACTGATGAATCATTAACATAAGATTGAGAATATATATGTACAAACCTCCATAACGACGGCGTTTGACGCTGCAGTGAGAGTGATCATAGGATCATGATCCGAACTCCGAAAGAGCAGGGAGAGATGGATTAATTAGTAGGGCAAATGTGGAGAAATTTGCAATTTTCTTCTTCTTTATTTTTTAAATAGGAAAAGGGCAAGGCCCCTGCCTTGGAGAAGGTAAGATCTATTTATTAGTTTGTCGGAACTTGAGTTGTGACTATTTTTTATGTGCATTATCCGATATAGTATCAGAGGCTGCTTAATGTGTAGGTCAAAGGCCAGTTTCAATGGAAGGTTTGGTAACACTGCCATCTTTTAATAAGGCGAGGTTAAAATGAATTCTTGATTATCTATCGTAAATCTTAAATTATGTATACCATATAATTTTATATATGAAAAGTGCAATGATGATTTGATTGTTAATTACGGTATAGTAGAGTGTGTTAGGTTGCAGTTTATTTATGGTTCAGAAGGTAGTTAAGTTAACTGTGAAACATCAGTTCAACATCCGACTAATTATTTGGTGATTAGCTAATAGTTAACTTTTTTCAAGGGCATTGATAAATTTACATATTATGTAATTACATAATTGGGGCTTTTTGTCCTTTTACAATATTACTGAAATTAAGTAATTAATTTCCTTTATTTTTATTCTATATTTTATTTTTTTATCTTTTGCTGCATTTTTTGTCCTTTACAATATTACTGATAAAAATTTGTATTCTGTATATTAGTCATTAAATTATTTAATAAAATTAATTTATTTAAAATTCAGGGGTATTATGTAATTACATAATATGTAAAAAACTCTTTATCCTTTTTCAATTAGTTATCTATGATTTGAGTATCTCTTATTTTTAATAAGTTATACATTATCGAATCTAATCCGAAGCCAACTCAAAATTTAATTTTCTACCATCGACTGTTGAACACTCTAATTAGTCTGGTTAATTTTATATTTTTTATTGTTATCAAATGTTATTACCGCTCCCAACTTCTCTATTGACTTAATTACTAAATTGCCCCTCTGTTGGTAGGTAGTTGGATCTCTTAAATCTGTGTGCGGTGCGTGTTTCGCTCATGACGTCTCATTCAGCGGTCACTAGTTAACTTAATAGCTCATAATTGATATACCATTTAAACATAAATATATTTAATGATGAGTTATAATGAAAACCATCTCCAGTGCTAAATCTAAAAAGACTTTTATCTTCTCTTCTAAGAAGACAACCCTAGGGACAACCCGATGGTTAAGGTGGGTTCGTGTGGTAGAGGTCGCGCTCAAACCCCACCAAACGCCTCTATAGGTTTGGCGCATCATATCGATTTTTAAGTGTGGTTTATGTCTGTGTGGTTTGCGGTATTATTGCGAGCGTGGGGTTTCCAGGTCACACCTTAAGGTAGAATGCTGCGGTTTCCCGTGATACAAAAAAAAAAAAAAAGAGATATTGGGTCCAAATTAAAAAATCTCAATTTTAGTTCCATTTTATTTGGATGTTAGTATTAATTCCTATAAAATTAACTGAATGATGAATCATATCCCATAAAATAAGGAAACCAAATCAATTACGAAAATAGGCTAATTATATTATATTTATAACCTTACATCTAAAATACCAAAATTAAAACCATTAAAAGATATAAACTATAATTGACCATATATCTTAAAGAATAAAATGTGTCGGTTGGTTCGTTATTCGCATCTAAAAAATTGCTTTTATATGATATATATATAGGGGAGGGTTAAAGTAAAAACCATTTTTATTGTGCGACGTGAGAGCTGAATATCTTATGAAAGTAAATGAATATGCTGCGAAAGTTAATGAATAAAAAAATAGAATTTTCGCCTCTGCGAGATTCGAACCCGGTGAAAATTCAATTTTGGATTCATTAACTTTGCAGAGATTCATTAACTTTCATAAGATATTCATTTTGTTTCGTAGATTCTTGGTTCACGTTAAAATTGGTTCTTATTTGAACAGCTCTCTCTCTCTCTCTCTCTCTCTCTCTATATATATATATATATATATATATATTGTTCTTTAAAACCAAACGGATATTAATTATCAAGTAAGCTGAAAAGTCATTCATATATCAGTTTGTGATAACTTTTACTCCAAATTCATTCACCCAACTCATTTAAGTGTAATGCACTCAATTGGTTGAATTTGTACTTTGAATATTCTTCGATCACCTAATTATCTACTCCATTGAATCAAGTCATTGGTCCCATAATTGACAAAATGCTGCAGTCCATGATTATATATTCAAATTTACCTTTGTTTTTCCGTATTAGAGTTTGCAATCAATGCTACATTTGGCAAGTTTGATTTTCAATACATCTCTCTATGAAAGTATGCGCATCATTATGCTTGATTTGAGCATTAAATTAACGGAGTGTTGTGCGAGACCGTCTCAAAATTCAAATTCCAACTAGCTATGATCTAATAGCATATTTGTAATTACAAATATTAATAGAATTACAAATATATCATCACAATGAGTTTAAATCTTGATCTGATCTTGATCAGTCTAATACAATCTCATACAGATTTGTGGTCAGTTAAACTGTACATATTTTGTCAAATAAACGAGTATAAGTAAATCTATTCATGCATGTAAATAAAACCCCTCCGCCAGGGCCCAACTGTTGCTATAAGCCCATCTATTTCCCATATCTAGGCCCACTACGTTGAGCCCAACAAATAGTTCTTAACACACGTCCAAATACAAAACGACTCTTTTGAGGTTTAACAGATGCCAGATTATTACTTAAGAACCTCTCAAAAAAGCAAATAACATGATAAATTTAAAGTAGTTATCGATTAAAATGTGTAATTTTTTCTCGTATGGTTAATTTCTCTTGTATGGTTAGGAAAAATAGTAATAATTTTGACCGGATTTTATTTCTACTACAATTTATAATAATTTATAGGACTTTTTGCTTCTTCTAAAAATACATTCCTCTTCAAGTTTCAGCCGTGTTATGCATCATTGCTGGGGGATGCATGATTTTATGGATAGATTGTAAGTTTTATGTATTTTCTACATGAAAATTGAGGGATGAAATGTTTCAAAAAAAAAAAAATCAGCATATCATGCATATTCGACGTGACTTAAATTCATGGAAAATTTATGAATCTTATCAATATAAGAATATTTAAAAATAACAATGGATGTAGACCGGGACTGCGGACCACCCCAAACAAGCCGAATTAGTAGTTGTTAATTCGTTATCACGCCAACGCAACAGAAAGTGAAATTTTCCTCCAAATTTTGAACTCATTTACAACATTATAGCTAGTAATATTCATAAATAATAAATAAATTCAAATAGCCTGTGACCTTATATTTCTTGAGCCACGATATTTTGTTTGCACTTGAAACATTGGATGGCTGTGGTTGGAATTTGACAGAAAAATATTCTCTCTCTTTTGTCTCTAAATATGAGTACTCACTTTGGATGTTTTCAGTTCCAATGCATCCAATCCTTCTTCACTGATCAATGTTATAATATACATATATATAGGTTCCTATTTATTTTCCTGGAAATGTAGAGAGAGTGAGAGAGTAGTTCCAACCATTCGATGCGATTGTTCTTGTTGATAAGTTTCTTAGTATTAAATGCAGCAACCAGAATATAGATCACAATTTTTACCTCAAGGAATTAAAAAGTATTATAATGGCAACTTAAATTCATGTACTTCGTCGTAATAGAGTCGAACTAATTAAATCCAAACATTCGACGTGTGACTATTAATAGTTTAATACCTCGTCGCTAAATGCATGTGATATACTCCATTCGTCCACTATATTCATTTTTTGATTTTCGTGGCACCTAATAATTATAAATTAAGTGGAGATAATAAATAAATAGATTAATGGATAATGAATTACAAAATGGGTCATTAAGATAATAAATGAATATACTAATGAATAATGAGAGTAAAAAAATGGGTCATGTATGATTTTTTCTAAATAAGTTGATAGATTTAAGGTAAAAATCATAGAGTGATGTTTCCAAGAAAAGAAAGTAAATACTTTTTGTGGACGGATCAAAACTGAATTAAATAAACATATTTTGGTGGACGAAGAGAGTAATTAGTTTGGGGCAACAACTTTTAATAAAACAAAAGTACAGCAATATAAATAAAAACCAAATATGTATATATTTATATAGATACATGAAGAATGCGTTCATGATTAAGAACACACCGGAATTGGGATTTTTAAGTACATAACAATACAAACTGAGATTTCTTAGGATTCTTGTCTGAGACTGAAACGGTAATTTAACAGTAGACCTGTATTAGCAAAGTGATTAATATTATGCGAGGTTGGCAAATCCATAAGAAGATGGCAGCTATGATTAATTACTGCAGTGTCACAACTTGATCTCTACGTTTTTGACCATTTTACCCCGTGACACATTGAGACAGAATGGGCCTCCATTCATAGACAGAAACGAAGACTAACGCCTTCAATATTACGATGACATCCAACAACTTTATTTTATCCTCTTTTACTTTGTAATTTAATTAATTTTTCTTTTTTGAAGAGAGAAAATGAGGATTTCATGGAAGTAAAAAAGTACAGGATTCGTGATAGATCATGCGAATGAGGCTGGAGATTTTAGTATACATGTGTAAAATGAACATGCATGTTTTCCGGGATTTAAAAATATTTGTTTCCTTTTAAGCAAGAGAATCTAAGTATGCAAATTTAACGAGACTGCCAAATTGCAAGAATCAAAATTTCTATTTAATTCATAAAATGACCACTAAAATGAACAATTTAAGTACATACAAATAGAATAATAAGAGTTTCAGTCGTCAAATTCAGAAAATCAGTTTGAACCTTGAAGCTTAAGTTTGAGCAACTAATCCTCTCTATCTCCCAAAACAGTTAAAAGAAAGAAAAGAAAAAAGAAAAAGGAAAAAGAAACTTCCCTCAGAAAAAGGAAAAAGAAACTAGAGCAATCTTTAAAAGTGAATAAATAAAGATTGGTCAATCCCGTCATCAGCGGGAGAATTGAACCGGCAGCTTTAATTAACTTTGTCACTTTTTTTTGGTAGCTTATTCAATATTCAGAATTTTAAAAATGAAAAAAGAAATATATTAAGAGGAATTACTTTCGTTATTGGCTATTTTTGGATTGCCATCATTAAATTTGGGCAAACAAAATTCCTTATCAAGAAGCCTTGGAATAATGGGCACTCCATGTTCAAGTCAAGTGCCCACTCCACTCCGGTGACACTAAATCATAACATAAACTCTCCCCAACTTGCTCAATTGCTCGTCCATCAAATCATGTCACTATGAAGTGTGTGTGCATTGGTCGAGTGGTTAATGTTTGAGGTCAAATGTCTCGGTTTCGAGTCCACCGTAACGTGGCTTTTAAAATTTTGTATTTTGCTGACCAAAAAATCATGTCACTATGAAATAAAATCTCTCTCTCTACTTAATTTGCATCGAGTTATATGTCAAAATTGATATTATATATTCCGTTGTGTTATTTACGTTTATTGCATCTACTAAGAATATGGAATATTAGTATCTAATTATCGGGTAAATGAATTGTCGAGTTTGCACCTATACACTGACAAATTAGTTTGAATGTACGTACGAAATTATGTAGATGCCAATCTTGGAATACAATATCTTTACTTGGATATAAATAACACTATTAAACAACATAGTAAAGTTTAAAATCAAATTTGTGTGTATGTACTTGGAAGTTTTAATTTCTCGTAATTAATTATATTTCAATGAAAAGAAGGGAGCGAAAGCAAAAGGAAAAGGAAAAGTTGCCAACAATGCTTGGAGAAAGTACTATTACTATAAACTTTTATATTTTACTCTCTCTCAAATGGCAATCACATTTTTTCCCCGAAAGAAGAAGAAGATAATAACTTTTGAAAGTAAAATAAAAGCAAGCTACGAACGGAAAATCATTTTGTAAGTAGGGAAAAAACTAAGTATAGTGCAAGAAAATAAAAACTAACGCGACCACATATTTTGAAATTCTCTATTACCTATTTATTATTTTGAATTGTAGTTATGGCAATTATTGGTCCCGAGCTTCAAATGTAAAAAAAAACGACAAAAATCATTCAACTTATTCAACTTGAAGGACAAAAATTATAACATCACTTTATCTATGACAAGATTTACTTTAACCTTAAATTAACAATCAAATCATTACACTTTTTCTGGTATGTCTATAACCTTTAAAAAAGTTGTGACAGCCATCATAATTAACCACGCCATTCAAAAATAATTATTAAACAAAACAACAGCCACACATGCATATTTTCACTTCTCCAATATAGCATTTAATATACAAATTATTTCAATATTTTATATTTCACCACGAAATTCAACAGTAGAAACATAAGACAATAAACCGCAAAAAAGCACTTAAAATAAAATCTGTGGTTTGGTTTTAACTAAAAAACATAATTTAAAAAACACCATTAAAAAGCATCAATGGAGACCCTAACTTAAAATAAATATGATTCCACAAAATATCCGATGCTTCTTCTTCCCCTTCTTCAAGGCATGTTGTTTTCCTCATTCTGGAACTCTTCCCTCTGATATCCTCCCATGGAGTTATCGCCATTGAATTCATACGCATTGTTTCCATATAAATTCCTGTTGTTGAATTCATTCTGCTCCCTAGCGCCTCTCAAGCTCTCATACGGGTGATTGCTGCTGTATTTCTCTGAATTGATGTCGTAGAAATACTTGCCGTTTTCCATGTGGCGCGTGTCGCTCATCCCCTGTGGCTGGAATGTGTTGCCGCGGTTGCTGAAGGTGGCGGCGTCGCCGCCCTGCGGCTGGCTGTTGAAGCTGCTGCCGCCGTTGTAGTAAAAGTTTCTGGCGCCATTGTCTCTGTTGTTCGCGGGTGTGCGGTAGCTTCTGAACTCGGTTTCCTCCTCTTGCTGGTTATTGTCGTAATTCTGCGTGCCGCTGTAATAATTGTTTTTGTTGTTGTTGTTGTTGGGGTTCGCGGTGTAGCTTCGTTCCTCGGGGAAGGCGGCGGTGGTACCTTCGTTGAAGTCTTCGGGCTGGGTGACGTAGGCGACCGGGTTGTAGTTTTTGGGGAGGTATTTGTTGAGAGGCTGTTTGAATTCTGTGGTGGCGGCGGAGGTGGTGGTGGTGGTGGCGGCGGTGGAAGGGGGGTCTTGGCCGGTTTCGTGGCCGTAGAGGCCGTAGCTGTTCTCGTTTTCCGGGAGGAAATTGGGCTCTTCTTGATTGGTCGGAATTACTTCTTTGTTGTTGGCAGTGCCGGTGGTGCTAGGGATTTTGTTGAAGAACTGGCTGTCTCTTGCATGAATATGCAGAGAGGAGAAGAGGGTGAGGAGAAGGAAGAGGGAGAGTTTCGCCATTGCAGGATGAAAGAGAGAGAGAGGGAGTATGTCTATAGTGTTGTGAACTTGGTGTGGTTTCTGTGTTTTTATAGAGGGGTGCCTCTGCCTCTATGAGTGTGAGTGAGTGAGAGTGTATGATTAAACAAAAAAATAAAAAAAAAAATGTGTTCTTTCAAAAATGAACTTTAAAATTCAACTGGTTTGGTGGAAATGGGGACACAAGTGAAGGCGAAGATTAGGTCCCAAAAGCATTCACAGATAGGCTTAAAACATCCTATTTTTATTTTTTTTTTGTATCATGGGAAACCCGCAGCACTGTTATCAGTAGTTACAAGACCCAGAACCCCATTCTGTCTGATAACAACAAACCATATACGACATGTGAAACCATACTTGGAAAATTAGGTGTGACAGACTCAAACCCATAGAAGCATTTGGTGGGATTCGAACTTGTGACATCTCGGCTTAAAACATCCTAATTTGTGAATGCGTATTTATTTCCATGATTTCCTCTTTAGTAGTATTAATTATATGTGCGTCTGTCAGCACTCCCCCACAGTAAATATGGGCTCCATCAATAAATTCAACTATTATGTATAAAATATAATAACGTAAAATGCGTGGTTATGTATGAAACAAGCATACCCCCAAAAGCTTCACGCTTCATTATTGACAATGTTAATCTGTATAATCAATTAATTTTCCAAAAAAAAAGAAGGAAGCGAAGCTGGAAGGTCCGTAGAAACGAACCGTCAGATTGTATAAATTTTATTATAAATTATAGAAAATAACATGTAATAACAATTAACAATTATACATTTTCCATTGACTTTGAACATTATAATTATACAATACTTATTCAATATCCATAAACTCAATATGTTGAATTGCACTGTGTATAGGTATGAGTTTCCTACACATGGTGTTTAATTTCCCTTTCTAGTATCGATAGCCAGACTAACTTGATCCCCTCTCAACATTGATTAATAACGCATAATGTGGAAAAAAGGAAACTATCGCATTTTATTTCATAGATTTTCTTAGTCAATCAAATCATCTGGATTTTCTATTCTAATTTAGTAACCTAGCTAGTTATTATGGTACATTTAGTATGTATCGACCAATCAAATATAGCATTTTATTTTTCTTCTTGAGTTATTTTTTAAAATAAATAAAAATAAGAATATAGTCATCCATTCGTGAATATAATGTTGTCGTCTTTGCGCATAATCTGCAACCCCAGCATACGTCAGTTCGTGCAGAGCTCATTGTCGATCTTCCCTCCCTCCCTCCAATAAACCACGTAAACACCATTGTTTATTTGGTGACGTGGTTCGTCTGAATTTTCATGTCATTAGTTTTATTTGAGCAGATACCACACACGAATCTAGTTGCCAACTATACCCCAACTTTTTAAATTTAATACTTATTCTTATGTATACAGTATATAGTTATTTATTGAGATATATCTAGAAATAAGTGTATTATTATATTAAAATAGTCTAGTAAATAACACAATCAAAATTTGCAAGTTTCCTATCAAAAGCGTGAGCAATAAATATAGGCACATCTTTAGTAGATTAAAAAACATGGTTAATGCTAGAGTACGTAATACGTACATAAATAAATTGGACTTTTGTTGTCTTTTTCGATTAATATTTTACTTAGTGATTATGGGAGTGATATTGATTTTATTTTTGGATGATAGTGATTCCAATTAAAGCCATCTCCAATACTCAATACTAATCTTTAATTTTATTTTACAGTAATTGTCCCATCAAACAATAATTCATCTCTAATCTGCAATCTCGAATTCGAACTCAAAAAATATTCTCTATATTAGTGGATTAATTTAAAAATTTTAAATAAAAAATAAATGCGTTTTTGAACAATGCAAACATATTTATATGTTTGGAGGAGAAATAAAAGCCATAAAATAGAAAAATAGATATGCGTTTACAATTACATTGGAGTTTCTTTAATGCATTTTGAGTTTGCATTAGAGTATTGGAGATGACATAATGAATGATATTGATTTCATATTTTTTTTGGGTAATTTAATACAGAAATTTTAAAGGTTGCGTCGCGGTGACTCGAACCAGGGCGGCTGGCGTAAGATTAACCACTCTACCACTGTAGCCAACACACACACGAGATATTGATTTCATTTTAGGATCGAATATAGTGATTTCAATTTCTAATTTCAAAGAGGATTAAAGAAAAGATATGATTTCCATAAATTCAAAAAACGAAACACAAAGAGTGGTAATTAAAGAATTGATAACCCGTGGTGTTATACTGTTTAATAATTAGGGAAGAAGTGGGTAGAAAATTGGGCATAGAGGAGAGTAGTCATGCGTGGATTGTGGGTGGAGTGGGTGGGACATGAAAAATTATCGTCCTACACCAACCAATAACCATGTGCCTCTTCAAATATTAAGGCTTGCACCAAACTCTTATTTACACTTATGGAATTGATTTTGATGGGGGCCGGGCCCCCCTCCCACACACTATTCACAAATTGCATGCCTATATCAACATTTTACAAATATGGGGGTCCCCACCAACGCAATTAGACATTATATATTTTTAAAATTAGTATCTTCCCTGTAATTACACAATATGAGGTGTTTGGTGAGTTTATAAAACTATAAAAGCAGTTTATAATTTGTTTTTAAACTTAAAAATAATTTTATAAACTGCTTTGGAGAACTTATGTTTCAACCAAACACCCTCTATGTATAGTGAGATCTTAGTCCTAAAACTTAGACACTACATTTCTAGAAAACCCTTCCATTCAGTTGCCAGTTCTGAATAGTGTTTTATGGGAATGTAATTATTCTAATTATCAAGTAGGGTGGATTCGTATAGTTGTATATTACATGATGGTGCTGAACGTTTTTAATTGTCAAGTTTTTTTTATTATATAACTATTAAGCGACGTCATTTATGAATAATATGGAAAAAAGATCCACACCATTTATATACATTATACAACACATTTTCGATTTTGGCAGCCAATTGGACTTTTTAATACCAGATAATTCAATTTATTAAATATTTGAAACATAATAAATATATTGAACACTAATAAATCAAAATTAAAAATGTGTTCTGAATCTGACAATTAATCTAAACTTTAGGTGTACTCCCTCCTTTTCTTCATAAATATTCTCATCTATCAAATTACACATATCAAGGAGATACTTATATGTAATTTTATTAATTAACATAATAAATGCGTATATACAATTAATCATCAAATTCTAAAAATACTAAATAAGAATAAAACATGAAGAATGTCATTTTTGCTCTCAAAATGTGAATTAGGATATATAAAAAGAAAGCGATAATAGAGCATTTATAAAAGGACGAAAGAAGTAAATCTAGAATTTTCTTTTCATCTGCTCTTGTTAATTGATGGTTGCAGGAATCCACACCAACTATACCATCTGTCTTGGTAGACCACCGCGTCCTTTTTATCTTTTTTTGGGCTCAAGTAATAAATGTTTTCAACCATGATTTTTATCACTCTTTATGATTTTAATTTAATGACTTTTAATTCTATGGGTTACCTATTAAAATGATTGGTGGGGGTGAATTTGAGAAATTTATATTTCCATTCATTATTTGGCTCATATTTAATATATATCCAATAAATTATTTGAAATTTACCGACTCAACTACTTAATGAATTAGGCATTATTACCGGCTCGCTACTGCCACTTTATGTTGTTTTCGAGCTTTGAAGAATTGCATGTGGTGGTTATTAAATAATAATAATTTCACATAATGAAAACGTCAAAATTTCGGGTTGTTATTTTTTCCTTTTTATTATTTGGATGGGATTTCCGCTTCAGCATTAAGGGATGCATAAATGATGGCATCTACTCTCTATGATTGCACATCTATTTTTTCAAATTTTTGTCTCGTAATTTAGATCAACTAAATTTATCTATAATTGTTTTTTAATTATATTTCAATACCAAGATGCTCAAATCTTGATTTCTTGATATTCACTTTCTTCGAGCTTTCCTCCCATTCTGACGAGAAGACTTTTGTGGGGAGGTGTAAATTGGTGATATTAGTACGTTGTCGTCAATCTAGATTTTACTATAACAAAATTAGAAAAAATAATAATAATAATAATAGTGGGGCAGCGTTTTGGTGTGGATTAGAAACATAAGATGGTTAGTTAAATAAAATTACCAAATCACATTTAGTTAGCAATGTGTTTGACTAATCAACTTTTCCAATTTGTCAAACACCTTTAGACACTCACATTTGCCTTTGTTTTTTTCTTGGGCCAAGCGCAATTCTTGCGCGATTATCGGGAAACAAATTTTCATAGAAATTGCAAAATATGGCCCATAAAACATTGTTTGCGTATTCAAGGAGCCGATGACATGTCAGCGCCCTTTCCCTTTTCTCCCATTTCTAAAATGATAATGGTTTTAAATTGTAATTTAGTATTCCATACTTTTTACTAAAAAATATATTTAATTTTTAATTAATTTATTAAAAGTTTGTATTTTCTATGTTTTAAAATATCAACTTCATATATTTTATTTTAATCTAATCTCGTATTTATAAAAATACATACATAACACACATTTTACTCCCATTATCTATTAATATATTCTTTATTATATTCATGACCCACATTTTAATCATACTATCCATTAATCAATTCATTTATTATCTTCACTCTTTTTACACTCATGATAATTTATTAAAATTTGTACCAACAAAAATAATGCAAACTTTTGGTGGATGAGGGGACTATTACAAATTATCTACCCACACACACATATATAAATTCTCTCTTTATATAATTAAATTCCTAATGTATTTAATTTTGGAACAGATTGGGGGATCGAAATCAGTAGTTTTTCTCCAATTTTCATATTTCTAATTTAATAAAGGAAAATTAACTTACATCGTTTGACATTTCTACCAATAGCGTCACAAATTTCAATTTTAGGCAAATTGGTACACAAATTTTAATACTTTTCAATAATAGCACCAGGTCCAAATTTCAACATAAAAAAGGCTAAATAACACTCCGTATCCCAAGTTGGTTGGTTTTCGTGAATATATCACATAAATAATACATTTATACTATTGTTTCATGAGATTTTAATTGGGTCCCCGTCTCATTTTTGATGCCTAACCAATGTGTTATTAGTAGGGCATCAATGTCACTTAGCTACATCCACGTGTGTTATGTCATATTAATACTCCGACGAGCCACATCATTTATCATGGACCGGAAATGAGACAATGGAGCTAATTGTAAATTTTATGAAATAATAAGTATGAATTTATTATTCATTAAACACTGCGACATATTTATCAAAATACCATACCTTGAGGGCGTAAAGTAGTATTTGGACCCTAAAATACACGTCATACGGGTGGTGCCACATTGTATCCAGCACGCCGCATGAATTTTCCAACTTTTAAAAATTTGGACCGCGTGATATCATTGAAAAAATATATAAAGTTGATGTATCAATTTACCAAATGTTACAAAATATTATTATTGACAAAAGGATAAAATGTTATGACAAGATATGATATTTTACATTTAAAGATCACTTAATGACTTCCAACAATTAGCTGTAACCGTTATGCTTGATCCTTTTTCTTTTTTTGCTGGAATAGAAATTTCATTAAACATAACATTATGGTCTACGCATTTGGTTAAGGTAGTCGTAGTCAGATATTAATTGATACATGTCTGCCCATTTCTAAGAGCATGTTCATTGCTTGTCTGTTTTCGACTAAAGCACAAAGAGTTGGCCATACCTTTTTTTTTTTTTTTTTGATATCATGGAAGCCATGCACCGCTTACCTAGGTGCTACAAGATTAGAAGTAACCCCGGTCTGTCTGATAGCGCAAACCACACTGAGACAGTTAAACCACACTGAAAACCAAGGTGTGCGCCAAACCCATAGTAGGCGTTTGGTGGGGTTCAACCGTGACCTTTCTACCATGTGAATCCACCTTAACCAAATTTGTCCTGGGGACGAGTTGGCCATACCTATCAACACATCATGTCCACACACAATTAACTATTTATCCACACTACACACTAATTTAGAGAAATGTAATTAGCTAGTAGTTAAAATTACAATTTGAATTTTACCATCGTTTTTAAATGAAGCTCTCTTTGTACATGATTTTCCAATTATTGTATCTTTAGTTGGTCACACACGTGTAATTTGTAATTTCTTATGAATGAATACTGAATTTAGTATTTTCTGAAAGGGAGAAGGCTGATATGCTTAATATGGGAAATGGGGAAATCTTCAAGAAAACCCTTTAGCAAAAGAAATTGGAAAACCCAAAAACTCGAGGCTCAAATCACGTTCGATTGATTTCTTGAAAGATTTTTCATTTTCTATATAAGATTTGACTAATTGGGGTTTTTAAAAAAAGAAAAAGAAAAGAAAGATGGGGTCCTGGCTACAAACTTTTCCACAATCGAAGCAACCAATTATGAGGCGCAGATGTTGGTTGAATGTCACTGCCCCTTCTACTAAGAAACACTAACTATTTCATTAGTCTTCAAAATCTTCACATTCGGTGGAATACATTAATCTATCCAGAATTTGCACATGATATAGGTGGGATGTGTAAATCTACAAATAATTGTGCACCATTCAAATTTCTTTTTTGTACGAAAATAGTCTCTCATTTTCAGAACCTCTATACCATCAGTGGATACTTTTATTAATAATAATTCTCAAATAGTTTAATTATTTGGTTGACAATATTAAAACAGATATTAAAGTAAAAGTTTATTTTACTTTAAAAAAAGCTAATATTAGGAATTGTATTTTTATTTTATTTTTAGAATATTAAGTTTTGTATCTACCATTTCTATACCTCTGTAACTTTGAATCTCTCAGCTTTCATGGGGAATTTGTACTATATATTAAAATTATTATTATGGTGTAAATTTTCTTTAATCAAGATACATTAATAACAAAGTAAATAACACATAGCATTCCAATGTTTTCGACTTTTTATATCTGTGTCTTAACGTAAGTATATTCCAACGTCTTTAAATCATTTTATTTGAAAGTGATTTGTTCGTATTTTATAATTTTATGACAAGATGATGCCAAACTTCACATTTTAGTCTTGTTATTACTATAAATTTTTTCCTCTTCTTACTCTTTTATGTAATAATTAGAAATTGAAAGAGATAAATTATTCACTTCTTGATATGTGTATTTTGACTATAAAAGACACTTGTAAGGAGTTTTTTAAGTTTGCCATTACAGAGTTCAATTCAAAACTTCAACACAGATAATTAAAAAATATATGTAAACATAATTTCTTCCAATTACATTAATATTTTTACATAGCAGATCTGGAAATAGTAAAATCTAGAGACAAAAACCAAGAACTCAGTTATCTTGGAGAGAAATGGGAGACCAAAACAAAAGCGAAAGCAACAATAGATTAGGAACAACGATTGGAATCAAGGGATTAACGTCGTTCCCCAGCCTTCTTCTTCTCAATCTGGACCTCACGTATATCCTCCTCTCCTCCTCGCCCCACTCGGCGGCCGCCACCCCTTTGGCCAAAACCAGCGGCGGAGGCAATTGATAGGGGCATTTGCACCGCCAAGAGGTCTCCGGCAGCCCGAATCTGCGACCCCTTTTGATGAATTGAGAGAAGGCCCATCTTGTGAGCGGGGGCGGCCATGAGGCGGAGTCCCGGCAGAGGAGCGGAGGGTAGTCCCAGTTGAGGTAACAGGGGATTTGGGCGGCGATGAATAGCTGCGAGTGGATCGGCGGCGCGTGTGTTGGGCTGGTTAGGATGTGAGTCAGCGCGTGGAGCTTTTGCTCCCAACCCGTATTGTCCATCGCGTGTTGATGTGAGAGATAGGATGGAACTATTCATTTGCTAGAATATGACTGCTATCTGCCTTAAGTGGTAGATGTTACGAAAATAACTTATGGAAGCAGAGAAAAACACATGTACTTGTTTATCCAGCCCGACATTAATGTGGTTACGTTTGAGCTGTTGCTAAATCAGAAATTTTTTGACTAACATTTTCAGATACATATATTTATATTAGAAATTTAACCATAATCCTACTCAATTAAGGAACCTGCTAAAACGGATTAGAACACCTTTACAATAAAACAAGTCTATTACAAAGCTCAGTATACTAAAATTTAACTGAATCATTGTATCCGTGACTGGTGTCCAATACTTTCGGTTCTACAACAGTAGACTGAGCAAGTTTGTAGTCAAATCTATTACGTATCATTCTTGCCGGTACCATCTGATAATTTAATGAATTAGATAGAGCTCGATTTCTATTATTTATCTCTTTGAAGTACCACAAGCATCTGATAAAAATAAATCGTAACGATAAGAGATCAAAGCATAAATTTCAATCTGCCTTTCTGAGTAAGCACAAACCATTAATTTTTGAAACCTTCCTATGCTAAGAAACCAACTCTCCATCGTAAATTTGGTAACCAAAAATTGGATAGAAAGATGGCAGAAAAAGGAGATAGGGTGGTGCAAAAGTAAAATAGTTGGCAGAAAATTAATGATGCATCTCTATCCCTCGCAGGTAAGGTTGAGTAGGTAATAGAAATGAATGAGATGCCATAAAAAATGTAAGTGTAACGATTTTTTTATTACTACTCTATCTGTTCCCTAAATCTATTCCTACAAATTTTTGACACGGATTTTAATAAAAGTTATTGAATTTATTATGAGTGAAGTAAGGATCCCACAATAATATAATATTAAATTAGTTAACGGTGAACCATAGGTGGTAAAGAGTGTAAATAAATAAGTTGTTGAGAATAAAAAAAAGAAATAATAATGGGTCATAGGTTGTATATGGTATAAATAAAAGATATTATTGAGGGTAAAGTTAGAAATATAAATACCATAAATGGATATGAAAGAAATTGGGAGAATTAAAAAAAAATGGAGTATTATATTAGTGAGTTAAAGAGGAAAACAAAGATCATTGGGAGTGTGAAATCTCGCCCCCTACCTTTCAATCCCATCATGTGTTATTTGATTCTTTGCACCCAAAAATTCAAGGCAATTAATGTGGTTGTTTGAACTCCGCCTAGAGTTAGTAAATAAACACACGTACGCTATCCGTAGCTCCAAATTCGAAACATCCTTGGATTATCTCTATTTCCTACCTCAATTAAATAGTCTTCCTTGATAACTGCATGTACGGAAACTATTGAGCATTTCAACCAAAAATCTTGTTCACGTACCCATGCAAATAGTCATCACCTTATACATTGTAAATGAGAGAATTGATTTAAGTTCAACTAGCAAATTCTCAATTGAATTTCTGTTATTATACTTACTAAATCTACCTCCTAATCGCGCTCGAGTTATAAGAGATGACGTGCTACGTCCATCTCAACCATAGGTCATGTGTTCAGCAGGGGTGGATCCAGAAGTTGATGATGGGGTGGACAGAAAATAAATACTTCGGAGTATTAAATATCATAAATGCTAAAATATTTCTATGTTTTTATAAGTTGTCTTGAGAGATTTCAATATACAAAATCCATCAATAATTAAGTTTATATTTATATTTTTAATAAAATTTCTTTCAATATAAACTCTTCTTTAACGTAAGCTTTAGGAAATCCATCAACCAAACCGCTGGTAAAATTTGGCTGCGATTGAACTTGAACTTTGACAGCTTCGAATGAGCAGAGAGCAATATCAGCAAACACTTGAACAGATGCAGCGCTGAGGAATAATATGACACCTTTGTTTGGCTAATTTTCCCAACTCGTATGAACCTTTGAAGATTCAGACAAATAGGGTATTCCAAAAGCATCAATATACGCGTTCAAAATAGTAGGCACACAACAATAAGGAGACGCAATTTTAGCGTGGAAAACCTTTTAAAAGGAAAGAGAGGAAAAAAACCATGGGACTACTAGAATCGTTTAAATCCACTATAATCAACAATGGAACAATACAAAATATTCTCTAAATTATATTAGAGGCATACAAAATATCATACACTCTGAAAATAAGCACATCAAGATGTATGGAATCAAAATCGAGCAAAGATCGAAAAATATTACAGAAATTCTCCTCTATTCGGATCGACAAAACCCGACCTTGAAACTCAAAATCCGATCTTCACCGTCAAAATATTGGCCCAAATCTTGTGAAGCTTCGTCCAAAAATCATAGTGATCTAACGATTCAATCCTCGAAAACGGAATTTTTCCATTGCATTGAAAATCGAGAGGAAAAAAAGGTTGAATTTTACTTTTGACTTTTATTAGTCAAAACAGAAAAATTCGTAACCTTTTTTTATTTTTATAAAAATGGTGGTTGACCCTTTTCATTTTTATAACTTTCTTATAGGCTTTTTCTCATGGGTCAAAAATATAAGAAAATCCAACAATAACAATTTTGTTTTAATTTTTTAATTATTTTGAACTGAACTAATTTTGAATTGGGTTTAATATAATACATAAACGGAAGAAAAAGTTTGGGGGTTGCACCGGGCTGGAGCCCGGTGCAGCTACCCCCTAGATCCGCCTATGGTGTTCAGGTTACAGCAATTAGTTGCTATGTATATAGTCTTTAAATGAATCTCTCTTATTTTTACCTCTGTCTAATGACCACTAGCATTGACTCAGTCTGACGAAGTAGTACCTAATCAGATTATCATATCCTATAAACCAACTCTAAGCAAATGTGTGATATCATCAGATTACATCTTGTAAGTAGCTGCGATAATTTTTCAAAACTTGCTTTCCAACTATGATATCATAATTGGGCCCATTTCATTCAATATATTAGTGGAAATATTATTCAATCTAATTCTGCAATAACCAACAAACCACATATACAGATAACAGATAATCTTTTAACTATAAGAACACACTTTACCACTAGACCATCATAATAAACAAATGACTTCCATACAGAGTTCAGTACTCAATGTATAGTATACTTGTAATTTATCGTATTCACAATGTAAAATACATTTGTTGAATATCCATGATTCAATTGGCTACCTAGATAAAGGTTTCGAGTTAGTTAAATTTATTATTCTTGACATAATTAGACATGATAGATTAGCACATATTACGGAACCAATCACAAAGAATTGATATTTGTCGGAGATTAGTAGCAGACTAGCAGCAGCAGCACTTCTTCGTAAACTTTTCCCTACATACTTTTATTTGAAGAAGTCAGAATGACACTGTCAGCCATGCACAACTACTGAAAATGTTAAAGTCTCCCATTAATGAAGTTTCACACTAGGGTGCATCCGCTCTTATTAAATTATAATTGTCATTAATATATTCTAACTAGGGATTAATGAATCCTTATTGGGGGTTGATGAGCCCTAATTGGATTGGATGGACCATGCATCTAGCCATAAACAAGTTTTTGCCTTGAAGAAAATGGTAGCAGGAAGCTTTAGAAATACTAATAAGAGCAATAATTATCTCACAAGCCATCAGAAGGGACATTTGCATGGTTTGATTCCCCAAGCTTGCTTCGCATATTCTTCCATTGTTCGATCGCTGCTGAATTTCCCCGAACCAGCAGTGCAAAGAATACTCATGTAAGTCCATTTTTCTTGGTTTACAAACTCTGTATCAGCCATAGCCTGTAGCAATGTTCTTCCAGTGAGAAGCCATAAATCTTGAACAGCAATGGAAAACTCGATGCAGTGTTGGATATGTAAAACTACCTGAGCCTCAAGATAACTACAAAAATCAGCACCCAACTTATAGAAATCTTTGCTGTCCTCAAGAGAGTCGCATAGTGACTTAAAGTACTCCTTGAAACCAAAATAACCATCATGAACCATTCTACAAAACAACAATCACTTTTATAAGTAACCAAAAGGTGGTCAAGCCTAGCAAAGAGTAATTTTGATGGTTAGACGGACTGGGGGGGATTAAACATCAAATACATGCGCAGAGATGTGGTCAGAAACTATATGAATGCAGCTTACAGTAATCAGAGAAGGAAAATAGTAAGTAAGAGAGAGCTGTGCATACTACCTTACAACTCGAATAAATTGAATAGATACTACTGGAGCAGATTTATCTTGTAATTCTGGAACTTCATGTAGTTTAGCACCAACAAGAAACTGAGAGAATTAGAAATTGATTAGGTTCTCCAGATATCTATAACAACAATGAATTAAAGGGATACATTCTATGAGCTCAGTTATATCTCCCCCTTCCTCTCCTTTTTCTTTTTGTATTTTATTATTCATGCATTAGAAGCTGATAGTAACACAGTAAATTTACTGAAAAGGTACTCACAAGTCCAACTTTGCAGGACCAAGAAATACAAAGGACCCTGGATCTATTCACTCATATGACAGAACGATGAATTTGACTAACAGTTCCCATATCAAAAAGAGATATTACAAACGCTCCAAATGATTCTTTCAGTAGATTTCAAAGCTGAGTAACGCACTTAAATCAATAGCTATAAGAAAACATGAACAAATAGTGGATTTGTTTCTGTCTTTTGTTGAACTGCCATTAATAACCAAGGGAACCAAATGTACCAAGTGATTTTAAAAAAATTGATGTACAGAAACAGAGCATCATAGATCTTTTCATGACAATAGCACATACAAAATATACTCAATATCGCCATAAGGTCAACCAATTGAGACAATGTAAGTAAACTCACTAGCATGATCTCAACCCTAAAGTCAACCAATTGATAGTTTTCAGGAGTTCGGCATGTACTTCCTAAGACATATTTCTTGGTAGGATTATCGGTTGCAGCTTTATTTATTAAAGCACATTTTATTTTCCACATGTACTTATCCACAACCCCAAAAGATACAGATGAATGAGTAACTAAAGATGTGTTAGAAATATATTTGTCTATAGTAATTGCTTGTAGAGCAATTTAATAGTTTCCTAATTTAGTTAGAACTTTTATGTTAGTTTTCCTAGTTGGGTTAGTACTCTTTTGTATAAATAGGTGCTTTGATGAGTTTATGAATATAGAACATTTTGCCCCAACATCATGTTTCTATCTTTGATTTAACAAGATGTAAGATGTATTAAAACATAGAAGCTACATAAAGTTCTATGTAGCTTATCATCATACCATGTTCTCTGCTCCTATTTCTTCAATTATTTCAACTGTGGAACCATCTGCAGTGGCTAATAGCAAGCACCCATTCATGAGAAATTTCATACTGCCAGTTCCTGATGCCTCATGCCCAGCAGTACTGAGAAAAAACCCAAAATTATCTGGTAAGCAATATTCTTTAATCAACTCATGCAGCTAGTGCCTCAAACATGAATCTGAAAACAAGTAGATAGATAAAATATGTTAAACAAACAAATTAGATATGGAAGAGCAATAAAGGCAGGAAGGAACCAACTGCTTCAAGTAACTTCTAGTTAATTGACGACCCAACCTAATATGTAGGCATGAGATGAAGACATGCCCATTTTTTCACAGAAAAGGCTGATCCACGTGCCTACTTTCACAAAGGATGTATTCCGATTTTCAGTATGTGTTTTTGCTAAGCAACGAAGATAAGATTGAATTACATGAGATGAAGGAACAAATGAAGGATTATATGCAAAAGGTTCACCCAGATCAATGAATAATAAAATTTATAGAATGTAGAAAGGATATTCAACAGTTATTAATAAACAAGGACCAGGATTAATATGACCATCAGAATTCAAAAGGAGTTCATAGGACAAGCGCAGCCCTAAAGGATCCACATACGGGCAATCACCAAAGAATACATGATTTGAAGATTTCAATATCTTTCAAAGAGTAAGTGCAACAAAAAAAAACAAATTCTCTTTATTTACTGCAGTTTTTCATGTGAGGTGAACAACAGAAATAAATCATGTTAATTCTGGATATTTTGCACCATGCTCCTGTAGTCAATGCCATGAAATTCTAGACAGAGCTTCAAGTAATCATTACGGACCTTCCCCATGTAAGCATATCAAGCCCTAGAACTAGTTTGTACTTTGTCCTTGGATTAGCTTTGTGCAGATCAGTAATTTCAGATTTCATTTGAATCAATGATCAGAAGGATTTGATTTTATGCTAAATTTGGAAAGAGGTGCAGCAAACCTGATATGCTGTGAAAGGTCACTGCCAGGGATAACCAATTCAGCCACAGACACATTATAATCTGGGATAAAAACCTGGAATGAAAGAAGGAATTGAATACATACTTTTAACAGCCCTTTTTAAGAGGAAGCAAGCAACTGAGTACACACTTTTGGGCCATGGATGTAAAGAAAGAAATATGTATCATAAAATCTTAAGCTAGAAACATTTTTCTTCATCTGCATCATCTATTAGTAGAAAAGAACTGTATTTTATGCATATATGGGAATGCAACCGAGTACATGAATGATACATGTATGAGATATTAGCATGCATCTTGCCATAAATTCCCTTTACATAATATGATCCTTTTGGACTTAATTTGCCAAGTTGCAAGGATGAGTTAAACATGAGGATGCATGCAAAAGATCTCCCATAGTTAGAAGGTAACATAGAATTGCACTTGTTGACATACCACTTTAAGCAGATCCCCAACATCATCATCATTGTTAACTTTTTCTGCCACAGCATGACAGAGCTTAATAATCTTCTTGGCAACTTCATAACCAGGAGCAGCTTTGCCTCCTATGACGCAGACTCGGGGCACAACCTTCTTTCTGTCACTTTTGTTCATATTCTTAAACATGAACAGGTAGATTAAAAGGTCAAATGACAGCCATTTTTGGGTCCAGTCAAGGATATTATTAGCACAATGCAAGTATTACCAAACAAAGAAACGAATAAATAAATAACTAATTCCTACAAGACTAAAGTCAAGCATATAGTATCAATTAGTAATTTTGGAAGGATCTACAGATGGGAACTGTCATTCCAATTTTTTACAGATAATCTCTTGACCAAGTGGCCAAGTCATTTCATATTATTCACATTAGTCAAGCAAACACAAAGGTCTAAACGACATTCGCACAATGCAAGAGAATGCAACAAATTATTCAAGACATCTGTTAATTTTATATGCAAAACAGTACCAAAGATCCCTAGTTGGTGAAAAAACAAACCCATTTTCTGCTCTTTATTTTTTATAATCAAATATTCGGGTTATGTTGCACAAAAAGTGAGATACCTTAATGCAGTCATATCGATACACGATACCAAGTATATTCAGCAATTGTCGTTTGTATTCATGTATTCGCTTCACCTGGACGTCAAACATTGCATCTAAGCTGACCTGAAGCCAAGATACACCCACAATTGCTATTAATGGAGTTCAGTCAAAAGTAATAAACCAAGAAAACTTATGTATCAAAGATCACTAATATTCTCAGACCTTAACCCCGGTCGAAGTTTCGATGTACTCGGCAAGCCTCATCTTATTAATTGTCTTCACCTACGCAAAAGTAATTTACATTAGATCACAGAATACACGACAACATATTTAGTCTCATCAAGTAATATGTGTATGGGGCAGAAATGTCACTACCATTCTCCATTCTTGTTGTAGGACAGGATTTGATGCATGCTCTCGTAAACCTGCTAAGAGGTCAACATTACGGATCCACGCTTCCGTCCCCAGCCATTTTGAGATGAGAGAGCATAAACTAGGATTGCTCACCACTATCCATCTTCTCTGAGAATTAAACACACCGTAAGTGTAACAATGCCATGTAAGAGAATTACTAACCATCCATAGAAGAATGGTGCAGTAAGATATAACTAGTTGTGGAATTGGAATGGTTTTAGAACTTCATAGAACTTTAAAAAAAGGAAACAAAAGTATGGTCAGAAGGCAAAGATCATGATAATCAGACAAATTTGTAATTTGATTAGTTCTTCAGCAAGTGTTATAACATGGCCACTTAAATGAAAGTCAAATCAAAACTGCACATAAAAAAATAGTCACAATATTCTAAAGATTTAAAAAAGCATTTGCATTCAGGACCTTTGGAGCAACCTCAAAGCTTGAGAAGGGAGCCCTGTGTCTAATGAATTTTCGTGAAGATATAGAATGTCTAATGCTTGTACTCATGCCATCTAAAGAACTAACCTGTGTCACTCCATTTGTTTTGTACTGGAACTTCTGAGGCAATAGGTCATAGAAATCCTACAAAGTCAAAAACAGGTGACATATTATTTTGACTCAGAAAGCAATTCAATTATCAAGATAAAAATATGCAATAGAAATTAGAGGAGGAAAAACTAAATTTGATGGTGACTGTTGATAAAGGGACTTCCCTTAATTTAAATGCTGACTTCCTACATTATTATGTTTTAAAATCTTCGAAATTTATCACAAAATGTTCAGCATGACAGTAAGCTATCTAAGCATTACCACAAATATTAACAAGTAAAATCACAATGGTTTGGAAGCCTTGTCTGGAACAATGGAACTTCATATATAAGGGAGAACAAATATATTAGCACTCTGCAAATGTAGAAATCTTAAAAAAAATGTTTGCTTTACCCCTTCAATCTTATTGGTATAAATGTGCAACATGATATAAGACGGTTCATCCCATGTAGAGCGTTTCATATACACCTAGCACGTTAAGATAAGTGCCTAGAGTCAGGAAGTTAGATGTTTTTATGTTTTCCCCTACAGAAGAGACGTGCAGTAAAAATATTAGCATTCAGAAAAAGATCATTTACAAAGTATTCAGTAGCCACTGTTTTTGTATATCGGAGTTTCAAAGGCATACTGTATGATGTATGTCTACTCCACCAGCATGTGAAAAGATGGGCCATCTTTGCAGAGTGAAGCAAAGTAAATGGCAAAAGATGCAGCCAGAAAACTTTTATGGTCTTTCTTCTTTAGTCTGTCTTGTCCCCTTAAATTAGTACTTTCTCCTTTAACAAGAATGATGGTCAAACAATAAACTCAAGAAACAAAATATTTTTTCACTGGAGAAAATTCTTAACAAAACCTCCAATTTTCCATGCTATGTAAATAATTAGTGCAACTTATAGATTCTGTCATCATGGAAAATGATCACTAGGTCACACCAAACACACTATTACTTGACAGTTATATGAAACTTGCCCAAAAGAAAATAAAATTTTGTGATTATTCTCTAACATACCTTGAATAGTCTTGTTTTAAGTAACTCAAAATGTACTTTGGATACTCCATTGACTGTGTGAGAGCAAATAATTGATAAATTTGCCATCCGGATACTCTGTCAGCCGAAAAGAGAGGGATAAGCTACATGAGGGCAAGACCATGGAAAAGTAAACAAAAAATAAAGACAGACGGAGATCTACATTTGCTACAAAAGCTCATTAAGAGACATGTCTGCTGCATCAGGTTCAAATAAGGAAATTATGCATTTTGGCATTCAGGATAAACGCACTCAATTGTATGAATTATAAAATTTGAAAACAAGCATATGATCTCTTTATTGGAGGGTACCTCTTGGACATGCTATTTTTGAGATTCAGATTCCCAAACATGATGATGAATCTTGTTGGAATTTCAAAATGTAATATGGGTTGTTCTTTTCATCTATGCTAATCAGAGTATCTTCAAATTACACACAAAGCAGCATGATCTCATTCCATCTTCTTTACCTTCACAATCCCTTCCTCCACAATTGACATCCGCTCAATTCTACTGTAGTCCTGGCCAATCTTCCTTTTCAAATCTTCCATGAACCGGTGATTAATATCATACATTATCTGAAATCAAAGATGCGTAAACATGCTTTCTAAATAACAGAAAACAGTCAATATTTTATATCAGTAACCTAATTGCTGCAAAGTAACTCACTTGTAAATGACGCGGGAGAAGATTTCCCAGTAGATCAACAGGAATTTTCTCCAGTCCTTCAGTGTTTACTGTGTGAGTCGTGAATGAAAATGTCTGACATACTATCTCCCAAGCTCTATTCCAATCTAAACACTCTTCATCAATAAGCACTCTCATGACCTCAACTATTGCAAGCGATGGGTGAGTATCATTTATCTGAAAGGCAACCTGCAATGACGAATTTAAGAACCTTATCATGAGCCTCCTGCAGAAAAAAATTCTAACTGAAAAACAAGGTAGGCAAACCAGAAGCACTAGTTCTTTAGTTGCTAATAAACTTCCTTTCAGAGATCAAGCTTGTATACAGGATAACAGCTCTATTTAGCATTCAATGTAACAAAAAGTAGAACAAAATTACTCTGATAGGTTAGGAATTACATACTCAACGCACAATTTTCAATAAGGAAATAAATATACTCAATGAACAATTTTCAATAAGGATATAAATTAACTTTCCCTTTTCCCTCCAAAATTAACAGAGATAAATAAGAACAAAATAAAAATGAGAGAGAGATTGAAATTTATAATCTATCATTATCATGAGTGAAAAATGTAGGAAATTCAACCTTATCTGGAAATTCATCAAAGTTATCATGAACATCTTTAAATCTCCTGATGATGTCTTGAACCGATGCTGAAACAAAGAAGTACTGCTGCTTTAGTCGCAATTCCTTCCCCTGAAAAAGATTAGGACCATTACTAAGCAACAGCAGCTCTAGATCTAATGCAGAAAATGATATATATGAGCATTAGTAGGTGTATGTCTTGGGTTGAAGTACTGTTGGTCATCTTTCCTTCTAAGTATTGGCAGTGGTTACATGATCCACAGGGGCAGTGCTAGACATGTGTACATGAGGGAACCAAAGAGAGAAAATAACCCATATGTAATAGAGAAATTAAAGATCCAAGACAGGCCACACAACGTAAAATTTTCAACAATTTACACAAATATTGTCTTCTATTAGAATACAAAGAACATGGCAAACAGGAAATATTATCAGCGTAAGCATTTGACCTGATAAGAACGATCATCAGGGTACAGGACATAACTTATGGTTTCCGCCTTCTGTCTGTCCACAATAGCCTTTATGTAGTCCCCGGTGTTGTATGACTCCTGAAATTTAAGTCCAATTGGAAAGTTATCAACAATCAAAAAGTGCAAAAATGTAAAAACTTCAAAACAAAAATAAGAGAAAATTCGAACTTCAGAGAAATTAAAAAAAGTACAAATTTATTCAGATAAAAGACTCTTCAGGAGTGCGAGATAAACTTTAAATCAGTCTTCATGTATAGTAATTCTACATAAAAGGATAAATGATTCTCCAATTAGAGTTATTTTACAAGACTTGAATATGACTTGGCAGTAAAACTCACAATATTGTATTGATATTTCTCGTCACCTCATCACAGAAGTAAAATACTCAGCCATCCACCAAAAGATTTATTTGATTTTGCAGATTGTCAATCAGCATATACAACGCAATTATGAGTAGAACAAAGTCAATTGTTACCAGGTCATATTGTCCACTTGGTTTAGCAGCCCATAGTCGAAGGTTAATGGCATTCCTTGTTCCATAACCAGGTATTGGGTTGTCATAAGCAACGGCTTCAACCTGTCATTAAGGGATAAGAATTCCGAAATTAATTATTTTATACATGTCACCACCAGTCTGTGACAGATAGGGGAGAGACTTAAATGCAATATTTAAAAAATAACTAAACACTGATTTAGATTGGTAATCACAACTTAGAATCATCACAATGTAAAATAAACTCACTGTTTCTCCAGGTGTCCACACTTTGTATTTAACTCCATTCGAGGCTTTCTCTTCGACCGTGCCATAAAACTGATTCATAAGAAATTCAACCAAGTGATGGGACAAAAGTTTAGAAGTCTAAGACAAGGTGGACTGATAAAATATTGCTGCAGAATAACTGAAAACACTGTACTAATGTTTTCACCTTCACAGAATATGAAACTTGTATTCTCTCTATTTCCCAAGGATTTCCAAAGTTCAGCCAATAATCTGGTTGTTCGTGTTGATACCCATCTACAATAACTTGACGGAATAGACCATACTGATAGCGTAACCCATACCTACACACAAGTAGATTTTGTCAACTGCACCAAGCCAGACTTTCTTTTCTGCAAAATCAATTCTATGTCAACACATAAGCGGGAAATATAAAAAACGAGTTTTATAAATTAAGGACTCAAGGATTGTCAAGCAACCAACACGCAAAGTGAATCGAGCAGGAAATTTCAAATAGATAAGAGGCATTCTACTAATTGATATTATGTTGAAAGTACTCAGATTTCATGTATGTATTAAAATCTTGTACCCCCAAACTGGATAATCCAGTGTTGCTAAAGAATCCATTTGGCATGCTGAGAGTCGGGCTAGGCCACCATTACCGAGTGCTGCATCTCCTTCCTGCAAATGAAATGGGAAATAACAGAACAATTAATTTTGAATGGCCAAAAACAAAATTATCATAACATAACCAAATTTGGTGCTTCCATGCATAGATGTAAATTCAATCATCTCCAAAATCAAGGATCCTGAAAAGCGGGTTGCCTAATAAAAGAGTGGCGTTGGAACATATACTTGACTTTGCCACCCTATCAACCTGGTTTAGGTGTTTGTAGTGTGTTTGTAGTCTATGCCTGCACAGTCCACCTCACTATAGGAAAATGTCCTAATTGACTAACATCTTTTGTTTAGGCTGATGAAATTAAACATACAGAAAGCAAACTCATAATTCATTCTTTAAATTTTCCTATTCAACAATGAATTTTCAATTCAGTCCCAATCCAAAATAGCACAAGCAGAGCAAAGACAAATACCCATTTACTCTAATTTCCAATCCAATGGTAAATTTTCAAAACCTGCTCAGCTAAAACTTCATACTCAAATCCAAGTTGGCTTAAAGCTTCTGCATACTCGTCTCGAATACCAAGGTTGATGACACTGTTGGACAGCGAACGACCTAAAGGAAATAATTCATGCATCAAGAATACGAAACTTTCAAAATATGGGCACTGCTGGCAAAGAAAAGCAAACATAAAGCAACATAGACTTTTGGAAAATGTATGTACCCATAAGAAATTCGAGTGAAAGAAAATATAGGCGCTTTGGATCTTGCTTCTTAAAATGTTGGTGCGTGTCATGCCACCGCTCAATAAGACGATCTCTTACACTGTGAGCCAATGCCTGCACAATAATCAACCATAAACATCGAGAAAAATGCTCCATAGGTTTCCAAAGGAGCCCAAGAATAATACCTGAAACGCTTCAAAATCATCAAAATTGAACCTGGACCTTGCCACGGTGTACTCCACATGATCTAAAATATCCTTCTGCAAACTCATCGGATCATTCTTTAAAAAACCATCCATCAGTCCAAACATCTTCTCCGCCTTCGCTCTCCCTTCTCCCAAAGTTTCCAGTCCCTCTACTGATTTCTTCACCACCACCCCTCTCCCGCCAGTCTGCATGACTCCGCCAGAGGCATCACCAAGACCATCAATAGCCTCCATCAATGACTTCCTAATCCTCTCAATATTTTCAGCATCCTCAATCTTCTTACCATCAGAACTGGTAACATGGAAATTCTTAATAAACAAATCCCCTTCAAACTCAACTGAGGCTCCTTGGATTGTGAGGCCAAGCACTTTGAAAACTCGAGTGATGACCCCTAGAAGCCCGATTCTGTTCCTCGCTCGGATCACAAAGAGCGTCGAGTCATTCACATTATCGTTTGCGAACATAACAGTAGAAGCACCGTTGTTAGCAATGTCGGCATCTCCACTCGTAGTTGATGCCCGCGGATGCTGGAGATGAAATTGCGCGAAATAAATCCGTGCCTGAAGTGCTTCGGCTCAGAATTGAACAAAACTGAAAGGCGATGGTTGGGATTTGGAGTTGATCGGACGTAGGGCTCAGCACATGACAATCTGGCCGCGAGAGGCGAAATTGTAGTTGCAGCCATTGCCGTAATAATGGTGTAGTAGAAGTCAACAAGAGTGTTTCATCTGAGTTGTTTTAATGGCGGAGAACGTCGGGATTTGAGCAGGATATGCGTGGGAAGGAGAGCTTTTGGCAGAAAGGTGTAGTGATTTTGGAGGGAGGGTTGAGTGCTTGCTACTAAAGGCAATAATAATCTTTTATACAAACGAGGAAATTTACAAACTTTAGACCGTTGGGAAGATTTATAAAATCTACTGATTTCCATGGTAATAAACTAATAACACAAAAAATTCCTTTGTTCCAGGTGCGTGGTTCACGGTTGATTCCATGGTGAGTGGGGGTGCAATGCACACCCCCTTCACTATTCATTAAAATATGAATTTTATTGTAGCAATGAATAGTGAGGGGATGTACATTGCACACCCCTCACCATAGAATCAACCTGGTTCACTGAATTTTTTGTCATCTTTTTAACCTAATTATGTTTTTATAGGTGTGTCAGTATCACATTTGATTTTTTTCAGATATAGATTAATTTTACGCACAGTTTGTAGGTATAGCATACGAGTGTGACTGTGTGAGGTTACCAAATATGCACCTAAAACAGATTACAGGTTCTCAAAAAATCCAAAAAGAATTAAAAATCTCAAACTTATTTTCGATAAATATGATATTTATCTATTTCTCTGCATATATTTATGGTAAATATAATAATACCAAAAACTTTGGGCGTGTTTCAGATTACACATGATTTGAGTTATCAAAATAGTCGGACTTTTTTTTTTTTTTGGGTATCATGGAGAATCCGCACCGCCACCTTAGTCTTGATTTGAGTAACCCCACGTTCGCTCTGCGATAGCGCCGCAAACCACACAGACAGTAAACCACACTTGGAAAACCAGGGTGTGTGACTCAAACCCATAGAGGCGTTTGGTGGGGTTGGCCTGTGACTCTCTACCGCGCGAACCCACCTTAACTATTGTACATTCGCAGGGACAATAGTCGGACTTCTTTTTAATAACTGATAGAGTTAGACAAATCTGGAAACAAGGCTGCTGAAATACAAGCATACCAGACGAGCTAAATTAGCCCGCCTAGAAAAATTATAATCCCTTATAATTTTAAAATTACATACAATCAACTAATGAACTTAAAACGTAAATGTCACTCGAATCCCAAATACAACTCACAAACAAAAAATCTTAACAAATTCAGTGATAAATAACAACGCACAAATCTTAATTAAATACTCATTTTATCCATTAAGGATATGTCAAAATTGTATTTTTTTTTGACGTCCATGAGTGTCAATTTTTATTTGGGACACTCAATCATTATAATTCAACCTCATAAAAACTCATTATTTACCAAAAAATCATCTGTTGACCCACATTTATTTCTTATAATTCAACCTCATAAAAACTCATTATTTACCAAAAAAATAATCCATTGGCCCATATTTATTTCTCACAATTCAACCCAACCACTTATTTCTTATATGGTGGAATCATTTCTCCACTTAAATAACCTACTAAATATTTTATTAAATTCGTTTCGTCTATCAAATAACACGCTCTTAATGAACGGATGAAGTACTAAATAAACGAATATATAATAGTTATCAGACCAAATCCTAGGTCTCCAATGTTTTGTCTCACTATGTACTACAAGCACGATAAAGAATTCAAACCAAAATTACAATTCCTTATTCCTCTAATTGCGTTTGTGGTACAAAGCGAGACATAGTATTTGGTAGATGATCCAAACTGAAAGATCATACGTGCTAAAGAAATATGAAAGTGAAGCCAAAATTTATAGCACGTGTGACTTATGAACGTAAAAGTTTTTAAATAAAATTAATAGGGGCCTATAATGCCGCATTTATATTTTGGAACATTAATCACTTCGCATGAGTGAACTATTTAAAATTGATCGATATAATTATGGATAATCTTTAATTGATTTTTCATAAATACATCCAACAACTCAATATTCTGTAATTGTAATAATACTTGATTACAATAAACAAAGAGTTAAGAATGATATTTAATCAATGACAATGGCTTTATTAAGAAAAAAGACTCGACATTGTCTATGGGAGAGGAAAATGGTTTGATTGATAGCTAACCAATAATTGAAAGATGTAGGTGTAAATTTGCTTACTTAAAAATTTATTGGAAATTTCCCTTTTTCTTTTCACTCCTTTTAATCCTTCCATTCATTATCTAGAAATATGCTATTATCTCATTCTCCCAAATTTCTTTATGAGAATTCTAGATATGGATTTTAATAAAAAATATTTCTTTATGAGAATTTTGGATATGGATTTTAATAAAAGTTATTGAGTGCATTGTGATTGGAGTTAGAGTCCTATATTAGTATATTATTAAATTTATTAATGATAGATAATAGAGGTAAAAGATGTAAATAAATAGATTATTAATGATAAGAAAAAGAAATAGTGATGAATCATAAATGATAAAAGATATAAATAAAGAGTATTATTAAAAGTAATAAATAAGGAGAATAATTACTCATTTGTAGGAATGAAATTGATGTAAAATTAGGAAGTATTCCTCCGTCCCATCCAAGATGGCTCGTATTCCATTTTGGATTGTCCCACCCAAGATGGTCTGTTTCCTTTTTAGGAAATAATCATCTCTTCAAAAGTTATGGGTCCTACATACTTTTTATCACTTTAATTATTTTATTTTTTCTCCTAAATAATCACGCCGAAAGAAATGAACTGTCTTGGGCGGGAGGAGGAGGAGGATTATTTTATAATTTGATGGAATAAAGAGAGAGACATTCGGACCGGACGGAGGGAGGCAAATGAGACCGGAGCGAACCAGCAAGTATCTGGAAAGTTCCACGTGGTTCTAGTCCACCCCACCCCACACTGCAAATTTCCAGACCCATCTCCCATTTCCTATAACATTAAATCATTCACTCATTCACCAATTCCTCAATCCATCCTTTTACAAACATTCACATCGCAAATTATTGGGAATTTGAACGCAGCTTTTTCTGCAGCTCAACCACACACATCTTTGATTCAAACGACAAGTAGTCAGAGAAGAAGAAGAAGAAGAAGGAAAGAAAGGAGTAAGAAAAGACGAAGAAGAAGGGAGGGAGAGAGAGAGAGAGATGGGTGTTGATTACTACAAGATATTGCAGGTTGACAAGAACGCGAAAGACGACGACTTGAAGAAAGCTTACAGAAAGCTCGCTATGAAGTGGCATCCAGACAAGAATCCCAACAACAAGAAAGATGCCGAGGCTAAATTCAAGCAGATTTCCGAAGCCTATGATGTATGCGAATCCTCTCCTTTTTCTGGTTCTTTGTGCTATCAGTTGCGCAACGATTTTTGTTTTGGGGTTGGGGTTCATATGTAGGTTAGGATTTTGAATTGCGGTGCTGATTGATCGCCATGGATTCGGATAGATCTGTTGCGGTATTGATTAGAACCAGTTTGATGTTAGGAAACTAGACTGTGTTTGATAATCATCTCGTAATGAATAATAGGAATTTACAATGACTTAATTATATCAATTGGAGATCGCTATCATCAATCTTCTATTGATTGTGTGACTGTGTTCCTGATTGTTTGCGCAGGTTCTAAGTGATCCTCAAAAGAGGGCTGTATACGATCAGTACGGCGAAGAAGGTCTGAAGGGTCAAGTGCCGCCGCCGGATGCCGGCGGTGCAACCTTCTTCCAATCAGGCGAAGGACCAAACGTGTACAGGTTCAATCCGAGAAACGCCGACGACATATTCGCGGAGTTTTTCGGCTTTTCCGGCCCGTTAGGTGGCGGCGGAATGAGGGGCGGCTCTAGAGGCTTCGGAGGATCCATGTTCGGTGCTGATGATATCTTCAGCTCATTTGGAGGCGTTGACAGCCGGCCAATGAGCTCCGGTCCCAGAAAGGCGCCGCCGATCGAGCAGAAGCTGCCTTGCAGCTTGGAAGAGCTGTACAAGGGAGCTTCAAAGAGGATGAAAATCTCCCGTGAGATATCCGATTCCAGTGGGTATGTAATGTAGCCCTCTTCTAACGGGGCGCACTCCACGCCCTGATTAAATCTTATAATCAGTTCACTCTAATTAGGGATTAATAAGCCATAACTGGGATTGGTGAATCCTAATTGTGTGGATGCACCGTTTATTCGATGTACACAAGTTATGCCTGTTCTAATTCTTGATGCTCGATGTTATTTCACTTGTCAATGGCGTTTGATTTGATTGTCTGTGCAGGAAAACATTGCCCGTGGAGGAGATTCTGACGATTGACATAAAACCTGGGTGGAAGAAGGGTACAAAGATCACGTTCCCTGAGAAAGGGAATGAGCAGCCGAATGTGATTCCCTCGGATTTAGTGTTCATAATAGACGAGAAGCCGCACAGCGTGTTCACGAGAGATGGAAATGATCTGATTGTAACGCAGAAGATATCATTGGCTGAAGCATTGACGGGTTACACAGTTCACCTCACGACGCTGGATGGGAGAAACTTGACTGTGCCTATTAACGCTGTCATCCATCCCAACTACGAAGAGGTGGTTCCCAGAGAAGGGATGCCGTTTCTAAAGAGCCTTCCAGAAGGGGCAATCTCAGGATCAAGTTCAACATTAAGTTTCCGGCTAGGTTGACGCCTGAGCAGAAATCTGGAATCAAGAAACTACTGTCGGCGTGATTTTCGAATATATCCTCATTTTTACTTGTTATCTTATGTTTTTGGATGGGTGTTTGTTTCTTGGGGGCTGGAATTTTGAAAAATATATGCTCTGTAGCTGGTAGTGAATAAATAGTTTGTTATTATTGTGAACAATAGTGCTTGGTGATTGTTCATTATTAGTGATATTACATCGGATTTAGTTCTCGTCACTTTAGCCACTTGAAGACAGAAGTTGGCAGCTGAGGAAATGCAAGTAATATGTTGTTGCAATCTTAGCATTGAACATTGGCCTAATAGATGTATATTTTACAATATGTTGTTTTCCTAATTAATATAATTACCAAAAACAAGAAACAATAACTCGTCCCTCTCTAATTTTACACCAGACCAGCTAACTCGACTGCTCCATCTCTAAAGAATACCAAATATAGGAAAAGAATTTGGACAACTACCATAGCTGGTGACTCAGTCGTCGCTGTAATCTCCAGAAACTAACGACTCGGAACCATCTTCCTGGTTCCCTTCTTCTCGGTCGGAGTACTCGTTAAGTTCGACGTCTTCATCACCATCCTCTTCATCGTAACCGTTTTCATTATCGATTTCATTGGCTTCCTCTTCGTCGCTCATTTCTACCAGTTCGGTGCTTCTGTGAGAGATGGTATCATAGGTGGTTGCTCCCCATTTTCTGTATTGATAGTTGTCAACATTATCATCAGAGTCACCATCCATGTTGCTACTGTCATCGTTTTCACCTACAACGTTTCTAGCACTAAAATCATGCACCTCCTCCCTACCAGAAATTTCCGGCTCCTCCACAGCATTCATGAAGGTGTCCTGGTCGTACAAGTCTTCCAGTTTGCTCTTTGGAACAACTTTCTTCTCTGGTCTCCTCCTCAGGGTTCGGCGACCGCGTTTAGTTTTCTGCCCAGGTGCACTCATTCCCTGCTGCGGAAGGAACTGAGTTAACGTCTCACCTTGTTTTGTGCTCCGCTTGCCAGATGGTGCAGAATTAGTGACCCCTTTCTGCGACTTTCCACGTGGCGGCCCCTTTCCCACTAGCCACCTGCCTGTACCCTGAGCTACCAGGAGTGTCACGGAGATGATCCCAGTTTTCCTCGAGAGATCCATATCTGTCGAATCCCTAGATTCAGCCCTCTGGATGTCTTTTGGGTGACCATATCTAAATGCCAAATTCTGTGTGCAACAGAAAAATAAGCTCCAAAGAATGAATATTGAATTCAATTAAAAGCCAGCTTAGGATAATCATCAGAATTATCAACCAATATTATAAGTACATTTCAGGGGCAGCCCTCACAGCAACGACACAAAACTAGCAATGCAGAAAAAGAGAGATTCTACATTTTCATATTCCAATCTAGTAAAAGGAGATTAAGGGTCTAAAAAGTGCATAATTCTCCAGAATTTAGGAGATTGATTTTTATTTTTTTTATAATTGTTATCAGTATAATCAGTACTATCAATATTACCATTGTTATCATTATAATCAGTACTATCACTATTCATATCCAACTCATGTCTTTAGTGGGGGTCTTAATTGATCCAGGTATCCTCAATGCTGGGAAAGATGTTCCATGTGTAGAACCATCATAACACTTCATGATCCCCAACTCCAGGCAAAGGGTTTACCAGAATATACAAGCATGGAATCACTTTTTTTTTTTTTGGGGGGTTGAGAGATAGAAAGAAAGAGAGGCACTCACAGGAAGACCTTCCACTTTCTTTTCATCATGAGACTCAGCCTTCTGACTTGGGGTGTAGAAGATGGATGCATCCAGCTCGAAAAGCCTCAGAGCTGCAGCAGCAGTAGTTTTTGGTATCCAAGGAAGTTGGGGAACAGATCCAGGGTGATTAGATTTGTTAACAGCAGATCTTGAGTCGCAAAAACACAATAATTCTTCAGTTGTTTCAAAATCTGCTGATAGGTAATCACGTTTTATGACAGCCTCGAACTGATTAAGGACCTGCCATTGTTAACAAACACCAATAAGACCTCTAGAATAAAGAAAGAAACAAGAACGGTGGAGAAATATGAGGTGTCTTTTGGACAAGAGCACAAACTAAAATAGCATTCCATATACAATCATGCTTAAAGTAGCAGCACTTGTGGTGCAAACACCTGTAGGAGACCGTCAATGCATGAAGAGTTGTGGAGCTCAAAGCCCCAAGAGTTCCGAAGGTCTCCAGTCCAAGAAGAATGAAGGGCCTCAGAGGGAACAGCAACCTGTTAGATAATAATTAGGGTAAGAATAAGTGGATTAGCATGTGAAACATGATTGTGTAGAATGCAGACAAAGAAAAAGTAACACCTCAAGAGAGTTTAGGATGGTCTTGATCAATCTGATTCTCAGTGGACTATTTATCCCATCCATCAAATTATTTTCACCATTAAATTGCATAGGGAAATGTCCTTTTGCAGCAATCTTGCCCTGACCTCGGCGGCAACAAGGGCAATTATCTTCAGCATAGGTAGTAAGGCAAATGTCACAAATTCCCAATAATAGTGAGCACCTTTTCTTTCCATATGTCAGGGCACGTACAATGGATGAGTTCAAGCATTCTTTCCACATCCAATTCTGTAAGTCTTCATACCTCTTCATGAAGTTATTGCTCTCCTTTTCATTCTTTCCTACTTCAATTCTGAATGAAAGCGACGGTTCTAATGCATCAGAACTGGTAGTGCAAACTGCACTTCTAGGACTCTCAGCACTTTCAAAAGCAAAGCTAGAATTTAGTTCAACATCTTCGTCGACCCTTGTCCCCATTGTGGGACAAGCTATTCCTTTGAACACTTTCCTTGAAACAGGCTTCGATTCTTTGCAACATTATATGCAGATGGGATTCTCTTGTCCCCCGAGTGTCCAAAGCTGTCAAAAGAGCATCAAATGCCTGCAAGAAGTATTAAAAAAACTGTAAAAATAGAAAAAAGACGCAATAGCAGAGCACCTACCTAGAAAACAGATAAAGAGGGAATAGGAGCAAGGTAAATAAATTCCTAACTACCTCCTCAGAATCAATAAGTCTCCAACAGCCATTGGGAGTTTCAACAAAAATTCTCCCTGAACCAGGATCAAGGCAGGAAGACGAAGCTATAAACTGCCAATAACGATTTCTTCTTCGATCTTGACCCAGAGGCAACGACCTGTAGACATATAGCTCTTCTGCTCTATGGCCTATATAAGATTTTAGCTGCAACCTTGACCTCTCCGTTATATGTCCATTGTGCTGAGCAGGAGATATAAATTGACCCGTGGAAGTGTCTGGATTATCAATGGCATTGTGATCATCCTCTACCGCGACAGAAGACTCATCCTTAACTAAAGTGGAAATGGATGGATTTTCTGCAGCTAGTGGACTTAAACCACCCTCTGTGATTGCATTGAAAGAAGAGTCGTACAGCTTGTGAATAGTTTCTTCTCTCATTCGCCTTTTGTCAAGCTGTGCTTCAGCCCACATCTGTTTTTTAAGAACATTTGCAGCATCCATGCGATCCTGCAACCATTTTATTTGTCAGATCTCACTGCAGCACTGCTGATCTAAAACCGTACTTCACTCCTAAACATTTCAAAAACATTAAAAAGTCATACCTCAAGAATTACACGAATTGAATTCCTTCATTTGCAACACCTATCAAGGCAACAAGGGCACTAAGACGCTCTTGGACAGATAGATCAGAATATTCTCCTTCAGTGAGCCCTTGGACCCAGAGTTCGCCAGTTTTGCTTTCATCAATCTCAACATCATGGTCTGGATTAGCATCTCCAACATCTGCAAAAGCTAAAGGTGGTTAATAGGTGATCTCGCACAAGCTTTCAGATTTCAAACATAAAAACAAATTGCAGTCAAACAAGACATTTAAATTCTTACCAATACCACCAATCTTATTTTGCAGCAAACCATCATCAGGAAGCTTGCCTTTACCATTACCAAAGTCAGAGACAACTTGACTGCATACACCATTTTTATTTGCATCCAAATTGACGGCTAAAGCATCAACTTCTGTACCCTCCGCAACATCACTTTCTGAGTCATCCTCCCTTTCTTCCTCATCAGCATTTTGATCAGCTAAAAAACCATTTGCATATCTCAGTATCTTGTCCTTGGCCGCGGCAATCACTGATTCAGCATCAGCAGGATCCTTTCTATATCCTGGCCGCACACAATATGTCGAAGGAGCAATTCTTTCAAATAGTATTGGATCTCTCGACAAGGCAACAGATATTGAAGCCTCGGGAGTTTTGCTCGTTGTCAAGTCACGAAGCCCAGATTTCTACAAAATAAACAGAATCGGATAGTTAGAAACAACATAAGAACCAAAGGCCTTCCTCCACCACCAACCCAAAAGCATCTTTCCCTTTTTTTACTATGCTAAAAACTAAAACTCATGTTTGTTTTTATCCCGTTAGGCATGGCTCAGGCTCACTAAAAACCTTCTCAACGCTGTAGGTCATCAATGCTCAATCCGATACCATGATTTCAGTGGCACCTAGCACTCATTAATAATTCTACATGTCCAATTCAAACCACAGCATCAATATGAACCTCAAAATAATAGTAGAATCAACTATAACATTAATTTCAAATTCAAACAATTCACCCAAAAATACTCCCTGTCTCCACATTAAAGACTAAAACCGTATGACATAGTAAACTCAACTAGAAATCCTGAAAACACAATCAAAGAAGCAATATAAAATTCTAGCTGTTACTTACTTGAATCTTCTCTGCAAGCTCGATAACATTTAGCCCTTGGCTTCCTTCAAGAGCAAGGACATGATAAGCAGCAAATTTAACTGTTCCTGGAGTCAATCGGTGCCTTGACTTGCGTTGGAGGCTGAGTCCTTTTTCTTGCATAATAGCAACAGCATTCTCAGCTGCTGAACCATTTCTTAGAGTAGAGACTATTTCTTCACAACCTCTACTCTGAAAGATAGCAAGTATATATTAGTGAATGCAGTCATATAACCCAACACTACATTTCTTCAGTGTTGTGGCCAGCATTCATGACAAGGGAAATGAGGATGTGTTCAAGAACATGGAGTCATAGTATTTAACGATCAATTTGTGTGTGCAGTGCTGACAATAAGTTCATTTACTTTAGTGTTATCCAAAACAATTTCAGTTTGCTAGATTTCCCACAATATATTAATGTTTCCATCCTGGGATTTAAGTCTGGTATAATGCAGTTGGAGACAAGATTGCACTCAGCTACATGGAATACACATGGAGGCAGAACGAAAAGATACCTCATCATTATCATTCGTGGAAACTCGATCGATGCCCTTTTTCTTCAACTGTGGGCCAAAACCAGCAGATAGTGCAAATTGCCTTAATAGTTCAGGCCATGTCAATGGATTTAAGTGCTTCTGCCAGTTTCTTATGTCAAAACCCCACAAATATGCCTGCAACAACAACCAGATACTAATAATGTAACAGCCATCGAAAAACAAAATCTCAAGTAAATAAGAAAATGGGACGCCTTGCCCTGGGAGTACTTACCCTTCAACAATATGAGGGTGTCCACCTTCAGGGTTAACAGCACTATATTGATTTGTGCCTGGCCCACCTGAAGGTGTTCGCACAACGCCTTCAATATCTTTTATAATAAGCTTTAGAAGTGCGGTATGTACTTCACCAAGTAGTCTTGAATCCTGTGCCGAGGAAGTAAGAAAACATGAATACTTGCAACAGAAGCAACCCAAACCGCATCCCAGAAAGGTGAAAACAAAAGGAAAGTCGAGATTAATAAATTGAAATGAAACCCAGAAAAAAATGGAAGTTTGGTTGTCACTCTTATGACAGCAAACAGAGACAAGAAGATGACAATAAATTAGTCAGAAAGAAAATAAAATGAGAATAAACACTAAAAAAATTTAAAAAGTGGAGATTAGCTAGTCAAGAAATATGGAAAAACAAAAGCATCCTAAAACTCACATAGTCATGGAAAGCCTGTATAAATTCATCAATGGTAAAAGGCCAAAGCCCAAGAACATCTGCAAACGTTAAGCAGAATTTCCAAACCTGGAAGAGAGATTATTTCATAAGTTCGTAAAACAGATAAACCTCCAGGAAAAAAGATCCCCTCTTAACTCATTAATGAGGAAGTAAAGAAGAAAGAAGTAACAGAATAGAAACATACCATCAAGAGGTTCCCTACATTTTCCTCTGAATCCATCCAAGGTCGAATTGCAAAAGGCTTTCTCAATTTTACAGTCTTTGGAGGGAATTCACACAAGGCATCTGAAGGAAAAAATAAATTAATAAATAACCCAATCAGCACAAGCAACCTAAATATACATACAACTCCAGTCTCTAGCAATATCTTAAAAACCCAGATGTTCCAATCATGAGACACTTAGGTTTAAATTCTCAAAGCTGGTATATAAACCTTGATCTAGTGTTAGATCTGAAAGAAGATAATCAGCAGAAAGAAGATGATCAGCAAGTCCTGACAAATCTGAGCTAAATACATAATTTTTTGTTTACAAGAATAGAGACAGAACGCAAATGATGTGAAGATGCTGACAAGAAGCACTAAACACGATAATCAGTTCCATGTCATTTTCATACATACAAAGGAAAAGAAATGGTTCTAATATATCCTTCCTAGTATCATTATTCAAAATTCAAATGGTTCTAATATATCCTTTCTAGTATCATTATTCAAAATTCAAATTATATGTATAAGTCTTCGATTTTGCAAAAATGCCACCATCAAGATCTGTTAGGGATCATGACTCAATTTTTATTCCAAAATTATTGTAGTAAGCACAATACCAACCTCGGAACGAGTCAAGATTCTGTAAAGTGTCATAATCAAGTGACAAAATTGAAGGTAGCCCCTTGCTTAAAGCAGCCAACTCCATTAGTTCAAGACGCTCATCCTCTATTAGCTCCAAGGATTCTTTAGCAATTCTCCTAGCTGTTGCTCTCTCCACTGCAGCTCTCTGTCTTGCGGCTTCCTTCTCTCTGCGATGCTCTTCTTTCTGTTTCCTTTTCTCCGCCTGGATTTACCAATTGGAAAAACAAAATTCAAATGTCACTACCACAATCAAGAAAAATATCAAGTAGAAAGAAGATAGGACATAAAACATAAGCTTTAAACATACCCGCAAAAGTTCCTTCTGCATAAACTTTTCCCTCCGTTCCATTTCACGCTTTTCCTCGCGCTGAAATTTTTCCTCCTGTCTCTGCTGCTCTCGCAGAAGGCGTTGTTCTTCCTTTCTCCTTTCACGATCTTGTCTCTCCATTTCTTTCCTTAGTTGCTCCTCTTTCTACAATGTGGACAGAATACCAGACACAGGTGTCAGCAAGTCAGAGGTTCTGTGCAGTTCGCTTACAATGAACTAGCCCTTACAAGAAATGAACAAAAGCCCAAACCTTTCGCTTTAATACATCTTGTTTCTCAAGTTCTTTTCGGATCTTCTTCTCATGGGATTGAGCATCTCTTCCAATTCGAGAGTCATCACTCTATATGAGGTTAAATTAAAATAGCAGATCACATCAGTACAAGTATTCAAATATTTGATTACACAAAATCCAAACATATAAGGACTACCTTATGCTTTCTCTCCATATAAACATTAGTATCATTTGGAGTAACAAAGTCTGTGTTCCTAGGAGACAAGGAAATCTGCATCTGTCTGCCTGGCTGAGAATACATATCTATTCTTGAGGTCTGACCTCAACAACATGCTCCCTGGAGAGAAGCCCATTTTCACGCATAAGCGACAAACCTTTCAGGGAGGACCATCAACGGGTGAGTCGTATAGGAATGGCTGAGCGACATGTCCATACGCATCAGTCCTAATCTTGGTCTCCAATGCTTCATGAGGGCCACTTGATCCAGTCTGAGAATCAAGAATTTTCTTTTAATTTCAACCTTTTATTTGTTTTAGTGAAACAAAAGTAGTAGAAGAACTGCTGGGATGTAGGAATAACAGATATTAATGACTTATGCCACTCAAGTATCTAATCATATGAATATTCACCCCCAAACAGACACACAACTTAAGCTGGTGATTTCCTATAGGTGTGGTAACAGCAACTTAATGATCATACTACACAGAGTACAATAAAAGGAAGGAGTGTGAGAATTGAATTGTTTACTGAAACCAACCCATCTAGCTTTAATGGCGTTCATATGACAACAAGTTAAAGCACAGACATTATAAATTTTATATGAAGAACAGAGGACAAACTTTGATGTGCTTCGCATCATACTGCCCATATAAATTGGTATCATAAGAATGTCTGTATCTGTCTTCCTGCTCCACTTGAACTGAAATATGAACATCACAGAGATATGTAAGTTCTTATACAATTTGTGTGAGTTCATAATGCAGCCAATATCTATAGAAGAAGCGCAAATCATCAAGATCATGTATTTCATATGAAGAAAAAAACTTATCTTAAGGACGCATAAGTATAAACTCAGCTTTGATATCTTACAGCCATGTATTGTTCAAAGTTCTAGATAAGATAAATAAGTGAGAAAATGAAATATACCTATAGGTGCACCAAATGCACCAGGGGGCAATTCATCAAATTCCACTCCAAGAATTGGTCCATCTTCCCTCAAAGGCTCTCCCAACTGTGCCTCTACACAAGCAATCACCCTGTGCTCCATGATTGTTCGAGGTGACTCATAATACCTAGTAGGCACCATAGGCGTATCATCTCCAACATCATACTGACTTGAACCTGACCCAGAGCCAGAGGCAGATCCAGAACCAGAGACATGTCCACTGCCGGGTTCAGCTGCCATCAGTTCCTCTCTGGGGGACTCAATGAATCCCGTCCTTCCAATGGGTCCAGGAGTGCGTGGTTTCATGGCTGTCACACCCACCGACTCCTTCTTATCCTTCAATCTCCTATGACAGAACCACATTTGCAACTGCCGATCCGTCAAACCTAGTTTCTCTGACAATTCAGCACGGGTTGCCTCGGAGGGTACATCTCCACTGCATAAAAGAACCATAAGAGCCTATACCATCACTCAACAATATAATTTAATCAGAACAACCAACACTTTCTTTATTCCCATGCTCCAAAGCAATGCATCAGTCCACAACACCTTGGTTTCAGAACTTACCAGAAACTCAGCAATTTAACAACCTCGAGTCTTCATCACTTAGTCCAATAAAAAATACTCAATCCATGAAAGAAGAGGAAAAAAGCATACAGATGCACAATTGCACATCGTATAATAAAAAAACCTTCGGAATAATAAGCACCACTAATCATACTAGCATATATCAACATCCTAGCAGAAACAATCACATAGCCAGAAAAATTATCTTCTTTATAAGGACATAAAAAGAAGGAAAAACAGAGCGAGAGAACACACGAATTGCATCACACAGAGCAGAAGTGCAGAACAACATCCACAAGACCGGGAAAAAGATAACATACTGGCATAGGTTTTCTCGAGCATCTCCAACTGAAACGGCGTCTTCATCTGACGCTTGGGTCGTTTAGACCCCTCGGATGGGCTGTGATTCATGTTCCTATTGATCTCTCCCTCGGAACCGGCCTCCATTAGAGATCAATCGGCAGCCGCAAACCCTTAAAATCAAGATTTCGCCCCAAAAGCTAGGGTTCCAACAAGGAAACCAATAAAATCCTTCTCCTCCCTATCTTGGCAGGAAAGAAAACAAAACAAAATAAAAAGGCGAGGAATTTGACGCGCATGTGATGTCCATGTAATGTAATAACACAAACAATAGTAACACGATATATAAAATATATAGAGATAGGTGTGATTGCGAAACGAATTGATGAATACGGAATTTGTAGAGAGAGAGAGAAAGAAACGAGGAAATTTGGAGATCCAGAGACGAATTATTAATAAAAACTAATAATAATGCGATGAAATTAAAACAACCAACAACACATAAACAACAGTAGCGGCAGTAATAGTCTATCTCGCTCTCGGTTCTATCAAAATCCATCTTTTTTCCCCAATTCGTTAAATATTTTAATTTTCCGAGGGAATTTTATTCGATTTAGTTTCGTTGGAGAATTAAAGCGTGTAGTAATACTCTACTCGACTCTTTTTGATTGAACTTTTTGTTTTTTGGCTTTTCTTAGGGGTAAAATACGAGCGTTAAAAGCTGGAGACTTTCTTTTATGGTTCTGGGTGTTTTTGGTATTTTGGGGCTTGCTTCACTTATAATCTTTTGTTTTCATGTCTAATGCGCAACGAATCTGAATATGGAAATATTGGCTTTGTTTCATAAATGGGCTTCACATATGGGCCGGGTCCGGATCACGGAATAAGATTCTGACTTCGGAATTTGAATCCAATGTTGACTGTAATTGACTTTGACTGGTAGCTTCTTTCATGACCTTATTTTTCTCTCTTTTCCTTCTTTCATTTCTTAGCAGTGAGATGAGAATGGTCATCTGTCACTGTCACTGTCAACAAAAATGGCTGCAATTCGAATTTTACAATTGAAAAGTTCCAGGAAATATTGCCTGTATCACAAATTCGAAAAATCATATTGGTTTGCATCTCAGTGTTTATAAACAAATTTCATGCAATGATGATATTTTACTTGTTATGCCATGAAATGAGTACGAACATAACGAATACCAGATTATTCTTATTGAATAAACTGTTTTTATAAATATTTTTCTTGTATTTAATTAGTTTTAAAATTAAATAATGTTATCATTAAATTTTAAAAAATTGAGCTGAACAATTTAAAATCAAAATTCAGGGTAAGTGGTAGCTAATATCATGAATAATATTTTAATTTTTTGTTATTAATTTTTAGATCGTGAGACCAACATATATTGACATTTTATAATTATAACATTAACGAAAAAATTCGATGGAATATATTAAATGTGGTCAAATCAATCTCACGAAAAATTCCCAACTTTTTAATTGATATTGTAATTGAAAAAAAACAACATTGTTTTGTGCTGTTTATTACGCTTCATGTTGTATCTTGTAAGCAAAAAAATAGTGTGAATTTCATAATATTTACGATAATTATCCCATAAACACACAAGAATAGTGCGTCATACGGTGAAAGGAGAAGCTTAGAATTGGCCATCAATGGCAGCATCCGCAACGCAGCATCAGAATTCATAACAAGAAGTAGCAAAATATACGAAACAAGCGAAGATACAAGGTGCCCTTCCAATAGTCTGTTCCCACGAAAATAGACTATTCACAAATTTCATCCTCAGCATTCTAATATCAGTAAAGCTCATGGCTTCTGATCACAATGTTGACCGCGCCACGAGTCATATTATTATTACAGCCATCTCCAATAACCGGAAGAGAAAAAAAAAAGACGACAGTTGAAAGTAGAATAAAAGAAATTTGATCGACTAATTACACTACGCCAAAATAAGTTCTCAGGCAGCCAGTTTGTTTTCGGAATATATGGTATTACAACTTGACCTGAGATTTCTTCGACGTCCCTGCATTCGTCAGCATCTATGCTGCTTTTGCTTGCTGCAGAAAACAAAGAAATAAATTTGTCAAGCCAACATAAAAGATGATGTAAATCAAATAAAAGAAACACCTAAATTTCTTCCTGCTAAACACACAACTATCAGATCATCTCTACAAAGCAGAGCCCCGTACAGAAGGTTTGTTTTTGTGTATCATTCATGATATCTCCAGAGGTAAAGTTAGATGCTTATAACCTACTCGAACAAAATAGTAGGATGACGATACATGAATACTGGATCCCAGTTTGTTTTTATTAATATGCTAGAATTGGCCAGCATTAGACATGATATTAATTTCGTTCAGTTTCAACTATATAACTAATTGTAAAGAGTTCTCTAGTTGGTCTTACTCGTTTCTCTTCTTCCATCTTGGCCTTAATGAAAGAGTACATAGCGACTCCAGCAATGGCAATGGAAGTGCCAATACCAGTTTGCAGTGAAATCTTGTTACCTGAAATCAAAGATTTTCTCTTTATGTCATTACATCCATCATCCATGTTGTATAGGAATTGCCGAGAATTGTAGCGGAATCTTACCAAAGACCAAGATTGAGAAACCAATCACAAAAACACGTTTCAACACATTTCCAACGGCATGCGTTAAAGGTGCTACTCTCTCAAGGGTGTTGGTTGCCAGCTGAGAGTATAAAAAGAATTAAGTTGTAAGATTCCGAGCTGAAAAGGAATAGACCATTGCCATATGACTGGGCAACAATACTTATAATTTGAAGTCGGGAATCCAAATGCAAATTATTTATTTTAATTATACAATTCTACATACAGAGACATTAGTTAGAATCAATTATAAAAAATTAATAACTTAAGAGGTCAAGTATTTACCTGATTGTAGAGGTGGTAAAACATTCCAACCCAGAAAAGATCGGTGACGAACTTTGTCATACCCACTTTTGCAATTGCATCATTGAAACCAGACTTCATCAATTGAGGTCCCTCGAGCTGTTTGGTGTACATGAGGGAGGAATCAAATTATAAGAAGAAATAAATAATGCAGAAATACATTTTTTTTTGGGGGGGGGGAGGGGAAGAGAGAGAGAGAGAGAGAGAAACTGAAACGTACAATAATAGCAGGAGGGAGGCACACGATAAGGGCAATGATTGAAATGTAGGCATACAAGTTCGTGCTATCCATATCAGTCTGCAGATAGAATTAATCAGATAAAGATGAGATATCCTAGAGAAGATAATGTCCAGCTGGTACAAATATTGATAGGATGTACACCAAATGAAATTCAAGTAAAAGGGAACCACTTAACCATAGCTTTCTTTGAGTATATGCTCCTGTAAGTGAAGGAGATGTTGGAAATCATAGCGCTGATGAAGCCCAACCAGTTGAAGGACATTTCGGTCAGTGATGCCATTGACACACCTGTATTTAGTCTGTATAGTTAAAACTATGAAACTGATTTACGGATAGAGGAGGAATGTCCTAACTTATACTTGTATCCGAGAAAATAGAACCCCCTCATGAAAATATACTTCAATTAACAAACCATGTCTAGCACTAGGATGAAATAAACACATTTTCTAGATCCATCAAAATCACTTTGGCGCACAGCCATGGAGAATCGGAGCAAATAAGAATGAACTTCACTTGGCACTTCATAAGGTGAGATGGAACTCACCGAGAACAACGGGTGCCAAAGACAGCCATAACGTCAAAGGTATCTGTTGTCCAAGAATGAACTGCGATGCCGCAGCATTGAAGAAAGGCTCCAGGGCTGATCCAAAATGAAACAAAAAGACGAGCAAAATAAGTATGTTTCTAAGCAAAAAGCTTTCAACCTAAGTAACAGATTATAACCTTTAACAGTGTGAGTGAACGAGACTGCAACAGCAGCAAAAGAGACGTTACTGGTCACATGGCCTAGTGCATGGCACACAGCAACAGGGATGAGCAACTTCAGGAGGTTTCCATCAATTGGCTAGGCACATACAAAAACAAAAGGCACAACAATCGTCAATGTCGATTTAAATTATTAAGTGCATTATTACACAACTATGAGAGCAACAGGTATTGTACAATCACGAGTATGGACGAGAAAATTTAGATTATCTATTATACAAACCATCTCACAGATTACATTATTAATTTTATTTCACTTTTTTATGATGGCAATACTCAAAAGTCCAAAAGCGCTAAAGCTAATGTATAAAAGTGAAATGATCCCTTCGGCCATAGATAATGGGGGCTAGGATTTGACGAGGCACTTACAGCGCGCTTAGGGAGGCCAACAGTCCAGGATACGAGACAGTAGACAACACCAACAAATAAATGTATAACTGATACAAAACTGCAGCAAAAATTGACAGATAATTCAGCTAAATTTTTGGAAATCATCGCTCAAATCAGAAACATAATTGTTCACATTTTAACTTAATAAAATGCTTACTACGGATAGGGGAAATAATTGTAGATCTTCTTGTTGAGAATGTTGAATATCACGTTCAGGAAGTACCTAAAATAATCGAATAATTCATTTCCAAAATCTCCATTAACAGACGAGATGGTTAACATCGTGCGCCATAGTGGAGCAAGTTAGGAGACGTACCACATGAAGAAGAAAAATCCGGTGACGAGCGCCGGATATTTCTCTAATAATCCGACCTTAGCTCCCCTGTGAAGAAAAAATGTGTTGATGATAACGAAATCTCGAAACGGCGTCGTGTTAGCATTTGTCCGTCAAAAAATAATATAGAAACGTGACCTCACCCGGCGGAATCGCTGCCCTCCGCCGTGGCGGAGCACGGCTTGATGCTCTCCTTCTTCATCACCAGAGAAGCCACGCTGGCCGGTGAAGCTTCGAGCAATATCGCCGGCCGGAGCTGCCTTCCCCATATCAAGTTCCCGCCGTCGCCCACTCTTCCGGTGAGCTTCGGGGCGGGGAAACTGCAGTTGCAGGCGAACCTAGCCGATGGCTTCAGGGGAAGAGCTAGGCCGCGAATGGTGGCGCCGCTGAGCACGCGAGACTCCATTTTGACAGCAGAGAGAAAGAGAGAGGGGAGTGTGTTGAGTGTTTTGCCTAGCTAAGAAGAAAATTAACGTGCGCCGGGAAGGTTAATGTGCACAGAGGGAGTGGCGGGGAGGCACGAGTGGCTGCAATCGCCTGATAAATGGACGGTTCGTATTATTTTGTGTTTTAATCCGAGGGATGTGGTGCTTCAGACCCATGGATTTAAAATACGCCTCTTATCGCAATTTTTATGTTCGGGAGAATGGAGGAAAAAATAGACAAGAAAATCTGTTGTGGATTATTATAAGGATTTAAGTATGGTTTATAGTCAAAAATTGATCTGTGGTGTTACTATTTTTCAGTTATGGTTGATTCACATAAACTTTGGTCGCTAATTTGTTGTTTCATAAATAATGTTCTTTTTAATTTCCATTTTGACTAGTGATATTGTTCAATTTAACTAATGATAACTTTTTGTTTATTTTTTATGGTGTGTGGTCGTGTTAAAATATATTTGATATTTTGTATAGTTATTTTATAGGTAAATATTTCTATTTTTCTACAATATAGTTCTAGTAATTTGGGTTTCAAAAATTGAAACTGATGTAAGCATTATAATAATTAAATAATAATGCTTTTGTTTACGAAAAAAATGATATTTCTTAGCATACAAACTAATACATTTCGATATTATTACTATTGCTTTTTATACGACAAACTAATATTTGTGGATTTGTATCAAAATCTTTTGCCATGTCACAAATCTTGACTTCTCTGATAATCTGTCACAATTTATTGTGTTATAACAGTGCATTAAAAATTTAAAATTTTAAATGGAGAAGGAAAATAATGTCCCTTTTAAATAAATGAAAATTATCATAGCAACTTTAATTATAACTCAAAATCGAAATATAAATGTTCGACGTAATTAGTAGGTAGAGGATTTGAATAATCTACGTCTTACTCTCAAAAGCCAAATAATGTCTAGCTATTAGAATATGTAATTAAATTGTAGATTACGTGAATTTTATTTCATTTTACTATCATAACAACAACTAAATGTATGTTATTTGATCCACACCACCAATAATGTTATCGTAAATTATGTAAAACGAAATTTTTTTTAAAATTATTTTCATTGCATAATAATTTTGGAACGTTTCAGACACAATTTTATAGATTTTATCGTCTGTATATAGTACTCAATTTTTCCAAATGAAACTCATTCAATACAGGGGTCAAAAAGAAAATAGGTGAAGACCTAACCACTTCACAAGAAAGATATTGAGCTATAGTTGATTCATGTGAAATCAATACACCTGAATGATATAATTTGGCGGTAGCATTTGACGATACATAATTAAACAAACTATTTAGATTTAAATTAAGATACCGTTTTCTTTAATACAGTATTTTAAATGTAGCAACAAAAATAATTAATTATCAAAAGACTGCAATTCAAGACGTCAACCCTATTCAAACCTTAAATTATTAAATCGTTAAACCTTCTTGTCATTAAATATTTAAAGGCTAAATATTTCCAGCCACAATGTATGCGTCTAACGGCCAATCAAGTGCAGCACGACAATTTGGACAGGGGTGTTAGATTTTTGTTTTTATTTTATAAATGGGATATTGATATCCAGAGGAAATAGGAATTGATTAGTATTATAAAGTTTACAACGAAAGAGCAGGAAATGGGGGGGGTGATATTTTCTTGAAGTGGGGCACTCTTATCTTATCCGAGTCGAAGCGAGAGGTCCGTGAACGAGAGCTTGTCATATCCAATCCAATTTCTCCAATACCCTTATCGTTTTTATCAAATAATCCTCTTCTTCATTTTCTTGGTACACGCAGATTTTGACATGTTGAAGCACTGAAATTTGCTGTCAACAAATCAAAAGGAAAATTTTTAGAAAAAAAAGGTTTTATACAACTTCCAATCAATATCGTAAATGAAAAGGAGAAATGATGGCATTTATATTCATCAGTCATCACAAAGACAGTAGGGGAGAGCAAAAACCGAATCGAAAAATCGAACCGAATCGAAATTAACGGTTTGATTCGGTTTGTACAGTAAAACGAAATCGGTTTTTAGTTTTTCGGGTTCGATCCGATTTTGAACCGAACCGTCCGAATGCTTGCCCCTAAAAGACAGACTCTAAAAAAATAAAAGTAAAAAATAATAATCACAAGACCTCCTCATTAAAATATAAGGGCAGCAACGTCGGCACAATTTGGTGCAGTGAAAGGTTCCAAACTAAATAGACCAGAATTTGCAGCTCCGCGGCCACAACCTGTCTTCGGCAGTGAAGAAGCAAAGGGCAGCTGAGGCGCATTTACGTGTACAATATGATTCCCAGGCACCCATGGCAAAACTTCGAGCCACCTGTTGTGTCGTAGCAATGCCGGATAATAAAGTACAATTAATTCAATTAAATACTGATTTTGAAATTTTAAGTTCAAAAAATATAATCTGGAAGTAACATCTAGTATGGAACTTTCAAACTAACAAGTTTTGCGTTAATATAATTATTTATGATTTTAAGACTTAAGCGAAATGTTTTGAGTGACTTTAGAATAAAGAAATTCAGATTATTTCTTATGTACGCTATAATTACTTTTATAAATTTCGTGTAGTTAATTTTATTTAAATATGGTGTTCGACTTATTTCGATTCATTTTGTAGCCCCCCATTTTTGGTTTATGAAAGTTGACGTGTCTCGTCGAATGCCACAATATATTTTACAATATGCCGAAGTTATTTTGCCATGTAATTTAAAAAAATTATTATTAAATACATTGTGGTATTCCGGCGAGTCACGTCAGCTTTTCAAAACAACAGAATAGATGGATGACTCAATTGATAAAAAAATCGACAATTCAAAATTTTTAAAAAATAAAATATTTTACCGATAATTTAAGATATAAATTGATATTGCTAGAATAGTTTGAGATTTAAAGTGATTTTTACGTTATTTTAAATGTTGGATAGAGTAGACAATTCGTGCATGTTGTGTGATAAATAACGACATAACATGATAAGATCAAGTACAATGACCACTTGTTACGAATTTGTTTGACACATTTCTAATTCGATTCTGTATAAACACGAACACGATACAAGCACAAAATTTCATGAGTTTATAAGATATAATAACAACATACATTTATAAATTGATTTTGCACAAAGAAAACCAAATTTTTAAATTTCATATATTGATACGATATAAAACGATATGTAACGATTAAAACTTAATTTTTGCCCAATTAAAATCCATTCATAACTAGAAAATAACTAATTCAATGGAAGCAAAATATCATTGTATCACGAAAAAAAAGGAACACGGCATGGTGTCAAAATGATAAAGATGTAAACACAATAAAACTAATCAATAATCAATAAAACGAGTCGTACCGTTGTAGGTGTTATCAACCAATCTCAGTTGGACTAAAAAAAGGAGTAAACCGAGGGCTACGTGCCTATGTATGTTAAGAGCTTACCCATATTTTTCTCAACTAAATTTAGGGCCAGTAAAGAATAACAAGACTCGTCGACTTTTGTGTATAGAAGTCCAATTGATAATCGACCCAAACATACTGGTTAGCATCGCCTGATTCGACCCGACCCGGCCTGCAATAATAGACATAGGTCTTCTCTAATTTTAGGCCCAATATTTAGAGCGCACACCTCACCTAGACCATTCAGACCCCAAGCAACAACAGAAATAAAATCTCACCGGAAAAGCTTCAAAGAGCGGCGCCACCAAGCAACCCAACGCTGTCGTCTCCGGGTCACCGGCATTGTTCAACTATTGAAATATGGATTCACAGGGCCGTCTTATGATTTCTCAACGTTGTGATGCGATACTAGTCGAAAATTCGTACTAGTTCAACGACTTCAAACTGTTCGACGAAATCTCTCACCGAGAAACCGAGGAAGAAAAACAAGGAAAATGGGTACTAGGTCGATGACGAAGTGGCCGAAGCAAATCACGCCGTCTCTCGTCGAGCGGCTGATGTCAGCGGAGAAAGACTTGGACAGAGCAATCTCCGTCTTCGAATCGGCCACCGCCGAATATTCCAACGGCTTCCGCCATGACCACACCACATTCGGCCTCATGATCCGGCGACTCCTCTCCGCCAACAAGTTCGTCTCCGCAGAGGAAATGCTCGCTCGAATGAAGCAAGAGAACTGCAACGTAAACGAAGATATATTCCTCTCCATCTACAGGGCATACGGCAGAGTCCACAAACCCCTCGAGGTAGTTAGGGTTTTCAGAAAGATGAAGGAGTTCGAATGTGAGCCGTCGGCGAGATCTTATATAACAGTCTTCTCCATCCTCGTTGACGAAAGCCACTTGAAAATGGCGTTCACGTTTTACCGTTACATGAGAAAGCAGGGCATTCCGGCGAGTGTTCCTTCGCTTAATGTTCTCATCAAAGCACTCTGTAAAAGCAGTGGAACTATGGATTCAGCTTTCAAGATCTTCAAGGAGATGCCAAAGCGCGGCTTTACACCCGATTCATACACTTATGGGACCTTGATCAATGGGCTTTGCAAAGCTGGCAGAATTCTTGAAGCCAAGGAGCTTCTCATCGACATGGAGGCAAACGCCTGTGCGCCCTCGGTTTTCACCTATAGCTGCCTGATACACGGCTTTTGCCAGTCAAATAAACTGAATGATGCCATGGAGCTTTTCAAGGAGATGAAGACCAAAGGAGTGGACCCTAATGTGTATACCTATAGCTCTCTCATTGACGGCCTTTGCAAGAATGGACATTCTCTGCAGGCGATCGAGCTTTTGGAGAGGATGGCGAGGAAAGGCTTGGGTCCCAACTCGATCACTTACAGTTCCCTAATTCACGGGCTCTGCAAGGAGGGCAGGATCGGAGAAGCCGTTCAGATTCTTGATAGGATGAAGCTGCAAGACTTGAAGCCGGATGCAGGGTTGTATTCGAAAGTGATCAATGGCTTCTGTGAGGACGGAAAGTTCCAGGAGGCCGCCAATTTCCTCGATGAGATGGCTCTTTCGGGGATAACTCCTAACCGAGTGACGTGGGGGCTTCATGTTCGGATTCATAACAGAGTGGTGCAAGGGCTTTGTAGCTTGAGTAACAACAGTCAAGCTTTTCCTCTCTACCGGAGCTTGCGTGGTAGAGGCATATCGGTTGAGGCGGGAACGTTTGGATCTCTTATACAATGCTGCTGCAAGAAGGGAGATTTGCACGAGGCGGCTCGGGTGCTGGAGGAGATGGTTGTTGATGGATGCGTTCCTTATGAGGAAATATGGAATGGAATGCTGGTTGGGTTTTGGGATAGAAGGAAAGTTCGTGAAGCTTCTGAGTTTTTGAAGGCTAAGCTTATTGATGAGTTGCAGTTGGACCTCAACAAGGTTGTCTGATCATCTGCAGCTTCATGGCAATCCAGGTTTTTTTTCACTTTCAGTACCGATAAATGACTTTTCATCTAGAGCTTTATTGCCTTAGATTTATTGTGAATATGATTCTTAACTTAATTTTTCAATGTAATGGGATTTGCCATCCTAATTTCTTTTTATTAATTTGTTGGCTTTTTTTCTTTTCCTAGTGTTATTATAAGACAAGAAGTTTGATTGTGTGCGTGTGTTGATGTAGTGGTCGAGTGGTTAATGTCCGAGGACAAAGGGTTAGGGTTCGAGTCCACGTGACACGGTCTTTGAATTTCTGTATTTAATTAACAAAAAAATAAAAAATTGATTGTGTTGGATCTTGGTCTCTTCTCTCTGCTTGTTTCAAATTACATCTAGTATATGAAGTTGTTTTGTTGCCAATTTGGATTATATAATGATTCCTTCAATTCCATTTTTACTTTGACGGTTCATCATATTGTATTTGTTAAAAGTTAAAACCTCGCTGAAAATTTGAAAAAGTTATACATTACATTAACAGTGGTTTTGTATAAATAAATTTTTAAATACCAATCAACTCAAATTTAAAACTTTTGGCTTCAAACATGAACTATTTTACCATTATGACAACATAATGGTTTTGTAAACATGAATAACATACAACATTATATAATGAAACGTCAAATTAAATCATGGGCCATGGCATTCTTCAATGTTTGTGTCACTTTTTCCTTTTTAATCTGATTTTAATTCTCTGTGGCATTCCATATTTCCTCATCAATAATCATTTCCTCCAGATCCCGAGCAGCCTCATGTAAGTCTGCTTTCTCGAGCGAGTGGAAAGCCAATACCATGTCATCCCGAGGGGAAAGCAACACACAACACACAGCAGATCACTCCAACCCCAAGCGCCACAGCGGCGAAGACGAGCTTCTCCTTCTTCGACGGATCCGGGTAGAAGCACCTAACTACATCCTGATCAAACACCAACAACTTCATCGAAGCATGTGCAAAGTCGATCAACTTGAGCTTGTATTTCGCTGCAATCTGCGGTGGCAGCGGCCTGAGTTGGCTATCCATCAACGATCCATAACCCACGAAACGTTGCAATACCGCAGTGCACATGTTAGTCTCCGCCCTTCATGGTATGGATAGCATACATGCCAATCCACATAGGGCTACGAGCACAAGACCGGCTATCGTGGCTCCTTCTCCCTGACTCCCCGGTGCTGGAGACGAGCTGCGAAGCAAGCAAGGAGCCGGCAGGCATATATAACACACTAGTTGTGTTTCTTGTGATGAAAAATACATGTTTGAGGAATCATTTCCGAAAATCTCTGAAAATCATTTCCCAAATGAGAGACTTTATGTTTGTTTCCATAAGTAGATATTTGCCAGCGGACCTTAAAAAAAAGGGAAAATGCACTTGTTCAAGTTGATAATTTGACTTATTGACAGTTTTAACCGAATTTTATTTAATACTTATTTAAGCTTTGTAAATTGATTTAGTGTCAGTTTTAATCCATTAGTGATTTTTAACCTTGGAAAGTTCAATTGACAGTTGGATTTTACTAATAACATTTCTAACGTGTAAATTTCATAACGTAAAAACTTCAGAAATGTTAACATTGCAAAGTACAATCAATAATCGAGTCTAAACTATTCCGTTCTTTTTTTTTTTTAAAGAAGGAAAATGTCTAAACTATTGTGAATTGGGCTGCAAATAAACGGCCCAATACATAATGCATAATTTTTAAAAAAACAAAAAATGTGAAATACGATATCTCAAGGCTCACGGTGGAGGAAGAAATAACAGGGAAAACGCCAAAACGGTAGGGATTTTTAAAATTTCTGAAATGATGTATAATAGGCGATACAATTTCAAATTTTAAATTGGAAAATAGGAACGGAAGAAAAGGGCAATTAGGAGGTCAATTATTATATATTATGACGGTTCATATAAAAATGAGAAGAATACCCTTTTTTTTTAACTACCTAACTTTTTTTTTCTAAATTATTTTATATAGAGAGAGATAATATTAACTTGTCATGAAGGATAACAAACTTTGGAGTCTGATGGTTTTGCCATCTCTCTTTTTTTTTTTTTAGCTGGGGGAGTTAAACCGGTTCCATCGAATTTCGCAAGCATTAAGATTTTAAGTAATAAACGTAGAATTCATCTTTGATATGAATTTGGATGAGTAATAATTCCTCAAAGTTCCAGTTTTAATAAGACTGTTCATAATCTTGCATCAGCTAATCAAAAACTGGCTTGAATAATTATTTAGGCATGAAATAACACAAAACATTAATACATATATGAATCCTCATGAGTCAACTATCGGTGAGTGGAAACCCAATACCATGTCGTTTAGTGGGAAAAACCACAAACAACATACTGCACATCACTCCGATCCCAACCGGCAGCGCCGCCAGCACCTCCTTCATTCCCGCCGACGGCTCCGGCCACAAGCACTTCACCACATTCTCATCAAACATTGCAACAGCCGCAAAAACCAAAAGCGACATCACCGCATGCGCGAAGTCAATAAACTTCAGCTTGTATTTAGCCGAGATCTCCGGCGGCAGAGTCACCGATCCGTCGATGAGCCACATCCCGTTGAAGGTCGCGAAACCGTATAACACATTCCCCTTCTGGTCTTTGATGCTATCCGTGAAGCTCAGCAGCACGCACGAGAAGCCGCAGAGCGCGAGGAGCGCCGCCGTCATGGCTCGGCTAACGGCGTCGCACTCGCCTTGGTTCGTGAATATCGGCGCCAGGAGCTGGAAACAGAGAACTGAGCCGGTGGGGAGGAGGTTGGCTAGGCTCGCCGTGCTATGAAATGTTTGGTTAATGGCGTTTTGGATGAGGTTTCTCTCTACTTCTGGTAGGCCTTTGTTTGAGAGTAACGGCACGTTTTCTTCTTCCTCGATGGTGTCTTGTGATGATGACCTGATCTCCATCGCTACAAGCTAAATTCTTCGTGATTCCTTTTTCTTTGACTGCATTGTTATATGCTCGCGAATTTATAGGTGAGGATGAGTTGAAAGGAAAGATATCCGGTTTGCTAGGTTTTTTTGCCTTGCAAGGAACATAAACGATCACGCTTTTGGAAAACGGAGGCTTCCTTTTCATGAGGTGTTTGAAATGCAGTTTCTAATGTAACTGGATTTGAGTTCTGCAGCTTAACTTTGAGTGAGGTTTTGCTTGCCGTTTTTGGGTTGTAAATTGGAGTTTCTGTTTTGCGTAGAAAGAGTATCTGAGAGTCAATCAATTTTGATTTCGGTTGTATTAATTGCTGAGACGCAAAGTTTACAATCATTGGTGAATAAATAAAACGTGGGGCTTTGATCATTGTTATGCGCAAGCTCTATTTGGAATTCTATTACATCATCATGACTCATGACGTTTAGAACTCAATGGCTATTTTATTATTTAGGGGTGTGCATGAACCGAACCGACCCGAACCGAAAAAACCGACTTAACCCATCGGTTTCGATCGGTTCGGTTTTTGAAAAAATCGGTTTTCTGTTTTATATTTTAGGTTCGGTCGGTAACCGAACCGAACCAAACCGAAAATATTATTTTTATATATTTATATATTTTATATAATAGTTAATTAATATTTTAATTAAATAATTAGGATTAAAATATGTTTATTTAAATATATATATATATATATATAATATATGTTTCGGTCGGTATTTCGGTCCGACCGAAATCGATCGGTTTTTTCGATTCGGTTTTCGATGGGTCCGAAACTATAAATCGGTTCGATTCGATTCAAAAAAATATGTTCGGTTCGGTTTTAAAAATTTCGGTTGGTCGGTCTTTATTTATGCCAATTACAATCCTCTATTATCTAATATTCTGAGATTCTTTATTCTCTTTGTAAATTAATAATATCTGTTAATAATAAGAGTTAAGAATTTAGAGTTTATGTAATAAAAATATATACCCGAACATGATCTATGCATTTCAAATTTTTAGAATTGTTATATGTACTTCTATCTATATATACGATAGAGAATGTCGCAATAGATACATACAACATTAAATACATAATACAATGAAGAGTAGTGGCATCAACATTATTAACAATACAAACACATGAAATTAACAGTGAGGTGCAGATTCATCATTCAGGTACGAGTGAGTGGAAAGCCAATACCATGTCGTTTGGTGGGGAACACCAGAAACAACACACTGCAGATTACTGCGATCCCAAGCGCCACCGCGGCGAAGACGAGCTCTTCCTTCTCGGACGGGTCCTGGTAGAAGCACCTGACCACACCCTGATCAAACACCGCAACGGCGGCGAACACCAGGAACTTCATGAACGCGTGGGCAAAGTCGATCAACTTGAGCTTGTACTTGGCCGCAAGCTGCGGCGGCAGCGGCGGCTCTAGCTTTCCACCAAGGATCCACAAACCCCGAAACGTGGCAATGCCGTAGTGCACATTTCCATCTCCATCCTTGAAGGTATCAGTGAAGGTGGAGAAAACAGTGAGCAGCGCTAAGAGGTCAACGAGCACGAGGCCGGCTATCGTGGCTCCTTGTCCCCTGTTCAACAGCATCGGGGACACGAGCTGCGAAGCAAGGAAGGAGCCACTCGGCAGCTCTTCTAACATTTGGAGTATTTGTTGCAATCCATCAATTTCGACCATTTCTAAAACTTCGAAAGAAACCATTTCGAAGCCATCGTCGTCCATTATTGTAACTTCGCCAGAAACCATTTCCAAGCCATCAATTTGGGCCGTTATTGAAATTTCGTCCATTTTTTTTCAGGCTTGTGTTTCAACTGGATTCTTGGCATCGCCACGAAATCCAATTATATACTTTCAAGAATTGATCACATCTTCATTGAACTAACTGCGTGTATCTCAAACTCACTCAACTCGTTTTGTATTGCTCAAGACGAAACTTTCTAATCCCCTGAAAGGCTCACGATAAGACAAGCCAATAAATCTATTGATTTCGTGCATTTCAGTGTCGTGTCAAAACATTTCATTCATGCATGTAAAATTATTTCCAGTTTATGCATATTTGTGTCATGTCAACATTTGTCAGCCCTACACATAGCATAATTCAATTTAAAAGCCCTCATTCAAACTTAAATAAATCGAAACACAACGGAAATTTAAAGAAAACATTAAGATAAATTGGTTATGCCAGGACTCGACGAACATAATATAATTTTGGGATGTTTCTAAATTCCAGATATCTTGCATTTCGTAAATTTTTTTAGTCACGAGGAAATCTCATGCTCATAAACGAGTGAAAAAATCCAATCACAAGTTACAAAGTTTTCATGCAATCAATGTCTCTCCAGGTTTTCTTGATTTGTTTATTCATTACCATCACAACAATTTATACGGCATTTGTTACTGGCTAGCTAGAATGCGACTGCTTTTATACTCCTCTTTAATTTTGAATGGACCGCACATACTAGTAGCATTCATGATCCGAATTACTTTCTCACGTACGTAAAATGATCATATTACGTGGATTTGATTCATTGCATATAATTACGTGCTCCTTTAAAATCTGCATGGATTTTATTATCGTGAAAAGGAGAGAAAGAGCTCCAGGAAAAACATTATTATTTTCAATTGTTTTAATGAACAAAAGTTACAAAACGACTTCCTTTTTAAGTTGTTTTACTACGAGAGAATGTGCACCCTCAGGGAGGAAGAAGAATAAAGTGGAAAAAATGAAAAAGAAAGGAAAATAAGACAAAAGTAAAAAATATATAATTAAAATTGGCAAATAGATAAAACTCATGTTTGGAATTTACGATAAATAACTTGACAATCTTGAGTCTTCACAATGAAAACATATAACTCTAAAACTATGAAAAAACTATGTAAAATAAGAACATGAGCACGATAAAATAAATACTAATACATTAAATTTGCACATATTTGTATCAACCCTACACATAACTTAAAATCATTTTCAATTGAAAAAACCTCGATCAAACTTAAATAAATAAAACACAACGGAAGGTTAAAGAAACATTAGCACTCTCATCCATCATCATGCTCATAAACGATCGGGAAATCCATTCATAATTTACAATTTTTACATGCAAAGGGTGGCCTATGATATACATAAATAGCTCTCTAGGTTTTCTTGATTTCTTTATACTACCAAATAGGGATGTCAATGAGTAGGTTTTACCCGAATCGATCCGAAAAAGCTCATAACTCATTAAATTTTAAAGCAACTAACGGTTTCGATTATAGTTCCAGTTCCAGATCCGCTTTAGACTTGTACCGTTTAGACTCATAGTTTGATGGTTCGGTCTGGTCCGATCCAGGTCCGGTTCTAGTTCTAGTTCTAAAACCAGAACCGATACTTATTTATTAGTTCTGGTCAGAGTAAAATCCGTTTATTGACAAACCCAAGCTTAAGTAGACTTTTCAATGAGTCGATTTTACTCATATCGATCTGAAATCACTCATAGACCATTAAATTCTAAAGCAACAATTTCGGTTCCAGACCCGCTCAGATCCGGACCATTTCAGATCCATAGTTGATGGGCTGGGTCTGTATCTAATGGGTCGGTTCCACAAACAAAATCGATACTTATTTATTGGTTCTGGTCCGGATAAAACTCACTCATTGACATCCCTACCACCAAATATCTCAGCCGTTGATTCATCCATTTTTTTCAAAAGAACTTATACGGCATTTTTACTAGACAGAGACCGACTGCTTTAAAATCCCTTTTTAATTTTGAATGGTGGACAACACATATATTCTAGCTAGTGCCATTTCAACATCCGAATTACTTTCGCAATCTTTCTCACGTAAAATATTCATATTATGTGGATTTGATTCATTACATATGAATTACGCGCTCCTTTAAAACTTGTGTAGATTTTATTGTCATGAAAAGGAGAGAAAGAGTTGCAAGAAGCCATGAGCGGGACAGAGTGTGTTTAAGGAAGGAGAAGAAGAATGGAAAACATTATTAATTTTATTATTTTGAATTGTTTTAATGAACAGAACGACATATTTTTTAATCACGTCGGTTTTTGCCACTTCTTTTTAGTCTTCAAAAAAAAATGAAAAGTATCGAATTTACTGTAAATAGAGAGATGGAGTCATTATTGAAATTAATGTTTCAAAAGTCAGTTTAATATTAAAAATTAAATCAAAGATGGTGCCATTATTTGATAATTAACTTTAGTTTTATTATATATTTTTATGAACTTATATTTATATATATAGAGGAGAACTTAATCTTCCGTGAGAACATTATACTAATTGTATGAAGTCACTATATTCGTCGCGAAAATTACTGCATTATTTTTTTTAAAATTTTTCTCTCTCATGTATTCGAACCCAAGTGATGCATTGGTCCAACAAATGCATTCACCGTAAATATTCATTCTGGAAATGGTTCGAAGTTTTAAGAAAAGGGTTAACATTTGAACCTCTTCCTATATATATAGGTATAAGGAAAAAATCAAATAAAAATTTATAATTATTTTTTTGTAAACAATTAAAAATCAATACATTTTATGTATAAAGTTAATGCACTTTATGTATAAATTTACTGCACTATGGATGAGCAGTGTTGTCATTTACCCGAATTCAAAAGTGCATTACATTTATACGTAAAGTGCATTGATTTTTAAGTTCTTATGAAAAAATAAGTTTTCATTATAACCATGGACGGATCCAGAAGCCGAATGGGGTGAAATTGAAAATAAGTATTTCGGCACATTAAATTTCATAAATATCATTCTTTATTTCCATGCATTATGCCTTGCGAGACTTGAATACATAAAATTAATCAATAATTGAATCTATATCTATATCTATAATAAAATCTATTTCAATATAAAACACTAGTGAATCATCAAATAAATATCCTTATTTTGTTACGAAGTATCGTCTTCATTACGAAAAATATTTGTTTAATTATAGCAATAGAAACAAACAACGTCAAAATTAGACGAATTAGTCTATCTAACATAAGGTAGTGTAAAAACTTGAAACACTTGCATCACTATCACATCATGATTATAATGTCTTAACTTGTACTCTAATGAAACAACGAGTTAGTTAGTGAAATCTTTATGATTGAATTTTCTCACAAGTTTTCAAATATCATTACTATTGAATGATTTGAAACAATTTATCAGATCTAAGGCAACACTAAGAAAAAACAATTTAACACATAACAACTTTGTTTTAATTTTTAATTATTTTAATTGGACTAATTTTGGATTGGACTTAATATAACACATGGATAGAAGATCCGCCGATGATTATAACCCAACTCTATATATATATATATATATATATATATATATATATATATATATATATATATATATATCTTAGTTGTATTCTCTTATGCATATATATGTGTATATATATTAGTTGTGTTTCCTATGATGAAAAAATGTATGAGGAATATTTACGTTTCTGCAAAGTCTCTCGGGAAATCTCATATCGCGAGTAGTTTCAATTTGACAAAGTTCGAAAAAAGAAATCATCGATGATACTTGTGAGCTGTGATTATATTTGTTGCGCTTTTTTTTTTTGTTCTTAGGAAAAAGCTCGTTTTGGAATATGATTATAAAGGTGTTCTTCTTTGCGGACGTCTGCATGTACGGACACTAATATTTTTCTTAAGTACAAATGATACTTTTCTTTAATATAAATGATACTTTTGAATTACAGTGTAAAGAAATGATATTTTTTCAATGTAAATGATAATTTTATCTATTCGTACAATGTAGATGGATGTACATAAGTTTTTGTGATGATTATATGAGCGGGTTTCGTTGGACTATTGGACTATTAGGAAATATACTGAGATAGTCAACATCTTTGCATAACAGTGCACAATGTACCCAGTTGAACAATTTCGATTTTATTTCTATAAGTAGGGTATTCCACAACGGATCTTAAAGTTAAAGAATGAGGATCTAATTGAGCCAGTTTATTCGTTTATTATTGAGTGAATCTTTATTTAATGAATATTTCAAGAGCTTAATCAAATATAACAAGTTTTTAAAATTTAAAATTTATATTTAAAATATTAATTCCTTTTTTTAGAAATAAATTATTTTATTCATAATAATATAACATGCTTACTAAAACTCATTATATATAAATACAAGTTTGACACTTAATAGAATTATTACTAGTTTAGGGAAATAAGTTGTGTATATATATTTTGTATTTTCACATTAAATCATTTAATGAACTTCATCAAAACGTGCCAAATATTGTAAAACTCAAACTTGACTTTTTTAGCTTACGGAACTTTACTAAAAGAATCCAGCTAAAATTTAAATAACTCACGATATTAAGTCAACTCATTTGAACTCTCGTGAAGAACAGTTCATGGCCGAAGTTTTTTCAGTAATAAATTTTATGCATCGGTTAGCTGTCTACCATGTTATCAAAGGAAAATAAAAAAATGCCGGTATTGTAAACTACAATCTACAATATAGTCTAAACTATTCCATTCTTTAGGAAGGTCTAAACTATATTGTAAATTGATAAAAGGGCCAATTCGTAATAAATCACTTTTTAAAAATAATGTATAATAGGCGACACAATTTCAAATTTTTAATCTCAAAAATATATTGTATCAACGGTCCATACAAAAATGACAAGAATATCTTTTATTTTTAAAAGGTTTCCTAAACTTTATTTATTTATTTATTCATCTTTGCTATCAATTTGTTATGCAATAATCACTCAAATGTAAGTTCCCGGTTCAATATCGATAAGGACATAAGATCTTCTATTCCATTTTCAAATTTTTGTAGTTTATAATTATTTTTTTCTTCAATTTTAGTTTCTTACATTTTAGTATAACGGTTCATAATCTTGCATCTGTTAATAAAAAACTTACTTCAATAATTATACAGGCATGAAATAGCACACAACCTTAATAAATTACACTGAAGAGTGGCATTATCATCATCTTGATACACACACACACACACCTACATATATATAAATCCGTAATCCTGATTCAACTATCAGTGAGTGGAAATCCAATACCATGTCGTGTAGTAGGAAAAGTCACAAAAAACATACTGCAGATCACTCCGATCCCAACTGGCAGCGCCGCGAGCACCTCCTCCGTCCCCGCCGACGGCGCCGGCAAAAAGCACTTCACTACATTATCATCAAACATCGCAACCGCCGCGAAAACCAAAACCGACATCACCGCATGCGCGAAGTCGATAAACTTGAGCTTGTACTTGGCCGCGATCTCCGGCGGCAGAGTCGCCGATCCGTCGATGAGCCACATCCCATTAAAGGTCGCGAAACCGTAGCACACCTTTCCCTTCTGGTCCTTGATGCTATCCGTGAAGCTCTGCAGCATGCACGATAATCCGCAGAGCCCGACGAGCGCTGCCGTCATGGCTCTGCTAACGGCGTCGCACTCGCCTTGGTTTGTGAATATCGGCGCGAGGAGCTGGAAACAGAGAGCTGAGCCGGTGGGGAGGAGGTTGGCTAGGCACGCCGTGCTTTGGAACGTTTGGCTGATGGCTTGTTGGATTTGGTTTCTCTCTACTTCGGGTAGGTCTTTGTTTGAGAGTAACGGCGCGTCTTCTTCTTCTTCAATCATGTCTTCAGATGATGACCTAACATCCATTGCAAACAAGGTAAATATTTTTTTTTTCAGTTTTGTTTGCAACTGGATATATCTATCTATAGTTGTGCCTCGACCTGTATTTATAGGTGAAGATTAATTGACTCTTTGCCATGAGTTGTAAGGGAAGGAAATCAGATTAGCTAGCTAGCTTGTTTTGCTTGCAAGGAACAAACACAATTACTCCACAATTTTTCAATGAGAGTTTCCTTCTCGCGCATGGGGTTTGTTGTTGATGTTTTTTAGTTATAGGGTAGGCTTATTTTGTACAACTTATATTCTTGTAAGATGTTTGAAAAACTTATAAATTATCAAAATGTTTAGATAATCGAATTGTAAGTTAAAGAGAAAATTATGAATTCGAGAGAGAAAATTGAGAAGGAATAGAACTAGAACGGTATATATTGAAATTAATAAAGTATAGTAGGGTTATTTTTGAAAAATGACCATTGCTTATAAGAGAATGAAATAATAAGATGGGGTTGAGAAAAAAATTAAAGACTATAAGTCATTAGAATTTATTTTCACGTCTTATAAAACTATTTAGAAATGTATTTTCTCAAACACTTTTATATATAACTTAAAATCTTAAACAACCTATAAACTATTTTAAAGAGCTTTTCTCTTAGATTTCTTAGAAATCAATATGCGGTTTCTTTAAGTGGAGTATTTGAGTTGTGCAGCTGTCGTGGAACTTAACTTTGAGTGAGGTTTTGCTTGCCCTTTTTGGCTCGTGAACAGCGAGGATTGTGGCGTTTCACGTTGTCTCTTCTTGTGTTGATATTGCGTAATAAGTGTATCTGAGAGTCACTCAATATTAATTTCAGTTATTATATTTCTGAGACGTAAAGTTTACAATCATTATTACATAATTAATATATGGGCTTTTCATCGTAGTTTTCGAGGTGACGGCTTTTGCAGTTTAGCTATCGTTAACGTTTTTTTATGCGCATACTTTATTTGAAATTGTTATTACATCATCCCGCGAGTACTCCATCCGTCCATCAAAATTATTTTTTTATTTTGAGCACGAATTTTAATAAATTGTAATGAGTATAAAAATAAGTAGGTGTAAGAAGATAGACAATGAAGATAATAAATGAATATATTAATAGATAATAGGTGTAAAAAAATGGATCATGAGTGGATTTTTTTACAAATAAGTAGATAGGTTAAAGTAAAAATATGAAATTGATGTTTTCAATTTTTTTTTTAATAAATAGACAAAAATAGAATTAAATGAATATATTTAATGGACGGACGGAGTATATCTTTCCGTTCCGTTGAGTCTATGAAATTTAGAGTTTTTTCTTATCGTGAAAGAGGTTTTTCAGTTTCTGGTATTACTACTACATGAGTATCTGGCAATTGGTTTCTAGATGAAATAATAAACCCATTTTTATTTGGGCTACGTTTTAAGCCCAATCACATTGAAATGGGTAATATTGCTTTCGAGCTTCTCCTTATTCCCGTGAAAAGTGCTATGTTTTCCAGATTTTGAATTTTACGAATATGGATAAAGGAAAATGCCTGTTACAGTAACGACATATATGCAAAAAAGATTGATTAAATTCAAGAAATAATTAAAAAAATACGTGGCCCTAGATTATGGCCGAGTTGGTTATTGGTGGGCCGAGATTAATTTTATTATTTGGGCCGCTAGGCCCTTATCATATTTTTGTGATTCTCGAGCAGAAACGACACTGACACACACACAAACACACAGATTTATGTGAATCGATTATATTCTGGTTGTTCAACAATTCCTACCGAAGATTATAATTTTAGTTTTATCTAATGAACTGCAATAGATAAGGTCGGCAGTGGTTAATTTAAGTTTTATTTAAGATTGTTCTTAGTCTTACTTTTCTTAAATACTGATTAATAAAGGATTAGGAATAATTCACCAGAGATATATCTTATGTTGGTTCAACTAATTATTAAAATAAAAAAAGAGAAAGAAATATTGTGTACACTTAAAGTTAGGTTAAGTGAATATTTAAAAGAGGGCTGTTAAACTCGAACTTTTTATATTAATAAGGTGAAATATATTAGACGTACATAATGTCAATATTCATGCAACATACATCGACTGGAATGTGTACTTTTTGTACATATAGAAATATATTAGACGTACATAATGCCAATATTCATATAACATGCATCGACTAGAATATGTGTACTTTTTGTGATAGAAATGAATTTTCATTTTAGTATTTTTTTTCAATGTCAGAATGTCTGCAAATAAATGCAAAACTATGCTATTACATTCCTAGTTATATTCATTTGTTGTGTAAATAATTAATACTTGAAGCTATTCAAGTCAAGGGCATTAGCATCAGTCAATGTGGAATCTGCAAAAATAAAAATAAAAATGTAGTGTTTGCTCAACAACTCTAGCCACTGATTTTTATTTTTATTTTGATAAGATGGTAGTTAATAACTGAGCTCAGTGATAACTATATTCAATAAAAGTATGGATTTTATAAATAATTAAACAAAGCAATTAATAATATACTTAACCTAATACTTGAAAATTTTGCGAACTCCATCGAGTCAAAGTCTCTCAATAATCATACATATTCGGTTTTAGGTGGCTGGCGGCTCTCACAATACTATGAATGAGCGATTAATTAATTACAGAATGCTATTTTTTTTAATTATTTTCTCCTCAGAATGGCTTCTACGCTGAGATAATTAATCTGAAAAGTATTTGTCAAAAAAAAAAAGTGGAGAGAAGGCCACTATCATAAAGAAAGACATCATTGAGTCCCTTCAATATATGGCGACCCCCACTCTTCAAGTCCTCATGCAATAAACAAATTTTGGTGTTTTTCTTGATAGTTTAATGAGAATAAATGCGTTCACAACTTATATATAGCTTCATAAACCTATTTAAAAATTTTGTACTTGTTCCAAAAGGATAATCCCTATTCCTAATAGCTCCACGTTGACACGTTCTAGTCCTATGAGATGTGGAGGGGTAAATTACGATGACTCAGCAGTTAAGTGAGGCTGCTAGGACTCGATCATTAGTTCTTACTCCAAATCTACTAGTTCTTAAATAATTGAGCTAAGCCCGCGTAAGCAATTATTATTTTTTATATTATGTAATGTGTTTGTGAAATAAAAGACGGATGAAGGTACAATCTATAGGTGATGTGGGGGAAATCGTATATGCACAAAAATGCATGCTAATTGCTGCTAAAGCATAAAAGTTGAAGTATTTCTTCCCCATGCCTAATTATTGAGATGGGCCAATGTTTTCCATCTCAGAATTTCTCTAGTGAAAATCCATTATTGTCTGACTTTCCATTCCCTCTTCTAGGGGGTGCTGTTTCTTGAATCACAAATCGATAATCATTTTGCTTCTTTGCTCGTAAAAGTACAGATGGCTACCAAAAACATGTTCCTTTACAAGTTTTAAACATGTTTCAACATTCAATAAATTCAACAAGCTTGTGAATGAATTCATAAGATAATAATAATAAATATCATCCTGCATCTAAGTAAAACACATTACTTCAAACCATTTTCAATTTGAAAAGACCTCGTTCAAATTTAATTAATTAAATTCAAATGCTAGAGGAATTTAAAGAAACATAAGCACTCACATCCTTCACTTGTTATCATTCATTCGGACCCCACATGAGGGTAGATCGAATATCACTCCATAATTTATTTATTTTATTTTGTAATATTTCTATTTTCCATATTTCTGGCATTTTGTGAATTTTTTTTTTCTGACGAGAAAATACTCCCATGCAGTGATGCTCGAATAAACTATCGAAAAATCCAATCACAACTTACAAATTTTTATATGCAAAGCATGGCCATATATGCAAATAGCCATCAATCATTGTCTCTCTAGGCTTTTATTGATTTATTTGAACCTTCAGATATTTGTCAGCTGTTGATTATTCCTTTCCATCTCAATAATTTATACGGTTTTGTTCCTTTGTAGAGAAAGAAAATTAGACTGCGATTTGTTGAGTGTTCAAATAATTTATACGTGCATGATTTGATTTTATCTCCCCTATTTTTTTTTTGAGATTTTGACAATAATTTAATAAAAAATGGGGGCCTTAAGCCCCACCCTCTCCTTTACTAGCTAGGCGCCCTGCTGATGGGAGATGTATGCTTGGTGGGGTATAAAATATATTCATTTAACAAAATTACATTTATATAATTCAATATAATTGATTGACGAACCAATTATTCAATAATTTTATAGTTGCTTGTAATTTCATTCAATTTTTTGATTCAATGCGCGATTAGGATATGAGTGACTAGTAAGTTTGTTCGTGGCTTTTGGCATACAAACGGAATAATTAATTTAGACAAGTCTAAGAAAATATTAGTTGAGCATTTAGAAGCTATGAATCCAAATTAAATTCTGAATCATCAACCATCACTTTTGAAATTAATTGTGTCCCACTATTAAAATATTAATAAATTAAATAATAAAACTTAGGAGGGTTACAAATTTTCGTTCTTTCTGAAATAAAAATAAAGAATATCAAATCGACAAATAAATAAATAAATGGATCATGCATTACTAAATTACATATACTATAGTTATACATGATACATTATGAAGGTCTGGCGAATTTAATTACGGATCGGTATTCATAGATCTTGAACTTTATCGAGACAGAGCAATAAATGAAATTAAATTTTAGACTACTAGAGTTCGTCGGTGAGTTTGAATCTTCTAGCATCATCAAATTCGTCATAACTGAAAACAAATTTTGTAAAAGTTAATGTCGGCTCGCAATTAATTAATTTAAATTTAAAGTTAAAGAAGCTATAATAATAAATTAAGCACATTCTTACAACTAAAGTGTACACTTGTTAACAGCCTGTTAAGTGTGGCAAACATAGGTCATGTGCCCACGCCTTCCAACTTACAATCACCTCATCACAATAAAATGTCTTGTTACACTTTTGCAAATCACCCAAGATTCTATGTTCCATCCTGTTATATTTCGAATTACATTTTATTACCAAATTTTTCCATCATGTTATAAGCTTACGAAAAAATAAGTTGGGGTTGAGCGAGCATATTTTACCAAAAACTTTGCATAAGCTCATAAACAGCTTATAAACTGTTTTCAAGAGCTTATAAGATTAACCAAACACGCTCTAAGGCTACCATATCATATAGCACTGTTATTTTACACAATATATTTTATACGATTGAGACACGATAGTAACCCAAGAACATATGCTGCAGCTATTAAGCTTGATCTGTAAAGTCTCATTTCTTAATCAAACAGCTTTCATGAGAGGGGTTGGGGGTTGGAGAAGGAATGAGATGATGATAATGAAAGTGGGAAGAAACAGGTTGAAAGTGGGTTGGTCACAAAATGTAGTTTTTCTCTTCATGTTTATCTCTGCCCTAAAATATTGTCACGGCAAATTCAACTGGGTTGGTCACAAAATGTAGTTTTTCTCTTCATGTTTATCTCTGCCCTAAAATATTGTCACGGCAAAGGAAGCTCTATGCCTCAAAGTGTGTGAAAGGCCTCGTGATTGGGTCCCACAAAGATTTAATCTTCAAAGATTTTGATCAACACTTAGCAGCCACACTTAGTGTGATTCAATTTTTTTTTTCTCATGATAATTGTTATAATAATGTCGTAATTAGGATTATATCATCATTGTAATGGCTAGAATCCGACTGCTTTTCTACATCTTTTAGTTTTTTGAATGGACCACTAGTACTTGTAGTAAGTAGGTTGCAAGATCCGGATTGCTTTTTATCAATCTTTCTCTACTATTTTCTCTTTTAATATATATTCTTTTGTTCAAGCTTTACGATAATTAACATGCTAAAGTTTATTTAGATTATAGTTTTCGCAAAAATCAACAACTTGAGGAATTGAATTAAGAGAATATGTTAGCACTATTTTTGTTATATTTTATAGTTTTATGTTTATTCAAATCATAATTAAACTCAATTAATTGAAGCAATATATATTTCTTTTAGTTATAAATCATTGGAATTTATAGTTCTCCGTTATTTCTTCAGACTATATAGTTCCATTATTAAGTGGCTTAGAAGTTAAGAGAGAAAAATAAATTCATGAAACTATACATACACGCAAATATATGAAGTTAAGCGATCGATTTATGAATTTCATTGAAATTGATGTATTTGAAAGAGAGAAAACACGCATAGCAGTCAACACAAAACAGTATACATACATATTTAATTTTCACAAGTTTAAGTATTCTTTTCAAATGCGTGTAAGTAATACTCCCTCCATCTCAAAAATATTGACTCGTTCTATTTTTTGGATCATTCTATTATTGTTGCTTATTCTAAAAAAATAATTATTTTTATATATAAAAGTACCACGAATTTCATGTGTCGCACAATTCTCCTTAATATATGTGTCCAAAAGTTTTGAGCCAATACTATTGGGATGTAGGTAGTATTTCATTTTATGTGTAGACTATTTGTTTAATATTTTGTCCTCTTGCTTAATTAAATGTCGATATATTTTTATTGTACTAATTATATATATATATAATATTTCTATATACAGAGGAAATTAGATATTTAAGCAATATATTTTTCTCTTTCCTTCGTAAAGTACCTCTACCAAAATGATATTTGAATGATATATTTCTCTAGTTTGGCATAAAGTTATAGCATCCAATCAATTCCGATACTTGACATATACCCTATAGATGAATGGCAAACATTTTGATTAAGAGGTATCACTTTGCTCAGTCTGAAAATTGGGTTATTCCGACAAGCATCATGAGTCGGGAAATCAACATTATACCTTTAACGTAGTATAATTGCACTACTTTTTGCAGGTGGAGGAGATTATACAAAAATATTCAAAATGTATCCATAAATAACGATAATATATTTTTCTTATTAAATAGAACCAACAACCGAGTGGCTGTGCAAATACTGAAAAAGCACCTCTATTATCGTTAATAATTTAAATGTTGAAATAAAGCTAATAATTGTCGTTTCTTTTTCATTAAATGGCACTAACTCCATTTTAGAAAGCGGAAAGAATGCGTTTTCCATTTTAATTTAATTACATTGTGATCCACCAAGATTCTCAATCCAGTGTGTGTGTTGGCCAGTGGTAGAGTGGTTAACGCCTGGCGCCAAAGGTCTTGCTCGAGTCCACCGTGACGCATCTTTAAAATTTCTGTATTAATTGACCAAAAAAAAGATTCTCAATCCATTTGTGTGTGTGTGTTCGCTTAGTGGTAGAGTGGTTAACGCCGGCGCCAAAGGTGCCCTGATTCGAGTCCACCGTGACGCACCTTTAAAATTTCGTATTAATTGACCAAAAAAAAAATTCTCAATCCATGCTGCTATAATTAAAAGGGATGAGCTACATAAACCCCTTTAATATTTACAGCAATTCACAAATACTTATCAAACGCATATTTTGATGTTAAAGAGTCCAACGTGCATTACGCTCAAGAATGTGATTTCCAATTACTCTATTGCCAACATCCAAGCATTAAATTGAAGATTTCGTCAGAAAGGCAATCGTAATAAGATCTTTCTAATGGTATTTATATTTTCAAATTATCTCAATCGAAGGCGGATTGAAATTGATCGGAAAAGTCATGCGAAAATGCGCCGGCGGCGTGAGTGTGTGCCTGAAAATTTCCAGCCATCTTCGACAAACATACCAATAAGTATGGCTGTATGGGTACTGTTTAAATTTTTTTTGTCAATGAGATAGGGAGTTAAATGGCATTTCAATAAATAATTGGATATTAAATGGCAAAATAATTGAATAGAGGAGTTGGTATTTCAACTTGATAGTGCATTACCTATTAGTGGATGTTGACGGCGGTCAACTTATTTGATATGATTTTACCATTAATGTGGGGGTTTACTTCAGATGGATATTTGTGAATCACGGTATATATATGTACCTTACCTCTAATTAAATACGGTAAATATTCTAATTCCCACCAATAACATACATGCTTTGATGAATTAAGCATACCCCTTTTTTGGGAGACGTGTGTCGCACTCCGACATGATACCGCGGCTGTATCATAACATCTTTAACGTAAAGTTTAACCGGGGCAACAGTTAATTATTTATTTACCATCATTTATGTTGCGCTTAACTTTCACAAAACGTAGAAAGAGGTTGGTCGTGCCTTGTTAAAGCCAATAGGTAGGAATATGTAGCAATCATCCACAACAACTTCCGACAATTTTATAATTACTTTTGCATGATACTATGAGAATATGCAACTTCAAAAATGGGTTAATCTCAATAACTCGTCAAATAACACTACCTCTATAAAGTGAGATTCAAATAATAATCATTTTTAATGTAAGAATTAAGAACCACAAAATTTCATTATGAACAAAATGAATTCGCTATGAAAGTTGATGCATCTGCTGGAAAAGTTTCTGAATTCAAAAATTCGAACTTTTCACCCGGGTTCGAATCCCATGAGGGGTGAAAATTCAAATTTTTTTGGATTTAGTAATTTTCTCAACAAATTCATCTTACTTTCACAGTGAATTCATCATTTTTTAGTTCTCACAATAAAAGTAGTTTTCATGTTCTGTCATACTCCCTCCGTTATTTTTTAAGTGTGCACTGCCATTAAATCACACAAACCAAGGAAGTAGATAAATTTACATTTGTAACTTCAGTAATCACTATGATAAATGCATTCATACAACTAATTATCAAATTTCAAAAGTATTAAATAAAGGTAAATAGAAAATACATTATAATTTTACTTTCAAATTACGAACTATGACACTTATTAAAAAATAAGAAAAAAAATGCTAATAGAACACTTAAAAAAAAGAGGGAATATATATATATATATAGGACAGAAACGCTTAATAAAAGTATATAGAACTGTGTACGTGTGTTGGCCTAATGGTAGAGTGGTTAATGTCCGAGGCCAAAGGTCTTGGGTTCGAGTCCACCGTCACGCGGCCTTTAAATTTCTGTATTAAATTTACCGGAAAAAAAAGTATATAGAACTACAAATGTATAGGCGGTACTTTTAGGTTTAATTAGAACTGGTAATTTTGTGTGACAGTTAAAAAAAAAGACTTTCCAAACTCACAAAAGCTATCAAAGCTCTTATTAAGCTCCAATATTTATCTACATTGTGATTTATGTCTTTCGAATTTTTATAGATTAAGGTATCGGTAGATGCTAGGGGTATATTAAAAAATAGCAATTTCCTAGCACCTATATTAAATTGGGCATGACTACATATGGCGTATACGTATGCGTGAGTGTATCTATAACAATTTGAAGCTTTATCTCCTCAAACGACACTGTTTATCTTTATTTTAATTTGGTTTGAGCGACACTATTTATTTGATTCTTTATGGGCTCAACAAAATTTGGTCAGAATATCAAATGCTGGTTAGAAATATAATAAACTACCCCATTAACTGTTCTGCGAAATCTACTCCTGCAACAATAATACTAGTAATAACTGTATTATTTCCTTCTAGCTGAAGTATTAAATGCCAAATTTACTGCTGCGTGCTCAGGTGTTTCTCATGAACCAACATAATTGTTTATTTGCCCTATAATCTTGGCAAAAGGCGTTGAAAATGTCTGCCCTTTTGTAGAAGCGTGGTAACGTAGCAATCAGATAATATTAACTGTGTATCTAATTTTCGTAAAAGTAGCTAAGTATTCATCACAGCTCTTAATATATTGAACAGGGATATTTGAACTTAATCACCCGTACCTTGTTTAGTTTGTTGTAATTAATTGAAATTGAGATATTGTCCCCTAGACATTGACTCATTGGGCGACTGCAACGACATTATTGGCCTGTTATTTCAATTTATGGATTTTTTTTCATTTATGAATGAAGATTTTTTAATTATATTGAATTTGAACACTAGTGTAGAAAGATTATTAATACTTCAACCACATTATTCAATGATGAAGAGGAGGATTTACGCCTCTATGGGTTTGAACACTCACACCCTGGTTTCCCAGTGTGGTTTCTTGTCTGTGTGATTTGCGCTATCGATAGAGCGATGGGGTTACTCAACACAAGCACCTGCTAAGGTAGCGGCGGGTTCCCATGATATCAAAAAAAAAAAAAAAAAAAAGAGAGGAGGATTTACTACTTGATAAAGTCCATGAGATTTTGGAGATAGCATCATCTGATATTGATCAGTGCATATTATAATTATGAACCGGTGAATAGAACAGCTCATAGTCTTGCACAATTTGTTGTGTATAAATTAGTTAATTAACTTGCTTATCTAAAATATACTTATTTGTTTAATATTCTTTTTACCGTCTAGTATATAAATACGTTCCTTGATAGTAGTAAAAAAAAGAAAAGAAAAGGTACATAAGCATCAAATTGTTTAATTTGAACAAAAGGTACACGTGAAGTGTGAACTAGTGAGTAGTGACTAAGTTGTATGACCAAGAACTACGGTTGTCTGCCACAAAATAGTAACTGGGGTTTGTCAATTAAGTAATAGGTATAGTTTTTTTATTTTGAAATTTTGTTTTAAATCTATTAATTCTTAACTAATTAAGCTAAGTATGTTGAAGAGTTCAAATCTTTTTTCTTATAATTTAGTTCTTATATTACTTTTAAATACTGAGTTCATGTATTTCCAATTTACTTTGACAGTGATACTAATCATTTCTCTTCATTTCTTTTTCAATTTTGAACTGAATCATAAGACAAAGTTCATATATATATAGAGAGAGGTTGAGGTTCAAATAAGAACTATGTTTAACGTGAGAACTAAATGAAAAAAATGAATTCGATATGAAAGTTAATGCGTCCGGTGGAAAAGTTACTGAATCTAAAATTCAGAATTTCCACACAGTGTTCGAATCCTATGAGAGACGGAAATTCTATTTTTTGAATTCAATAACTTTCCTATCGGATTCATCAACTTTCACAACGAATTCATCATTTTTTGGTTCTCACGTTAACCCTCTCATATATATGCACACTGTTTTTTAGATTTATTTCTTATACTTGTATGTGTAGATTTGACACTGGAAGACTGAATTGTTGATGTTATCAATTTATTAGGTTAAAATTTACATTCATCATTATTTATTGGAGTAAAATAGTGTATTATCTCAACAAATATTAACATAGCTAAATTGGCATATGTTCAAGTCTTACAGATATAGTCCGGCCACAAGTAAGAAAGAATTGTAACAATCAGCTAAATCCCATTCTATACTTTAATGTCAGTCTGCAATAATAACAATACTAATCGATCGATTTTATTTTTCCAGCATGACAACAATAACAAAATTAAATCAAGTAGAATACACCAGTTGAAACGAGGAATATCATGACTACAGCAGTTAAAGAAAAGATTAGTTATGTTCTTCATTGCAATTTTAAGTATTAGTTTATAATTAATATAATAAATATAGATTGGGTGTATGGTGTTTGTTTTTTTTTTTGGTCATTAAATACAGAAATTTTAAAAGCCGTATCACGGCGGAATTGGAACCAAGACCTTTGACCTCGGATATTAATCACTCTATCATTAGACCAACACACATACACGTATATGGTGGTTTTACTGGACAAGAATGTGAATGGACAGTGAGAACAAAGGTTTGGCAGCGCCGCCAACTTGGAAAGTTTTGGGCATCACTCATCACAGTCCACCCATTTTCGTTTTCAGGTCATACAAAACTTGCTAGCTGTTTCTTGTTGGCTTTACTCATAAAAATTGTGCCTTTTCCTTTTCTTCTACTAATTGCTAATGAAAACTTTAATTTGCACCAATTATATTTGGATACGTTTTTATAAAATAAATTATCCTTCTCCAATAAAAAATAATAATTTTTTTTTTAATTTGTTTATCATTAGGGGACTTGAATTCTATAACTATAATTTGAGGCAAATTAAAGAAATTTATTTGCACTGCTTGTCTTAACTTTTAATATTTATAAGATTATTCAAAATTTATATCTCACATAGATGTATGCTTTTTTTATTGGTAAACATGGTATAAAATTATTGCTTTTATAATAATAATAATAATAATAATAATAATAATAATAATAATATTATTATTATTATTATTATTATTATTATTATTATTATTATTATTATTATTATTATTATTATCTAAGTAACGAGAATAGATCAACCATCAAGCAAATAAATAAAGATCCACATTGACACTTTTACTTTACCTTAATAAGTAGCTTATATAAAATATTGGTTTTATTATTATTATTATTATTATTATTATTATTATTATTATTATTATTATTATTATTATTATTATTATTATTATTATTATTATTATCTAAGTAACGAGAATAGATCAACCATCAAGCAAATAAATAAAGATCCACATTGACACTTTTACTTTACCTTAATAAGTAGCTTATAAAAATATTGGTTTCCTCCCACCTCAGAGATAGTTAAATATTTGATTACGAGAAAGTTGAAAATTTTGAAAATTCGTAGATGGTTATGAGATAATTGTTTCTGAGTGTAAAAAATACAATAATATATTCATCCACTAAAAGCTTGAATTATTTTTATTGGCACATGATTTAATAATTGTAATAAGTGAAGTGAATGGAGATAATAAATAAATAAATTAATAGGTAATGAAATTAAAAAATGTACCATGAAAATAATAAATAAAAATATTAATAGATAATATGAGAAAAAATGGACCATATGTCATTTTTGTACATAAATAGAAATATTAAGGGATTATTAAGATGGCAGGGATCATTATTACTTTGCAATAATAATTACTTTTAGTTTTGAAATATGATTGCTAAGTTTGCTTAACTAAAAGCTTTATGGACGAATAAAGTACCTTCTTTACCCTTTTTAAAATAAATAAATTGAAACCGAGTACAGCTCGACCTTTTGATCGAATTAGACATTACTCTCTCCCGAAACAGGAAAAAAAAAAGACAAACTAAAAAATCGAGTGACAGTTTGGAACTGTAAAAAGATTACTAGCGCAAGTACAAATCGGCCCAGTTTTCAAAAATTTACCCATACTTCTCTCTCGGGTGAAGTTCTTACCTCTCAAACAAGTACACATCACAAACAAAGCATGTTACAAATTTGAAAAAGAAAAAAAAAGAAGAAATGAGAAATAATTGGATTGGACGCATATTTTTTTGATTTGTCAACTCCAAACTTCAATTTTCGACCAGTAAGTATATTGCATCATTATAAATTTCACATCTTAGGTTTCTTATCAAATTTGCAAAATTTTGCATGCATCGAACTTTTTCTTGTTTTACATTTTTCCAAATTAGTTTTTGCATTGTTTCGGAAGTGTGTGCATTGATTTATCTGCATTTTCTTGTAAAAGATACAGTTTCTTCTTCCCAAAATAATACTCCCTCCGTCCCACCATTCTTGGCTCATTTATTTTTGCACGTAGATTAAGGAGAATTGTGTTTTGTGTATAAAATATAGATGACACGAAATTCGAGATATTTTTTAATGTAAAATTATTTCCTTTTTTGGAAACGTAACAACTTATTGGGACAGCCCAAAAAGGAAAACGAGCCAAAAATGGTGGGACGGAAATAGTAACAAATACTCCCTCCGTCCACCATTTTCCTTTACAGTTTGACTTGGCACGGGTTTTAATAATTTGTATTGACTTTGAGTAGAGATATGTAGTTAGTAGAATTTGGGTCCCACTTTTATTTTGTTTGTTATTGATTTAGTGTAGAGAAAGTGGAATTTGGGTCCCACTTTACTTTCTAAAATGGCAAAATTGAAATGTAAAGAAAGGTTGTGGACGGACCAAAATGGCAAAATGTAAAGAAAATTCGTGGACGGAGGAAGTAGTTCTTTTTGATCCCAGAGATTAGTAATGGTCGAGGCAGTATAGAAGAAGAAAACTTTGGAAGTATGAGAGACACAGATTTCACTGTTTAGTTTGACTTGTTAGGTAAATCTGCCCACGACTTTTACTGTGGCTTCTTGTCTTTATCCTCTGTGTGCAACGCAGAGTTTTTACAGTGAATCTTGGTCTCGGTCTCAGTCTCAGTCTCAGAGGCCTGGCGTTTCCAATCCAGTAAAAAACTTTTTCATTCTTGTCTTGGGTGCCATGTGGATGACTATGGATAGGGTGAGAATCGGGTCGGGATCGGGTCCGTCCCGATTCCCGATTCTCAAGTCCGAATTTTGCAATTTTGGGTCCGGTCCGGTCCGGTCCCGATCGGGACTTCGGGACTCGATCCGAAAATTTACAATTTTAGTCCGGTCCGAATTGAAATTTAGAAAATGTCCGAAAGTCCAAGTCACGAAATTACCCGAAGTCCCAAATTACCCGAAAGTCCCAAATTACCCGAAAATATCCCAAATTACCGAAAATGTCCCAAGTCCCAAGTCCCGACGTCCAAGTCCCGAATTACCCGAAAATGTCCGAAAGTCCCAAAAGTCCCAAATTAAAATTAGATATATTTAAAATCGGACTTGGATTTCGAACGGACTCGGACTTCCGACACCGAAAATCAAAATTTCTGGTCCCGATCCCGGTCCCGAACCAAGAATTTCGGGACTCGGGTCCGAATCCGTCGGGACTCGGCCTGGACTGAATTTCGAGTCCCGGTCCCAAATCGCACCCTAACTATGGAGTTTCACCTGGCGTATTAAATAAAATGTAAAACATATAATTAATAGAAGAGTACGTATCAACTTAAAATCTCAATCTATTCCCATTTTATTAAAATTATTTTAAAATTTTAAAATATTTGTTTAAATAATCAACTATTATTTGTATTAAAAATATTTTGTATCCATTTTCAATCTCAAAATCTTGATCTGGTTCGTCAATGCTACATAAAATTTTGTGCATTATTTGAGCCACTATCTCAATACAAAACCAACCAAAATTCGTATGTCATTCAACGAGCTAAGTGAGAATTTTCAATAGCCGTTGGATAATGAGGAGTGGGAGTGATTTTTTTGTTTTTTCCTACAATTAAATTGAAAAAATAAATTTGGCTGAAAATAAAACATGTAAAAGTTTATTAAGATAATTGAGATATTAAGAAACAATAGTCAAATTGACATATTTTTCATATATAATTTAACAAAGTAAATAGTTTCTACATATAACTTAGCATTGCGGCTATTTAAATTTTTTTACCCTTCTACATATTATAAATGTTGAAGAAACTCCAACGACATCATGTAAAAAATAAATTTGTAAATGTGATTTGATTGAATATTGAAGGAAGTTTTTTTTTTTATACATTTTAAAAACGTATGTCTCTTGCATATCTTATGCTAAGATTGATAAAAAGAACGGGAGGAAAAGGGTGACAAAATTCTTAATTTTATACACTCCGGAACACTATCACTTATACGTTCAAATAAATATTTGCATCACATCTAATATATTTTCAATAATTAATTGTAACTTTACTCAAATTTTTTACTTTATCAAACTGTAAAACTTTATCAAATTCCAATAACATGTCATCCATAGGTAGACAGCCTATTCTACCACATATCTCAGTCACCGGAGGTTAATTTTATTCATTTTACCTAAAATTGCAACGGTTGATCCGGATCAAATTGATCCATCCATCTTTATTGTTATTATATTTACATTTCAACCTAAATTACAGTCGATTGGAAATCAAGACTAAATATATGATTTTAAATTTATAAAATTTCGAAATACTTTGGCAATATCTGCAATTAAATACCAGCCTTTTACATACCCAATGCATTGTCACAAAATTACAAGCCGCAAATTCCAACATGATTGTCGGCCGCACTCTTCCAGGAAGGCGTGGAGTCTGATGCTTCCGGCATCATATTTGGTCGGATGGATTTCTCAATAAATAAACTTGTACATTTACAGTACTTTTATGTTAAACTAAATATAACACGAATAAATAATACCATTCGTTACCGTTTTAAGCGACTCATTATTTTTTAGCGTGTAGATTAAAAAGTGTTATATTTTATGTATAAAATAGTGTGGTTCACAAAATTTGAAACTTTTTTTTGTGTAAAAATGATTCATTTTTAGATGATCCAAAGAAAAATACGACCAACTTAGAACAAGACGGAGAGAATATAACTTTCACGAAAATATATATGAAATAATATATTTTGAACAAAGGTGTAACATAAATTACTAGTAATTTCAAAGTCTATAAATGCTTGCCCTGTTAAAAGAAACTACAACATAACTCATACTATTATTTCTGATAAAAATATGTTATAACTTACATTCTTAAAAAATTTCAATATTTTTATCAACTTAAATGTTTTCTGGCTGACATTTATCTAACTTTAATGAGAGAAATGAAATGAGCAATGTTGATATTAATATAAATATGTATTGTTTTAATAGAGTTCTCTATCATGATAAACTTTGTTTGGATGGATCTCTAAATTTGAAGTCACGCTGGTTTTATTCCATGGCTTCTGTTTGAATTCAATTTCAATGAACTGAAGTCAGTAGTTCATGCACATTTAATGAGTGTATTTTCATTCCAAACTCGCTTCACTATATAGTCAATCATGTGTTATTTCAGTGAATAAAAGGAATTTATAATTAACTCTTCAATTAAATTATATATTTATGATGCAATAAAATCGTTTAAGGTATATTATAATTTTTTCTCTAAGAATAATATTTGTTGCGACCGTCTACCATACAATTAATGAGTGTCACATATTTATGGTATACTCCACTAATTATGTCAATTTAAAGAAAATTCTGAAAATATAAACAATCATTTATAATTTAAGATCATTTTTGTTCTGTAAACAACCATTACTGTAATTATTTGATGGTAGTATTGAAACAAGACACAGATGTCGCCTCTCAGCGACTGTCACTGTTCGATTTATTTAAATGGTTATCTAACTTAGAACTACTATTTAATTTCTCCATTCTATTTATATTTGAAAATTTTCGAGTATCCAATTCTATCTGTCCATCAACCATAAACAAACATGTCCTAGTTGAGCCAACTTCTCGCTCCCAACTTTCCCTTCTCCACTTTTCACTCCTCCGCCAACTTCCCATCTCCACCGCCACCACCGGCAAAATGCCGCACCACCGATACCTCATGTTCCTACTCCTATTCACCCTCGCGTCCTCGCTCCAAATCCTCTGCCTCAACCAAGAAGGCCTCTACCTCCAACAAGCCAAGCTCGGCTTCGACGATCCAAACTCCGTCCTCGCCAGCTGGAACCCTAGCGACGCCACTCCTTGCAAATGGAGCGGCGTCGCATGCGATCCCGCCACCGGCTCCGTCGTGTCGCTCGACCTCTCCAGCTCCAACCTCTCCGGCCCATTCCCCTCCATTCTCTGCCGCCTCAAAAACTTAATTTCCATCTCATTCTACGATAACTTCGTCAACTCCACTCTACGCGAGGACGATGTCGTTTTATGCCAGTCGTTGGAGCACCTTGATTTGGCGCAGAACTACCTAACAGGCGCGCTTCCGCGTACTTTAGCCGACCTCCCCAACTTGAAGTATCTCGATTTGACTGGTAATAACTTCTCCGGTATGATCCCGGACAGTTTCGGAACGTTCCAGAAGCTCGAGGTGCTCGCATTGGTGGAGAATCTGCTCGATGGGACAATACCTGCGTTTCTTGGAAACGTCTCGACGCTGAAGCAGCTGAATCTCTCGTACAACCCGTTTTCTCTGGGTCGGGTCCCGCCGGAGCTCGGCAATCTAACCAATCTGGAGGTTCTGTGGATGACTGAGACGAATTTAGTCGGTGAGATACCCGAGTCACTGGGTCGACTCGGCAGGCTCACCGATTTGGACCTGGCCTACAACTCGTTGAGCGGAGCGATCCCGAGTACGCTCACTAAGTTGGCGAGCTTGGTCCAGCTAGAGCTGTATAACAACTCGTTGACGGGTGAGCTACCCAGCTCTGGTTGGTCAAACATGACGTCACTCAGGCGGATTGACGCGTCCATGAACGAGTTGAGCGGGCCGATTCCTGCCGAGATGTGTGAGTTGCCGCTCGAGTCGCTCAATCTATACGAGAATAACCTGCGAGGCGAAGTGCCGGACGGCATTGCTAAATCTCCCAATTTGTATGAGTTAAGGCTATTCCAGAATCACTTATCTGGAAGGTTACCGCTGAATCTCGGTAAGAGATCGCCGTTAAAGTGGATTGATGTTTCAACCAATAAGTTTTCGGGTCCATTGCCGGAGAATTTGTGCCTCAACGGGGCTCTGGAGGAGCTGTTATTAATCGAAAACTCAATTTCCGGCGAAATACCGGCGACCCTCGGGGAATGTCGTAGCTTGTTGCGCTTGAGATTAGGGCACAATAGCTTCTCCGGTATGGTGCCGGAGAACTTGTGGGGGCTTCCACACGTTTCGCTACTTGAGCTCGCCGGAAACTCGTTCTCCGGCGGCATTGCAAAAACTATCGCCGGCGCTTCCAACTTATCTCAGCTTATTTTGTCGGGAAACTACTTTTCCGGTGGTTTGCCCGTCGAGATCGGGTTTTTGGATGCTTTGTTGGAAATCTCGGTCAATGATAATAAGCTATCTGGATCTTTGCCGAGTAGTGTAGTGAATCTTGGGCAATTAGTGAAGCTTGATCTTCACAACAATGGGTTATCTGGTGAAATCCCAAGTGGGATTCATTCTCTGAAGAGGCTAAATGAGCTCAATTTGGCAAATAATGGATTTTCAGGGAGTATTCCCGATGAAATTGGGGATTTAGCTGTTCTAAATTATCTCGATTTATCAAGGAATCAATTCTCTGGCAAAATCCCTGTTGTATTGCAGAACCTGAAGTTGAATCGTCTTGATTTGTCGAATAATCGCCTCTCCGGCGACATTCCGGCCATGTATGCCAAGGAAATGTACAAAGATAGCTTCTTGGGGAATCCAGGATTATGTGGAGATATTGATGGTTTGTGTGATGGAAAAGGTGGAATCCAAGATACGGGGTATATGTGGTTGTTGAGATCAATCTTTATAGTTGCTGGATTAGTGCTTATTGTTGGTGTGGTGTGGTTCTACTTGAAATATAGAAAGTTCAACAAGTCGAAGAAGTCCGCGGATAGATCGAAATGGACATTGATGTCGTTTCACAAACTGGGATTCAGTGAGAATGAGATAATGGATGCTTTGGATGAGGATAACGTGATTGGAAGTGGGGCTTCCGGTAAGGTATACAAGGTGGTCTTGAGCACCGGTGAGGCAGTTGCCGTGAAGAAGCTGTGGGGGCGGCCGAAGTCAGCAGAGGATAGCGTTGATTTGGAGAAGGGCAATGGTGGCTTTGAGGCCGAGGTTGAGACGTTGGGGAAGATTAGGCACAAGAATATTGTGAAGTTGTGGTGTTGTTGCAGCACTAGGGATTGCAAGCTTCTGGTTTACGAGTACATGCCTAATGGGAGTCTTGGTGATTTACTTCACAGCACGAAAGGTGGTTTGTTGGATTGGCCGATTAGGTTTAAGATCGCGTTGGATTCGGCTGATGGCCTCTCATACCTGCACCATGATTGTGCTCCTGCAATTGTTCATAGAGATATCAAGTCGAATAATATCTTGCTGGATTCGGAGTTTGGGGCTCGGGTTGCGGATTTTGGTGTGGCCAAGATGGTTGATGCCAATGCTAAGGGGAGTAATTCTATGTCTGTCATTGCAGGGTCTCGTGGCTACATTGCTCCCGGTGAGTTCTTTGATTTTCTTGTGCTCAATTTTGTCTATTAACTAAATTACACTGCTTTGATGAGATGGTATACTAATTTGTGGTTTGGATGATCTGATTTAGTTAATTCACGTAATGGTGATCATATGTTAATGCTGCAATAAATGTGTGTTGTATTTGCAATTCTAGCCAGTTAGCTGCATCAAAATTTATCACCTCCTTGATGTGTTATGGCATATGTGAATTTTGAAGTGGTCTCATTTCAGAGTATGGTTACACTCCGGGTGAACGAGAAGAGCGACACATACAGTTTCGGGTCGTGATTCTGGAGCTGGTCACAGGGAAGCATCCCGTGGACCCGGAGTTTGGGGAGAAGGACTTGGTGAAATGGGTGTGCACCACGGTCGACCAGAAGGGCGTGGAGCACGTGATCGACCCCAGGCTCGACTCGTGCTTCAAGGACGAGATATGCAGAGTCCTCAACATCGGCCTCCTCTGCACCTCCCCGCTCCCCATCAACCGCCCTTCCATGAGGCGCGTCGTCAAGATGATGCAGGCCATCGCCAACGGCACCCACCATAAGGCCGCTGGGAAAGATGGGAAACTGACGCCTTATTACTATCAAGACGCCTCGGATCAACACAGCGTGGCCTGACGGATTGTAGCGGCGAATTGTTTTCTTACCGCAGGGGTGAAATGGTGGAAAAGATTCAGGTGAATGAATACATATTATATTAGGTGAGGAGGAGTCGAGCAAAATGTAAATGAGTCAACCACCAGAGGTTTTGTTACTCTGTTTGGAGATATTCTGCATTTATACCTTGTCTTATTGTATGCACCTAATCCCTCTTGCATCGATTGGGGAAACTTGTTACATATTTGATTTAGTCGTTGGAATGGTAAATTTTTGCCTTAAATGGTAATGCACTATAAAAGGGCCCACCGGAAAAACTCCTCTTCCAAAATAGGACCACTGACTGCTTCAGTTTTTAGCTTACAGTCGAATTCCTCAACTGCACATCTCTAACCTTTACTCTTACTCCTACCTTCTCAAATGTATCTTTTAAGTACAAGTGTTTCTTCCCGTGATGTGAATCTATGACAGTCAAATTGGAAATTAAATACTTTCCAAGTAGATAAGGTCTTATATCATTTTCACAAATATATACGTCCGGCAAGTATACATGTATTCTACTTGAGGAGAAACATTTTTTTTGTCTGCTCAAAAATAAAAAAATTATTAGTACTTCTACTATGTCCTTTACCTTTTCCTTTAAAATTGAAGCCTAAAGATAAGATTTAGTGTTATATATCGAAGTTTAATTCCCTACACAACTGCTAGTCTGCTAGAACTCGTCGTCTAAATTATCCAATTTGAAGTCTTTAATGTACAACGATGCTAAATTACTTATTTATATATTTTACTATTTATAATCTATCATTATCCAACAATATCATTTATTATAAATTCTATCATTGATGAATAATTATTGATTTAATTAATATTATATTAAATATAAAAAATTTATTTACTCATGATATATTTAAATTTTTTTATTAAAATTTGTGTCAGATTTTGAATTTTTTTTTTAAGATGTTGGAGGAAGCATAAATGATAAATAACATTTGCAGATAGGCATGAAAATCTTGAAATAGTATCGCTGTCCAAACGGTGGGAAAGCGACGCTTTGTGTATGTCTGTGTGTCGCCTTTTTTTTTTTTTCTTTATATTATGGGTAATGCAGTATGCATTCTTTAGGTGCAGCGTTGGATAAATCTCACGGTCGCGTGCGATAACTCAGAAACCATACACGATGATAAATCACATTTAAAATCGGTGTAATGATTCAAACCCATAGATACGTTTGGTGGGATACGAATATCATTTCTTTGAGCTTTGCCCTATCTTGCCTTTAGTGTTATAGGTGTCTATATTTCTGGATTTCTTAAATTCTGTCATACGTAAGCTTGAATAATTCAGTCGGTGACGTCAGTTATGCCAAGTATGTAATTTTAAATAATTACATTCACTCAATTCATGCCAACTCATACATTTAGGTGCCCATTTAATCGCCTTTTTAATTTTCCTCTACAAAATGTACGCAGCCTTAATTTTCAAATACATTTCCCAACCGCACAAAAATTGACGAGGTCATCGCAAATTTAAGAGGAATGAAATATTGGTATGGTTATTATTAGTTATACGAAAATTTCTATTTTGTTGTTTATTGAATTCATTTTGAATTTTTTCCTCTACTTTTCTATTATTAAACATCGCTTCGAAAGAGAACAAATTCCAGTTATGGTGAAGAAAGCTATCAAATGTCTGAATTGCCTAAGCTGAGAAATTATTAAATTTGTGTAAGGATTTTAATGCACCATAATACGAATTTCAAAAACTCAATGTAACAAAACTTAAATGTTCAGTGCTTAAAGTGAATTTCTCTAAATAGTTATCAAATGCAATCGCTCGCAATAGATGAAATCCGATTCTCTTAATACTTTCATTGTTATTTGCTTTTTTCTTTTTTTTTTCTTTTTTTTGGTAATTTAATACAGAAATTTTAAAGGCTACGTCACGGTGAACTCGAACCCGAGACCTTAGGCCTCGGGCATTAACCACTCTACCACTAGGCCAACACACACACACGTTATTTGCTTTTTTCTGTATACATTTAAATTAACTAGATCTTTTTCATTCCTCGTCACTTCGATAATATAAATTTTATCAATTAATAAAAAGTATTATTGCCATTTCCACACAAACTCATTCACACATAATAATACACATCTGAGTTGAATCTTGTGAACCCCAGTGGCACTATCTGATGTTTGTTACTGAAAGTGAGGCAAGGGTGATTCTATGCATAATCTAAAATTTACTCATTATAGCTCCTTATTTAAATTGATCATAAGAATAATAGTAAATTTATTATTTTATCCTATAACCCCAAATTTAAATATAAACGAAATAAATAAAAAAATTAAAATAGTGACCTGTTTCTTTTTTAGGAAATAATTATCTCTTCAAAAGTTATGAGACATACCTACTTTTATTATTTATTCACTTTATACTCTTCTCCTAAATAACCATATCGAAAAGAAATAGGTCGTCTTGAGTGGGACGAAGGGAGTATAAATTTAATTTTGAACTATAAGCTAAAAAAATAAAATAATTAATATTTTTATGATTAAATTAAATAGGGGCTTGGCAAGATGATAGTAGTGAGTAGGGATGTCAATCGGGCCAATCCGCTCGGGTTCGGGCTAACCCACTCGGGTTGTCGGGCTATTCGGGTTGACATTTTTTTCGGGTTAGAAAAATTCAACCCTAACCCTAAACTCTCGGTTTCGGGCTAACCCATCGGCCGTAAAGCTTAAAAAAATAAAATATATATATATATATCAAATATTTTATATTAAGCGTTGGAGTAAAAAACAAATAATTGAAAAATAAATATAATACATTCCACAAGTTCTTTTTTTAATCTTATTATACTAACTTTGAATAGCAAACAATAAAAATTAAAAATAGTGCTCATAATTAAATTCTTTTTTCTAATATGCTTTAATGTCCGCATTCCATGTAACTAAATGATCTCTAATAATATAATACAATTATAGCGGAATTAAAACTAATATCTAGAAAAATTTTAATAAGTTAATTCAATATAATACTATTTAAAATATATTACAATATCAAAATTAGAAAATAATGCTCACAACTAAATTATTTTTAATATATCTGAATATTCATATTCCATAATAGTTAATTCACTATTTTTTGTAACTTTTAACAACACTATGAATATCTTCTATAATTTCAGTATAGTTGTAGGGATGTTAATCCAGCCAACCCGGGTTCGGGCTTAACCCACTCGGGTTGTCGGGCTATTCGGTTATTTATTCGGGTTGACGTTTTTCGGGTTATAAAATCCAACCCTAACCTCTAATTTTATCGGGTTATTGGCCAGTATTATGGGCTTCGACCCATATTGACATCCCTAGTAGTGAGTGGCCTTCTTGCAGACCAAAGCGCGTCCAATGGCTAAAATACTTTAGAGCCCATATAAAATAAAGGCCCAAAATCAAATTTTAATAAGCATTTGCATTCAGAAGTTCTTGGTCCTAATAAAACTGGGCCCTTGTAAATTTCATATTTGCAATCAAAACCCTCGTGCTGGGACTGGGAAAACGACAGTAAATAGACTAATAGAGGAAAAACATCTTGACCCTTCTTTCAAACATGAAAATTCATTTCACATCGTCTTATAACTCAATATTTTTAAGGTGAAAACCCTATGATGATATATTTGTGATTATGTTTAGTATTTGAATGATTAAAACCAATTACGAATATCATCTTATAATCTTTCCAATTGACTTCAATATGTCTCTTGCAAGGTCGTATCGCATGTGTGAGCAATACAGCTAGTAATACCTTTGAGTAAGAAGATATGTTGTTAATGAATTACGTCTTCATTTTAATTAACATTACTTTAACAAATTAATATTTTTTTCTGAAAAAAATGTCTTTTTAAAAATAATAATATATCTGTTGTAAATATAGATTTTATATTTATCCCATATATTAAGGATGACCAAAACCCTAACCCTAATTTGTATTTTCCTATAAATAGAGGCTTTAACTCGGATAATAATACACATTCATTTATCTCTCTACTTTCTCTCCACTTTATAACACGTTATCAACACGAGTTTCTAATCCATTGAGTTAATATGATATGCCCTAGGAAAATCAATTAAGCCAATAACGGTGATATGCCTAGGAAAGAATCGTGTCTTTCTGGCAAAGTAATTTGTATTTGATTGTATTCAAGTAAATGTTTATGAAATACGAATCGTATTCGGTGTTTATACTATCTATGTGAATCGAATTGGGATTCTGATTGCTTCTTAATGCGGATACCGTTGTTGTAAAATTGCCTAAAGATTCTGATTGCTTTTGAATTGAGAAGCGTATACAAGACGTAGTTAACATTGTTGATTTGTAACAATTATGACTAAATCTAAGGGGTTTACTGTTGGTATATAACATGATATGATGGTTCTGGTTGATTAGGGATTCCTAAAATTAATATTTCAGTAGATCTCAATCAAGATTTGGTTGGGCTCTGCTAATTGGAAGTTTGTATGTAGTCTTTCGGGTTTTGTGAAGAAAAAGAGTTGATCTTGAAACATTTTTACTCTAATGTGTTTCTTTGTTGTAGAAGTTATTATGCCTTGGATTGATGAATTGATCGTATGGTGTTTCTATGTGGAGTACAGACTAATGGTTTCCATCTTTTCACATGTAATTTGATTTCAAGTTTGTACTATGCTTCTCTAAACTTTATATCTAATTTGTGTAGTTTGTAAGTTTTTATGTCGTGAATTATCCCTTTTATCAATAATTTTTAATAATCCTGAAGATTATTAAAAGTGAATCGTTGAAGTTCCTGATGAAACACAACGATATCTCATCATATTTTTATTAAATATGATATGTTTCTGATAAACACATGAGATCAAGTTAATATTCCTGAAGAATATCAAAAATTGAAATTATAGTTTTTTTTAAGTTTTTGTTAAGCATTTTTCTTTCTTTTTTTATGTTTGGTCATTCAGGGGGAAGTGTTGTAAATATAGATTTTATATTTATCCCATATATTAAGGATGACCAAAACCCTAATCCTAATTTGTATCTCCCTATAAATAGAGGCTTTAACTCGGATAATAATACACATTCATTTATCTCTCTATTTTGTTCTCTCTACTTTCTCTCCACTTTATAACAATATCTCAGTCTATTTCGTAGACTTTAGTTCATGAGACAGTCTCGAGCACTTCTTTCTGTTTGTGTTTGTTTAGGGTGGTCTTTTTTTAGATAGAAATCTAAATTTGCGATTCTTGAGGAGGTGATGAGCAATTTTCTTTCTGGGCACCGTCACAACAAAATAACACGTCACTGCTAACAAGCTTTCTCAATGTATAAGATGTACCAAGGCCCCCACCAGATATATCAAATAAAGGTTGGGATGTTAATTTAAGGTCAATATTTTGTCTTTGCAATAAACATTACAACTAAACAACTACTGTAGCTCCAACAAGATTCTTAATTTCGAGTTTAGTTAGGTGGAAGTAGATGTACCAAAGTTGTTAATTTGAGCTAATTGTGTCATTAATCATTATACTAAATTCTTTAATTCTATTCGGTCCCTAGATTTTATAACAATACATACATACCTATTTTTTTAAAATCTTTTTCCTTTTTAAATTTTTTGTTTAAATAATGGTGATGTTCATTATTGTACCCTTTTGATCCTTAATTTGTAGGTATCTGAATAGACAAAAGCACATGAAAATATAGTATACGAATAGTTGGAGATTAATGAGATACTACCTCCGTCCTTTGATATTTGTTCATTTAATTTCATTTCGATACATTCACAAAATTTGTTCATTTTCTTTTTATAAACATGGATCTCACCCAAAAGTCAACACTTTTACCCACACTCAATTCACTTATTTATAAAAAAACCATCCATGACCCACCTTTTCCACTCCCATAATATATTTTATTATGTGGGTCTGATTCTCCACTAACTTTACATTCATTGTACTTATTAAAACTTATGTCGACAAAAACTAAGAACATATATAGTGAACAGATGGAGTATAAAACAATCTACACACAAGACTGAATGTAATAATGTCTTCAGTATCTTCTCAACATTTGTTTGATGCCTCATCTAACAAATTCAATCACAATCCATAGGGTATTTACTTCACATAATTTAATGAATAGATAAAAATAATTCAAGCAATTCACTGTTTATTTTGATGGATCGAATAATTTTGAATTGATCGATTTGACAATCTTATCTTCTCCTTCAAATATTCAATCTTATGTTTTATAATCTATTTTATCATGAAAAATAAAAGCCCCTTGTTACAATAATTTTTTCTTTGATGTATTAATGTACTCATACTTCACATCAATATATAGATTTATTGAAAAACTAAGACATCCTTAATAAATTAAACTCGCCAAATTTTACTTCTGCATTAATTTATACGAGAATGAACTATAAGTCAATTTAGACAAATACCTCGCCATGACTCAAACTTGTGTTTCATCTTACTAATGTATTTTAAGTACATAATCATTACACAATCTTGTACAATTAACACCTACTCATGATATAAAAGCCGCAATTAATATCAGTTATTACTTGTTTAGTATTAATATAGACTAACTAGGGACAAAGCAATAATTTTTCTCTTTTCTCGAAGTGAAATTTGGAAGCAACCAAACTTGAATGGCTGAAAACAACCTAACATAAAAACCACACTATATATGAGCTAGATTAATTTCCACCTTCCCATACGAATCAAACCTTATTTTTCAAACAATTTTTTTCCAATAATTTTCATTTCAACCCCATTACTACCAAACCAAAACCAATTCAACTCTTTGCCCACACTTCTCTTTCCCTGTCTATATACATTAAAGAAACAGCAACGATGAGTTATGTAGAATTCCGGACGATCTACAGTCTCCTCCTCGGCATTCTGGCAACCAGCATCACGATCTTCGCCGTCGCGCTTTTCTTCCTCTGCAGAAAAAGGCGGCGAAGGCAGAAGACGACGAGTCAACCCCGATAGCCAAACCCTGCGTCCCATCCTACCCGCTGATGGAGATCGACGCCGCCACCGACGGCTTCAACCACCGCCGCATCGTGGGGAGGGGGCGGATCGGCACCGTGTACGCGGCGGTGACGCCTAAAGGGGAGCTCGTCGCGGTGAAGCGAATCCACCCCCGCCTCGTGCTGAACAATGCCGGCTTCGGCTTCTCCTCTATTCTCAAATGGCTCTCCTTAGCCGATCACCCCCACTTGGTCCCCATCACAGGTACGGCACATACGCTCGTTTCATGATTGATCGATCGCATTATCCGTTCATTTAATTAATCATAGTAAAAAACAAATACAACTAGGGTTCTCGGAGGCGCCGGGGGAGAGGATTATAGTGATGGAATTCGGCGGGATGTTGAGCTTGGAATTTTACCTGCACCAGGACCCCGACGGCGCGGCTTTGCTGGACTGGCGGCGGCGGGTGATGATCGCGGCGGGGGCGGCGAGGGGGCTGGAGTACCTGCACGAGGAGGTGGCACCACCGATAATCCACGGCTGCGTGAAGCCGTCGAACATATTAGTAGACGTGAAAATGTGCGCGAGGTTATGCGACTACGGATTGCATTTTCTGGCGCCAAACGAGAGGCAGGGATTGGTGGGGTATGTAGACGAAGAGTATTTTAAAGAGAAGAAGGGTGCTTCGAAGGAATGCGATGTGTTCGGATTCGGCGTCGTTTTGCTGGAGCTGTTGAGCGGGCGGAGGAGTGAGGAGCGGTCGGTGTTGGAGTGGGGGATGTCGTTGATTCGAGGCATGAGGTTTAGTGAGCTGTTGGATCCGAGGCTGCCGATTCCGATCGATGTGGATCCGCTTGTGCGGTTGTCGAAGGTTGCTTTGGCTTGCGTCGCCAACTGCCGGAGAAATCGCCCGTCGATGAGGCAGGTGGCGGTCATTCTGAGCAGTATAGAGATGGCTTTGTGATTTTGTGACTTGATTAGATTAGATTATAGAATGTGTGTGCGTGTGTAGAATTGTTGTTTGTGGGCGTTAATTGATATGTGTTGATTCACTTGCTTTTCAAGTTTTGCAGTTGAGATTTACTTGTTTAGGTTGAATATGGAATTTAACATAGCAAATTAGCAAAGCACAAAATAGAGATCGGTTGGAATCAAATCATCACAACTGACTTTTAAATTAATTCAAGTCATTTAGAAATATTTTTCTAGTTGTTAAGGATGGAGGAAAAGGACTCTATACTATACAAGTAACTCCTAGAAAACATCTAAAATTTCTAGCTAGCAAATATCTTCATAATTAACTAAGAAACTATGTAATCAAACACATTAAAAATTCAGAACTTCAAGAAATTCAACAAGTCTCGAAAAACCCTCTTCTTATTACATTTTACTTTTCAAAATTATGAAAATACTCTCGGAATTTTTAAAAATTGTTGAGATGGCCCATGGGCCTCTAGTTTACCACTGTACATTCTGTATGGTTTGTATATGGAACTTTAATTTATCCAGTATATACTGGAGATAGAATCGTGGGTTCAACTTGCCATTAACTAAAAGAAAAAAAATATAACAGCAAAGGTAGAAGGATATTTTTGAGGATGTTTAAAATGGTGAGAAAATTGGGCTTTGGTCGGTCTAATTCTAAACCAATTATATAGGGGCGGCGATCCAAATTAATTGTGATTTTATGTTCGCTGTGTTAGGCCGTTAGGGGGCCCTTTGGCTTTCCGATTTCATCAATTAGCGTTTTAAGTCTTGTCATTACTACTTAATCATTGCTTCCAACTCATCAATCTTTGATTCTTTTCTTCTCTACCAATTTCTGATGTTAATAATAATATTATTTTTTTCGAACCTAATATATTTTGTTACAATTTAAACGATTACGTCCCCCAAATTATGAAATTCTCTGTCGCTTCTGTTTAGTCGTCTTGACTCTTGTGCGTTTCGGAACTCTTTTCGTCAAAAGACCATATATTTTATAACAATTTTTTATTTTATTTCATCAAGTATTTTATTTTACTTTTTGAGGAGATCATATGCACAAAATCTCTTGTTTCCCGGACACTTTTGGTTTGTAGTACTAATAGAGAGAAGCTGCATACATCCACATTATTATTATTTTTATTTTTTTTATTTTTAATTTAATTTTTGTTATAGGAAAGGTAATAATTACCCAAACTCAAATTACTCCCTTGATTAAATTAATTACCATAAATGAAAAATCTGCTGACTTTCCAAAGTCACAAATTGCAATTTTTTTTTTTGATATCATGGGAACCATGCACCGCTACCTTAGGTGTGATTGGGTAAACCCCACGGTCTCTGCAATAGCACGCAAACCACAGAGACAGTAAACCACACTTGGAAAACCAGGTGTGATAGGCTCAAATCCATAGAGGCGTTTGGTGGGGTTCGAACCCGTGACCTCTCGGCCACAGGAACCTACCTTAACCATTGGGCTGTCCCTAGGGGATACAAATTGCAATATTATTGAGGCATGAGAGGGTTTATACAAGGATTCGTAATTACTTAGTAGAGTTCTTCAAGGAGGGGTTTATTTGTTTCTTTTCCTAATGTCGTGCATGCCATAGATGAATCTAGTAGTAACTCAAATAAGAATATGTTGATGAGATTTAATCTTAGTAGTCTTTCAAGAAAAGGGAAGAGTAAAAATCCTCAATTTTATAATTTACGTTAAATCACTGCAGAGCTACATCAGGGGAAAATTCGTAAGCGTTTTGTAGCGGAGAATTCGTAAGCTTTGATCTCTTTATAATTAAAATATACATTAATTCAAATATACTTTAATTAAGATTGATTTTCTGTAATTATTTCACTATTTTAGTAATTTAGAGCATGCGTCTTTATGGTATATCATTTATAGATATTAGCTAGAATGCTCTTAAAATGGACCCTTTTGTGATAAGTGAGTTATCTCTCACCTCGTATATAAATTGCTTTCAAACTAGTGATCTTTAATTTTGCCTGAGCCTTTTCTTTTTACTGAAATTTTAGGCATGTCTAATATTTTTGTCAATTGCGTAATATTAGAATGCTTATGTGGTATTTAATTGTTAATATCATAAATAATTTGTGTCTATGTTGGAAAAAAAGAGGAATAATTTGTTCGGAAATTCCCTTTACTTCCTCGTGTTTTATTTGTTCGACTTTAACCTCTTACACTTTACTTGTTTGGTTACATACAAATATCTTCTCTTTTTCATGTGTATTTAAATAAATATATATAATATGTTTATTTTACATCAGCATATGCTAGTAATTTTAGGTACACACCGTCTAGACTTCAGTTGGTAATTGGGCTGGACAACGGCCCATAATAAAGTCCTATGAAAACTAGCCTAAATAATGTTCCATTGAGGCAATAAGATTTTTCCAAAATAAACTACAAAACTAATTTTTATATTAAGAAAATTTGGTTCTTAAATATATGATTGCAACTTTTTAATGAACAACTTGTTCTTATTGGATTTCGCAAGAGGACCATGACTTAATTGAGATTTAGAGTATGGTCCTCATGCGTCTTCATGTGAGGCAGAACGTCCATAAACTCTCTTGTAAATGTTAAATCTATCATCTTACGTTTCCTCTTACAAAAGAAGAATGTCCATTTGTATAAATCATGTTATATAGGGTCAACCGATTGAGAAAATTCCATATCAACAAGATTTTTCACAACTGACATATGTAGCTAAATGTATAAACTACTAAATTAGGCATGTTATACATAAACATATATTTCTTTTCCATGTGATGAGAGGAATGGGTCAACATACTTCTACTCATCAATAGCCTGCAGAATGTACATATATACATTGTACTATGGGCCGGGGGTGTTTGCCTAAGCTTATTTTAGAGAGCTTATAAGATGTTTCGAGAGCTTATAAGAGGTAATGTATCGAGAGCAAAAATCAAGAGTGGCGTCATCCAGAAATGAGAAGTTCAATCAAATTCAAACATTGAAACCAGATTGTAAGTAAAGATGACTTCAATTCCAAAGTGGGATGAGTTGTAGATGGTGTGCAAACCCTTTTCCATACGTTAAAGAAACCCTTAATTTCGAAGCTTCTTCGTTAAGCTTTATGTTTGCGTAGCTTATTTGGGAAGCTTTGATGCATAAATGAAATAGACAGCCATTTAATATCCTACACAAGAAAATCATATGTCGGCTACTATTTTATATATTTTGTGTGAGAAAGGAATTGTCTACTCTCTCTATTTTTCTTTATTTCCTACAACCGCCATTAATTTGCCCTAGCTGATTAATCAGTCAAACCCTTTTGAATTTTTTTTTAATCATCTTTCAATAATTTGGTCAGTTTCATGACCTTTTGCGTTCTGATGAGGGATGATCAACTTCTTTTCTTTTTAATTATGTGATAAATGTAAAGTTGAATTCTCTATTTTCACCTATATATTCATATTTTTCTTCCTACCAATTTGTGTAAATTAGAATTAATGAAGCGAGAATAGTTAATTAGTGGCCTCATGTGGATCCTGGCCCTTTTACTGCCAAGAATCTCACATCAATTGAACCAACAAGTAACCAAATATGTTTCTGCCACCTTTTTTTACTATAAAAGGATAAAAACGAAAACCTACACGTCCAAAATTAAAACTAATGCAACTTTTAAGTTCACAGAATCGATTTATATCCATAGAATTATATAATCGTTGATATTCTTTTTCTTTTGTGCTTCCCATTTATCCACACCCTACATTAATTTATCGTACTCACACACAAATGATTTGAACGATGGTTAAATATGGTATATGGTCACAATTAATTACGGATATATTATATACCATAAAATTAATTGATATACGGCACTCAAATATATATAAATAGGTATAAATATTTGTGTGTGATGAAAGAGAGTTCCAAACCGAATTAATAAGATGAGATAGTATACCTTGCCTCGAAAGATAAGTCTATGCGAATATTTAAAAAAAAAAAAAAAGAAAAGGGTTGGTAAATTTAATACAGGTTTGGTGTAAATCGAGTTAGTTACTTTCATATTAGTTGGTATGTATACCAAAATTTGTATATTTTGTGAGCAGAAACTTTAGGGACACTCCAGTTTGACAGTACTTAGACTTAAGAGGTTGAAACGTCTTTGCAGAATCAGCTGTTGCCCCATATCCACTCTACCCTTCATTCATTCATTCTTTCTTCATCTTTTCCAAATATTCATCTCTTAATTCGGATATCTGCATCTTTTAATTTAGTCTACTTATCATAAAAAGTGATTCTTTTTATTATTAGCTATGAGAGTACAAACAATTCTCTTAATCATCATGGTGTAATATATGGTAATTAATTAGAGGAAGGGAACCTAAGACTGGATTTAATTTATTCTGGTACATGTCAGTAATACAGAAACAAAACCAAACTTGACGTTCAAGCTACCTCATTTTATTTTAATACACAACAATAGTCATTCTCTCAAGAATATAAGCAACAAAAGTCCGACTCTCTCTCCTCTTTCACTCTGAGGGTTTTAATCTGCACATCCAACAACAGCAGGAAGAAAGGTAAAAAAGGTGGAGAATTGAGTTGCTTCTCCACACATCAAAGAACAAGAAGCAGCAAAGATTTGGTTAGGTGAGTTTGAAAAGAGAAAATCCTGCTTACCTTTTTTCACTTCTCCCTTTGAATCAGTATTTACGTGTTGGAGAAGGTGTGGCTGTTGATCAGATTGAAGAAGAAACCCCAATTTGGGATGGGATCATAGAGAAAAATGACATGGTCCAATGATAATGATGCCCTCCAAATTATTACAGCTACCAAACAAAATTCTACAGTTTCGAAATCTGATCAGCTTAGGACCATAATCTGCCCTTCATGCGGCCATACTGTAAAACTTCAAGATCAGGTGATTCTCTTCCTCTTCCTCTTCTTCTTCTTCTTCTGTCCAATCACTTTTCATATTCTATGATTATGAAATTAATTGTTTTGTAAATATGAATAAAATCAGAGCGGACTTCAAGATTTGCCTGGGCTACCTGCTGGGGTAAAGTTCGATCCGTCGGATCAAGAAATTCTTCTGCACTTGGAAGCGAAAGTGTATTCAGATGCAAAGAAGCTGCATCCTTTGATTGATGAATTCATCCCCACCATCGACGGTGAAAATGGAATTTGCTATACTCATCCAGAAAAGTTACCTGGTAATATTTTAAACCTAATATATAATAATTGGTACGTATGCCATAGTTTTTGAACTACGTACCCTCTTTCTTGTCCGAATTTCAAGAGTTCAGTTTTATTTCTTTGATGAGCTCATTGAACTCGAGCGGGTCTTTTAACCTTGGCTAATAGGGTGAGTTGGAAAGGTTACTCTTATAGGTTTGCTCATGAATCATGGGCCTATATGTGTAAAATAAAGTATGGATTTTAGGTCTTGCTTCAAAAATTGAGTTCCATGTGATGTGATCATCGTGGCGTGACGTACTTCCAATTTCTTTCTTTCCAAGTTAACAAATATTCATCAATGTTTTAATGCATTATCCCATTATCAGAGACGTGGCGCATATTGAAGCATGCGTTACGAGCGATTTTCCCTAATAATTAAGTCTTTTTGTATGTATTCACTAACGCGTCTCATGAATATATTGCGGATACGACTTATGAATATTCACAAAAAATTAAATAAGTGGAGTGTAATACGAAATAAAAAGCATATAAATTTGTATACCCTAATTATAATATAGTAAGATTTCCCTAAATTAACTTGCAAAGGTTCGCCACCAATACTCTTCCTTACTATAGATCTTTTTTTTGTTGGATAAATATGAAATACTTCAGACATCAATCACTAGGTCAACACACTGAGGTCCTCTTTTTCACAATTGGTCATTCACATGAAACTCTCTATCAATCTTGTAAACAAAAATTAAGCTCACGTGGTTAGCTAGCGTGATCTCTAATCCTGTCTCAAACATTTTCAGTTGAAATTTCCCAGTTGTTGAATTCTAGTTTAATATTCTTTGATGTGATTTATGGTCTGAATATGGCATGACAGGAGTAAGCAAAGAAGGGCAGGTGCGCCACTTCTTCCACAGGCCATCAAAAGCATACACAACGGGGACAAGAAAGCGACGGAAGGTGCACACCGAGGACGACGGTGGCGAGACCAGATGGCACAAGACGGGCAAGACCCGGCCCGTCTCGTCCGCCGGCAACGTGAGGGGCTACAAGAAGATACTCGTCCTTTACACCAACTACGGCCGGCAGCGGAAACCTGAGAAGACAAACTGGGTGATGCACCAATACCACCTCGGCCACAACGAGGAGGAGAAAGACGGCGAATTGGTCGTCTCCAAAGTCTTCTACCAAACACAGCCTAGGCAATGCGCTAACAAAACCGCATCTCCTTCAACAAATACAAATAATGAAGCCTCCTTCATTTTGAAAAACCAGAGTTTTGTGGAGTACTACAATCCTTACAACCACGGCATCAACACAGACAGCTCAACTCACCTGATTCCGAATCTGGTTGTTCATGGTGATGGATCGTCATCGTTTGTTCATGTGCCTTCGACTGCAAGCAAAGGCAAATGAGACAACGAATAACGTTTCGAAGAAAAGGGTTTAAATATTTACGAGGAAAGTGATGGAATAAGTGGCGCACAAGAGCACGATTGATTTAGAGGTTGTTTTATCGGTTTCATGTCAATATTACTCACCATCAGATGCATATATATACGTCTCGTGTCAATGTTTTAGGATTACTACTGTAATTTTGGTTAATGTGTAATTCGAGTCTGATGCAGGTAGAATGTGATTTATACATCTAGTATAGGAAGATATATATATAGATAAACTACTATTTAGCTTTTATATTTGATAATTTAAATAATGTTATGGATTTCATGATTTTTTTTCTAAGTTTTTATATTTGATAATTTAAATAATTTTATGGATTTCATGAATTTTTTCTAGTTTTTTCCTTCAGGCTACGAATCTCGAAAACGCCCTACTATGCATATAATGTCTACGGATGGGTTGGCTAACTTCTAGAACTTCTTAAATCGAAAAAGATTGATTGGGCTTGAAAGATCGTAGGGAGTGAATTTTAAAAAATCGGGGTTGATGCCGATTGAATTTGACACATAAGTTACAAATTCTTTTAAAATAGAGGATGTAAAAATCAGTCCCAAAAATTACATTGCCAAGACCAATTATGATTAAATGAATTATTTTCAAATGAAACAACCAGCAATACACCATCAGTTCAGAAATAGATATTCCTGCCAAGCAACCAATCAACCAATCAACATAACTGTGTGTTTTAACGCCATTTATTCGTGGCATAGCAATTCTTAAATTTCGATTGCACAAGATCACAATATAAAATGTATTGAAACAGAAACCCCTACAACAAATCCTCCAAACACAAACTACAAGACTTCATAATAAATACCACTTCACCAACCACAAATTTTACAGCACACCTAACTGTCCTACAACAGCAAAACAACCCCAGGAACAACGTTGTAAAAAAAGAAACATTTGACCCTAAAACAAAGGTTGCAGAAGAACATCACTCCACACTAAGAGCTAACAAAGTCATCATCTCCAGACACATGATTTCTAGCCTCACTAACCCCATATGCAAACCTCTGCACTGAAACTATTAGCGACATGCCGACAGCTGAATGTTCATCAATGTACACGATGGGGAGGTAAACAGTAACTTATAAAGAACATAAATTATGGTTTCTTGAGAACACATTTCTCATACAAAGCTATAATATCCTTTTTGTTGGGATTCCTTAGTTGCAACAGCTCAGCACCAAAATTGTGGCTCGTAAGCTCATGCCTCAATTTCTGCACCGTGAACCTAGTGTAGTCCTCTTGGTTTTTTTGTTGGCTATCGGTTGGCTCGTCAGCCCTAAACACAGAACCACCATCTTCTGGGCTCCCGAACTTCATAGGGCTAGTGGTACTCTTGGACCTTTTGTTCCCTCTGGTCGCCATCTCATTCATGCCCGTATCATGTTGTGAGTCAGCACCTATTTCATAATCATCTGTTCTACCACGTTTGGCATTGGACGCAGTTCTTAGTCTGCCATCCATTGTCGATTTCTCACCAAATCAAGAGCAGTCAATTCCTGAGAAACTTCATCCAGCTTTCCTGAGTAGCTTGTAGCTGAACAGAGAGGGCCTCAGCCCTATTATTTGCCTCTGCATGGGCAACACGTTCACTCTCAATAGAGTCTCAAGTACCTGAACAGTGCTCTTCCTCTGGCTGTTATTTGATTGTAACAGTGAATCAATTTCTTTTTCCTTTTCTCTAACTCTCTCCTCCAGCATTTCCACCTTAAACAATGCATCCCTTTCAGCAGCTTTGTACCTCTCGACTTCATTAACCAAGTCAGCCCTTTGCCTCTCCAAAGTCTCAGCATGCCTTTCAGCCCTCTCAATCTGTGCTAATCTTTCCATTGCTACACGCTGGAAATCACTTTTATCCTTCAGGGCAGAAGCTGCTTCGGTTCTGGCTTCATCGGCCAAATCCATTGTCCTTTAGCTTCTTTTCAGCTGCTTTACACCTTTCCTGAATTTCCTCAAATCTGTCAAACTGGGCTCGATACTTCTGGTCCAGATGTATTTTTCCTGTTCCAGACTCCTGGCTTTGCTTTGTGCTGAAAGAGCAGTAGCATTAGCTCTTTCTACCTTCTCACTTAGCTCCCTGATTTCAAGCTTTAATTTTGATGTCTCCAGATCATAGCTCTTAACCTTTGATTCGCAGCCTGTAGTCAGCAACACCAGACACATTAAGTTACAGGCACTAATTTACATAAAGTTTCCTTACCATTACAGATATGAATTCTGATAGAGATCATAACAACAGGTCCAATTGAAGCAGGAAAACAAAACAAAGGTCCATAGATACAAAAACACAGATAAACAACCCGAATGAATCAGTCAGGAACAAGGTCCACCTCAGTTAAATACAGCATATAAACCACCCCCAAGAAAGAAAAGAAGGAAACAGCTGTCATAAAGATATTGTCAGCTTCTCTATTCAGAAATAACACACAGAATTTATAGATGTGGTGGCTTCCCAGCAAAGTTGTCAAATATGGCAGTTTGTAAGTATTTTGCCATGACCACCTCATGGCATGACATCTTTCCCTTGGCGCGCTATGGCGGCTGCCATTGGCATGGCAGTCATGGCAGGTATGGCGATTATGGCACAAATGGCAATGACAAATAATATTGAATAAAAAATTAAAAAAAATGGATCAAGCCCGACATAAACCCAGACCCTAACCCGGCCCACCCTAAAACTAGGGTTTTAATCTTATAAAACAGTGATTCACGCTTTCCCCCTTCTCCGTAGCGTCAAACAGAAAACCATTCTTCTCTCTACACCCAATCTTCACCCAAGGTGACGACTAGCGACCACCGGCAACGACTCAGGCAGACAGCAGACTGTTTTAGTTCGAGTTTTTCACCTTTTCTTTTCTTTGGCTGTTTCTCGCAAATTCCTTCTCTTCTTTATAATTTCAGTTTAGTTAAATTTGGTTGGGGCCTTGGACAGTTTTGCTACCAACCCCTACAAATACCTTGAAATTAGTTTTTAATTCTTTGAATTTGAATCAGCAGCTAGTGCTACAAAATACAATTTCTACTAATCAAGACCTTTATATCAGCCATATTTATTTTGGTATTGATGAGGAGGATTAGACCTTTATATTAGACATATTTATGTTTATGAGTTTGTGCTTCAATGTTTGTGTTGAACAAAGTTTAAATATACGTTTTAAGCAACGAGGCATTTTCCAATAGCCTCGCGAGGCGTAAGCCTCGAGGCGGTCCGAGGTGTAAACCATAAAAACACATAAAATTATAAATAATATAATAAAACACCTAAAAACATGTAAATATATAATATAAAAACACATAAGTTCCTAACTACTTATAAATTATTATAAAATCTTAAACTCAAGTCTCATAATTTATTAGTCATAATCAAATGTCAACTAAATAAACAAGAAATCTGTAATTTCCAACTAATTTGAATTTTGTCAAGTTTGGGTGCATAATAGCAAGAAAAAAAAGGAAAATATATGTTCACTGTTGTTGGTATGATAAGTCGTCGTTGTTGCTACTGCTGGCGCCGCTGAGTCATCGGAGAACGGCAGTCGAGTCGCCGGTGAAAGGGGTTCGTGAGAGAGAGAGTATAAAGGGGAGAGACTAAGAGGGAGAGGGAAACAGGTTTTCTAAAGGTTTCTAAGGTTTTTTTATCTTTCAATTTGTTAATTAAGGTTGTTTTGTTAACGGCCCTCTGCAAATTAAGGCCAAATAAATAAAGCCCATTGATTTTCGGACCTTAAAAGCCCAAAAAACTAGGAAAAAAATTACACAAACTGAAGTATTCAAGAGGCATGCGCCTCGGTGCGCCTCAACAGGGTCAATGCGTGGGCACTATCCGAACGAGGTGAGGCGTAGCCTCAAAGGTGATTTTTCGACGCCTCGCACCGAGGCGAGCCTCAAGGTGCACCTCAAGAACGCCTTTTTAAACCATGTGCTGAACTTAAAACTTATGTGTTATGGACCTATGATAGTATGGTTGATGAGTGTGTGCTTTAATGATTATGTTAAAACTTATGTTTTCTATTGTTTTATCAATTTCTACAATCTTAAGTTATTAATTCTAGTATATATATATTATATTTTATTTAATCCGACATGCTTCCGCCATAACACGCCATGCCTTCTGCCATAATCTTATGGCGGGTTTTTGGCCATCTGCCATGACCCGCCATCCGCCATCGATAACTTTGTTTCCCAGGGTACAAGAATCAATCCATTTGGCAGCCACTTTCAGGAATCTTAACCAAAAACTGACTGATTTAGAGAGCTACTAATTCATCAACTATCAACTATTGCAATACAGTGATATAAATATTAACAAAATTGAGGACCACAACCTGGAGGATAATTAACCATATTGGGAAGGAATTATAGCATATAATGAATTAAATGTTCACTCATGCCCAAATCTCACCTTCAACTCCAAACTCAAAGTTGTCAAACGCTGCTCAGCTTCCTCAATCCTTGTGGTCTTCTCCTTCATTTCTTCCTCCTGTTAATATTGCACATAAAACTTTGTCACGTAATTGGTCCCAGCATAATGAGATGCAAACAAATGTATAATTGCCTCCATATAAATAACTACACATATATATCAGAAGATAGAGACAAAGGCAGAGCAGAGAGGAATTTTCACCTTTTCTGCCAGTGCACTAGAGAATTCTTCTCTTAGAGCAGCTTCTCTTGATTGCATTTGATAATTTGTTCGTTCTTGGCTAGCAGCAGCTTTCTCCAGAGCACTCTTTGTTTCTCTGACAGCAATTTCATATTTACGCTTCCACTCCTCTGCCTCTTCATGAGCAGATTGAGATTTCTCATGAGCTGCTGCCAATCTTGCTTCAGCAGCAGAACTTTTGGATCTGAGCATCGCAACTTCTGCACCAAACTGGTCTTCTTCAGCCTTCTGCTTTGATAAAACCAACTCATATTTCCTTTTCCACTCTGTACATTCCTGTCTTGCTGTCTCAAGTGTTTTTGACAAGTTTGAGAACTTCTCTTCCATGGAACTGTATTTTTTTTGCAAATTGTTTATACGGCTCATGTAGCCATCTGTGAGTGTTTCCTTGTCTTTGATAGCATCTTGATAGCGGTTCAGGTATTCAGATTTATACTTCTCGCTTGCTTCTAGTTGTTTGTTAAGCAATTCTATCTTGTCTTCAATTGAACGGCATTTCAGAGCAAGAGAACTCTTTTCTGCTCCAATCTGGTCAATTTGCTTCTTGATGAAGTCTAAAAGAGGACCCTCCAAGCTGGACAAGTCAAATAATGTTAGAAAGAATTTCAGACAACTACCATACATAATAAAGAGTAAAAACACAGGATACACAAACCTTTGTCGAAGAAATAGAACTACTTTCCGCCACTTCTCTGGTCCATGACAAGAGGCTTCATACTTGCTCAAGAGCCCATCAAGAACCTGCCAGAAAAGGAGTATTTAATGTTTAAGTTGCACAAAAAAGAAGAAAGTGAGGTTATGAACTTACGATGGGAATTTCTGCCGAAGAGGAAAAAATAAATGAAACTTTGGTCGCATGCCTTAATAATATCATATTAAAAAATTGTGTATATAATCTGTGAAGCCAGCTGGCAAATTTCAAAAAAAATTGTAATTTAAACAAGCAATGTAATAGGGCCAACCAATAGATAGTGCAAATGTAGTGTGTGTTTGTGCTATTATATTAGTTTGAACTAAGCGGCGAGGATAGCTATTGACAAGAGGAATTATAGTAACACATCAGATTTCACTTTCTAGTAAAAAAGGCAAAGATAAAACGGACATTACCAATGGCAATGGGTGAGACAAATACAAATTAAATTTCTTAATAGCATAAAGCCAAGAAAATGGTTTTGAAATGAGATAATACAAGATCTTAATTTTGCAATAAGAGCTTAAATCTAAAATATAAGCACTAAGCTAGGCCATGACGGATATTCTCAATGGGAAATATCTATCAACAATGAAAACTTGCCTTTAAAACTGTGTCTACTTTTGCCTCAGGAGCATGACAAGCTGTTCTCAACTCCCTTTCCATATTTTCTATGGTACTTGTACAATGCAGATAAGCTTCCCTGAAAGCATCTTTTTTTATATCCTGCAATCAACATGCAATCTTAATCAAAAATTGGGCCAATTAGACCTGAAATGGCATTCGTTAATTAGAAGACATAATCAACAATATCCAAATATCTTCATCTATCCATAAATAATGTAACAGATTATGAAGCCTAAAGATGTACTGAAGATCTTTTATTTTAAGCTAGAAACACGTACCTCAAATGCCTTCTTCAAGAAAGTCTGTAGACGCTTTTCATATTTTTGCCTGACTTGACCAGCACCTACAGCATTATCATTAAACGAGGCCATTGACCTCTGAACTGCATCTTCATGTGCCTCTCTTAGGGCAGCCTACACAGATCTCAATGTTTAGCAAATAATAAAAAAGAGATATACAACACTTTACGAGAAATAACAATACTTACTTCCTCGGGAGGTTTGGAACGGTCAAAAACAGACATATACATTTCAGTACTCAGTTCGTACGCTCTCTGGCATTCTGCTTCCTCAACACTCTGAATAAAATGATATAAATATAAACTAATGAAAAGGAAAAAAAATCCCAATTTAATGGTAGGAGAAGGTGTCATCTCATAAGGGGAAAAGAAAATATGGTGACACTATAAAGCAACTAATCATGACATGGTGTTAAGCCCATGGAAAATACTTAATGAACATAACTAGTGGAAGTATGTCAGAATCACCTCGAGCTTGAAAACAATATGAGAAAGTTCTAATATAGTCTAACAACCAAATTTCTGGATTTTCTTCTGATTGTAAAGCAATGGACATTGTCATTAAACAGCATATTGCACTGCAATACCATACATAAATGATACATCATTTGGACAACTATATCTTCATATCATATAAATTTACAGACAGAAATTGTAATATGTAGAATAAAAGATCGAGAGGAATTTCAGCGAAAGCAACTTGCACACAGATAAAAAGCAAGCTAACCTGCCATGAAGATGTTATAGTAGGCACCGCACCATTATTGAGAGCATCAAGGAACGACTGAGTAATACGAGCAAAAATAGGTCCTGTCATCACAGTTGCTCCCATTTGCTTGGGTCTTGTCCTCTCAAAAACATATCTTGTAAAAGAATCCAAACCGGATCTAAATTCTGGCCTTAATTTATCCAGCTGCAAGAAGAGGAAAACTTAGCATAAGCAATGAAGGCTGATGAGATAGCCACTCTAAATAAATAAATAAATAAAAATGAACATTTGTCTCGAACAACCACTTACAGGAATCTGATCAAGTCGTTGAAGATCACTCTCATTGCTTAGAGGTCGTACAAGAGTGTAGCATTCTCTGTCTGGAAAAAGAGCTCGGATGGACTCTCGAATCTAGGAAAGTATTTCAACCGACAAACTACTCAGCATATATATACACACACATACACACATATATATATATAGAGAGAGAGAGGGAGATAAATTAAGTTGTTGAAAGAATTACATGAATATGACTTTCCAGCCCAAAAATACATTATTACAATATCCAATGATGCATTGGCATAGGGCCATGATTGAGAAAGAATAAAAAGAATATAACCTCATTCTTTGCTGATACATCCCTTCCGCCTCCCTGGACCGGCCTCAAAGCAAGCTCTAAGTAGTCACGCGGCGTAATTTTCCGATTGTCCTCCGCTAAGTCTAGATAGAAATCCTACACATGCATTTTGAAACAGTTATATGTTCTGCAAAGAAGAGAAACAACAAAACATTGTGGCATTTCTCATTCCCACAAAGAGGTAAAACATGGCCAATAGTTGAAAAGATAACATGTCTACAATGTATTAGTTACCCTCAACAGCCAAACAAAGATCGGAGAGAATTGCCCGAGCTCTGAAGCTGTACTCCTACCTCCAGACGCCCTAACGCGAATATGTTTGGTCATCTCAGTCACAAGAGAGAGGCGATCAAGTGCAGCCTCATCAATACCACCCATCTAAGTCAAAGAATCACAAAACCATTATACTTATTTTCTTGGCATCACAACCTACCTACCAACAATTGGACTAGCAAAAAGAGGATGGATAACAGACTACAAGAATAAACATCAATGGTATCTACTGCTAGACATAGAGAGAATGCATTCAACAATTTTATCACCTGGTTGTATATGAACATGCTTGATAAGAGCACAGCCAATGAAAATATTTGGGTACTGTATGTTCCCTGTCAAAAAATAAAGTGCAAAGAGGGAGGAGATGAGAATACAATATTGGAAAGATTATGCACAAAACACTATGCATATTGCCAAGAAACGGTTATACATCATTCAAGATCAGTAAATGTGCGAAATAGGTTCAATATAAGTATGAGTGTCGTGAGTTATAAATACCAATCCAGAAGCAAGAAAGGGAGACTGCCTAATCATGTAAATAAGAATTGGATGGCGGTCAAATTGACTAGCAATAAAAGAAACAAAACCTAACCGTTTGGTCATAAGCATCAATTCCTTCTGAATCCAACAGCAAGAGGCTGTACTCTGTTCCATCTAGGGCAGTTCTCCGTATGGGGGTACTCCACAGCCAAAGTCCTTTTGTACAAGGACGATGCGTAGATGCGACTTGAAATCCACTGCTCCTCCCAAGAAGCTGCAAGAAAATTTCTCATAAGCTACTCGAACAGTATTATGCTTAAAGTAGTTGTTTTCCGCTAATAGCCTTCTTTTTACACAAACGACACTATACTTGAACAAATTTCCTAACTGCAAGTGTCGCAAAGAGCCAAAGACACAGACAAGAAAAGAAAAGCTTTGAGCCACTTATCTTCAAACTCGTTTTTTTAAGTCAGTGGAACCACATCGATTCACCAAAATTGTGAACATGCTTAACTGGGCAATAAATGAGGTCACACAAAACAATTGAGAAACATGATAGAAGACTTTAAATCCAGGAAAATTGCTCAAAACTAGCCTAAAGGCCAAAATGTCCTCATTAGCTTCTTATGTTTTCAATGAAGATATACTTACCATTCTACAATTAGAGAAGCAAGGTATGATGCTGCATTGGATAGATTAGAAAATAGTGCAATTGCTGTCATTTTTCTACCTAATTCCTTCAAAAGCTAAGAGTTACACCCAAACATCAAATGATACTATAAACTTTACATTACAGAGTAGCAAAATCCTGATTAATCCTAGTTTGCAGTTAATGCTGATGATGCAACGATTACTTTGAAAGACAACAATAAGTCGCTTATCCATCTCAGCAAGATTAATATTATGATAAGGATGCTAAATAAATAGCTCAATGTCAAGAATTCTTTTACAGAGTCAGTAGATGCCAAAAGCTCTCCATAGATAGAAGCATCGGGACTTGTATTTTCCTTTGAAAGCTGAGTTTTGTTGATCTTTTCTAGCTCCATAAACACCCCCCAAACCCCCAGAAGAGGAGGAAACTAAGACATAAAGAACGCCTTATGCTGATGATCATCTAGACAGCGCCTAAGCTAGTAACAAAACCCGCTACTCCTCAAGCATTCCCAAAACCCTAATTTCAATCAAAGAGACCTATACAACCAAAACACCCAATGCGCGAGAAAAAGCCATCAAGCAAAAAACTATGAAGTCAGGCCGTCACTCAACCAGTCTTCTACTACTGCTGAACCTACGCAACGAGTCACGATAAAGAAAAACAGCCCTAAACTTATATAAACCCTGCCCACGAATTGTACCTGATTTAATATAAAGCTCTTGCCTTGACGCGCGCGTCCACAAACGGAAACCACGCCCACGGGTTGCTTCACCAACTGCAGCAGCGCCACCGCCTCAGGATCCATGTGAAACCTACCCTTCTCGTCGGTGTACACAAGGCGGATTGGCCTCGCCGGCCCGGCGGACATATTGGGTGAGGCGGCGGGAAGTGGAGTCGACGGAGACGCCGCGTGCGGAGATTCTGGGGCCGAGCCTCGGCCGAATAATCGCATCATATTATCGAGATTTCCTTTCAATTTCTTGATTCTGAGGTGAAATGTGGGAAAGCGTCTCGTCTCACTTTTTAAATAGAAGAGAGGGAAACTAAAGAGAGAAGAAAGGAAAAAGATTTCGCGAACGGATATTAGAAGGCTTGCGGAAAGCTGAAATTACAGTTTTGTACCTTCGAGTATTGTTGAGAGAAGGGTATTTTAGGGAACTTAGATCTAAGGGCTAGTGACAGCTTGGATTGGAAGGAATGCAATCTTTGGCCAACTGTTCGTTATCAACTTTCCGTTTTTACTTTTCTTATTCTAAAAGATGAAGCTCGTAGCTCAATTCTATAAGAATATAAAAAGATAAATTATGATGATTTATGATTAAAAAATTAGAAAGATTTTATCTAATATCCATAATAAATCATCTAAAACAGGGTCAAAATTCTCATATTGAAACTCGATCTTTGATCCTTATTTCAAATATGTTAGCTCTTAAACCAATTGTTTTCCATTTCCTTGGCGAAACTTTATTTACTTAAATAATAATAATACAAGAAATTAAGTGTTCCATCCTTGAAAATTTGTCGAATATACTAAAAAGTAGTATACGAGATTCTTGATTTCGGAATTTATTTACAGAGTAGTACTATGTCATTAGAAAATTATTCTAATAATTAAAAGAAAATCAATAAAGGCAAGACTTGGAATTGGATTTGATACTGTCCAAAATAAATGAGACGCTCTACCCATGTATATTTCCTTGTTTATCACAAGTAGATGAACGTGCTATGAATGCCTTTAGTTGAGCTGTCAATCTGATTGGGCTTTAGATTTTATGTTGGGCTTATATTTCTCTAGCCTAAAACTGGGTATGAAGCATCGGGCCAGGCCGAACTAGACCACTGCTAATATTAGAAATCGGGCTGGCCCACGAGCTTTTGGTTTCCGAGTCCAATCCTAAATTTGGGTAAGTTGACACCTTACTTGATAGGGACAATAGTTGAATTTCTCTTTAAAATTATAAATCAAATAAAATAGTTGCGTTTGATTTGACGTGGATAACAATGATATCATTATTATTACTATAAGCACAATAATATTCGGAAGTGTTTATACTAAATTCGGAAATTGCGGGCTCAACTGATTTGAGCAATACATAAAATCAACGGTGTGCAGAGAATATTATAATCCGAAAACACCATCTTATCCTAATTGCTCTCAATTTCAAGATATTAGACGCCTAAAAATGACATTTAGAAGCCAGCCTGTTGATGGAGACGCAACTACGACTCTACTTAATTATTTCTTATAATAAATTAATAATACTATCAAGAGCATATGTAGCTTGAAGGTGATATGTTGATCATAGCTACGCATTTTTTTAAATAAATAAATATAAAATAAAATAAGAAGAAGTAGGAGGAGGAAAATAGATGATTTGGAAAGAACCACCTTTCCGAAAGTTAAAAGGGTATTTTATAGGGTGAGATGAAGAAGAGCAGCCGCCCCAATCGACTCCCTATATTCTCAAATCTAGGTTTCAACTTTCAACTTTAACCCGTTTGATAATTTGTTTCGTCGTGATAACAAAGTTATCGTCTGTTTAGTAGTATGTTTAGTATCCTGCGTCTGTTTGGTAGAATTCTGTTTATATCCTTACTACCGTATTTTAATGACGGCTTGGTGGTTTTATCTGTTTGGTAGCTACATTTTTGCACTATTTCTTTTAGGATTTGTAACTCTCACCAAGTGGTGGGTTAAACCCAATTGAACGAGACATTTTAACTAGATGAAACCTAACTAAAAAGTGAGTGCAAATCTATCATCCTAATCTAACACAACTCCATTTAAATTATCCATTTCAAATTATCTATAACAAAAATTCAAGGTCAATGTATAAAAATATAAAAATATTTTTTTGAAGAAAAAGAAACGCATAAGACATGATAAACCATGGTTATGCAATTCATGAGCCATGGGAAGTTGCTGAGCAACTAGAATCCACTTGCAATTAACCGTGGTTAAGTTATGACTTGGGTAGTTGTGCCAAGGGACTGAATTTGTATGATCTTACGATTAAGTTCATGCACCAATCAGGTGGGATCCAAAAGATTCAACAGTAGCATTTATGCATCAAATGTCATGTTTCATGAAATGCCAATTCTGCCCCACTATTTCTTGATATTGACATTCAACTCTGTGTGTATGTGTGTGAAATATAGTCTTCTAAGATATCTATGTTTTTACGCGGTGAAACTTTATTCAAGATTGTGCTTCAGTTATTGATCAAAGTTCTAAGCCTAATTTTTTTAGCTCTAAGAAAAATTGCGAGTAACTAAGATTTAGTCGTATGGTAATTTACTGACCAGTTGACATTTCTAGTAGTTCATTAACTTCAATTAATACCAAATTGAACGGTGAAGAGGCAGAATTTATGGTATTTTATAGGTCTAGTACAATTAGTAGAACTTATCCTTGAATTTCTTCATAGTTTATTAAGAGCTACTATATAACTAAAAAAGGAAGGCTAAATAAAATTGTACCGGAAGCATTAATGTATATACCAATATTAGCCCAAAATCGTTGAATAGTAGAGTTTCACGGTCATCCATTCATCCTTAAACATGCATGCATATATTTGAATGTTTAATTTCTAAACTAGAAAACTATTCATTTGCGCATCTTAATCAATCCTATCATCTTCTTTCAGAAATAATAATAATAATAATAATAATAATAATAATAATAATAATAATAATAATAATAATAATAATAAATTTATATCCCTTTGTTGATAGAATGCACTTACTTATAAGATAAATCTGTCCCTCGTTGTAGGTTCCCATAAGAAAAAAAAATACTAACAATTAATAAATTTATGGCACACTTTTGGTAGTACATTTTCTAAAAAATACAGTAACGAAACGTGTCTTAGACTCTTAGTAAAATAATGACGGCGCCAAATAAGCAAAACGAAAATATCGGTCCTGGTGGTGGCCATATTTAGGGGTGAGCAAAATATTCAAAAATCGAATAATCGAATCGAATCAAACCGAAAAATCAACTTTGGTTCGGTTAATTCAGTTATTTCAATTAATTCAATCAAAACAAAATTAAAATTCGATAATTCAGAATTTTTTAACAGAATAACTGAAAATCGAATTTTATATATATAATATTATTTATTTATTTATTTATTTAGAATTATAATTTTAATATATCCATATCCTTAATCATATTTAATTATCTCTTACTCCCTATTATATCAATATATAATATTTACAAAATATAATATTATTTATTTATTGTATAATATTATTAAATAATTTTTACATAATATTCTATATATATAACATATAAAATGTATTTTTACATATTATATCAATATATAATATTATTTACTTATTTATTTGAAAATTATATTTATTTTGTTAAAATTCGGTTAACCAAAATAATCGAAATATATTTCGGTTCGATTCGGTTCGGTTATTTTTTTGGAAAAATCGATTAATTCGATTTGATTATTTTTCGTCCAAACCAAATAGAATACTCACTTTCAGCCATATTTACTCTTTTCGTCTTCTTTGAGACTTTGAGTTGAAGTCTCTAAAACATATACATATTTCTTTTTCTTTGAAACAATATACATATTTAACTTCAACAAAAATCCAGGTTCGTGAACGCACGAATAGGACATCAAAATTCATAATACTCGATTTGTGTATATAATATATAACAAGAAATATTAACTATAATTTATAAGAAGAAGACGTGAAATACCACTTTTTGCAAACCAAAAAACTCAACACCATTATATAGCTATAGTTCTATCTATTAAAGGTTTTAATTACTACTAAATTTTAAAGTTAAACTGCCATCACGTTGTAGACCAGGCTCCACGTGACGACACCGTTCATGTACGATAATGACTCAACACCCGAAATTCTGCCTCATGACTTCCAGCTAGGGGTGAGCATTCGGGCGGTTCGGTCCAAAACCGAACCGAACCCGAAAAACCGAAAAACCGAATTTTTTAAAAAACCCAAACCGAACCGAACCGAATTAATGTACAAAACCGAACCGAAACCGAACCGAAATATTCGGTTTGGTTCGGTTCGGTTCGGTTTTAACCGAATTAAAATTAAAATTAATATAAATATTATAATATATATAATATAATATATAAATATAATTATATATATATAAATATATATAATATTAACCAATTTAAATATTAATAATATAAATAACACATATATATATAATATATATATATAAAAAATATATATATAATAATAATTAATTGGTGGTTCGGTTTAAAACCGAATTTTTAACTAAATCAACCCGAACCGAATTAATTCGGTTTGAAAATTGAAACCGAACCGAACCGAATTATTGTTAAAACCGAACCAAACCGCCCATTTCGGTTCGGTTCGGTTCGGTTTTTCGGTTCGGTTCGGTTTTGCTCACCCCTACTTCCAGCTAAACTTTATCTAAATTTATTGATTATAAATTCCCATATTTGTCCCTCCATTTTCCAAAAGTAGCTATAGCTCAAATGGATCAATTCCCTTATAATTCCACAATCCGAAAGCAGCAAAACAAACATAAGAAACGGCTAAGCGAGGAGCAAGTGAGGCTATTGGAGTCCAATTTCAACTTCAACAACAAGCTGGACCCCGAGCACAAGTCGCGCCTTGCCCTTGAGCTCGAGTCCGCCCGGACAAGTGGCGATATGGTACCAAAACAAGCGCCCGTGACAAAATACAAGGGCTAGAGGTGGACCACAAGGTCCAGCAGCTGCGACTCAAGAGCGTGTTGGCCGATAACTCGAGGCTCAAGGAAGAGGTCGAGAGGCTCAAGGTGGAGTTGACTAGGGCTCAGGGTGCCGCCTTGGGCCCTTTCAACTCCTCTAGTTCACGAGACGAGGTTGATATGGAGAGTGCTTTGTACACGTCTTTAGTTGGGGGCGGAGGCCCCTTTGGGGGGGCGCTCGATGGATATGCTTTCTTTGGATAGTTCGTCTACTCGAATCCTTTGGTAAAACTCTTGTATGTCTAATTAATTTGTATTTTTAGTTGTTTTATTAGGATTTATTATAAAGGGTGAGTTTTAATTAGTTGTTTATGGAACGTATATATGTTGTCTTAGCACAGTATTTTTGTAACCGGAAATTAATCAGTCATTAAGGAACATAATTAGACAAGTTGGTTGTGCGGATGTACTGAATCTAATGGCACTAACTTATGTAATATACATCTGTATTTCATATTCTGTCGTCATATCTTTACTTATATACACATTACATGAATTTGATGACATCACATGTATCGATTAATATAAAACTGAAACCTAGATAATGCTCTAATGCCTGGATCATCTTACTACGAGGGTGTTTGGCTAAGCTTATAAGCTCCCCAAAAACAACTTATGTTGTTTTTAAGCAAAAATAAACTTATAAGTTTATTTTGGGAGCTTGTAAGCTCAGCCAAACACCCTCTACGTCTCCCCTTCCATCCTTAGATTGTGGTCGCGTGTATAAGAATTGATAACTAAAGCTCATGTTTAATTATGATTACTATGATATAAGGTTCTGAGGTTTTGCCAATCAACTTTTATTGTGTATAAATATTCTATGCAAGCTACAATATTACAGCCAACCTTGGAATGAAATTAACATGAGATCATTATTTTTTTCTGTCGTAGCATTAAAATCAGATCTCATCTCTAAATTCTATATGCAACCAACTCAAATGTATGTATTTCTATCCATAGCCATAGATAGAAATTCGTGTTATACAAGCATCTTGATATATATAAGAGAGATAGAGTTAGGTTCAAATGATAAATATTTTTATCCTAAAAACTAAAAATTTGCTATGAAAATTAATAAATCGGCTGTAAAAGTTATTGAATTCAAAAATTTAGAATTTTTCACCCGGGTTCAAATCCCATGAGGAGCAAAATTTCTATTTTTTTTTTATTTAGTAACTTTCCGATGGATTCATCAACTTTCATAGCGAATTCATTATTTTTTTTGTTCTCACGTCTCACGATAAAAAATGGTTCTCACTTTAACCCTCGTGTGAGAATGAGATTCAAATCGAAACTATTTTTAACTTGAGAACTAAGAACTACGAATAAAATGTATTCGCTATGAAAGTTAGTGAACCGTTAGGAAAGTTACCAAATCCAAAATTTTAAAATTTTCACCCAGGTTTCAAATCATATGACGAGCTTTTTTCTTATTCAATAACTTTCTCAGTGGATTTATCAACTTTCACATAGAATTCATCATTTTATGGTTTTCACGATAAAAATGGTTCTCACGTGTATATATATATATATATATATAGGAGTGGATCAAATGAGAACCACATCTTTTTTCGAACTATCACGAACCATGATAAGGCGTTGAAGATGATGCACAAAGCGGTATAAAGTTGTGCATAACGAAAACTTTCTAAAATTATTTTGTTGTTCAACAATTTTAGAAAGTTTTCGTTATGCATAATTTTCTTGTTGTGCATCATCTTCAATGTCTTATGATGAGTTTCAAGTTTCAAAGATGAGTTCATCGGATCCAACCCCTATATATATATATATATATATGGGTTGGATCCAACGAGAACTCATTTTTTGAGAACTTGATGTAGATATATAAAAGTTGATGAACAAAATCTATAAAGTTGTGCTTAGTGAAAATATTCTAAAATTGTTGCACAATAAAATAATTTTAGAAAGTTTTCGTTATGCACAACTTTATATTGTTATGTGCATCATATTACACGTCTTATGCATAATTCGCAGAGTTCGTAAAAAATATATAGTTCTCATTTGATCCACTCTCTATATATGTACATATATATAGGGGTGAGTTATTATAAAACTTTTATTATCCTATAAATATGAGAACAATGCATTCTCCTTAGAAATTACTACACTAAATAAAAATATTTGAATTTTTCGCCCTCATGAATTGAACTCATGTGGTGCACAATGCACTCATCTAGTAAAATGATACATCATCGTAGATCTTCATGATCTAATGACTGAAAATGGTTTTCACGTTCTCACTTTAAATAAGGTTTCATTTGAACCTACTCCTATATATATATATATATATATATATATATATATATATATATATATATATATAGTAAGGTTGAGATAAGAATCATTTTAACATGAGAACTAAGAATCATAAAATTTCACTATGAATAAAACGAATTCGTTATGAAAGTTGATGCATATGTGGGAAAAGTTACTGAATCCAAAAATTCGACATTTTTCACCCGATGTTCGAATCCCATGAGGACGAAAATTCTATTTTTTTAGATATTTTTGGATTCAGTAACTTTCCCGATTGATTCATCAACTTTCACAACGAATTCATCATTTTTTGATTTTCACTATAAAAATGGTTTTCACGTTAACCCTTATATATATATATATATATATATAATTTGCTGAGTTTATTTCTCTTCAAGTGCAAAAACTTATTTTAAAAAGCTAGTACTATTCTTTTTTTTTCTATCAACAAGTATAGGGTTGATATTTGAAGACGTAGAAGAATAGTTGAAAAGAATTTGCGATGGTGTCATGAAGAAAGAAAATAGGCGTGAGTCTAGTTTTGTGTTCTTGCTTGTGAAGGAGGAGATTTGCGAGAATTTGGCAGAAGATTATCTGGATTGAAAACTAGGCCCAAAATAGAGACTGTTCCTTAAGAAATGCACATATTGGAGCTGGAAAGCAACATCTTTATTTCTAAAATTAAGTTCAAATTCAGGTAACCGACATAGAAGATGGATTTACTTCTGCTTAATAACAAACTCATACCATAAGAAAGAAAAACCACACACCGGACCCACAAATTAAACACCCAAAGATAAAAATGATTTTTACAAGAAATAAAATGAAGTTCCTTAATTAAAAGTGCATCGTGATTTACACAAACACGAAGTAATCAAAAAATGGTGCTTAAATCGAAATTCATTTGGTAGGGAGCTGTTTAGTCTGATGGTGCTATCAATTCTCAAACTAAATTTAATAAATAAATTGATGTGACGATGTTGGAGAGTGAGAGTCACACAGTCAGTTTTTTACAACTGTTTGGGGCAGGGATATAGTGATCATTATTATTTTAACCAATGTTTTAGTTGGTTGAAATAGTCGAAATGTTTTTTACAATTATGAAGTAACGGGGGTAAGAAAGAATACAGGGGCTTTATTTTATTCTAGTTAAGATTTTTAAATTGGGGGCTACAAAGATAGAAACTTCTAATAAAATAATAGTTACAATTTAATTAACGTCAGGGCTACCGAGGGAAAAAGAGTGTGCCGAGGGAGAGAGGATCAATTTGATGAAGCCCAAAACTTACATAATTTAATTAACTAAGAACCCTGCTTTAAACATTGGGCTTAAGCCGTTCTCTTAAGATATCAATTTTATTGTGGTTTTAAGGGCAATTGCTGTGAATTTGTACATTTTCTGGGACGCCTCTAGCTTTATTAGTTGGGCCGTTCCAGCAATTTTAACTGTTCTACTTAAATGGGCCAGAGGCCGTACAGCAGGCTTATAGTTGTTTTGCACTTTTATTTGTAGTTAATTGTATGTAAATACATAAATTATTAATCAATTTTGGTTTAAACATAACAAAGAAGTTGGTAATAAACTACATAAACTGTGTAAGTGTTTGAAATTTGGCATGAATTCAAAATTAAATGAAAATGGAGTTCTACGTGGTACACAAATTCAAATTCCGAACAAGACATAGGTATGCATCAAGGTGACATTTAGTTGGTTTCCAGCCATCTTCTATTATCAAAAAAACCAACAACATTAGCACCACTCTAAACCTATTGTCCAGATATTTCCATCATACCTTCTATTTGTTCATCGGACTCCGATCAACCGAGTTATTGGTTAATAAACTTTGGGTGACATAATTGTGTGTGCGAGTTCAATTAGAGTTTAGAGTCTGAAATTTGATGTCCTATCGACTTCGAAATTGAAATGCGATTGAGGATTTTTGAAGCCCATGACGTGAGCTGGCTGACCATGTTTTCAATTTCCTTGTCAAATATTTGGCGACAAACTAATAGAGCCGAAAATTTGGTGGACAAAAAAAATAGAGATTGTGCTAGTTCATTTGAAATTCAACAATTTGATGCTGGATCGGAAAATTGAATTAAGGGATTTGGTAGTACAGGACTATAGGAGCCTGATTGTGATCTCAATTTCAGTACGTAACGAAAATACTTTTTGATATAATGTGTATACCCGTTAGACAGAAATTTGGAATATGTTAAATTAAACATTTGTAAAATTTGTATATTTTCTTGCCAACCTTTTTTTATTGCATTAAAAACAGAATTTCAATCATTTATGTTTTTACAAGTAATTAACCCTTTTACTTTTGTTTTCTTTATTTAAGAAACTTTTAGTAAATGGGGAAGGATCGTATACTTTCCAGGATGGTATGAAACGGATAATAACATACGAATTCTAAGATGTCTTCCACCAATTCAGTGTAGTATACACTTCAAAATAGATAACTTTATTTTAAGCTAGGGGTGAGCAAAAAATCCGAAAACCGAATATCCGATACGAATCAAACCGAAATTTAAAATTCAGTTCGGAATTTTCAGATTTTCGAATCGGATCGGATTGAAATTTTTCAAAATTTTGGATTTTCGGATCGGATCGGATCAGATTGGATTTTTTAAATCCGAAAATCCAAATTATATATAATTTATATATATAAATAATATTTTATTTAAATATTTTTAAATTTAATATAAATATATATAAGAATTAACAAAAATTGGTTTTGAATTTTCGGTTTTTTCGGTTCGGTTCGGATTTTTTATAAAAAAATTCGAATTTTCAGATTTCGGATATTCGGTTTGGATCGAATTTTTCTCTCAAATCGGATTTTGGATCGGTTCGGATTAGCAAAAATCGAACCAAAACCGAACGCTCACCCTTATTTTGAACTTTTCATTTACTTGATTATTACGTTCAAGTTTGAACTTGAGTTTCACTTGCTTTATACTCCCATCGTACTAATTATTTTTCATAAATGGTAATATTTTAAAACTCATTTAATTACATATTTCTATTTAATTTTTTGATTTATTCATGCATTAATTAATAGTTAAAGAATAAATATGACCATATTAGAAAGTTATTAATATAATTTTCTTTTTCAATAATTTTTCTTAATACTTGTAAAGATTTCAATTAGTTTATATAATTGGGATGGAGAGAATATTTTATTTCAAAGTTAATTCTTCTTAAGTCAAGTTGTTCCTTTTATTACAATCTGGAGATAATGTACTGATGGCCTTAAATGTGCTAGTCCCATCCCTAAAGAAATGGTTAATATTGTAATTACAATTTTAAAATATTTCATTATCGTGTTTCTTTTTCTTTTTATACCGGCTTCATCTTACTTGTTGATCCGTTCTTGATTAAGATCTGGATTACTTACATGATTTTTAACTTTTTTTAACAATTTCTTTCATATATCAAGTGGTGTTCATCTTAAATTTTAATAGACATCAAAGAATAAAATTTTATGTTGCAAATTGTTGTATGAAAGTGTGACCATCTCATACTGAATTGAGTTAAGATTCAGATTCTTATTCATATTTAATACCATATTGTGATAATAAATACCAATAAAATTATAAATATGTTATGACAATATAAATTCGAATTTAATTTTTTACTCATCAATTACTATGTTACAGACTGTGTTTATTATATTACTATTTTACTCGAAGTGATGTGATGGTTAATGGAGCAGACTCATTCAACTCACCACTCTTTTGACTTGAAGTATAATCTTAAATATAAAGTGGGCCTAAATAGTAAATACAGATTGCCAGGAAATTTCAAAGTTCGAGTGACGTATTGAAATTTTGAAGAGAGAGAGAGAGATATTAAAGAAAGATGATTACGTTTGGAATTACGCCACGCTCCCATTAAAGAATCAACAATAGGTTTCGTAAGCACACCTTGAATGGTCGACACGATTAACCACTTTCACGTATTTACAGTTTTTAGCTGACCTCACTACACCACGATTTTGAAAGCTGCTTATTTCTTTAGATATAAAATAAAGTGAAATTATATACAACTTTCAAAAATATGTACTCCCACCCAATATTTTAATTTACTACGTTACATGACCAATTTATTCTACTGTTTTCGATCGATCGAAAACAGATATTAGTCGATCGAAAATAAGGAAATTAGTCTATTTATTCAATTTATCCACACATTCCTTGTTTTCGGCCGACTAATTTTCGATCGATTAATGTATATTTTCGATCGATCGGAGATAATACTTTCTCGATCGAAAATAAAGAAATTAGTCTATTTTTTTAATTTATCCACATGTTTTCTTGTTTTCGATCGACTGATGTCTGTTTCTAGTCGATATAAGACAATACTTTCTCGATCGAAAACATACATTAGTCATCGGAAACAAAGAATTAGCTTTTTTTCAATTTATCCAAACATTTACTTATTTTCAGTTGACTAATGTTTGTCGGTTGAGAAAGCCTTCTTTCTAGTCAATCGGAAACAAAGAAATTAATCTATTTTAATGTAATAGGTATATAGGGTATAGAAAATTTTAGAAAAGGTTATGGGTGATGTATGTTTTAATAAAAATGGTTAATTAGTTTTGGATCCCTAAAATAAAAATAATTGAGTTTAATCCATATTTAAATTCATAATTGATCAGATCAAATCATATCTGACCTTTTCATTTGTTGCGGTTCCTTGTTCGTTGTCTTTCTACTCTTTTTTGTTTTTATGTTGATATCCAACTAGTACATTTGCATTGTTAGTTCCTTCACACGTATATAAGTGTGGATTTTTTTTCTATTGAAACTTTTAGAATATTATACAACATAAATTACATCATGGAAAGTTGTATTTAGCTTCTCCTTCACCTTTAGGGGTGCTTACCAAATCGAAATTCTCCAAATTCAATAACTAATATCGAAATCGATTGGTTAATCGGTTATCCAATAAACCGATCGGTTAGTCGGTTCTGTTATTGGATAACCGGAATTATCTAAATTAAATTTCTTTATTTACTTATTTGGCTAATTAAATTAATTTTTAATTTAATAATAATTATTATTATTTCAATATAATTAGACTTATTTTTAATTTAATAATAGTAATAATAAATTATTAATTATTATAATTTCGGTTATTTGAGTATATCCATTCGGTTATCGACATACCAGATAATTGAAAATATTCTTAAACTAATAACCGATATCGATCCAATAACAGATTTATTGGATTCCAATAACCAATCGATATTGATTCGATTAGATAACAACCGATATTCAATATCCGTTTATCACCCCTATTCACCTTAGATTAAAGTCTAATCAAACTCGAATTCAAATTGCCGCCGTCTAGAGTTTGTAGACCGGGCAATTAAAGTCAACTTGGGGTGTTGGGCTTAGTGGATTATTAAAAAAATGTTAATTGTATGAAACGCGTTATTTTGATTTTGGGGATTTATATTGATCCTTCCATCAAAAAAAAGCAAAAACAGAAAAAGAATTTAAAACAATTACGCACTAGATCGGTCAACTGCGTTGATTGAGGTCGCAATAACGACATTTGGATTATTGTTCGAAACAGACAAGTATATGTAATATGTGTAGCATACAACATTTTAATTACGTAATTGATATCGGCCTACTCATCGATAGATATTGGCCTTATCATCATTACACGGTCACATCATTATACGTAGACGTAATTCCTCAAAACTCGAAAATTAGTTGCGGTATTCAAAATGAAATTAGTATATTAAATATTGAGATATTTGCACCAGACTTAATGTAATTGTCATCGCTAAATCTAGTATAAAATAAAAAAAATTGTAAATATAAAATTATAAATTAATAATCTTTTGTAATGTTCGTTGTGTCAACTAAATAAATTTCAAAATGTAATCTTTTGCCTTGTGCAGTTCGATTTTAAGTGTAAATTATGAAAGAATGTTTCTGAAGATTTTAAATCAGATTTCAAATCTTAAATTTCTTTTACTGTAAGATTTAAAACCAATCATAAATAAAAATACAAATAGAAAAATATCGTCAATCCTAGAATTGTAAGTAAATAATATTAGAGTGAGTTGATAAGTAAAAGATTGGAAATGAAAATAATGATAGTTATCGACTTATCGTCCACGTTGGGTTTGACCAAATGAAACGTGTTTACAAATAGGAGTGCTATTTTGAAATCTAGAGGGCCTAGTGACCTGTTTGGCAGACTGTATTAGCGTCTCTAATGAAATTATATATGCATGATATTATTATAAATTGTAAGATTTTAAATGATACACCTCGAAAACTTAAGTAGTCCAGATTGAGCGATAATCAACATGAAGTGGCGTAAACGAATTTAATGACTATTATAATTAAAAATGGTTTCAAATCAACCGGATCCTGGACAGAAGAGTACAGGTAGATGATAATTGATAAGCAAATAATTGAATAATTGGAATAATATAAAAATAGCAATTTATTAAGCACGTTGTATTCATTTATTTTTAATAAATTCTCTTTTCAGGGAAATCAGTCATTTTGCATGTGAAATATGCTAAAGAGTGTCGGGATCCAAGTTCATTGCCGACTTCTAATTTAAAATAAGATAATTATTAAATAAGTTATAATTCTGAAACGTTTCAATGATCTTTTGATTTAAATTAAATTTAAGATTTCTAATTTTTCAAGGTTAAAATGACCTTTCATCCGATACTAGATTTTAACCTATGCCATTCATAATTACATATTTTATTTAACCAACCACGGAGTGTTCAAAATATTTCTACTGGCACTATACTATATATGTCCTCAGCGAATATAAAATATACTGCGATTTTCTTGTTTATAATTATATATTCTCCTTCAAAAAAACAAATATTTTGTATATATATAGGAATGAGTTAATGTACATACAATCCTTAACATATATAAATTAGAACAAATTATGTCCATTAGATTTAAAAATATAATGGTTATTTTTAATTTTGTATTTGAATTAGTTATATGCATATTTTTTCATATAATTATAAATTGAATCTGAAGTGTTCATATTGATTTATCAATTATTGATATTTATCCGTATGATTACAGTATAAGGAGTATCCACACAATAATTAAGAAAGTGATTATTTCAAACAGCGAATTAAAAGTTAAATTTATCAGGTACATTTAAAATAAGAAAAGAAGTAAGGTTGTGAGACGTCATTTAATAGGTCAGTTTATAAATTGTAAAAGGCAGGAGCGAAAAGTGGAAATAATAATTAAGGTGAAATCAGGAGATGGGTTCCCTGACATTATTCACGAAGAATTGGTGTATACAGAGCAACCCTCCCTCGTCATCCTCGTGAATTAACATTTGTGATTGAAGTCATTCAAAGCGACAAACTACTAAATACAAATAACGGGAAACTTGTTTTGCTTTTTCCAGTTTTCTTCATACTTTTTATTTAAAATATTTTTTATGGACCGAGGTACTAGTTTACTAGTCGTTAAAAAAATTAAGTAAAACCAAATTGTTTTTTTATGTAAAGATCGGGGCAAATTTGGAATCCATTTATAAATATTTCAATAAAAAAACTATCAGTGTAATTGATTTTTATGCTTGGATGCCATGTTGTTGCAAATGGACCACTTAATTAGGGACAAACGAAAGCATCAGTGATGATGTGCAGATTTGACAATTAACTAAAAACACAGTGGTTGGGCCTACCTTCTTTTTTTGAAGGATAATACTAGATTTTTAGAGTTTTACCTCTTTTGTAATTCCGGCATCAGTCATTCGATTTTACAGCATCTTGTATTATAATAATAGAATTTCCTAGCTTTCATGTGGTTCAATTAAATTGTTGGATTCTATATAAAGAAATTGTTGGATTTTTGCCATGCTATTACCATAATACTAAATGATTATTCACAATCGGAGCTAATCAGAATATAATTAAAAATTGAAAGACTTAATTGAAAAAAAAATTCAAAAAAACTGTTTATACATTATTTATTTCCTTTCACAAGAGCGACGACTTGATAACATTGGGTACGTTTTCTATTTCACCTACAAGTTCAAATTTGGTAGATAATTTATTATTAAGTATTAGTAGTGATGCCGTCTTGATAGACAATACTCCATGATCTAAGATTGAAGAATAATATATTATAAAACTATAGGTAATGAAGACCCAGAATGATGCAACTAATGTAAACACACTATGTACAAAAATCAACCCCAAAATCATATTCTACAACATTTTTCCAACCTCCATTTCTACTCTCGACCATCCTGAAGAAAACGTTTCAATGAAAATTCAAATAAAAAAAGAAAAAAGAAGAGAATATTAAATTCCTTCTAATCCAAAATTCCGGAGGATCGAGAGAGACTCCGTCAAAGCCATAGAGCCCTAGCTTCTCTTAATCTCGGCACTAATTCGCCCGAGATATGAGCTCCCATCACCTGCTCCAGACCTCCGAAAAGTTCTCCGCCGACAAACACGGCCGGAAACTGCGGCGAGGCGCCGACAATCCTCGACAATTGATTAGTTACGTCGCCTTCGTTGTGCTCGTCGACGTCGAGAATGGTCGGATTGACGCCATGGCCGTTCAGCAAGAGCTTCACCACGTGGCACATGCAGCAACCCTTCCGCGCGAACACCAGAACCGCGTTCTCCGCCACCAGCTTTCTCAAATTCACAGCGCCAGCGACGGATTCTCCGCCGGATTCGAGGTCTCCGGGAGGCGGAATGGCGGATCCGCCGGCGGAGGCGGCGGGGGAGCAGGTTCCTGTAGTGTAGCGCCTTGTGCATGGTGGGTGGTAGTACTTAAATCAGAGAGGGAGAGGAGAGGGAGGGGAGGGAGGGAAGGAGGGGAAAGGGGAAAGAGAAATGTGAGTGGCGTTGGCTATATAATTAGGAGGGTAGACTCCAACGTCAACGGCTGTGACGTAATTTCAGACGTCAGGGTCACTGTTCACGACGTGTATCTACGTCATTTGGCTGGAGGCCAGCAGATTCCAAGTAGCAACGTCCGTTTAGACGACGGCAATTGGATACGGTCAATTGGTGATAAGTGGTTAATGAATATAATAATGATAGCTATAATTGTTTGGTTAATATAGTGGTGCCAATTTACACTGCTGGAGTTTTCAGCATGATTTCGCAACTAAAACAGTAAAACGAGTTAACATGTGTTGGGGCCACCGACCACGGACTCCCGTATAGTTTATAATCTATACATATAAATTTATCATTTAATTTTTATCTTTTAATTAAAATGTATTATTTACATTGAAGAAAAATATTATTTGCACTTAAAAAAATTATCAATATTCTTACATGCGGACGTCCACATCGGAGACCATCTCTTATCGTTATAATGCGAAAATTATGATATATTATTTCTTTATGTATATACTAATACTTTTTATTATAATATTTTTATATATTACGATAATATCTATTTTTATCATAATTGTTAATCATATAAAAATTACTGGTCAAGAATAGTGCCTAGGGCATTACAAACGATTTGAGAGCAACCTCAGGCAAGCTTCATCGGGTCCTAGGGTAGTCTTGTAAGAAGGTTTGCAACGAGGACATATATATCGTATACACAGAAGGAGTTACTGGCATAATTTGTTGTAGCATTATGCACTCTAACCCCTAGGGATGTCAACGGACGGATTTTATCCCACCGTAACCAATAAATTAAGATTGGTTACGGTTCCTGAACCTACCAAGAACACCGGATCCGGACCATGAGTTATGGTTAGGATCGGGATATCCATTCTAACCTACACCCGTTGGCCGCTTACACCCAAATCCCCAAAATTTTCAATTTCATATTTCAAATTTCAACAAAGGAAAAATCTTTATTGGACTAAAATATAAAATATATTATAAATGAATATAAAATATTTTGAACATAATCGTATTTTGATTTTGAAAAATTAACGTATTTTCGTCCTTGTATCGTATCATATTTCGTCGGCCCATAAGAAAAATCTTTTCAAAGTATTCAGCTCCAGAACCATGTTTTGCAGCTTGTTTCCATAAAGTTTCCGAGCCATTGCCAAAACCGTAGATGTCTTCCCTGTTCCCGGCGGTCCATACAGCAGCAGATGGGGCAATCTGTTCCCAGTTGCTAATCTACCAACTGTGACACAGAAAACTACGTAAATGAGCAATACATAAAAGAAACTAAGCATATAATTATGCACACTCACTCACAATCGTGAAGCAAACCCTTAAACTCACGATATTAAATAACAAGAACTACCAATGAAGATATTAATGTAATAGTAGTAAATAGTAATCACTAAATGCAAACATGAAATGACACGCCAGATGCACAAATGAATTGGAGAAACATCCCATAATCTTAATTCTTAAACAAAAGTTACAGAAGATTTAAATTTGTAGACAATAATGGCATTGCTTGACGAAATTCCAACACGATTCATACATACGGAACGATCAACGTCTACAAAATTTAAATGCTTCCATGCACATGAATTATCCAGACACCTAGAATTCATTAGACATCAAATTCTTCAACACGCAACTGTCAAAATAGGCACACACAAAAAAAAAAAACAGCACTCACGAGGCCAGGGTTTTTCACGAGTGATTGCCAAAACTAAGCCTACCAAATGTTCGGCAAAATGCGAAAAGAAAAATATAGAACAAATTGAAAGCGTAAGTTACTGGTCTCAACAATGTCGCGGTGCGCGGCGACGTCGTCTAGAGACTGAGGGCGGTATTTCTCGACCCAAGGGGTGGCTCTGGTGTCTCCCGGAGCAGCTGAAATGACGATGTTCTTGCCCTTGAGGTTGGACTTCGTGGTGGAATTTAAGTTGCCGTTGTCGTCGTCGACGTCCATGACATCTATCATATCCTCCATTCTTCTCAAGGTCGAAAACAACGACGCCGTCACAAGATGTGTTTGTAAATTAATTAATATTTCATAATTACACTCAAATGTAAAATGCTCTTACAAAGAAAGTGGATATGTAATGCTAAAAAAAAAAAAACTGACCGGGTCGGACCGGAACCGGACAAAATGGGCAGGGTCTGAACTGGTTCGGGTCCAAGCGGTTCTAGAATTAGAACCGGAACCGGAACCGGAACCGTTGCTTTAAAATTTAATGGGCTTTGAACGGTTCCGGATCGGTCCGGGTAAAAACCGCCCGTTGACATCCCTACTAACCCCTATGGGCTTGGACTGTTACGTAAATTATTTATTTTCTCATCGTTTTTTGCCTAACATCTTTTTACAAATCATAATAGTGAATTTAATTAAATAATGTCAATTTCATATTATTTGTTGTTGATACAAATTTTATAAATTCTGCTATCTATTTCAATCCTTTCAATCATAATTTTAATCATGTTTAATTCCCTACTCGCGAAGCAAACCATCTCTGTATAGACCGCGATTCATACTTGATTGAGATTTGAGAATAATTGAATACAACATAGAATGAGATATATCATGAGATATGTGTAAAATTTTCATAATAATTTTCGCGGATCTTATTATTCTCACTCTTTCAAATTTCAATCAATTTCTAAACAAAATAATGACCGTAATTAATTCAACACTCATAGTAAATTAACTCACAGTTTCCGTGAGAATGACGCCCTACCTACCTTCTCTGCAATTCGTTAAGTGACTTCATGATTTAAGTTGGGAAATTGCACATCACCTCATTTCTATTGATAAAATATATTCACACATATTTCATTATAAGGTAGAATGTCATGAAATTACCTGTCAGCAGTAGTTATGTTACATCTTCTATTTTCGTATCATACATACACATAATATAGATTAAGTTACATTATAGCATGTCACATGGATTAACAATATCTTAGTCGTGCTTTTAAATTTATGCAACATTAAAAAACGACAGATAGGAAGAAGAGCATTCAAATAGAACACAATTAAGTTTGATGAAAACAATTAATTTCACCCATATCAAGAAATTGATGAATCACTGTTTATGTGGCATGAAAAAGGTTACAAAACAATTAAATCAGTTGGTTGCGCTGCAAAAATGTTTGGAGTAGAAGTGGACAAGTGAGCAGAGGTTGGTAATGTTGTGGGAAATTGGGAATCTTCCTTACTCATTAATATCAAAATTTATATTTTTTTATTCTTTATAAATAGATATCAAATTTGTTATATTTATACACACTAAAATTCTCTCATTTTTTATACTTAGAACGTTTAACTTTACTGCAAAAGTTCAATCTTTTTCTCTTTTCCTATGAATCCAAACCACAATACTTCATATAATTCTCAAAATTTCTCTTATTCTCAAGATTATTATCGAGCATATATGACAAAAAATCAACGATGACAACTGAATGTTCATTTTTTGTCATTTGTTTATGCACTTGTTGTTTATTTTCAATTTCGTATTGTAGTTCATGTTCTTTATTGTTTCAATTTCGCATTCCAATTGTTGCCATATTTTCTATTGTATGCTTATTTGTACTTTTTCAGTAGTTCTATTTTTTCTGCTAATTAAGTTTATTTTAATAATTTTTATTTATAATAATTATATTATAATTATAAATAAAATAATAATATAGAATGTTGTGGTTGGGTAGCTGGGGTGGTAAGGCATAAACCATTAAAATTATATATGGTTGGGTTGGGAGAAAGAATGAATATGTGTAGGAGCGAGAAATTAATTAAATATTGAAAAGATTGGTTGATTGGGTTATTTAGATGATCAAAGATAAACGTAATCCAAATGAACTCTTTTTTTTAGCACTATTGTGATTGGGGTTCCTTTTTTTTGATGCAAAAATATACTAACGGTGGAATTTGATCCTAAGTGATTCAACTAGTAAATAACACTCTTACCACTACACTATATACTTCCTCTTTTTTTTGAAGTGTCACTTGCTATCAAATCGTATAAACTAAGGAAGTATGTAAATTTATATTTATAACCTCATTAATTATCATGATAAATACATTCATACAACTAATTATCAAATTCTAAGAATATTAAATAAGAATAAATAGAAAATATATCATAATTTTACTCTCAAATTATAAACTATGACACTTATTAAAAATAAAACTAATATGACACTTAAAAAAGAATGGAGAGAGTACTTATATTGCTAAAGCTTTAGTAGCAAGTACGAATAAAGGGCTTCTAAATTTTGGGGCCATGAGCCGTCACCCAAGCCTGTCACCTGCCCTCAAGGCCGGGCCTGATTAGATAGATTATATTTTCGGTTCCATCAATTCCGGCATATGCGGCCTCAAATTACCAGTATGAGTCTCCTGTTGTACACATTCAACAAAGCACTAAAGCCACTACTAACAAACTTAGATAATCTCCAACAATCACTCTGCAATAGAGTCTCACTTTATTGTAGAGTGTCTTTCATCTCCAACGAGACATTTCACTTCACTATACATTAAAGTAAATGAATAATATCACTATACATGTAAAGTGATATTATTCATCATTCTAATTTTTTTTATTCAATAGTAGAGGTATACAAATATAATATTCCATTGTAGAGTTAAATATAGAGTTGACTATTAGAGATAAATTTGTGATTATTCTATATTTTATTTTACAATAATATAGTGTTTACTTTATTGTAGAGTGAATCATTGAAATTACTAAACCACAAATTTACCTGCTTCTAGATTAATTTCATTATATCATTCAATGCTATTCAGTTTTTTAAGCATAATATGTTTGTCGTACTCCTTAAGCCTTAGCTACGGTGCAACACTATAGAACCATATTTTCAACTTTTACATTAACTAAAGCAAATAACATGATAAAAAAATAATACAGACTAAGAGACACGATCCAAAAAATAGAGCTGTACAATGGTGCAGCTAAATAAAAACTACACTCTGCTCAACTTGAAACCTTGAAAAGACCCCAGCTTGGGCTGCTGATCGTCCGATCTCTCCGGTGATTCAATGCCATCATGGCTCGTAGAATCCAAATCCAGAGACAGCGAGGCGTCCAGATTAGCAGATGAGGGAGATGATTCTACCGAGCGTGGCCAAATCCCCTCTCCTCATAGCCAAGTTTCTCTTTGCTTTCGCTCGCCATCTCTTTAGCCCTCCAACCACTTCTTTGGGGAACACAGAATTTCCCATGGAAGTTCCCATCTGTCAATAACAAGTAGTTGGATCAGAATGTGGCGGAAAACGACAAGTCTAGGAGTTACTATTGCTTCACCTATGCTTACCTGAGTGACTAACGCGTATAATGGGAGTGTGACATAGCCGCAGAGAATGGGAATCAGCACTCCCATAGCCATCCTAATCACAATATCTTCAGTTTTGCGGTGGAAGCATGACCTCAGTCCAAACTTGTACTAGAGAGAGAGAGAGAGTTCTTGTTCTGATACTCACCCAAGACCATGAGAAGAATGCCTGTTGAAACGAGTTCTGCAGAAACCACATAACAAAGATGAATTAATCATAATTTGATATGAAAAAAACTAGATTAGCTAGATGATCATGATCAAGAAAATAGATTAATACCTGAAATAAGGTGAGGTGCATGAGGTGGGGAAGGAATTTGGGGCAATCAAACTAGAAGAAGTGATCGCTTGGTCTAACGAGCAGGGTTCCTCTGATCATGGGACTTATAACTAGTGTCCAAGCACATTTTTGTGATAATACCTTGTAGCTTAGTGCCAGCAATGAGCAGTATCTGCGACAAACAACGGATTAGTAGGCCGTTTATCAGATTATTGTACAATCTGATAGTTATGGAAGGGGAGCCACATAGTTATGGAATTCTGCATTTAGAGAGGTAAGGCAATTTGGTTAGGTTAGTTTTTGGAATCTGCAGTGTTTAATTGTTTTTGTTTAAGGCTTACCATATGCATTGAAGAAGATGAAGAGTACAGAGAACACCCAAATCCAGAGACTGAAAAACAGATCAAGCTGACATTATTAATGATCAAAATTCATATTTAGTAAATGGTGTATACTCTACCGCATGCCAACAGCCACCTCAAAATCTTTTTCGAGTGCTCTCTTGAGATACTTTTGGAAATCAAAGCTATTTCCTTCAGCAAAATGAGCCTGCATACAACAATAATAACACAATAAGATGACTTGATTTAGCAGTAACATTCCAAAATGTACAAGGGAAATCAAGAAATTACCACGATGAAGCCATGTCGAAGAGTAAAATAGTCTACTTGGTACACGGATCCAAAGAACTGTTGAAGAAAATTAACCTGGCAAAATTTGAAAAACATCTACATTGGTCCAACCATAATCATAAAAGTTGGAGGGTAGTTGATTGAGTATATATTATACCGGCAGACGCAACAATCTGTGTTCACTCCAATATCTAAGATGCCTCCTTCCAAACGAGGTTTGATGAATGAATTGGAACCTCCTCGGATCTATATCATAAACAAATGACCGATCAAAACGAAGGCCGATACTCTCGTAAAATTTGTGGCAATTTTTACTCGCAAACTATTGTTTTTGTAATCAATATCGTAAGCAAGAGTCATATCATGGCTTGAAGCAATAGTATACTTAAATGAGCCAAAAAGGTCATAACTAGTTTTGAATAGAAAATTAAACTCCATTGACAAACATAGTTGAAAGGGTCCCATTATTGTGAAGAAAGTGACAAGTTATACCTCTGCGGCACCTAGACTGAAGGTGAGTAAACTGGACAAAACGTGGAAGAAAGCCAAGAAAAATATCAACACCTGAAGCTCCTGGACACTAGCCCTCGACATCAACGACATCTTCCCCTGTATTCCATAATCATCAATCATATATCCAACACTGCTAATTCTGATCAAACTCAAGAAAGATAGGACAGGTTAATACATTTTCTTCACATTTAGGTTCCTCCTCTTCATCAGTTGTGAGGCTCTGGCAAGGAAGAAATGATTCAGCAGCGCTAATGGGAATGTATATGGTTGCAATTGGCTTTTCCAGCATCACCAGCGAGAACGAGATAAACCCCAAAAGCAGCAAGTCTTGCATATCATGCGTAATTACAGGGAAATATTTTTATTTTTTTCTTTAGAAAATAAAAGAAAAGAGAACCCTCCCCACCTGATTTGATCTTGTTAAGAGCTTCAAGGAGTGATTTTCTCCTCTTCCTCCCCAAATACTGCACGCAAAAGATGAACTAATTAACCAGCAGCGTGCATATAAACATGATGAAATTCGAGTATTAAGACTATATACATAGAAATAGATAAACATATACTATAAGAATGGGGGATTGCAAATTAATATAACCTTGGCTAATAAATGAAGGCCGTGCTCCAACAGAATGGAAATTGAATGGGAGATTAAGAAGTTTCAAACTTTCTATTCCATATCTGACTATTCTTTTTTTAGGTGTTTTTGCTTGAGCTGTACGAGATGAAAGTCTCATATACGGTTCTGAGGGGGGGATTTTCATCTATCTCAATAAAGTCTATGATTGGTTCAAGAACGTCTCGAGATTCAGGCGATTGCGGATGATATAACTAGTAAATATGTTCTTCCCATGTCAATATATTTTATTGTTTAGGGGAATTACGCTTACTTGTTTTTAGTACAAGTAGCTACAGGGTTTGCTATGACTTTTACTATCGTCCGATGTTATGAAGCTTTTACCTTTGTTCAATACATAATGACGAAGCGAACTTTGGTTGGTTAATCCGATCAGTTCATCGATGGTCAGCAAGTATGATGGTCCTAATGATGATTCTACATGTTTTTCGTGTATATCTCACTTTCTAAAATCTAAAAATTACAAATAAAAAAAATTCGTAAGAAAATAATTGTCTTGGGGCATCGAAAGATCTTTTTTTACTTTGATGAAAAAAATTCTATTTTTATATGTAATATATAGTTAAAATGGATTGGTCATACCTATCCAATAATCTAGAATCGAATATAAAGAAATCAGAAAGAAGCAAACAGTAGCCACCGCCCATGCCGGCGTCCTCTCAAGAGACGCATTTTCTTCTCCGCCGCTTTCACCAGCCATTTTCCGTCGCAGATATTTTTTTTATTGTTGTCGGAGAAACAGAAATAATTAAATTAGAGATGGCGGGCTGAAGCCCAGCCCCTTTGAAACGTATGTAAGTGAAGAGCGCCGCCGTGGTGCAGGTTAGTCAAAACTAATGGGATCATGAAATTATGAAAAAGAATGTAATACGTTAAATGAAAATTTCCCACGGTATCAAAGTAAAAGAAGTCGGGCCCGTACGTTGAAGCCGATGAGCGCGTGATGGTCACACATACCAATAAAATGGTTACACGTATTTGAAAAAGGAGGAATCAAACCTTCGCCTTATATTTACTGTTGCCAATAATTTCACCTTTTAAACATTGAAAAATATTCCAAACAAACATACTACTGTAAGTCTTGTAACTTTATCGTATCAATTTTACTTTCTTAGATACATTATATATTTTTTAATGTCTGAAAATGGATAGAACAATAATTTTCTGAGATGGATGAAGCAATTCTCGTCTCATTTGAAGTGCATACCGCATATAGTTAAATTCGAGATATATTGTTGTGATGACAGATTCTATACAATTCATTCAAAATGAATTTTACGCATCATTTAATTTCCAATTATATGTATTCCATGTAACTAGAGTAAGTAGAAAGTAACATAATCATGACAACAAATATAGCTACGATGTACTGAAAAATACAGTATAGTCATAACAATAAAATTTATTTTCGTAACACAGTGCATGATAGGTGATCAGGGTTCTTGCATAATAAAATCATTTCACATAATAGTAGAGGATAGTATTTACTACAAGAGAACCAGAGAAGCGGCACTCATGCAAACCAACATTTCTTTTGTTTTATAGAGTTTTTGAGAAATCAAAGAGCTTAGTTGCAATCATGATAAGGCTAGCTCGTACACAAAGTATTATCTTTTCAGATAATTTAGTGTTGATTTACACTTAAAACAGGATACATTCAGTGATATGATTTCATCACTGAGATATTAGGGCCTAGAAATACATAAGTAACCCGTCAGCATAATAATACACACATAGAAAAAGCACTGTCATCAAGCAACTACGTGGAAACTGGCCCTTCTTCATATCTTCTTCCCACCTTCCACCCTAAAAACGAACATCCCACTCTTCTCATACTTTGCATGAATCTTGAACTAAAAAGTAAAGCAGCAATAACAATGGTACCTGCGGTGGAAAGAGCTGCTTTCATGCCCTGCTTCTCACTTATCAGCCTCTCTACATGTGTTTAGAGCGCGATATCGAGAAGCCTGTCTCTTACAGCGTGCATGTTGCTTGGTTTAGTACAACTGCTAGCCATAACCTTCGTCACTAAAGGAGGTTGGTACAGTTGTTCCTCATTGCTCCCATGACCATAAGCAGAAGCAGATGCAGCAGCCTGATTATCCGCCTTACCAATTGCATTTATCCCCTCAGTCAGGGGGAACCCGAAGAGCCTGCAATTATCCTTACACATCGACACTAAATTCTGATTGTCCCTAAATAGCGGTTGAGTAAGGAGAGGACGATGAGTTAGCACCGTTGGGCAATCCACTTCAGGGGCTCCCGAGGATCTGAATCCATGCTGCTGATCGTCATTTGGGCCGATTTCGCATGGTGCAAATTTCTTCGGAATTCTCTGAGAAACACGGAAAGAATCCTGGTTGACAGTCTCATGCTTATTCTGATAGCCATGACGCAGTGATGTAACTTGTGAGCTTTGAGGACTTGACTGCTGCAACAATAGTACTGAAGAAGGTGATAGCCCTCGAACCATTGATGGCGAAAGGTGGGGACTAGGATTGTACTGGGGTGGGGTGGGCCAGCAATTGCCATTCCTGGACACCTGATTCCCATTATACACACTGCTAGCATTCTTTTCCTGTGGGCCTCTTCCATATGACAGGATGGGCATGGTTTCTTGACCTTGCAAGACCTTACGGAATTGAAAGGATTCGCTTGCTACGGTTCTCTCCAATGAATTCCGAGCATCTGCATGATGTTGCCTGATGCTGTTTCCGCCAGCGTGAAAGCCTCTGAGGCTAGGATATCCCCTAATGTCTGATAGGTGCATCCGGGAAGCTTCAGCTCTGGCATATGGAGAACCGAAAGGAAATACTTCTTGACCTTGCAAGACCTTTTGGAACCTTAGAGGCTCCCCAAAGTCTGAGACATCGTTCCCATCTGTAAGAAGCATATTCACAATAGCTATTAGTCTCAAAGAAGCATTTCCCATCCGGTGGGATTGGTAACAATTGGGGAGAAAAACCAAGCTGGAGCAAGGAGGAATATGTATGAACCTCTGTGAACAGGAGGATCGGGCTTGGATGCAGGGAAGCCTATCCTATTTCTTTTGGTGCCAGGCAATGCAAAGCTGTTGGGTCCAGACATAGGACCAGCCAGCTCAATCTCCCAAGGAGAAACCCTATTAACACGACTGACCTCCATATCATCCCATCTAACCTGCACCAATCATTTGAAGTTTCCATTATACTAATACAGCAAAGGATATAACAACATGGTAGGTTCGACACTCAGACCATGATGTATGTCACAAGAAGCCTCTAGTATAGTTTGCTTCAGATCAAACAAAAGAATACAATACAATTACAAATATAATACGGTATAAGCCTAAATCAACCAGCAACTAACCAGTAAGCACTTCCACTTTGAACCAGGCCATCTTGCAGGATCCACATCACTGACACCGACAATTAGGCCACTGCACCTGCCAAAGCAAAATTAGTCTCCTGATACAGTATAACCGGGAAAGCTTAGAATGAAAAAAACCAACCTTCTCTCAGAAGAATCTTCTGTTTCAAAACGAATTTTGAACCTCATTCCACACGAAAAACTTTGTGCAAGGCTCTTGCGGAACTTGTGATGAGGCACAATAATATCTGAAGACCGCACTCTGCATAACATGACTAAAGATTCAGACGCCTAAAGTCGAAGAAATTAAGTATAAGAAGACAAGCATGTAACCTTAGTAAGAAATCAGGTGTTGAAGAAAAGTATAATTATGATCACAAAAATGGCATAAACCCGCAAACAACAGCAATAAAGGATCTGCAAAGATATAGTAAGAGGAAAAATTCCATCCATAGTCATAAAAAGTAAACGGGGGCTGTGCTTGCAGACATTGTCTGAATTCAGTTAAAAATCAAAAGAATAAACAATGGAAAGAATAGTGGCAGCTTAAACTGATATTCAGCACAGGAAAAAGAAAAGGAAATATTAAACCTAAATATACTTCTTCAGCCAGCTTAGGGAACAGAATGGACAAACTTGTGATTTAAGAACTACATCGGCAAAAGTCACCTGGTAACTAATATACCTTGGATTATAACAAATGTCAAACGTAGTCCGAGTGGTTATAGCATTCACTACTGCAGCAATGCTGCTAGCGTTTAACTGTTGGCTAGTGGTGGGGAGGTTGGTAGCACCACTTTTGATTTGCACAGCTCTACGAATTCCAAGCCTGAGTTCTCCATCACCACCTCTGCGACAATGTTCCGTTGTAAGGAATCCATCAATTTAACTATAACCTAATAAGTGCATGATATTCCAACCTTAGGAAAAGAACAGCATCACCAGACACCAGCTTCTTTTTATTGACAAATGCACTCCAACCTGTAGTCAGTAAATGCCTTCGAGGCTGACCTGTAACACAAAGAAAAAAGTGAGATTCTTTTTCTAATTTTGAAGGGATTGAATAGCATTCACATGTATCGGGACCACCCAAGTAAGCATTACTATTCACCTCTGTAGATATGCCGAAACTTCCACTCAATTCCATGTAAATCCTTAGCAACAAGCTCCTGTGAAGGTCTCTGTTGTTTATAATCCTAAAAACAGAACACAACAGGTCAGCATTTGGACAAACATAGAGATTTAATCAATTTTACATCATTGTAAGCTCAGATTAAGGTATATCCTTGGGGGGTAAAATTGTGATTTTAGCTACCAGTGGAGGAAAGCAGTCCTCAGCAGCACGACGAGGAACAGAAAATCCACCATGTGTGCTTGTATCCGATGCGGTAAGAGTTTTACAGAACATGTGGGGTGTCATAGTCTTCCCTACACCTTCAAGATCTTCGTCTTCGGCCTCAGATTCCAAAATGCCTTCTCCCCATTTTTGCTCAATCTGCGGAAATAAATTTACTTGATAAGAATTATCATTAGATCACAGCAGTATCTTGATAATGATACTAGAGAAGGCATTTCATTATTGATAGCTATATTATCCAAAAACAGACATTTATAGCCTCTTTAAGAAGGAATGACTCCTTCTTATTCGGAGGAAGAATGATTATTTCCCTTGAAAAGAAAAGAAAAAAACCCACAATCCAGGATTAACAACAAATTCATTCCCAAAAAGATAAAACTGCTAATATCATACATTACCTAATCAAATTACCGATCAGAGTGGAACCTAAGCAAGTTTCCAAATAAAATGTAAATCTGGTTTAGAGGGATAACGTGGATCCCGTAATGTCTTGACACCCATTGTTTTACTCATTTAGAAATGTTTGACGTTTATCAATTTCATAAAAAGGGAAGCTCAAATACCAGCATTACATAATAAAAATTGACTTACAATGTAAAAGAAGATATATAGTAACGTTAATTAATTAGATGTAGAACTTGAATTCTCTACATTTGTTTCAAATTTAACATTAATGGCAAACAGAACCGCAGGTGCAGTCATACAGAAAGAATGCTATTCAACGGTCTGAAGATTATTTTGCCGTACCTGTTGATCCGGAATGAGTGAAACCTGTGCATACACCTCATCACTAGTTGCATCCGCCTACCAATAGAACCTTCAACATTTCAATACAACTGACGATAAAATTCAACAATTCGACACCAAGAAATCGAGAAAATAAAAACCGAACTGTACATGGAGTTTAACATCAACAACGCGGCAAAAAACGTGGGGAGGGAGATCATAAGTCAGGGCAGGATGCTCAGGGAGGGGTTCCACGTGTCCCTGGGGGAAGTAGACGACGGTGCTCCCTTTCTTAGGCAGCGAAATCAGCGGCCCCGCGCATGCGTGCCACAGCTCCATAGACACCGATGGCAGCGACGACGACGCCGTAGCCAATTCCAAGCTTCCGGAGGCCACCGACGATGAGGGCGAACCACAGGCAGACGCCGTTTCATGATCATTGTTCACAGTGTTCAAATCGATCAAACCGCACATCATATTCAAACCCTAACCACCACAAATAGAAGAGAATTCCGAGGATTAATAGGGAATTATCAGCTGCTGCAAGCTTCTTCTACTTTCCATATACAAGCATACAGAGAAAACAAAATGCGTGCTTTCATAGAAGAGAGAGAGAGAGAGAGAGAGGTACCTTTTCTAACTTAGCAGCTCCGCATTAGCTTTCTCTCACCAAAATGGGACTGCCTTTCTTCACTGTACATCAAATCAGACTTTATTAACTCGTGTATTTAAGTTGTATTAATACAAAACTATAAATATTTTAAAGGACGCTACTCCCTATTCCACAAGCCTACGTACAAGATATCTTTTTCGTAAAAAAAGAATAAAAAATTGGATAATACCAAATGAAAAAGCTTTGATCTTCGATATATAATTTAAATATGCGAGGCCTGCAAGTGGCAGCGGCAGCAGCTGCAAATAGCAGCGCTGCAACTGCTGGGCGAAGGAAACAGCTACTTCTGATGATGTATTTCTGTGGCAGAGAGTGGATGTGCGAAGAAAATTGAGTATTATATATATAAATATATATATTTAGATTGTATTGGGCTATAGATATACCCAACTGTATGTATTGATTGGACTGTAGCACTGTGTGATTTTTGGGAGTTAGTTGAGGGGTATGGGGGTTGTGTGACGGGGACGACGAGAGAGAGAGGAGCGGTTTATGTACAAAAGCCCCCTTTATTTTCGGGGGGATGTCTATTCTGTCCCCTTCCACTTCAACAAATCTCCCTCGTGTCCCTTTGCCTTATTTAATTCACTTTCATTTTTTTTTTTCTCGGCAACTACTTAATAAGTTATTTTAAGCACATTAATATAATAGTTGACCCACATCAAAACAATTTATTATTATTTTTATTAAAAAAACGCGTTTGTGTTTAAGGTCAGATGTTTGATTTTTTGCTTAATTAGTGAAAAAAACTCGAGAATACAAAATGGGGGCAAGTCTTGACTTTAACACTAGATGGCTGGTCAACGTCGATATTATTACTTTGAACACAAACATTTTGCATGCTATTAGCTCATGCTGAAGAAATAAATAAGGGACCAATTATGGAACATAACACAGCAAGAAAATACTCAAAGATTTCATTCATATAAAATCCTTCTTTTGAAAATTTTAAAAAATATTCTTAAATAATCTGTCACAAATCTGAAAATTGCAAGAAACACAAGGGTACAATAAGATTTAATAAATATCAAATTAAGATAGCATACATCAAAATATATCAGCGTTCCACGCACTGTACTTATGGTGCAACAAGAAACAAGTGCTGCAATTTAATATGATATTTAAAGTGAAAGTTTGGTAAAGTTTGTTTTAGCTGTCAAATTTTTCTAGGTAGGAAAGTCACGTTACATAAACTGTTTTAATTGCATATTCCATTTTCTTCAACTTTGTAACTACTTTTGTCTCCACAAATCTTAGTTTGGCCTCACAAATCATAATGGTTTAGGGTTTTCAAATGGCTCTCGTTTTTCTTAGGGGCTATTAGTTTTGCTAATGAACAGCCAACCGCGGTTGAAATTATCTTATTTTGTTGGATCAATAAAGAGAGTAATTAGGGTCTATTTTTAGTACGAAAAGATGGTCCCAACTCTTTGATTGCTTTACCGCCTTGCATTTTATTTTGCAATCAAATTGTGCACATGAGATGTTGAGTAACACTAACATGTATGGATGTCGTCCTCATATAAAATATCTACACTTTTCGGGGAAAAAATTAAATCAACAATTCAATAATATTCAAGATCATACAAAGAAATATGTGGAAATTCATATATATAGCCATCCAAGTTAACGAATGTTAAATTATAGCCACCAACATAAAAATATCAAATTATGGCCAACTTACTAACCCTATTGTGACTATTATCACCAAATAGTACCAATAGATCCAACCAAATAATTGAATATTATCGAAAAAGATGGTTTCGATTTCACAATTTTTTTTATTACAAGAGCATAAAACTTCTAGAATCTGCGACTAAATAATTCTTAGAAGAATCAGACAAAATTATCAATTTTTTAAAAAACTTAGTGTATGAATTGAAGAGAATTATATATTTCCCATGTTTTGAGTTACGAGTACTTTTCTAAAAGTTCAAATATTTCATCTATGACCCAATAACCAAATACAAACAACGTGTCATAAGAGTTTAGTAAGAAACCATTGATGCCCCAATAAAAGCACAATCCCCTATTACAAATAGTGATCCATCCTTAAATTTGATGATATTAATATATCTCAGATACTCCCTCGTCTACAAAATTCATTTACTTATTTCCTTTTTACGGCGTCCATAAAAAACGTTTATTTTACTCTTATGTACATATACTCTACATAACCTTCATAACTTTCTCTCATATACTACTCATTTATTTACAAAAAGACATACTATGACTCACCTTTTTAATTCCACTTAATATTAATTTACTCTTTTTATCTAACATTTCTTACATTTATGAGTCTCCTTATCTATTAACTCTATTACAATTAAAATATGTGCCACTAAAGTCTTGTACCAAAAATGGAAGGTCTACCATCGGGAGCCCCACGCCCATGAGAATGTGAGGAGGTAAATCGTAGTGACTTAACGGACTTTGCCTAGTGTCCATATGGAACCACCATAAAAATGTGAAACTCTCACACTGCGGCTGTTATAACTTATTATAGATCATTGTTTCTTGTTCCAAATCTGTCAACTATTAAAATCCGTGTTACTAAAGTATGTAAACGAATTTTGTGGACGGAAATAGCATTTGTTGCTATTATTATAAAATCAAACGCTGGCCATAAAGAAGCCGTAAGCTGACAATAGGGCAGGTCCTAACAAGTATCTATTATATACTTGAAGATCAATATAGCATATCATCTTATTTCGCAATCATCTTAAATATTATGTACTTGGTTGAATTTATAGGCACAAATGAGCAAATAAAACAGTTAAAAAGGAAATGAAGAGTTACTAGAAAAGAGAAACGGATGCAGACAAAGCCTTGCAAAAGAAGCGAGGCAAAGGAATTTTTAAAAGTAGAAAAAAGAGGCGAGAAATGGTCCCCCACCCCCCAAAAAATAAAGAAGAAAGAAATTCAAGACTGCATTAATCATTAATCCTCTTTATATCTCGGATTAAATACGCCAAAAAAATTCCACGCCTGGAAAATGACACCCCCCACCCCGGTGGAAATTTAACGTGGGAGAGAATGTGAGTAATTGGTGATTAGTGAAAAGGATATGGTGGTAATTTGGGGGGAAGGTGGTTGTCAGAGGCATTGAATTGCATGGCACCTAGATCGGGTACGCCCTACCCGGACAAAACGGGTTACTACACAAGGCCCAACCGATCTTGACTCCACATACTTCTTTTATCCTTTTTCGGATAGCTTTCTTCACCACGCGCCTCTCCGAACTTCTCTTCTCGTTTATCCTCCAATCGTCTGTAATTCCCAGAACTCAACTAGGGTGTAATCGAGCCGAAGTAGTTTTACCTTTTAATTTAATAACTTAAAGTAGTAAAATTGATAACAGTACGAGTTATATAAAAAAATCTAAGAAGATGTCGAGCTTGGTTTTGTTTAGTATCGGTAAGTCTCGAGTTATTTATCGAATATTTAGCATTCACGAACTTTAATCAAACCCAAACAAGCTTCTAAATTTAGATATATGTTTAGAATATTGATTATTTTATTTTAAAAATAAATTATTTTATCCATAATAACACAATATATTTATTGATTTCTTAGAACAAATAAAAATAGTTAGAGATTTAGCACAATAATTACTAATTATAGAAAGAAAATAATTATATCTAGTTAATAATTTTATATTTTCAAAGTAAATCAGTTAACGAACTTGTTCACGAGCTAACGAGCTTAATACTATCATGCACAAGCTTGGTTTGTTTAGCTAACGAGCTTCACTAAACGAACTCGAACGAACTTTTATCGAGTCGAGCTCCAAATAACTCACGAATAGCTTGACTCATTTACAGCCCTATACTCAACCATCACTCTACTTCTTACTTACATTATTTTTATAATACAAATTTTAATAAATTATAATGATGGAGAATGGATCTAATATTATCAAAATATATCAGAAAAAGTAAATTATAAATTTTTGATGGATGAACTAAAAATGAATTGAATATAAGCTTGTGATGGACGAATTAAATATTTTCTCTGTGTTGGATATTATAATTAGTTAAGTACATGTGTGAGTTAAGATATAGATCTAAATATCAAAACAAGTGGTCGAATTATGTTTGAATCATATATGAATATTGTTTGATGGATCTTGATCCATGAGAACCATTGAAGCAATTTTTTTATTATTTAAAATGTAACTAGTCCTATTGATAGTATATCATACATATGTTTAATGTTATTTTAATACATATGAAATTGTCCTATTATAATTAATGCATTCATTTGATTTTTATTAATTAAGAATTACGACACGTGGAAATCAAGTGTGTGCCTTTCGTATGACGAATATTGTGGTATATTTATGAACGGTTCTTTTAATTGACCAGTTAAATGGTAGGTGTTGCGTATATAGAATAATTGTGCATTTAAACAATATATATTGAAAATAGATAGATTTCATCATAATTTTAAGGAATTATATATAAAAAAAGATTACGATTTTATATCAAAATAAATAAAATCTATATTTGTATTGAATTACTAAACAATTGTTAGAAATTAAATGAATAAGAATATTATAGGTGTATCAAAATTTGTAAATAAACACTTTCATAATAGTATAGTAGATTGAAATACACACACTTTAAGTCGATAAATACGTGAATAGGATTTTGTATATGCATGTTGTGGTAATGAAAAACCGAGTAATATTGTAACATTAAATTATTAACTAAAATATTTTATCAAAGCAAATCACAAAGATGTTCTTCCAATAAATCTGAATACATTAATTTGTTGCATTTACTCAAGATATCTATTTTCAAAATCCGAGCTACAATACCAAAATAATTGTAGACTTCATAACAATGTGGGAAGTGAAAATGCATAAAACTCAGATCAATTGGTTCACACTTAGGGGGTGTTTGGCTAAGCTTATTTTAGAGAGCTTATAAGCTCCAAGAGCTTATAAGATGTTTCAAGAGCTTATAAGAGGTAATGTCTAAAGTGCTTATAAGTTGTTAAAGTGTTTGGATAATTGATCTTATAAGCTAGAGAAAGAATCGTGAGTTATAGAGAAAATCATAGTTAAACGAGATAAAATTGACAAGAGGTGAAGTTGATAGTGTATGTGTGTGAATAATAACTATAATAAGATTATTTTGGTAAATTCATGGTTGCTTATAAGTTTATGAAAAAATAAGTTAGGGTTGACCAACTTATTTTTAGAGAAACTTATGTTTGTTAGAAACTTATTTTGTCAAGACTTTGTAATAACTTATAAGCTCATAAACAAATTATATGTTGTTTTAAAAGTTTATAAGCTCAGCCAAACACCCTCTTAATAAGTTATTGTAAATCCTATTCAGTTAACGACATTTAATCAAGAATAAATAGTAACAACATATACCATTTAGCAATGATCATTATTAAACATTAATTAAAAATTTAACATATTATTGTAAATATGCATAGTATGTACGTACTTACTAGTTACTATATATAGGTGATGACTAAAACTATAATTCTACCTCGGTTTTCGTTTCCCATGCCCTAATTATCGGTTAACGTGTTGTATTCCCATATAAATAGAGGCACTTAATCTCATGATAAAGAACGCTCATTTATCTCTTTATATTATTTTCTCTACTTTATAACAAATATTAAAATTATGCATAGTGTTTTTGTTTAGATAGTCAAAAGGCTGTGCCTGAAAAAAAGAATGCGCAAAATTGATCCTGCTCACGGATCACATGAAAGCAAAGCACGCTTTACACGCGCTCTGAAATCGCATCAGCAAAACTTATGCTTTTTATCTACGTCTCAGTCTCACTCACTGCACACACTGAGGAAAAAGCGCCCTTCACTCATGCAATATTAAAGGCTTACAATAAATTGACAATTTAGGATGCCCCATCCCATGTCGTTCATGATGGTAAAGTCAAGACTGCCCCTCGCCTTCCAAAAGCCTGCCATTTTCAAAGTATTCATTAGATTTACCCTTTTCTTTAATTATTTTATTTTATTTTAGATATATCCTTTTCTTTTTTCTTTTTTGATCAACTAATACAGAAATTTTAAAGGTTGCGTTACGGTGGATCGAACCCGAGACCTTTGACATCGGGCATTAACCACTCTACCACTAGGCCAACACACACACATAGATATACCCTTTTCTTGATTAGTTTTTACTAACTTGGATATCTGTATTTAAGACCCCAGGAAGAAAGGGGCAATGGAAAACGCATTTTCACTAATTATGACAAATTTAACATGTTATATGCTTCTATTTGCATATGCGCCCAAATCTAGTAATTTTTATATGTTAGGGGTAAGTGAACGGAAGAATATTCTTTACTTTCAAAGAGGGGAAATTTACACAAAATGACCAACACATTTCTACATATACCAGGGCAAGACATTTCCATAAGGGTACATATGTTATTACACCTGAATATATGTGATAAATGTTTACAAAATGTAAATTAATTATTAATAGGGATTGGACGACATTGGTTGTGAAAATATTCTTATTTGGAAAAACTCGGAGCTCGACAATTCACTTGGATCAAGCAACTGATCTCAATTTCACGGTTTATGAGAAGAAAACTTGTAGCGACAAGATTGGAGATTCCTGTCATTTAAATAAATTATAATGGTCATTCAATTATTTATTAAAATACTTCTAACCGTACAAGACGGTCACATAGTAGATTTCAAGTGGAATCATTAATTAACTCTAATGAGACAAACTTATTACTAGTTGAGACTAAAATATTTCGATTATCATGTCTAGCATATAATTTATTCTACATTTCATATATCTATGTGGATGTTTTTGTATATTTTTAGTTGTTTGAGAAACATTATATTCAATCTGCCTGTAGCATCTCTGATATCGAGGATCTAGCTGTATATACGTAATAAGTTCACTTTTTTAAAAAAAAGTGAATGAAATCATATACCTAAATCAACGGTAATTTTTCCGTATAATGAGCATATATCGTTGCAATTGCAAGGCTCTTGTTGAGGGTATTTTCTATGGTACCGTATGTTGGGATATCACAAGATTCTTGATAATTTATATCACTTAAACTAATTTAACTTGATTCATATCTCATTAAAAAGTAATATCGGAGAAATCATAGTAATGAAGATAAAAATAATCAATCATTTATCTTATCGATCATGAAAATTAAATGCTTCTAATAATTTACATTGTTGTTTTTTCAAGTCTAAATAATTCATGTATCTTTTTGAACAATAAAATTGTTCATACGTATAAATGAGACAAAGACTATATATATAGTTCAAATGCATATTTGGACATTACTCCTAAATAGAATCTTATCTAAACCGAAAAGAAAGAAAAATTTCGGCCAAATTTAACGAGAAAATCAAAATAATAAAATAATAAAATCAATTTACATCTTGACAAAAAGTAATGGCCAAATTTAACGAGAAAATCAAAATAATAAAACAAGAAATCAATTTACACCTTGACAAATCAGAATAGGTAATGATGAAAGTGTTAGCCGCAAATTAAACTTACGTGCAGTCTCGTTTAAAGCAAACGCTGGTGATCTAATGATGCTTAAGAATCATTCTGTTTTATTAGTTGTCATGATTTTACATTAACCCTTATCTTAACCATCCACATAATAATGTCTTTGACCAAATTTCAGCATGCATATTGTTATCGAATGAATATTAATTAAATTACTTTCCCACTCGATCAAAGTTTTTCTTGTTTTTTCCGAAACGTTCGACTGTTCCACTTCCACACATAGTTATTGGTTGTTAAGAATAAGTTTTTTCTTTTCAACGGTGCTCGGTCGAATGGGCCACGATGTCGATCCCCACTGCATGAAGGCCACGGACTCTGCGGTGCTCGAGATCGATGCGAGGCGGCTTCTTGGCGTGGAGTGGATCGAGTTCGGCCGAATCTTGCGGTGGGCGGTGGTATCCGACCTCGGCGTCTTCTTTGAAAGTGCTCGCGACCGAACAAGACCCTCGGTGGATTCGTTGAGCACATAGTCGACTCTTACGGAGGCATCTCGGGAGGGTTGAAGGTAAGACTTCGGTAGAGTCGCCCTCGTGCATGAGATACTACGGGATTTTGCCATCATCTTTTGGCTTGAGCCGATCGAAGGTAGTCGCCGTGTTCGGTAGGCCTTGGGAGACATCGATTGGCTCTATCTCGGTGATGATGCCGGCGTGGGACTCCGTATGCTTCGGAGCGGACCTCCTCCATTGGTGGACTTGTTGGCGCCGCTAGCTTCTGCGGGGCGTCGGCCGGTATTTTCCCTCGGGGATTCGGTGGAATTTTACCTTCTATTTCAGATAAATGACACTTTGAAGCTTTAATTAAATATATTCCTATATATATAGATATGTGTTTATGTATGGGGTGAACGCACAAAAATAATATGAGAAAGCGAAAATGAAAAAAATTCTGGCGATATAAACAGTATTAGAATTTTAAAAATCGAAAAAAATACTAAATATAAGATAATAAAAAATAATTTTTTGTTGAGGGTGCTGGGGGATATGTTTCATTATAATATGTTTTTCACAGTTATTCCAATTTTTACGATAGGTTTATTAGTCATTTTGAAGTACTCCTTCGTTCTTTTCTAAATGTTTAATTAATATTTTGTTTATTTTTAATAAGTGTCTTAATTCGTAATTTAATTAAGAGTATAATTATGATATATTTCATATTTACTCTTATTTAATACTATTAAAATTTGATAATTAATTGTATGATTGTATTTATCATGATAATTAAGGAAATTACAAATATAAGTTTACTTAGTTAATTGATTTATATGATTTAACGATAAAGAACATTTAAAAAGCACGGAAAAAGTATATAGTAACCAAGTAAGTGTTTACAACAACAGCACTAGACACAAATAGACTTGGAGCAAGCCGTGATGATTTAGATATTAAAAGTGGTCTAAAATGAAGATATAAAAGTTTCGAGCGAAAGCATATGCTTTTTATTTCATCACGATTCACGAGACTTCATGTTTTCTTCTGGGCTTCAGATTTAATTGTTAATAAATGAGTCTAAATGTGCAATGGGACAGATAGCTAAATGTCTCAACTAAATGATAGTGGCATAGCGAAAAAATAAGCATTGATAACTTTTTTCTTTCTCTTTTGAGAAGAGCATTTATAAACTATATGGCCGCCTCTCTGACATATGTTTATTGGAAAAAATTCAGTTAAATTTATGGTATTTATCAAAAAAAAATGAAGCATTGAAATTATGGCTGATAATTTTCAACACGACACGAAAATACGATACGAACACGCACAAAATTAATATGTAAGTGTTTAGCGTTATCGTATTCGTGTCCTTATCGTGTTTGTCTCGTATTCGTGTTGGATCCATATAGTGTTCGTATAACATAATAATTTTAGTGTTACATTCGTATTCGTGTCGGACCGTATAGTTTCATATAATTTGATAATATTGATATATATGCAATATTAATTTAACTATATTTTTTATTAATCTATTTTCCAATTTTGATTTGAATTTGTCTTTGCATATCGTGTCGTTATCTTGTCATGCCAACAAGAAAAAAATCGTGTCATATTCGTGTCCGTACTGTGCTCGTGTCATGTTCGTGTCTGTACATTCGTATCGTGTTCGTGTCGAATAGATCCTTAACGAGACGTGTTCGTAGTTAGCCTTATCGTGTTAATACGATAATGACCCGGCACGCACGAATTGTCAGGCATAGTTGAAACCTTGAGTTAGAAAATTGCAATCATAATTTTTGTCTTTAAAGTATAAAATAGGTTGTTGAGAAACGTGACGTAAAAATATAGCATATATATAATCACTGGAGAAATTGAACGAATTATATACTTTTAATTAATTTTGGACTTACATTCTTAGCACATGAATGTAGTGCAGAATCATAAACTAAACAGAACAGAATTTCAATACAAATTTGAAAGCTGCTTAATTTGTAAATTAAACATAAGTCTTCACAAAAACTCTTTTCCTTTTTTTTTTTCCAATTAAGTATATAAACTTAAATGTCACGTCACGATGACCGAATCGGGGGCTTTGGTGTCGAGCATTAATCACTCTAACAGTAGGCCAAGACACGCACACCTCTTTTCCATTATTGAATAACTCATCATAGATCTTTTAGGTATTTTTCCCATCATATCATTGTTAATGCATTCAAGTTTCGCAACTATTAAAACTTTGCTAGTACTACAGCGGAACAATTTTATACGCCCCACAATTATATTGTTTGTCGAAGGTATGATATTACATTTTTTATATAAGAAACAAGAAAGAAAGTAAATAAGGTAGACAAAAAATTAAAAATCCATTCTTTTCATTGAATCCACCAACCAAATGTTTTCTTCAACTTGACGGTGATAGTCCCTATGAGCAATGGTTATTGGAACTTTAATGTATTTGAATTTCACAACTTAGACATCTGAAAAATTTATCCCTTGGGCAACTCTAGTTTTTGAATTATTTTTGTGCAAATTTAGGATGAAAAAGTATGGTTTTCGGATCCTCTCCTCCCCCATAATTTATTGGTTTCGACTATTATATTTACTATTTTAATAATATTTTTATTATAAAATTTATATAATATAATTAATCTGAATTAAATTAATTTTGTAGTTTAAAATTTTACATGCCCTATGTATGGAATAGTCAGTCCCAATAATAAAGTATTAATTAAATTTGCAAACCCCAATTAATATTAGTAAAAGCTAACTAAAACACAAGATATTGAAATTAAAATTGAAGATTTTAAAAAAATGATCGCAAGTAACAAAAAATGTTTCCGGATCAAATTGTTTGTGCACTGAATGTCACATCAAAATTAATATTATCTAAATTATTTTACTATGTTATATATTTTTAGTTACCAATATTTACACTAAATATCAAAATAAAACAAATAATATTTTTTATAAGATTATTGAAATAACGTTATTTAATAATTATCTTAAATAAATTTAAAAACGAAATTATAGTTATATGGCAATTGGAGAAATGTATGAATAGTTATTTAACCCACCCAATGCACGTGAGAGTCAAATTAAAAAAGAAGATAAACAATAAAAAAGAGTATAGAATCAGAATGTTTATTGTATTTTTTTTTAAAAGGGGAATAAATAGTTAGAAGGAAGGAGAGAAAAAAAGTAGCAAAGGAATGGCATAAAGACAAGGACAGATGAGAAAGGGTTTGGCTGTTTTAGCTTTTTGCAGAGAGCTGAGTGCCCCTCGACTTTTTCGCGGGCTTTCCCGAAACCCATTTCTGCTCTCTGCCGCCGGTGGGCCTCTCTCTGTCCACGCCCACTCACACTCTCTTTCCTCGGATTCCCACGCTCACCTATCTAATTATTTTATCCGTCTCAATATTTATAATTCTTTTTTATATGTAAATTAAAAAAATTATGTTTTATATGAAAAGTATTACGTAATGCGAAATTTGAGATATTTGTTCATATAAAATTATTTCATTTTTTAGAAACATGTCAATAATAATGAGATAATCCAAAAAGAAAAACGAATCGATAATAATGAGACGAGAGTATAATTTATCATTAATTGCATATACATAATTTCATTGATTCTCCATCCAAGAGGTAGCGAAGTCATGTTTGAAGCGTTATGACTTTGTCGAATTTTACACATTTGAATTATAATTTAATCTTATTTAGGAGTCCCGAATATGTTGTTAATACTCCATTTGTCCCTCAATTTTACTTTTTTAGTTTTCTTTTTTGATATATTTTTCAAACTTATTTATATTCTGTTTAAGGTAATTTTTTCACAAAATATTTCATACATATTATCCTCAAAAATATCATTTATTTACACATTTTAACATTCATTGTCTACCACTATCTTTTATCATTACTCTCAATAATACTATTTATTTACATATTTTACAATTCATTTATCTACCATATATTATAGGGGGTGTTTTGCTAAGCATATTTTAGAGAGTTTATAAGTCTCGAGAGCTTATAAGATGTTTCAAGAGTTTATAAGAAGAAATGTCTCAAGAGCTTATAAGTTGTTAAATGTTTGGATAATTGATCTTATAAGCTAGAGAAAGAATCGTGAGTTAGAGAGAAAAAATCATAGTAAGAGAGAAAAAATAGACGAAATTTGAAATTAATAATATATGAGTAGTAAATAATGAACTATAATGAAGTTATTTTGGTAAATTCATAATTACTTATAAGCTTATAAAAAATAAATTATGATTGATTAACTTATTTTTAAGGGAGCTTATAAACTATTGTAGCTTATTTTTATAGTTTATAAATTATTTAAAAATTTATTTTACTAAATACTTTACAATAATTTATAAATTCATAAACAATTTATAAATTATTTTATAAAAATTATAAACTCGGCCAAACACTCTCATAATAAGTTTAGAAATAGTAAAACAGAGAAATGGTAGGGACTTTAAGTTTTGTGATAAATAGCAAGAAAAGAAGTCGTGGCAAAAGGAACTTAGAGCGGTCATTTTCTAAGCAGTGCGTGTCAGCTACTGAAAAGCGGGGGGTAAATTTAACCCTCGTTTCGCCCGCGCGTCGTACGGTCCAAAACAACCAATCAAAACTCCTCTCCATCTGATTTCTGGCGTACAGCTCAACGGTGCTGATTGTATCATTTACGCTGCGTTGTTGCGGGAGTGATGCATCATGGGCTAAAACTCCTCCCAATATTTCGCCCTAAATATACCATTTTTTTGGGTCCGATTTTAATGGTTTTCTTTCAATTTATTTGAACATAGTCCAATTTTATACTGGTTTGTATATTGTGCGAATTATGTAAAATTCTTTGTGATATATATTTAATTCATAATATGATATAATATTTATCTTTCATCTCTAAAGTAAAATAAAAAATGGGAAATGAACCATGTTGTGTAAAATTCTTAGCAATATGCTAATTGAAGATGTGCAGCAGACATAAATTAGTAAATTATACGGTCGAAATTAATGACTACTATTTTATTGCAGCTTTTACCCCAAATATATTCAACGCTTATTTCATTCGCTGATATACTAATGCATTCCCTGTAAATATAACAATATTATACCATTTTCATCCTAATATATATTCCCTCCGTTCTTTTTAAGTTTTTCATTGATACTTTTTTTTTATCAAGTATCTTCACAATTTAAGAGTAAATTATGAGTAATTTATTTTTTTCCTTATTTAATATTATTGAAATTTGATAATTACTTATACATATGCATTTATTATGGTAATTAATAAGGTTACAAAAGTAATTTTATTTTATTTTATTGATTTATACAATTTGACCGTAGATAATATTTAAAAAAGAACGGAGAGAGTATGGTTTATCTTTATTTGTATTTTAGCGTACCATTTATGAGGCATACATGTAACACACATTGATATAAAATAAAATGCAACACTTAATAATATACAGTAAGATAAACAAAAAAACATTTCTTCTTTAAAAAAACTCATTTATAATGAATTTATGAAAACAAATTAAATCACCAATTTAACGAAAGGTATGAGTGTGATAAAGACAATTAAATGTAATGTATAGTGCTTATAGTCAATGTTAGGTTTGAATGGAAAATATCGTGAACCTAATTAAATGGGGGATTAGTAGGTCATCAAGAGAGGCATTAAAACAAAGAGTTGGACCTGTGCTATAAAGAGAGACTACTCGTTCTCTTTATAACCAATTGCTTTTGAAGTGATAGCTCCTCAAATAATTAATTATTTAACAGTTATGAATAAGAAAGCGACGTATTTTGTGCTACAAAAAGGGCCATGGTATTCATTGTTAAACTAAATACCAAATGTGACAGTAAATTAAATGAGATATAAATACTATGACAATCTTTTGGGTTCATCGTCATGGTTTATGCATGTTACTGTGTGTGAGATACACTCATGTCATATCATAATAAGTATTTCATTATGTTATAAATAATATTGCGGGTTCCCATGATATTATATCTCATGTCATATCATTATAAGTATTTCATTATGTTATAAATAATACTCCCTCCATCCCAATATTAATGACACGTTTCTTTTTTTGCACGTAGATTAAAGAGATTTATGTTTTATGTGTAAAATAGTATGAGGCACAAAATTCGGTGCGTTTTTTAGTGTAAAAAATGTCATTTTTTGGAAACACATCAACTTAATAGGACGACCCAAAAAGAAAAAGCAGTCAACAATAATAGGATGGATGGGTATGTTATAACATATCTCTGTCGCTTTTTTTTGTCCAATGTTTACACATTTTCTTAGGGTTTGAGCTTATTTTTTTATAAAATGAAAGTGTATATCCATTTGTAAAAATAAGTGCGGACTCGAACAATGACTTGAAAATGTGATTGACGATCAATCACTTTAATTCAAAATTTTGTTTATAAAAAGTATCATCACTCTCTCTCAAAAACTGAGGACAACCACCCGTGACCTCTTGTGCTAAGCCCACCGCGGCGAACTCATGACCAACCCACAGCCAGCATACCACCGCTGCCAACCACCGCGGCCAACCCTCCCACGGCCAACCCTCCCACGGCCAATAATGGGACGGATGGAATACCCTCCCCACCCTCGGGGCGGTTATAACACCCACTGCCAACCCCACCTCCACCCGGATAATTTAATTTAATTTAATTTGTACATAATTATAAAAAATAAAATTTCAATAACTTTAATTTAATTTAATTTGTAAATTAAATTAGTTAGTTAACGTTTTTGATATTTGATTTGATTGATATTTGAAATGAATGTATCAATTTACGTGCAAATCATTCAAATATATATTTAAAAATCAAATGGTATTCTTTTTTTTTGAAATGGATACAAAGTGTTTCAACTTTTTAAAAAATGGCATTCCCATATATTTCCACTTTTTCTTATGTGGATTTTTTGAGCAATTTCATGCTTAATTAGGAAAGATTAAACTATTTGGATTCTGACTACACTTTGATTTTTTTGTATTATAGCTATTTCAATATTTTTTTTTTTATTTTCGTAATTAACTAGATCTTAATAGTTCTCTAATGAGAACTCACTATAGAAATCAATTTGGCGCTATATTATTTGAGAGCCAGAGTTGATAGTCTATGAAATTTATTATTACTATATTGTTGTTTGGAGTTAATTAACTTCAATTTATTATATTAATTAAGGCATGTGAGTGTTATGATTCACCACTTCTGCTTCTGCAACTGTTATAGAATTTATAAATTAATTTCGCTTTCTGTATTAAATAACATACATTGAAAAATGAAAATGAATAAGAAAATCCGTATCCATAACATAATTTTTGTGTAGCCATTACTCATTATATTTACATAGATATGCATGTGTGTGTGTGTGTCTTTCTATTTTAGGAGCTAGGTTTTGATAATTAAGAATATCGTACGTATTTGAAAATCATCAAATTTTCTTATATAATGTGAAAAAGGACGTTGGTTGTTGCTAGGATACTTGCATATTGATATTTTCTTAAACAAAAATATTTAAATATAGTTGAAATCGAAGATTCATTTAAAAATATAAGGGAAATGGGAAATGCTTTTGGAAGTAACAATTCACGAGTTTCCATCAACCACCAAAGGACAATATAAATACAATGCAGTACAATTTTTTTATTTCAAAATTTATCAGAATTCAATACTTTTAGAAACACCCAACCAAACAGTCTTCTCATTACTCTTATTTCTCGACTCAAAAAAATAAAAATAAAAATAAATAAATAGATAGAATAAATAGAAACTAAAATATGCAAAAGACTTTTGCCTGTTGATATACAGATAATTATTAATGTGTCGCTAAAATCGACCTAACTTTCAATGAACTTCTCCAGAATATTAATTATAATTGTCCCCTGCTATGACGATTTAAAATAATCAATTGAAAAGGCTTGATAGAAGTACCAAACCTAATATCTGAATAATCACTTTGATCGATTTTTTGTTCTCTTGTTATATTTTTTATTTGATTTTATACTTAAACCACACAAATAGGGATGTCAATTGGTGGGTTTTACCCGGACCAGAACCAGTAAATAAGTAATGGTTCTGGTTCTGGATCCGATCCATTAGAGACTGAACCGGACCAGGACCATCAACTATGGGTCTTAAGCGGTCCGGATCTCAGCGGGTCTGGAACCAGAACCAGACCAGAATCGGACAAGAACCAGAACTAGAACCGAAACAGTTGCTTTATAATTTAATGTGTTATGAGTGATTTTGAATCGATATGGATAAAACTAGCTCATTACAAGCCTATTTAAACTTAGGCTCGTCAATAGACGGGTTTTACTCGAACCAGAACCAATAAATAAGTATTGGTTCTGGTTCTGGAATCAGAACCAGATTCGGACCAGATCGGATCATCAAACTATGGATCTAAATGGTCCGGGTCTAAAGCGGGTCTGGAACCGGAATCGAAAGCAGAACCGCTGCTTTAAAATTTAATGGGTTTTGAACGGTTCTGGATCGGTCCGGGTAAAATCCACCCATTGACATCCCTACACACAATTGTGTTATTTTACCTAAAAATCTACCATTCGTATTGTAGAGTGTGTACTAAAAAAATTCCCCTCATGTATGATATTTTGCAAAATTATGTATGATAAACAAATTAATTTAACCTAACAAGTCTTGTGTTACGGGCTCAATTCAACATGATAGTGAGATTTAAATTTGTGATCTTTATAAAATCATCCTAAAGAGTTAATAGATAAGATCACGTGTGTATATGAATTGCTACTAAATCACTTGTATTAATTAAGACTTTCGAAATAATACTTGCTGTGAAATATTAGATATGGAGTGCGTTCAATTTGATGGAAATTTATGGAAAATATATTTTGTATACCTTTTTATTGTCTTTTTATATATTCTGTTGGGTGAATAATTTTTTCCGATCATGATGGAAATTTTTTATGGGGAGCCCATTTTCCCTCCTTTTTCACTCAAATTCATAAAAACACTATTGGATATTGGTATTTATGTGATAATAATATTTTTTCATATTTTAGATTATTTTCCATCTTAGAGAACATATGATAGAAAAATCGAAACCACTAAAATGTGATAAAATTTATCATCTTTTCTTATCCCTCTCTTTCTTATGCTAAATTTACAATAAAAATAATAAACTATTTATGATGAAAGATTACTACCTAATAATTAAGTCAGATGGTTTAACACAAAGATAGAAAACCACAATAGTTATTTTCTTAATTACATCATAACTGAGGAAATCCCAGAACATAAAATTGGCAAAAGTTACAACTTAAAAATAAATCATTTAGGAAAAAGAATTTGCGGGACACAGTTGGCACCCGAGATTATCCTCATCATTCATTTACAAATACCTTTATTTAATATATTTTCTTTACTTTGGATTTGTTTCTTTCCACATTTCTTAAAATATTATTATATTTCTATATCTTCCCTATCAATATAACCCTAAAATCAAAATTATTATTCAAAACACATTTCCAATCTTCATACAGAAAATAATACAATTTATAAAATGAAAATACATTTCCTGAAATTCCAAGAGAGTTGATACACATCTGTATTTAAAGGTATAAACCTAGAAGTAGTAGATATTCATTTCTGTTTGTAAGACTTAGGGCTGACAATTCGTGCGTGTTGGGTCGTTATCGTGTCGATACGATAACGACACGATACGATAATGCTAAACACGAACACGACACGAAATGTACTGACACGGACACGGCACGAACACGAATATGACACGATTTTTTTCGTGTTGACACGACACGATAACGACACGAAACCATAAATTAAAATTAGAAAAAATAATAATAATTAAATTAATATTAAATATTTATAAATATTATCGAATTATACGAAAACGACACGATCCGACACGAACACGAATGCAACACGAAAATTATCGTATTACACGAACACGACACGGATCCAACACGAATACGACAAGAAATTATTGTGTTCTTATCGTGTTGACACGATAAGGATACGAACACGATAAGGCTGAACACTAACCTGTTAATTTCGTACGTGTTCGTGTCGTGTTCTCGTGCCGTGTCGAAAATTGCTAAGCCTAGTAAGACTTTCCAAATTGATAAAAGCAGGACAAGTGACAACCTCAACCTCACCAACTGCTTAAACAGGCAATTTTGATAATAGCGCAGACTTTTATGTTGAATTTTTCCCATGTAACCGGTGAACAAGGTAAAACAGTGTCGGAATTATGTAATTATCCAACTTGAAAATCATCTCATAATTTTTTTCCCGAAAAAACAATTTAAATAATAAAAATAAAAATGGAATTCTAGTAAATGTAATGAGAGATGTCAGATTTGACACGAAAAAATGAAAACCCTGGTTTAAAACAGAGGGGCATTGACCATGTCTGCCCCCTCTGCCCTCTCTAGAAGCTTATTTACTGTCTACAACTTTAGCATAGCTGATGCTATTTTGTACTTTTTTATTTTTCGAGAATGGCCCTATTATTTAATCCGAGAAGATTTTGGTACATTCCTTGTTCCATATCTTCACAAAATCAAATGAAAAAGAATTAGAAAATGTAATCGCAGAAAACGGCTCCGTAAACGAACGGTCAAGATCGTTTCACAGGTTCCTATCAACGTGCAAAAACCTTCGATTTTGGTTCAATCATGACATCACCGATCACAGCCGTTGCTACTGGCGACGTGGCTTTATTTCCATTTTACAAGATTTTGGTAGATTTACTTATTTGTATGTATATGTTTTTATTATTATTTCAACCACATACGACTGGAATGTAGTTAGTTTTTTTCACTAGATTTTATTAGTTAGGTTGATGATTTAGAGCTTATAAATTTATACGGTTCACTGGGAAGGAAAGTTCTAAATTACCGAAGTTAGTTAAGATTGTGATGTTGTAAATTGCATACTATTTATTATCAGTACTTTTTTCAGTACTGATATAATGACAGGGAAAGATATGACAACATCTCAACTAGTCAACTCAAGAATGAATATCACAACTATTTTTAGCTAGCTATTTGACGTCTTTCATTTTTATTATATATTGAAGCAGTCTTAAAAGTATTGAAATGATATTGTTAATTAGTCAAGTGTCTAATGGGAGATTTCCCCTAAGGCTTGATGACTAACTAGTTATTTATTTTTTAGAATGGTAAAACTTTTTTTTTAATTTATTAGTGATTAATTGTAGTTCATTATAGTCCAAAAGAGTATGATTTTTGTGATCAGATAATGAATAGATTTGTTCTATGTGCAAACTTTTTTGAAATATAAAATAAAACCGTCAAATAAAATTTGAGTACTTAAGAGAAAACTGAGAAAACTTAAATTTACCCACACAATGTTATACTTCACTTGATCGGCTCCAGTTTGCTGCATATGGTCTATAAGAAAGAGGCCCATGTATGAAAATTCTTATTTAAGTTTGGAAGCCCATTGGATAGAGGCCCAAGCTCGGCTTCAACAATCTTCGCCTATGACAAATATATAGTATTTCTTTTCTTTTCTTTTTTGTTGAAATAAGTGACAAATATCATGATTTTCTTGAATTACCTTTTGAAATTGATGCTTTCCATGCACGATAAAATATTTGAGCATCAAAGGACCTAATATTACCGAAATAAATTGATTAATTATAAAATTTATAAACATATACAGGATGACCATACGTTACAAATTTTTCTTAGCCATAAACATCAATCTGTAAAATTATATAGAATGCGCCATGCACGTCGCATAACGACTAGTTCTCGTGGGAATGGCATCAATTTCCTTTTTCTTTTTTTGTAAATATTTTTGAGGAAGCATGCCGCAACTCTATGTAGGAAACGGATTTTTTGCCTAATTAACACCATAACCGCTTAGCTAATGCAGCAGCAGTAATCATACTAGCCACCTAATGGAACTTAAATCTTACGTTGCACCCTTTCGAGTTCGCCCTCTTCAGATGCTTCTTACTCGGAGGCGACGGCGACGGACATGGAGATGGAGTCCCTGGCGATCAAAACGACCCGCACCAATTCTTCGTCGACGGACAGTTCAGGATCCCCTTGATCGGCTTCTTCGTTGCAGCCGGCACGACTCGCCATCGCCGGAGTTTCCGCCTTTATCGTTTTCTCCTCCCGGGGAATAGGTCGGGGAGTTGCCATCGAATTTGAAGATCGGCGAATCGTTGCCGCTCGGATTATCGTCCTGTACGTCGACGAAGTAGTCTGGGAACGGATTTTCTCGGTGCTTGCTGTCGAGGAGATCTTCCATCCGCGCGCAAATTTCGGCGTCCTCGTCGGCGGAGGCGGCGGTGCCGCTGCCGTCCAGCTGCCTCTTCTTGCTCCCGGGGAACTTGAACCATCCTTCCGCGAGGAGTTGCAGAGAATTGATAAATATTGAATCATCCTCTTTTTGTCGCTAGCGCCGAACATGCCCATCTCGAAGGAGGCGGATTCCGTGAGGCCAATTTCGCATAATAGCAAGAGCAAGAATTACGCGAACTGTAGATTCTTTTACAACATGACTAAAAGTGTAAGAACAGTCAAGTCTTGAGCAATCGGATAAATATTTCGTGTGAAAGACCCACTTAGAACCCTTTTTCATTTGAAGGAGTTCGTCCTTGATTTGGAGTTCACGAGATTTCGAATTGTTGCTCAAGGTAGTTTCTAGCACACCAAACTGCCTGAGAAGTGGAGCATCCCACGACAGCCATAGTTTCTATAAAAGGAAATAAAGATATCCTATGAAATTGATAAAGATTTGGCATTATCTTTAGTTCCATGCCTTTGAACCTTCTCCTCGAAGGTGATGCCTTCAAGCTTCCCCTCGAAACGGTTTGTGCGCAGGTATACCAGCCCCGCCGTTGTTGGATCGGAGCACGCGTGAATCAGTTGATCTGTTTGATTGAGAAAGACGAAGGAATGGCAGTAGCGCAGCAAGCAAACCTCTTTGGATGTTATTTAATTAGTTAGCAATGTGCCAAAGAGAAGGAGATGAGCCAGCCGAGCATCGTGGCGATCTGCGTGCAACGACGACTCTGACACCAGAAAACTGAAAGGATCAGAAAATTGGGGGAATTGTTCTTGTTAACATATTCCACTAGTTCTGTAACCGTACATATTACACAAGTGCGCACCTAAGGTAACGATTGCGGGTTCCCCATGATAAAAAAAAAAGAAAAAGAGAATTGACTCAGCTAGTATTTATCGAAAGAACTTATTCAACATTTACTCGTATATACGTTCACTAACCATTATAAAAAATTCAATCGGATTATAACACATGAGGTGTGCGTTACCTTAATTTAATAATTTTTACAAATGTCCATTTGCTGTAATCATAATTATCCAATCACCAGTATCTTACCAACAAGCACAACAGTATTCCTAGTTATAGGGTTTAAGTAGTCTGATTATTTTTTCTTGTAGAATTTAGTATATTCTTGAAAAGTTAAATATGTATTTTAACAAACACTATAAGATTATATAGATGATTCGAAAGAAAAAGACCGAGTTTCAAGAGTTCTATTTTTTATTTTATTTAAGATACTTAAATTTTACTTTTGAATTCTATATGGCCGTCATATTTTTGTAACAAAATTAATCTTAAGAGGAGATGCTCATTTCCTTATAATAAATACAGTACATATATGACTATGCGAGGAGTTAAATATGGCCGTTAACACGATTTATTATATATATTTCAAAACGCGTTTCTGTCCCCAACCAGGACTTGTAGGGCGCAAAGAAACTTCACTCAATGCGAGTGATTCAGATCATCGGCATCGCCATTAGTCAGACCCAATATTTTTACCTGTGCTCATCAATCATCATCTTTCAAACTTCAACAACTTTATTTGTTTTGCATTTTGTCTTGCTTTTCAAGAAACTCTGAACCAGTCAACGTTTCCCCCGTTTACCATCCACAAGCATTTTTATTTATTATGTTCTTATAAACTGTAAAGATGGGAGTTCTGTTTTATTGAAGATTAAGACTCCAAACCACAATCAAGAAGAACGAAAGAAGAATAGCGATTAGTAGTAATGCTCCCTCTGTTGAAGCTGGGAACGCTTGCCCTAAAAACTCTGAGCAAACCCATTGCCGCTAAGCTCAAGAAGCAGGCCGGGATTCACCCAAATTCAGAAATCTGATAGTTAGCGTAGCCCAGGTATTCTATATTTTTCCGAGGTATTGATTTTGTGAAAATGGATCGTTATGTTTTAGTGGTATTTACTATATTCTTAGAGTGGCGTTCTGTAATGCGTCCATTAAGATCGAGGGTGAAATCGTGTTTTTTTCTTCTTCCTAATTTGGAGATTTTGCCTCTCTATTGACCTTTTACGTTCATTCGATTTTGGGCTTTGTGGTTTTTCCTTGACCCCCATGATTTAGCAATTTTTAGGTAATTGCTGGGAGTCTTTACATTTTGTGCTGCACAGTTAGTGCCTGTGTGAAAGTGTAAAGGAATGGAATGTGATTGCAATGAGGGAGTTGATTTGGTGCAATCTGAGTAATACGTGATATGAAAACCTTATTGAGCCCTCATAGGGTCATTCATATAGTTTAGCTCATCTTCTCTTCAGATGTGTAATTAGATGAAATTGATATCTGGAAATTGAATTTATGAAGATAGTAATATAGTTTTGAAGCACATTCCGGTGCATCTGCCCTAATTGAATTCTAATTGTGATCAGTAAACCATAACTAGGGGTTGATAAATCCTAATTAGGGATTAATAAACCCTAATTGAGGCGGATGTACACAAGTTTTTGCCTATAGTTTTTGTTTTAACAGAACAAAGTCTGATGAATTAGTTTCTGCTCATGGTGATTTCTTTCAGCTATCTTGCTTGGCTTTATTGGTGCATTGATTACTGAGGAACAGGATTTAGGACTAGATGACTGCAGAGCTGCAGCTCTTGGACATGACATTGATATTCATATCCCGTTGGCTTGTAATTTTAGTTTAGCCATAGGAATCTGTAGGATTTTCTATAATAGACGTCACTCGCCTTGTCAGTGGTATTCTTCTGCTGGATACCTTATTTGTTGCATCAGATAATTCCATTATGTGTGGTTTTGTTGCTCTGATTTTACATATTTACTCAATGATTCATTGATTTGTGGGATGTGTAATCTTATGACTTTTGTTTCTCTCATATCATTTTCTTTTTTGGTTTTTGCCTTTTTCAAATTTCCATCTTTGTGTTATCCTTTGATGCGAACACCGCTTAAATAATTCGTGCTCTTTTGTGTAGTGATTAGTTCAGGTGTCTCCCGATGTGCTTGACTATCACAGCATTTTGGACTGGTTTATTCTTATATTTATTGCTTGAACAGGCTAATCACAGGATCACAACAACCATGCAAAGGCGCATATATAGTCATGCAACAGATGTTGAAATCAGACCTTTGAATGAAGAGAAGGCTGTTCAAGCGGCAGTTGATCTCATGGGGGAACTTTTTGTCTTCTCGGTAGTCTTTCTTCCAGTTTCAACTCTCCTTCAGTTGTTTAATTTTGTGAATTTTCTTAAAATATTTCAGTTCTTTAATATGTTTGTGATATGATAATTCAACTGTAACATGTGCTGAACAAAAATTTTGCACTGATATTGTGCCTGATTAATTATATTACCATAATTCATCCAGGAAAATGTGAAATTGCTGAACACAAATTTTGCACTGATATTGTGCCTGATTAATTATATTCTCAGCACTTTCTGAACTGATATAAAAAGGTTAGAAGAGATAATCCAAGATTTATGCCTGAACACATAATTTATCATACCATTTTTTTAATTGGTTACTTGTTTGAGTGTCTGCACTTACTGCTTGTTATAAGAGTTATTGCTAGAAAAAGATCTTTCTCATTCTGAATTATAAATGGGTTGACTTGTGCTTTGGAAACTTTCAAAATCTGATACTGCATTCAAAGCAGCTACTAGTTGATTTTTCCTTCTATTGAATCAATGCTGGTGGCATTATTGCTAAAATTGTTAATGCGTTAATGATTTTTGCTGGCAAGAAGCCAATGAAACTACCTGTAGAGACTACAAACGACTCTACTCTACTTTCCTTTTACTTTAATTCCAGAGTTATGGTTTCATTATTTTGATAATTGTGGGATTGAAAGGCATTTTCTCCTTCTAGCCTCGTGACTAGCTTGGTTACCATCTACAAAAGCAATAATTCTTTATACTGATGATGTTCCAAATTATGTGATCAGGTGGCAGTGGCTGCACTCATCTTTGAGGTACAAAGAAGTGCTCGTTCAGAAGCAAAAAAGGAGGAAGTTCGCAGGCAGGAAATGGAGGTAAATATACTTTGATTTTAGGCTTCTTTTTACCTTAGTTGAGTTTGCTGTCATTATGTGTGCGTTGAGTTTTCGTTACTTGGAGTAAACCTGGTATGACTTATGTTCCATCGATGAGACAAAGCAGCTACTATACCACCTTATTATTATCCGCATTTTCTAGTATCTGGATTTTCCAAACAATGTCATATTTCTATAGATAGCTTCAAACCAGAACAACAAGTTATGGAGAAAAATTTATTCCGTTTATGGTCATGTTTGTATAAAAGTAATCAATAGTAGTGCTGCTGATGCATTTTTCAAAACCTAATGGTTTCCAGAAAATGAGGCAACAAGATGAAGAGTTGGCGCGAGAGGTGGAGCTTCTGAAGCAAAAACTAGCAGAGATCGAACAAATGGCCAAGGGACGAGGCCTTGCCGGAGTGTTTACTTTCAGACAGGGTCAAGCTGAAGAAGCCAAGCCAACACCTGTGGCTTGATCTGCTATTATCACGAATAATTCATCTAATATTGGGTGATACAGAGAGGACTCTAATTTACCCTTGAATCTGTGGCCTGACCCTGATTCACCTCTTCCTATTCTTTTACCCATTTTTAATGAAAACTGTAAAAAAATAAGAAGATAGATCAAAATCTTGCCATATTCTTTGATGAAAAGTTAACAAGCTGGTGCTGCAGGAGTTTTTAATTGGATGAAAAGTTAACAAGCTGTGGCGTGGCTTTTTAGTTGACGGAATCATGAAAAATATTTGAAGAAATCTCTTTGTTTATTTGTGAGAAAGCCTACCTACTGCTTTTGACAGATGCATGCTGCTGCTGATGATGATGGCATGTAATTCCATTTTGATCATTTGTACAGTGATGTTTAATGTCTAAAACAGTCAAAAAGCATTTTGAAGGTGCTTATTGTTTGAAAGATTATATTGTGCATTGCATAATTTGGTGTGGTGTGCTAAGAGTTGACAGCGAGAATCTTGTGGGTGGGATGTGCGCTTTATGCGTTTCTTGCCTGTTTTCCCTCAATCACATATTACAAAGTTTTATTGGTGGTTGCTCTCGCTTTCTCCTTTAATTCAATCTGGTACATAATTGATTGAGACTGTGTTAGTGGACGATAAGAATTTTGATTCTTAAAACCGACTTAAGTAGATTTGGGACAAAAATTTGATTCTTAAAAATATGCAAGCCAACACATGAGAATTTTGGGCCAGTAATAATTATAAAAATTGTAAGTCACAGACAAGTAGATAACATTTGAAAATTAGGTGCGAGCTTGTGGTAGATTCAGACCTATAAAGGTATTAATTGATTTAAATTTTTGATCTTCTGACCTTAGAAAATCCACTTTACCACTAAATCGTTCAAAATGGAAATTTACCATTTTTTGGTAATAAGTTAGAAGAGAGTTTTGGTGGCTATGAGATTGAAATTGGACTAAAATGACTAATTTTGAAAGAAGTGATGATCTCTTGTGTTGATGTCTATATGTATAGATTTTGATACTTTTTTTTAAATATAATGATATTTTTTCTCAATATATATAATAATATTTAATTATAAGAATAAAAAATAAATGATATTTTTCTTTAATGTAAATTATAATTTTCTTAAAAATAAATAATATTTTTATTCGTTCGTAAAAGATGTAGAGGAGCGTTAATGATTTTGAAAAATTAGGCCATGAATTTATTATGAATGAATTTCATGCAATTAACGTTAAAGATGCGACGACCTTTTTTCTTTTATTTTAGAAAAAGCTTAAAGACACATGCACGTTGTCAATGTTAATAGTCTAGAATGACTCAATTTGAATATTTTAGGTAGGTCGGTTGTTTTCTTTTGAATCGGACTCGGAGATGGATATATCAAACTTAAGAGCCTTCTGTTGAAAAGTCTGAGTTTGATTTACAAAATCTTTGTGGGCTTAACATTCTGTATTAATACATTTTTATGCATCTAATTACTATTACCGGGACGGAGCCACATAGGAGCCTGAGGTTCATGAGTCCCCCAACTTTTTTTACAATAACAACTATATATATAATATGTAAAACAATATTATATAGGTTCTTTGTTCTTTTTTTTTTCCCTTCTTTTTTTCTCTCTCCCTTTCCTTCCTTTTTTTTTTCCCACTCTCTCGTTTCCGTTTTTTCCTCTCTCTTTCTTTCCTGATTTTTTCCCTTCTTTTTTTCTCTCTCCCTTTCCTTACTTTTTTCCCTCTCTCTCTCTTTTCCTTTTTTCCCTCTCTCGTTCTTTCCTCCTCTGTTCCTTTTTCTTGGTTTTTGCTTTTTTTTCCTCCTCTCTATTCTATTTCTTCTATTTATTTTTGAATCTTTTTCCTTTCTCTTTCTTATATAATTTATTTTATGTTGATAAAATAAAATATATATACAAATAATAATACTATGTGAATTAATTCTTAATTAAACATGTATGCTCTCTATAAATATTTATCATTTAATAACTAAATCTATTATAATCTAATGAGTTATGATTTTTATCTCTCATTTAGGAGATCTTGGTTCGATTCCTTTTAATTACATATTTTCTTTTTTCTATACTTATTTTCTTTTATTTCCTTTCCTTTATCTATTTCCTATAATTTGTTTTATATTGATAAAATACTATTTCTTTTCTTTTTCTATAATTTATTTTATATTGATAAAATAAAATATATATACAAATAATAAAGTTTTATATGTGAATTAATATTACAAATCAAATTTCTAAAAGGATTATAATAAACTCATTATATTATTAAATTATTATTTTATAATTTTATTTTATTATATTTTAAAATTATAATTAATTGGGCCCCCGAAAAAATTTCCTGGCTCGGTCACTGACTATTACTATTGATATTGTTACTATTTTGGTATTTGAATAGTGAGATGTTACTCTGCCAATAGATCATCACGTGACTTGATGATCTATGCATGCACGTTAGTTTATAAATGATCATGGATCAAAAGACCACCAATGCAAATAACAAAATACGTGTTTATGTATAAAAATGTACAAACACGCACTATTATTTATCTTATAGTATATACCATAAGTTTTTATCGAATATGATTTTTAAAAACCGTGGCAATTGGGTTATCACCCTCTATTTTTTTTTCAATTGCGACATGACATCCCTAAATTTTGTTCACAACAAACATTCTTATGTGTTTCACCCTTAAATGGTGTAGTTTTACTATTGAAAGGTTAAATGTTGTAATTTTGGAAGATAAAAGTAATTATATTTTAAAACTGAAAATATCTAAGACAATCAATCCTTCATATATAAAGAAGGGGTATATATAGATTTAAGCCTCAAACTATACTCATTTTATCATAAATATTCTAAATTATAGAAATACTTATTTATACCATCAATTATCACTATTGCATTAAAAATATCCAATGTTCATTTTTCGGTCTCCAAAATCTTGACTTGGCTCGTATAGTCATACGCAATTACGATACCTTTTTACTATTTAATTAAGAAATAACATATATGTATGGAATTATATAGCATCTATTGAGTCACGTCAAGATTTGGGAAGTGAAAAAATGGGTGCGAGATATTTTAATACAATATAGTAGGTGATAGTTAAAATAAATATTTCTGATAGTTCAAGATATTTTTGATAAAGTATGAATAATTTAGAATATAAAGTAACATTTATACATAAATAAGTACAAATAAACTAACATATTAGATTCAAAGGTTTTGAATATTTAGATCAAATAACTCTGTAGGAAACTTAAGCTCTAACCTATTTGATGAACCAGTTAGATGAATTGAATAGCCTAACCAATATTTTCTATTGATCTTTTTTATTGGATAAATAAAATTTTAAAGATTGTTTGATAATAAATTTAAATTTTAAATTGTTGATCTAAAATATTAATAACTTCTATTACCATGCCAACACACACAAATTTTATTAATATTATTTATTATGTTTTGATATATATTTCTCGCTCGATGGTTCGGACTTGGGAGAATTGGATTTGGAGTTAGAATGTAAATTATCACAGCCATCATATTTTATTATAATGTGAAACACAAAACAAACAATTAACTAAAAATTCCTCTTTTCCCCAGAGGGAAATTGGCCGGATTCATTTAATTTTTTAAAAACATATAATTTTAATTTGATAAATTTATTTTATAATAATTTTAGTTTAATAAATTAATAATATCTCAATCAAATTTAATGATTTGATTTTATAATAATTTTAGTCATAAGTTATTTTTTGCACAAAAAACACAACCGATATTGAAAAATGACATAGAAAAACAAGTTAGAAATATCATTGGAAATGACTTACAGACTATATGTTATTTCCAATGATAATTATATTTTTTATATTGAAAAATCATTTACAAGCTTATCAAACAATCAATTTATTAAATTTAATTAAGATATTATTGATTTATTAATATAAAATTATCACGAAGTCAATTCATTAAATTAAAATTACGTTCCCTTAATTTTTGGAACAAGGTTTATAATATTGAAGCCAATGGCAGTCTGGTAAATAGAACATATTTGAAGGGGTAAATTTGGAAGGTTGGCCACGCGCAATCGCATTGCTTTCACCAACTGCGCAGAGAATCACTCCTGTAGCCAAATATAAAAGATAAATTCACAGATAAAAAGAGAGGAAAAATAGAAACACCACTACTTTTACCCTCCTCGACAGTCGTCACGGCAGAGCCCACTTTCTCTCTTTCTAGCCACTTCGAACCGGTAAAATCCCACCCCTCTTCTCTCTCTCCTCTCTCTGACACACACCCACATAGGCAAGTGCAGAATACGGTGCTTCATATGCTTTGCCCTTTAGCTATATGGCATATTTCTCTTTTCTTTTGTGTATAAGATTTTCCGGGACTTTGTCGATGTCCTTGTTTTCTGAGTCCTGTTTTGTATTTTCGTCGCAATTTCGCGAATTTGCTTGAGCCCATTGCGTGATTGGAGTGCAATTTAGGGTTTGTAACTTCGATTTTTGTTTAACTGAATACTCTAACCTGATTTCAAGTTCTTTTTGATTGTGATTGTTGCTGTTTTTTGCTATTTAATCTAAATTGGCACCCCTTTTAGAATTTGAAAATTACTGCCCTATTTTTTTGTGATCTGATTTGTACTTTCATTCTTCTCTGTCGTTTAGGTAGAGAATTTCCTGGTTTGCTTGTTGGAATTTTTCGTTGTTAATGTTTTTACTAGAATTGAAAGGTATAGATTTAGTTTTGTGTGGATGATACAGTTTGCTCTTTAATTTTCGTTACTCAATTGCGTGTCTTTCTCTGTTCTTTATTTTGTTGTTAATATTTTATCCTTTTTGGGGTTTCTTTCGGGGTGTGTTTTGGGGCGGTGGGGTGGGTTGGGGGGTGTCCTGAGATGGGGTTGGGGGATTTCTGCCTTTACTTTTCCTAGTTTTCTCGATGGGTCTTTATACTTTTTTGCTCTGATCTGTTGGTGACTTCTTCAGTTCTGCTAGTGAATTTTTCTGGTATTACTTGGATGGGGAAGGGTTCGAAGAGCGGAGCGTGCAAGTCCTCATCACACCAGCTCTTCAAGGACAGAGCGAAGAATCGTGTGGATGATCTACGGGGGGTCTTCAGCGATCTCCAATCAGCTAGGAAGGAGAGCCGGTCAATTGATGTGGCTGTGCTTGAAGAGCAAGTTCACCAGATGCTTCGAGAGTGGAAATATGAACTTAATGAGCCCTCCCCAGCTTCTTCTCTGCAGCAGGTATTCATTGGCAATAGTGCCTAGATTTATGCTTATACCTGCATCGACATTTCATGAGATCATCTCCTCTTGAGTTCTGTGAATTGTGATTTGTTAGCTGGATTTGGACTGTTGAATTTGAATGATGCCAGCATGAGGACAACGAGCTATGTATTTCATTCTCCGTAGTTGTTGGGTTGGTACATGGCATTCCATATCTGTTCCTTTGCTGATTGTTCCAAGTTTGTGCTTTTATGTGTTTATTCGTACATCATGTTTTTATTGTCATGTAGCCCACTGATTAGCATACAATAGTTTGTGTTGTGAAGTATTGAGTAGTTTCTTTCTTGTGGTTGTAATCCTCCACATATGGTGTATATGTGGAACTACTTTAGTGGTGGTCTTGGGTTTAGTTTATCATGCAATTGATTAGAGACATGCATCCGTTACACCTGAAATGATTGAGAAATCTGAGTTTCAATTGATGGATTATCATTGTACAGGGGGGAAGCCTTGGTTTTTCATCAGAGATGTGTCGACTGCTGCAGCTTTGTGAGGAGGAAGATGATGCAACCAGTGCATTAGCTGCGCCTAAACCAGATCCTGATGCACAGAAGGTTGTGGGTGGATATACTTCTCAAGAGGTTAGTAATCTGCTATTATATCTTTGGTGTTACATGTTTTTGTTTGATGTCTTTGTAATAATGTTCATCATGGCAGTTTTGATGTACTATCTATTTATATATTTTCTAATTAGGAACTTTGGATGGCTGCCAGCCATTTTCACACTTGTAAATTTAGACTTTGTTTTTGTTTTGCTCTGAATGATAAAAAACATCATTTATTGGACCTAATCGTGTTGCTCTTGGATGATCCCTTGCATAGTTGCATTTTGCTCTTCTATGGCAAGTACTAAAAGTTAGTCTTTTTCCCGTGATATGTAAAATTATAATCGGTCTTCATGAGGTAGTTGCTTTCTATTTAAAAATGTTCTTTGCCGCTGCAGTATGTGGATGTCAGTATGAAAAGAGTTTGGAAACAATTCTGAATTACACATTATATGTGGTCTTTCAATCTTCATTTTCGAGTGAAAATCTATGGATCATAGGATTCTCTAACTCTTATATGTGTGACTGCGTCTCTGCTCTTCAACATATATGTGTTTTTTCCCTTCCTAATCTTGACCAATATAACTTAATATCTGGCTGAAATATTTTCTTAATTTGGAGTAAACTGCGCCTAGAATGCCGCACCTTTGCCCTGGGTTGCAATAATTTTTCTATGTAAACTGTATACTGGAGATCTGGCTCCAATCATGTGTTGGGATGTCCATTTTTGTATATTAACATTCCTCTTTATGTGTTCATATTCTCTTTTATTTAGTTGACCTCATAATTTTCTGTTACCGCAACCTTTGCTGGGGAAAGAGAAACAGATGATGAGAGATAATTGTAGCTCCAATACTTAGGTGGCCTGTCTTAGAGAGAAAATGTTGGAGTTCCTCCCGCCCCGACCAATTGTGAACTGGCTGTCCTTCTTAACCATATTATTTATTTCTTTCTTGCAGAATTTTGATGTTCCCAAGGGTCCTCAAGAACAAGGCTTCCAGTTGGTGGAGCAATGCAAAAATGCTGCCATGGGAGTTAACATGGAAATGAATAATATGAATGTGCCTTCACAGCTAGATTATAATTCATTTGATTTTCATCAGGAGTTCGAACAGCCATATTTAATAGGTTTTGATGGCACGGGGTTCATCGGCGAGGATGTTATGCCTCAAATTTCTGGGTATCAACCAAATATCAGCCCCCCACCTTCTGCTTTCTTGGGGCCAAAATGTGCTCTTTGGGATTGCACTAGACCAGCGTTGGGTTTAGACTGGTGTCAAAAGTCTGATGACTATTGCAGTATCTATCATGCTGGGCTTGCCCCCAGTGAAGGGTATCTTGGTAGGCCTCCTGTTGTTCGACCAAGAGGCATTGGCTTGAAGGATAATTTACTTTTTGCTGCTCTTGGTGCAAAGGCACAAGGAAAAGATGTGGGCATTCCTGAATGTGAGGGTGCTGCTACAACAAAATCACCTTGGAATGCACCTGGTAAGTGGGTTGTTTGTCCTTCTCTTATATCCCTCCTGATCATACGCTCTTCATGTTTATGTTTATTACATTTACATTCATGACTGGTTTACTTGTACTGTTGGGCAGAGCTCTTTGATCTCACTGTTCTGGATGGAGAAACAATCAGGGAGTGGCTGTTTTTCGATAAGCCACGCAGAGCCTTTGAGAGTGGTAACAGGAAGCAGCGATCACTTCCAGATTATAATGGGAGGGGTTGGCATGAGTCCCGGAAACAAGTGATGAATGAATTCGGAGGTTTGAAGAGATCCTATTACATGGACCCTCAGCCAATGGAGAATTTTGAGTGGCACCTCTATGAATACGAGATCAACAAGTATGATGCGTGTGCATTATACAGACTGGAAGTAAAGCGCGTTGATGGCAAGAAGAGTCCGAAAGGGAAGTTAGGCAATGATTCTGTTGCTGATCTGCAAAAGCAGATGGGTAGGCTGAGTGCTGAGTTCCCAAACGAGAAGCAGCGTGTTGTGAAAGGAAGGGGAAAAAGCAATCTGAAGGAGGGAAGTGGAAGAATTTACTCTGGTTCGAACGCATTGGCGGCAAGTCCAGGTGAAGGGCTTGTTTATACAAGAGGCGCACCATATGATTATCTTGTGGAAGATATCAATGGGAACTACATAACATGATGATGTTTCTGGGAAAAAGAGAATAGGCTTTTTATCCAAGTATATATAATTGTTATCTTTGATTCCACTCGGCCTCCAGGCAAGTGGTGAAGTTGCTCTTTTTGCTTCTCTCTTTTTGAAATGGTTATGTTCTGTTGATAGTGAGTCGGTTGTAATCTAGGTATAATGCATAGATTACTGGTGACCTATTGGGCCGGGGACAAATGAGTTGCTTCATTTTGTCTTGTCATGGTGAATGCTAATTGCACTTCTTGTGCAGCTTTGTAAGGAGAATTTGTTCAAGCCTGACAATCTGTAATTACCCAACCTCACTTCTTTCAATGCATTTTCTACACTTCAAGTATTTATTTTTGGATATTTTAGATTTTCTACCCAAACACAATAAAATGATACAGATGCTGTGATTTTCTTTTGAAATTCTAAAACTCAGACAAGAGTAAACAAAACTTAGATGACAAAGTGATAAATCGCGAATTTGGGAACACGATATCCTCAATTATCCCCTGCAACTTTCATGTTCAAACCTCAATGTTAAACCTCGCACCACAAACCCTACTACCATTTCCCACCACCGACCTGTAGTTTTCATGGCGTTTGCTCCCGCCCTCTCTCTCCTCATCCGTCTTTCCCCTCGTCATCTTTCCCCTTTAGACCATCTGAGAAGCCACCTTCCAAACTACTCTTTGGTCCTCCTCCCAAATTTCTCAACTCTGTCCTCTCCGCCGCTTCTTCCTCCAACAGCCAACCGTCGCTGCCGTTCACTTCCGAGGAGTCCTTTCTCGATGCAATAGCCGGTTTCGGCGATACCGAGAAATTTCTTCCAATCGTCAGGACTTACGAAAATGACTTGGCGCGGCTGACCTCGTCGGCGCCGTCGACTCTAGGCAAGCAATTACTGCCGCCGCTGCTGATGGTGGAAGTACCGCCGATGAACATATATCTTCCGGCATGGCCGCCATGGTTGTCGAGACCATATATCCTGGCCCCGCCGACGACCGCAGCACCGTTTCTACTCGATTGGTGAGTGCGTAGGTTTTAATTATGTGTTTATTTAATCTATTTTTACATGAATTACATTTTTTTTAGGCTTTCGTATTTCGAATTTCCATGCGTTCTATTTTCTGATTGTCGTCCATTGTTTATGCTCTTCTTCTTCGACATTCTATATTTTGTATTGATCCATATAATTCTGCTTGTACAAATATCATTAGCTAAAAGTATATTCAAATTGTAATAAATTTGTTCATCCCTTGAAGTGTATATTAAGCTATTCTCGCCTTCTCAGTTTTTGCCCACATTGAAAGTTAAAGAGAAAGCTATTCAGCTCAGGAAATCGATGGCAAAAGATATGTTCCAAGGTTTCTCATCGAAGAATATACTGTCGATGACCTTTAGACAAGCAGTTTTGGAGCAGCTTTGGAGTCTTGAGCTGGCACTTTTCGAACCTGGAACTGAAAGAAATATGGATGATCTTGAAAATCCAAGAGAGGTACATTTATATATAAAAGTTCTCTTTAGGCTTGTTGCATTGAGACTTCTTGCTTCCCGGTTGTAATATCATATTTAATGTTTTTGTGCTGCAGGTGATGAGTTATTTTGTTCCATTTCCTATGGGCAGGTACCCTTATTGATAGCCCTCAGCTCGTCAGATGAACATGTAATTTCTGAAATTGGAGAGGTTGTCTGTGCCACTGCCCTTGAAAACACTAAAAAGCAGTTTATCCCTAGTTCTGCTAACAGAGCATCCAAGAGATTATCAAGTTGGTTTAAGAAGCGCCAACATATTACATCCAAGAATTCTTCAGTTGTTCTGTATAACTTGGTCGAAAATGAGGTACTGGCTAATGCCAAGACACTTCACAAGAAGTTCAACTCTGAAAGAGGAAAATATAAGCTGAAGGGCTCTTTGAAGAAAAGTTGGTTGACATCGCCTGCATTCTCGGAACTGGAAAAGATTGGTGGTCCTGAATTTTGTGATTGGATAAGTGAATGTGTGCCATCATACATGTTTGAAGTCGATTCCGGTGGACTTGACAATGTGAAGTTTGAAGGGTGGAAAACCTTGGAGCAAAATAGACTGGGAGTTGTTCTCACTCATGCCCAAATGGTAATTAGTTTCTTTCCCGTGTTTCGTTGCTTATCTGTGTATATGATTACTGCTTTTGATAGTTTTCTAATATTTTGTTCGATCTTATATGTATTCATGGAATTGTGTGCATCTTATGAAATACTCATAAAAAAATGATGAATGTTCTTTTTAGCTTGTCTTGCTAAGTTATTTATTAAATATAATCTTTCTTGTGTGCACAACCTTGTTTGGAATCACTTGAGTTGCTCTTTTTTGTTTGTTGTATGTCACTAAATTTTCTTTGATAGCATGGATTTCTCTGGTGGAAATGTTCCAGAATCAATTTTCTTTTGTTACAATCTTCTGAATACACTGTGGCCATAGTCTATCTAGGTTAGACGAGTGTTTTCCCCATTTCCTTCTGTCTATGTATATTTTTTTTATTTACTCTAAATGAGGTATGATGTGTTAAAAACACTTGAACTGATTTATTCTTACCAGGAGGAGTAATTCGGGTGAAAGATTATAAGATACTTTCTAAATATAGACCTATTTGTTCTTTTTACTATTGATGCTGTTTTGAGTTAATTTTTGAGTGACTTCTCTCACACAGTATGATTGCAATGGTTTGCAGGTTAGCTTGGCTGACATTCTAGATATGTTCTATGAGGACACATTCACTCTGCCAGAAAAGAGACTTCCATGTTATACAGTTGCAAAATCATCCAAACTGGATCTCAATAAGGTTCCTTCCGTTACATCAGACAGAACACCCAGATATTTGTTCTCCTTCCAACAGTATCTTTAGGGAACAAACACTTGCACTACATCCGAGGAATACCTTCTACCTATGTTTTTACTATCTACCATAGCTTGATGATTTATACTGGTATATGTTTTTTTTTTCAGGGTAGTTCCCTGTTGAAGACATTGTCAACTGTCCTTGTGAGTGGGATTCTTCTTGTGACTATTAGTGTTCTGGGAAAACTTTTTCTACCTCAGCTGCAAACGAGAAAGAGTTTTTTTCAACAAAATTCTCAAGCCCCATTATCTGACACTGTTCGTGTTCCAGACCATTCTCTAGAACCCTCTGAGGTATGCTAGAAATGAGGTTATTTAAATGTTTTCTGTTGTATACTTGTATAAGCATTCAGAATAGAAGTATAATCTCTACGGTTTGCTTTCATTTTGATGTTCATTTGGCTGTTGTCTCAATCAGTTGAACCTGGTGTAGATAGGGATACTATTACCATGACTTTTCTTAGTCACTTTGGGATCTATGAAGATGATCTTGAAGATGGTAGTACTATAATTACTATTTCCAAATCATATCATTTGCAAATGTTATTTTTTTATGTTCACGTCTGTTCATCTTGGGTGAATGCGCCTTCTTCATCTGAATCCATTCACTAACTTATGTCCATGTGTGAATGATAGCAGACCTCATCTCCCGTTTTTGATTTAACAAGTTGATTATTGTGTTAAATCTCGATAATATAATATTATCTGGTAATTGTTAAGTATATGATTGCTGTCGCTGTAGTTGAGTTCTGTATGTCTTAGTTTGTGTATTTTGACCTGTATTTTTTTTTGATCCTATCTGACTTTGCTTTACATTTAGTTGGAAACATGCTGTGTCTCAATTATTAGAAGAATCAAGGATTCTTTTGGTTGGCCTGGAGAAATAAGAACACCGACTGGTGCATGTGCATGTATCGGGGAACTGCCTAAATTCATGAGTGAAGGGGATCATACCAATTTCAGCATGTCGGACGTGTCATCCACATCTATGCCATTAGTAGCTAGTGAAGAAGAGATGAAAGCACTAGAAGATATTGCTAGTTATCAGGTACTTTTTCTAATTACTTGCTTTTCGATTCTCTGTTTCCATGATGTTGGAGAAGCAAGTTTGAAAAAAATGATCTTCACCGAACATTTTTGAAAAGAGAGGTGGCTTAAAGAGTACTGTAATGTCCTTTAGGTTAAAATTAGTTCAAATGGGAGTGCTGGATTATCAACAATGTATTTGCTACTATGGATTTCAGATCCTTCAATCAATAAGAAGCCTTAATAGTATTTCCTGTGGGTTCGTAATCACAATATGTTGATGAATTGTGTCAAGTTGTCAACTAATAATCTGATGTTCTCTCAATTGAACTACATCAATCAGGTGGTTGTGTCGTCTGATGGGAAAATCATAGGGTTCCAACCCACTAATCGCATTGCTGTTAATAATTGGGCTGCAAATCCATTGGCCAAAGAGTTGTATGGTGGAAAGAAACTCTCTCCTGGTATACAATCCATATCTCAATTCTCACCTAGCACTTCTTACATAATCTGACCATTCAATTTGATCGAGTTTGTGAAACTTTCTTGTAGGCTTGTTAGAACCTGGTCTCAAGATTCGCAATCCAAATGGCATGGCTGTATTGGAGCTATTGATATCATTGAATCCTAAATCCAATTTTGCATTAGTTAGGGCTGTTGATATTAGTGGAAATATTGATGGTTGTTGAACTGCTGTACTTTTCATAAGCTAAAGCTTACATTAACTGAAACATTCATTATTCCTTAGTTTGATGTTGAACTAATCTCAAATATGTTATCGCCCTGGTCAAAAATCATAAATTATGCCAATCTTCTTTGCATTATTTCCATTCATTGTATTCCAAAAGGATTAACGAGATTTGTCTGTTTTTCTACTTCCCACTGAAATTGCAAACGGTTACGCTTTCCTTTCTTGGTCAGGCAAGCAGACACGAATACAATTTATGTCGCGAAATGCTTACAGAAACCTTTCCTTAAAAATTAATGAAACAAATTTCTTAACATGAATATGGGACAAACTTACGTACTACACCAAATATTTCTGTTACCATCTTGTCATGCATGTTTACCAATTCAAACTTTATGTTATGATTCCAAATTCTTTTCATGATTATATATGCTTACAATTCGTTACACAGAGTGAGCTCCTGAAGCAGGGAGTGTTCCCTCTTAGATCATCATAACTTCAGCCTCTTGAGGTATCTTAGTTTCAATTCTCGCGTGATTTATAATCTTATCAGATATTGATTTGAGAAATTTTCAATTTTGATTACAGAGAATGGAAGATAACAGCTTGAAAATCATCATGTATCCATGGCTGGCAATGGGGCATCTGATCTCATTCCTCCACATCTCCAACAAACTAGCAGAGAGAGGCCACAGAATCTTCTTCCTACTCCCTCCCAAAACTCGACCCAAATTGGAACAATTCAGTCTCCACCCTCATCTCATAACCTTCATTCCTCTCACCATCCCGCGACTTGAAAACCTCCCTTACGGAGCTCAGACGACCGCAGACGTCCCTTTCCATCTCCACAAACTCCTGCGTGGCGCAATGGACCTCATGCAGCCAGCCATCGAGCATCTCCTCCACAACCTCAAACCCCATCTCATCTTCTTTGACTTCACGCCATGGCTCCCCGCCTTGGCGCGGCGCTTCAACGTGAAGTCCATCCATTACTGCACCATCAGCCCTGCAGCAGTGGCTTACATGATCCGTGACGAGTCCTCTGCCGAAGCCTTCTTGGAGCCTCCGGCTGGTTTCCCTTCATCACCGATTAAACTCACCAAGCACGAGGCACGTGCGCTTCATGAAGTGAACAACGGTAGAGAATTCGATGGCGCCACCACGTTCGTGCAGAGGATGCTTGCTTGTTTAAACGAGTGCGATGGTTTGGGATTCAAGTCTTGCAGAGAGATCGAAGGGAAATACTGCGATTTTCTTGAGAGGAAATTCAAGAAGCCGGTTATGCTAGCCGGTTTTGTCGTGCCAGAGGCTCCGACTTCGACACTGGATGGAAAATGGAGGAAATGGCTGGATGATTTCGATGCCAAATCTATTGTATATTGTTCATTCGGCAGCGAAGCTAGGCTAAGAAAAGATCAGTTTCAAGAAGTGGTTCTTGGTTTGGAGCTTACGGGGTTTCCGTTTCTGGCGGCGCTGAAGCCGCCGGTGGGGGCGGAGACGGTGGAGGAAGCTCTGCCTTTAGGGTTGAGTAGAGGTGTGGTGGTTGGTGAATGGGTGCAGCAGCAGCTGATACTAAAACACGCTTCGGTGGGGTGCTTTGTGACGCACGCGGGTCGGGGTCGCTGTCGGAGGCGATGGTGAGCGAGTGCGGGATTGTGGCGGCTGCGCATGCGGGGGATCAGGTGATCAATTCGAGGTTGGTGGCGGGGGAGCTGAGGGTGGGGTGGAGGTTGAGAGAGATGGCGATGGGTTGTTGACGAAGGAAAGGGTGGCGGAGGCGGTGAAGATTGTGATGGAGGGTGAGAGTGAGACGGGAAAGGAAGTGAGACGGAACCATGCCAGGTGGAGGGAGTTGCTGTTGGGGGAAGGGGTTGAGGATTCTTACATTGATGGCTTTGTTCGGGATCTGCTTCTGCTTCTGCAGCAATAATCACTCATCATTTTACAATAACCATGTGTACTTGTTGGGACTCATATCCCACAATAGTAATAATATGGATCACAATTAATATTTTATTAATAAAATTAATATTCAAAAAGGATAAATATAATTTGTCCAATCGTTTTCGCATTTTTTGAAAAATGTCGCACCCTAAAGGTAATTGCAAAAAAGTATCATATGATTCATACCGTTTCCCAAATATCTTGTTAAGTGTCTCCAAAAAAATTTCTTTCAACGCCTGAAATTTGATGTGTATCACCGTACCTTCGACGTGTTGAACGATGTGGATATGCCAAAAACGCGACAATCAATTTAAAAATAAAAATAAGAAGAATGAAAAAAGTACAACTGACCTCTCGCTTCTCCTCTCACCTCTCTCTCTACAAATTGTTGTTTAACATACTCCAATTCCCTCACCTCTCATATTTCTCAACCAAGAGCACAAAAAAGCCATGGCGGATAGGGGCGCAGACTTGGGTAGTCGTAGACGTAGCTCCTGCCCTCACCGCAAGGCTGAGGAAGGAGAAGTGGGTATTGTTCACCAAGCTCGACCGACTGGTCAGAGACGACAAGATTTAATCCCTGGAGCAAATCACCTCCACTCGCTTCCAATGAAGGAATACCAAATCATCGACCTCCTGGTGGGGCTGTAACTCAAGACGAAGTGATGAAAATCATGCCAGTCCAAAAACTGACACGCAGCTGGTAGAGGATCAGGTTTAAGGCCTTCGTCGTCGGCGGCGATAGCAACAGTCATATCGGATCGGGGGTGAAGTGCTCGAAGAAGGTAGCTACCGACATTCGCAGCGATATCATACTGATGAAGCAGCCTGCGATCCTGTTGAGTAACAAGACTGGGAATGTCCGCACTGTGCCGTGTAAGGATACCGGAAAGTGTTATGTAATTTGAAGTATGGATGTTAATATGTAGGTTTTATTGATCGGGAATATTTTATAGTTCATTAAATTTTAAAACAATGGTTCTGACTCTTTTGATTCCGGATCCGCTTTAGACCCGGATCATTTAGATACATAGTTTGATAGTTCGATCCGATCCGATTTTGGTTACAGAACTAAAACTGATACTTATTTATTGGTTTTAGTCTTATTAAAACTCGTCTATTGATAAACCTAAGCTTAAGTAGGCTTATCAATAAATCGGTTTTACCCGTATCGATTCGGAATCACTCACAGTCCATTAAATTTTAAAGCAATATTTTCGGTTCCAATTTCGGTTCTGGTCCTGTTCTGATTTCAGACCCATTCAAATTCGAACCATTTTAGATCCATATTTAATGACTCGGGTCCGGTCCGAATTCAATATCTAATGGATCGGTTCCAGAATCAGAATCGCTATTTATTTATTGGTTCTGATCCGGATAAAAACCATTCATTGACATTCCTAATTGAAAGGATACTGAGAGCACACTTATGGCTTCTGAAGATTGACTAGGCAACTTTTGATTTGTCTTTGAAGGAAAGCAAAGATGGTCGCGTGAGAAGAGTTGCTGGAGAGGAGACGCAAGAGGTTGAGTTAAAGAAGATGGATTGAGCAAGAGAGATGAAATGTGAATTATATATTTTTCTTCATTTATAAATTTTAATTTGCCATGTAGTTTCGTGTATCTATATCAGCGTGGCAGCGTGCCACTTCCCACTTGAAACTTCAGCGATACATGTCAAACTTTAGGCGTCAATTTTTTTTGGACACAAACAAGATTTGTAAGAAGTGTACACTTTTGTAAAAGTAAGAAGTGCATATTTTTGTAATTACTTTTAAAGTTGACATTCTTAAAAGAAGACAAAAACGACAGCATAGATATTTAAATGTAAATTATATTTTTCATCTATGTAATTGATTTTTTTCTAGAATAATTGATATTTTTGAATGTTCGCACATGAGTTTTTATGTAAAAAAATTATATAACCTATTTATGGAACTATTTATTAATTAAAAAAATTACAAATTAAATGTTAAAAAATAATTGTAAATTTTATTGGATATAATGGATCCTAATTAACAATTAAAATGAAACTAAAACAAAATAATTACAACGGGAGATAAAAAACTATGCTAACAATGCAAAATCCAAGATGAAATTTTACAATTGATAAATATAAATTGTACAAATCCAAAATGACTTGTATTCTTTTTTGGGTCGTTCCATCTAAAATGATTTATTTTCTTTTTTGAATATAATTATCTCTTCAAAATTTATAAAATATACTTATTTTTTATCATTTTAATTATTTTATATATTTCTTCTAAATAATTGTGTCGAAAAAATGAGCCAAAAGGCGGAGGGAGTAGGGGTGGAGAAAAATACCGAAAAATCGGTATACCGGACTTATCGTACCGAAAAATACCGAATTTTCAATATACCGTAATTTTTGGTATGGTATGATACCGTACCGTTAAATTTTGATACGGTAACGGTATTATTTTTTGGATACTGCTGTATACCGATATATACCGTACTGCGGTATATATAGCCCAACTCATTTTAATTAAAGACAATCTTAAATTAGCTGATTAAGTCCAACAAATTAATTAGTTTAGGCCCAATTGATAATTAGAGCCCAAACCCAAAATCCCAATTTTCTCCCTTAAATGCTCTGTAGAAACCATACCTATTTTCCCTTATACCAAAAAAAAGACAAAAACTTATGTGAGCACGCGCTTACCATGCGCGCTCACATTAAAGCTGTTTTAATATAATATTAATTAGAGAATTAAGGATAATTAAGTTTATTAATTATTAATTAGGATGTATTAATTATCAATTATAATTATTATTTTTAGTTAAAATTTATTATTTTCAATTAGATTTTATTAATTCAAAATTGATATTTATTAATTCACAATTAAAGTTTACTAATTCTAATTAGGATTTATTAATTTTAATTAGGGTTTATTAATTCAAATTAGGGTTTACTAATTTTAGTTAAGGTTTATAAATTCATAATTAGAGTTTATTAATTTACAATTAGGGTTTATTAATTCAAAGTTATGGTTTATTAATTCACAATTAGGGTTTATTATTCAAAATTAGGGTTTATTATTTTCAATTAGGATTTATTAATTTCAATAGGGTTTCTTAATTTAAAGGGTTTCTTAATTCAAAGTTAGGTTTATTATTCAAAATTAGGGTTTATTAATTCACAATTAGAGTTTATTAATTTAAAATTAAGATATATTATTTCAAAATTATTATTTATTAATTTATAATTAAAGTTTATTAAACTAATTAATTTTAATTAGAAATAATTAAATTAATTAATTAGTATTAGTTAATTAGTATTAATTAATTAATTGATTAGGTGGACTCACTGTGCGTGCGCGCACAGGAGACCACCCCCAAAAAAAACCCACCGCCCACCCAACTCTCGCTCAACACACCCAACAAACCCTTATCCAATTCCTCCACTCTCCTTTATTCCAAAATCAATCGCCGCCTCCTTCAAATCCGGTGAAGATACATCGTGGCTGCAACGATACAGCCGCTGTCTTCGTCTCGGTGGATGCCATCAACCCTCTTCTTTATCTCGTTCGAAACAGCAAAGGGTGAAGAAATGGTTATATGCTTAAGCTTGTAGATTGACATTTTTGTCTCTGTGAAATTGAACATTAAATCTGTGAAAAAGAAAATAGATTCTCTTCGTCTTTACTTTGTATAATGGTGTTGAGTATTTGGATTTTTGTAGCAAACCTTTGTGAAATGGAATATGGAAAAGGCTATGTTGTTGTTCTGTAAAAGAATCAAATGGAGTTTGATTGTTGGAGATTTAAGTTTGATTGTAGGTTAGTTTTCAAGATGTTATTTATATTTATTTGATAGAATTTCTGGATGTTATCAATATTTATTTGACGTAATTTCGGTATTTACGGTGTACTGTAAAATTTCGTTAATTTACTCATGAAATGATTCCGTATACCCTAAAATCGATATGGTATCAGTATAATAATTTTTCATACCATAATTTTTGGTATATCGATGGTAAAGTGTTCGGTACTGTATCGGTATAAAAAAATTTTATACCGTAATTTTTGATACGATATACGATATGATGAATTTTTTTGGGTATATTGTATCGATCCATCCTTAGAAGGGAGTATAAAATAAGAGGTATACCGTACCGAAGAAAAATGAGACTGAGATTGACCCGAACGGCTTCAAAAAAAAAAAGAAAAAAGGAGAGATTATCCCGATTCCCGAACCAACCAAATGGAAATCAAGCCGCCTCGTACTTTGGACCCAGCTTTCAATTTCAATTGCGAAAGCATCGAAACCCTGGACCTTCCTAAATACAATTTGCATCAAATTCGTGTTGCCAATTTGTTCTTTTATCAGCATTCATAAGATTTATCATGCAAATTTTACAGAGATGGCGAAACCTAGTGATCCTCAACAACACCGTTACTCAATCGACGAGACTAGCAGCGGCAGCAACTCATTTGGCTTCGTTGCATTCAACTGTGAGATTCTTGATTTCACCTTCTGGGTTTTTGTTTTTTTAAGTGTGTGTTCATATCTTAATATCTGTATGCATATGCATATAAATTTCTTGCTTCTATTGTATACTTTGGGTAATATGGGCTTAATTATGTTTGAATAAATTGAATTTTCTGGGCAGTCGAGTGTTGCAGTGATCTATGTTTTTACACTTGGCCTGGAGGTGTTAGTGTCGTGAGGCTCTCTTTTAGCTGGCTATGTTTCAAAGTTTGAATCTTGAATTTTGGGCTACTATTGAGAGGGATTTTTTTCTTATGTTGATGCAATATCATTGATTTTCATTCATTTGAATGTACCAAGAGACAAACAGCCATGTCGTTGACCTTCGGATCACAGTTTGTGTTTGGAACTTTTTCTGGAAATTGTTCCGTAACTTTGTGATGGCAATGTCTTTCCTTTTCATTTCTGTGATTATTTGCTAGTTGACCTTTAGCTGTCATAGATGTTTATACTGAAATGTAGTGTTTCGAATGGTGCAGGGTGTAACAAGAGATGAAGAGCCATCAAAGGTAGAGAAGTTACATTAATTTCTTGTTAAAGATTATTGCACCAAACATGCTTACGGTTTTTGTAAGTGGTTGCTGAACTTGAGACTAAACTCAGTTAAGACATTTTACGATGCTTATATAAAGCCGTCTAGAATTTCAGTTTGGCAATAATTTGCTTTGAGATATCCAGTAGAGCATCATTAGAGAAATTGTGGAAGGTCTAGTCTTTCTAACAATTTAATGCTTCTATGTTCATTGCCCTATGCTTGAATATAAATTGGTTTAGTCAAGTTGTTTCAGTTCTAAGTTCTCTTTGCTGATAGCTTACAAAATTTCACCTTACAACCCGTTGGCTTGATATATTGGTAATGCACAACTGGAGTTTTCTCTAGAGTCCTAACTTCAGTGTTGTTTGTCTTAACCAAACCTCATATCTAACTCGAACTCATCCTGTCAATGTCAGGGGAAGTGTGGTTCTTTCGTTCAGATTGTGACTGATGAATGCCTTTTAGCAGCTAAAAAGTATTTTGTCAGGCATTAAGATTTATGTTGCTGCACTTTCTTTTCAGACTTATATAAGATATACAGTAAAGCAGAAGCGGCCCGACACAACGAAGAAAGCTCTTAAAGGTATTCTCTACAATGGGGGGTGCTCAACATCAAGACACGAGGTCTGCATTTATCATTCACACATACCTGGATACATGGCTGGCCTCATATAGAATTATAGTCTCTGGTGCTATGTGTATGATCTAAAAAGTTACTTTATGTTATAATTTGATTTTACTATATAAAGTCAGTTGCTATTGAGTTTTGTCATTGGCCCTTTTGTTGATATTGCATTTTATGTGTTGCTCTCCCCTTTTCCCGAAATGGGTTACCTATTAATGCTGTCTGTTACTTTTTCTTTTTTCTTTTCATTCTCCCCTTTTCAAAGATAGGAGCAGACTATGCAGATCGGTTAAACAAGAAATCTCGAATAAAACCTGCTCATCATTCTAAGAGAGCTGCCGAAAGAAAGTTGAAACGTAAGTTTTACCTCTTGCAGTTCTTTTCAATTTAAATTTATTCTTTTAGTGCAACTGCTTTATTAGAATTTTCATTCAAAATGTATCTACAGATTGCTGAATAGACATTTGAGTTTGTGTAATGAAGTTTTATCTCGCCATCTTCTAGTCCGTTTCTCACAGAATTTTATTATCATGTTTGTATATTTAGGAAAGCAACGAAGAGAAAATCCATTCGATGATTGTGATGACGACCCTGCAAAGGCATTTTTTGCTGCATTTGGGAAAGACAGCACCTATTGGAACTTCAGACGCTGGGAGCAGAGATCCGAGTGGGCGGAAAATTATAATCAGAGTAGCAGTAGATTCAACGAACAGGGCACTAGAAGTATGACATGTGCTGATCGGAAAATCCTTGGTTTGCCGGAAACTGGTCCTTTGAAAATCGAAGATGTCAAGACTGCGTAAGCACCTCAATTGTCTCACATTGCTGAAGTATCATGTGCGTGTTGTTTTGAATTTGTTAAGAGTCGTCTGTTTTATGCAGCTTTCGCTCGTCTGCTTTGAAGTGGCATCCCGATAGGCATCAAGCTTCTTCACGAGTAAGTAATTTTTGATCTCTCATTTCTTTTAGTTGTGCTATTTTGTATGGTGATTTGAGTGGATTCATTTCACAGGCAGCTGCTCAAGAGCAATTTAAGCATTGCGTGGATGCCTACAAATCACTATGCGCGAGTGTCTCCTCACGGTAGAGAGAGAGAGAGAATGTCTTTGTGACTTCTGAGTAACAAATATACTGTTTTTAGTGTCACAAATTTGCTAAGAGAGCCAGAAGCTCTGCTTTAACTGAACGCCACTGAATTTATCGTATTTTTACTTATTTTATAATCGAATATTCATACCTCATTTGCATTGAAACTAATCACTTGTGTGACCGGTAATGTATAGTAGAGGCATTTAATGCTCAAATAGTATTAGCATTTAGCAAGTTTATTGTGGTACTATCAAATTAAATAGTAAGCAACGTGAGATGTCGTAATTGATTGTTTTGTTGAAATGTGTCTGAATAAAACATCGAGGATCACAATAAAATGAGGGTATAACAAACATGATAGTCAAAATTTAATCTAGTATAAAATGAAGTATAAGAGAAGGTTATGTTATTGTATGATACATTAACTTTTAATTTGTATTTGTATTTGTATTTGTATTTGCCGGAGATGGTCGGTTAAGCAAAATAGTATAAGAATTGCTCCCTCAGTATTGTTAATGTTGGCTCATTATTTTTGGATATATGGATTAAGAAAAATTGTGTTTTATATGTAAAGTAATGTGTGATATAAAATTTGAAATATTTTTTAGTATATTTTTTTTTTATTTTTTTGGTATGGAATAACAATAATGAAACAATTTAAAGTGCTATACGAGTTAATATTAAAGGACGAAGGGAGTTATATTTTGTTGACCACACTTTGAATTTAAATGAGAGTCCCCGATTTTTTTTTTCCATTGATATTATTATACATATCCTTGGTGATATAACATTATAAGCAGGCTTTGAAACGGACATCTTACGCTATATTTACATCATACGTGCCCGTATATGGCCATATGTACGAATTACGATGTTTATATTTTCATCATCAGCGCTTTTACCAAAATTAGCTACTGACAGGACATAATTAAACCGAACGTTGAAATTTTCTTTCTTCGCAAAATACCCTCACGCGGGCCCATATCAGATTCTCACTTTCCTTAACTAGGGTTTATGAAAAAGGGCCAGAATCTGGTTCAACAAAGGAGCCCCTCAAAATACAAATTTATCGAATCTGCTTCTCTCTCCGATTCAAGAGTCGCCCATTATTCCTTTAAAAAATTGTAAGCAGAAGAAAGAGAGACGGAGCGAGAGCGACATGGGTAGAGGGAAGTTCAAGGGCAAGCCGACTGGCCGCCGCCATTTCTCCACCCCCGAAGAGATGAGTAAGCTTTCTAGTGCGATGCATATAGGATTTGATTTGACTCGGAAGGGGCGGGGTGTTGTGTTTATGCCGGGGGAAAATTCTTGATTACGATCCATGTTTCTCTGGCTAGTTTGTCTTTGAATTGCCAATGAATTTCCTCTTCCTGGATTTTTAGTTCCTTTTGTGAGATGGTAGGAAGATTCGAATTTCTTTTTCTGTAATGTTTATTTCTCCGTGTTTCCTGGCCGTGGAAAATACTTTGTTTTTTTGCTCGTTGGAAGGGGCATTGCGTTCTTTTGCTCAAATTCTTGAAGTTATAAATAATAGTCTTTTATTGCCTTAGTGATACTTCCTAGAATATAGCTTTTAATTTGAAGGCATTCTCTCTTTTCCATTTTCTCTGCTGAGTTTTGAGTAAGAATCTACCACTGACTAAACTATATAACTCAGTAGTATCAAATAATAGTGCATAAATTTGATGGATAAGTAGCCAGAGAAAAAGGCATGCATACAGAGGAAATATGGGTATGAAATTGAGTAAATTGAGTGACCATTTATTTATAGCATATATATCTAAAAACTACTGAAAATTTCCGTAGTACGAAAAAGTTAAAGGTTCGCAGCAGTAGAACACTGCCTATTTCACTTGGAAATTAGCCAATGTAGCAAAATTCCATAGTTTACCTTTTTTTTCCGCTGAGTGTACTGATGCTGGTTTCTTGAAGAATTCTGTTAGCCTGCATACAGCTCCCGTTTGATATTAAGCATCCTCCTTTAGACTTGGTAAAAGGACACAGCTTGTTACGACTAATTTGATACATGCTCTCAATTGGGACAACATCAAAATTTCTCATAGTATACTTTTTCCATTTCCCCTAAATGCTCTTCTAAACCAAATCATACACAGGCATAAATTGGAGAAACTATTTGACCCATTTGCTTCATTCTTTCCACCTGCATTTGACCTTCAGCTGTACATGCACTTAGAGTAATGATTAAAAGTCTTTTTGCAAAGTTTGGATGTTTGCCCTTCAAGCACCTCTAGTTTTGATTTTGTGATTTGGTTCAGTTGAAGTTGCAGGAACACAAACACATATAAGTACTTTTTTTTCTGTTCCGGAATTGCTGTATTTCCTTGTATTGCTGATCAACGAAAATCCCACCACTTTGTTATTATTATTCTTTTCAATTATGCAGTTGCTGGTAGCTCTGCTCGTCCGCGCACTTTCAGAAAGGTACCATGTCCCCTGATTTTCCAACAAGTTTGATAGTACCATACGGACGAGCTTCAGTCCTATAAATCTGCAATGTTGATAATTAAAGTTTTGAGGACATTTTGAGTTGCATTATGAAATTTATTTGGAATGAGGAAGTATGGCTAAAGAGACTAGAATGGTTATTATAATAGTGATCAGTTCAATGAGTTGCATCATGGTTAGTTGACATATTTGTAGATTTCCGATTAATATATGTGCATAATGTTGTAATGGAGCTGGTAAGGTGGCTCTAATTGGTTTTAGTAAATTGTTTGGATTTTTTTGTGAACAGATAGTTGTCGCGTTGTCATGAATTGGATCATGGATCCTTATGAGTTAAGGTTAACGAGTATATTTATATAGATTTTTCTGTTGATGTATTCTGGGTAATATCAATATGTATTGGAGCTAGTAAGGGGCTCTAGTTTGTTGCTTTACTAAATTATTTATTTGGTAATATACTTTGAACTGATTGGTGGCAACTATGTTGTAACTTGGAGTCCAGTACCTACTTCATAATACACTTGTCATTACAGTAAGAGCTTCAATCTTTTCTCATTCTACAATAAGTGTTTCTTTGCTACCAGGAAGTAGCTGATGTTGTAGAAGATGAGACATCTGATGTAGAGTCAGAAGAAGAATCTGACGGTGAACCTGAAGTGAGTATAGTTGTGCCTCTCCTTTTCTGCAAAGCCATCTATTTCTGTAACCATTTGATTTCAAGAAATGGGTTGACAAGTCATCTCTGCTAAATGCTGCTACCAGAAAGCAAAAGGTGCTGAGGGGGTCATTCAGATTGAAAATCCTAACCTGGTAAAGCCAAAGAACTTGAAAGCACGTGATGCTGATGTAAGTTACTCAAGAAAGCTATTTTTCTGGGATGTACTCGTGAAACCTATTTCTTTTTATTTTTATCTTCGGGTATTATTACTTCTTCATCGACCCCTAAATTGATTTTACTTTGCTCTTGCGCAGTTAGAGAAAACAACGGAGCTTTCAAGGCGTGAAAGGTTTGTGCCTGCTTACTGCTGACATGCTGTTAGTTACTTGAATTGTATTTTTTACTGATGACTTCAAAATCCTGTCCGTTCCTTCCTCTTTTTGGCATTTTGTTTGTTAGTAACTTACTATATGATAAATATGAAAAACAACCATTGCTTGTATTTATTTATTGACTTGCATTCACAAGTCATGAAGTCATTATACACTTTAGAAGTCATGTTACATGAGGGCCTCTTTGAGCTACCTATGGATTAATATTCTGATGATTGGGCATTCAGAAGTATATCATACTAAAGCTTATCCTTTGTGGGGTTCCTATTACTCTGAATCCTATGCTTCCCAAACAGTTAATGCTTTGGTTTCTTATGAATTGCTTCAGTTTACATCAATGAAGCTTTTTTACTTTTCTTTTGTTTCAGGGAGGAGATTGAGAAACAGAAAGCTCACGAAAGATATATGAAGCTGCAAGAACAAGGGAAGACCGATCAAGCAAAGAAGGATTTAGGTGATGTTTAAATCTCATTGAGGATATGCTTCATTCATTTTCTGGCTCTTACACCTTCTGATAGGAGTGTAATTGAACTGAGTAGGGCAAATTCAAGCTCAACAAGAATCAACTTGATTTGTTATTATGTGTAAACAGTCAACTGTTGTGGGTAAATTAGGAATATCTTGAAGCTCGTGAGCCTATCAAGCTTGGTCTTGTTGAGCTTAGTTTAGCTCAACTCAATTAGTTTGGTGTTAATTTTGAGTTTTTCTCATCTTGATCCTGAGTAGTTCACGAGTTAACTTGTTCTTTCCCGAACATACAGAACGTTTGGCTCTTATACGACAGCAAAGAGCAGAAGCTGCTAAGAAGCGCGAAGAGGAGAAAGCCGGTAACTTGTTTTTCCTATTTGTGTTTGCTTTCCTCGGAGTTTTACCTGTAGCTGATGATGGTTTGTTACTGCAGCCAAAGAACAAAAGAAAGTGGAAGGTCGCAAATAATTTTGACATGCTGCTTTGGTAAATGACATGATTCAAACTACTACTTTGATATATGATACTGTTTTCAAATACCCTACTCAACATTTTGTATTTGGCTTTTTCCTTTCTGTTAACGATGTCCCACCATTTTCGTTGATGTATTCACACATGCTATCCACTTACATCATTTGCAATGAACACCATAAATCTGGTGCTACACTTTATTACTAATATTTTCTAGTGTCAATTTCAATTCATTTTCTTTCAACTATAGAGATTTGTTTATGTGAGTTTCAAAATGGTTACTTTCTCCCACATAGTTTGAGCAATATATATATGTTGTGGCGTTGATGGATGGTTATTCCAATGCATAGAAGTAAATGAAATATTAAAATTGACTTTTGGATTAGACGTAAATTGTAATAGGGTCGAGATTGTTTAGGCAACTAGAGAAGCTTTTCGGCTTAAAAGATAAAAATATTTTCGCTGTTTCTATTTTCGATTTCTTATTAAGTAAATATCAATTTAAACCTTAAAATATACATGTTTTATCAAAAATATCCTGTATTTTCAAAAATATTAATTTAAACTCCAAACTATCATACAAAGACATTTTTGTATCAAAAATGTCTTTGTATTCAGGATAGTTTGGAGTTTAAATTGATATAAATATGATAGTTTGGGGTTTAAATTGATATTTTTGAAAGTTCAGAATATTTTTGATAAAACATGTGTAATTAAGGATTTAAATTGATATTTATCCCATTTTGAAACTTTGAATGAAGAATATATATTGTAAAAGAAAAGGAAGAAAAAAAAAACGAAGATTAAGTAGCCACACGACGGCAAAACAAGCAAGACGTGGAGGCGAAGAGAAGTCGGTTTCGAGTAATATCTAAACATCGTTATCGTTTCGCAGTCGGAAATATTTCCTCGTACACTGAAAGCATGAGCGACCCCCAAATCCCCGAATCCAACAGCAATCAGAAACCCTCGGCTGAGCCGCCTAAAATTCCCAGCAACGGCGGCGGAGGGTACGGCTCAAGCTATCCCAACCCCCGGGAGACGGCTATTCCGGACGCCGCCACGCTCAGAGAGCAATGGCGCTTCGCTATAAGACAGTACAGCAGGTGGTACTCTCAGGCATGGGGAACCGCTATTCTCGCTGGCGTCTCGTTTTTCGCCCTAGGCTGGATCATCAAAGGCTCCAATCCACTCCCTTCCTTGCAATCTGATACCACAAGCTCTCCCCCGGATAAAGATAAAGCTGTGCAGCAACCTCGCTGATTGTAATTGGTTATCTACTCATCTTCAAATGTACTTTTTGGATTGATTGGTTGGTTGATTTCTGTAACTAGGGTTGCTTTTAATTGCTCGATGCTGTTTTGAATCCATGTTTTTTTTTCTCCTTCTCAAATGTGTTGTTCTGTTTCTGTTCTTGCGCAAGTTTGCGTTTATTTCAAGTTTTCTATACAAGGGGAAATTCGTCTTCAGTCGGAGGCATGCCGCATGCCTTTTTCTTTTTATGCGTGGATTGTCTAGATAATTTAGTTGCAATACAATGGCTGGCACGCACTAATACATGCTGAGATACAAAATTAGGATACCTAGCTTGAAAGCTATAAGCTTTGCTTGCAATATCACCATCGCCGTTTCATATGTAAAATGTGTTAGCTTCAAAATAAAGATTGTTACCTGGGACTTCTCTCTCTACTTCCTGTTCCATTTGGTTCTGCTAGTCTGGCTTCCTTCCCGAGAGTCGACCTTTGTGACTGAGGTTAGTACCTATTACTAAATTGATGAGGAGATGGAAGTTACATAGGTATGAATATATGATAGCTTGGATTTTCTTGCATTTGCTCAAGGGATATTTAAGTCTATATCAATGACCAGTATGCTGCGTGTAAAATGATTAGCCTGTTTTTCAATTGCTCAAACTGCAGCTATTGACTCATACACCTAGTTAATCCATATAATTTTGTGGGTGTTTTATGGCCATGTGGGTGGCTATTTGTAAAGCATACAAAGGAAACGGTTTTGAGTCTCATCGCATATTGCAAATGTACCTTTGTTTGACCTCCTCCTGGCCGTTTTCAGGTTGTTTATACCATGGTTTTCGGCTGGTTCAGTCTTGCAAAACAAAGGCATCAGGGGAGCGTATGATCCGTGTTCTTGTTCTACATTGGGAGAAAGAAAGTAGGTCTTTTGATGATGTCGATAAGCTCTCAAATAAGATACTTACTTGAGGGTACTTTCTTCCCCATAGAATGTTAGCTTTGCCGCCTTTTTTGTTTATATCTGTAATTAAAGGAAAAGTTAAGTTTGATCAAGAGTGGCGTTTGATGTTTCACTTGCCTGCTGAAAGTTCTTTTTGGCAGTCACTGAGATTAGCCTTGTAAGGCTCCCTTTTCTGTAATAAAAATCCCATTTAAACATTGTATGGATCTATGTAATACACACCTCAAACGAATTGCAGAATACAAGATAAATTCAAGGTGCACTTATTCCTTCCACTGTTAGTAGAATGATAGAAAGAGAAGTGTTAGTTGCTTTGAGTGGCAACCCGGTTAACTGCGCAGTTCCTTGCCCAAGCAGCGACTTGTGCGAATGGTGTATGACATTCAGTCTATCATATGGTACATCAATACGTCTGGCCTGAGCTTGAGAACACAGATAATACACGATCAAAGATAACAGCGTTTTTTTGTAAATTCATGAACTCGAGGGCTAATAGTGCTGAGACAATCTCTCAGCAAATTGTATACACCATTTGATGCTAGCATGTCAGATTCTTGAGGTCAAGAATCACGTCAAAAGCTTGAAGAGGAGACGAAAAGAGCGCAACCCTCCAACTAACTACATGCTACAGGTCTCTTTCCTGATTTCTGTTCAGGATGATAAACTTGCTTGTGCTTATATACAGGCACCGAGCAAATCACCGACTCTACACGATGTCATTGATCAAAAATCTTGTTCTCTCTCTGTTGTGTCAGCCGGAGCAGCATCGCAATTTCTTGATGATCGAAACATCATCTCTGCTGATGCTGATCGTCTGCCCCTTCGGCAAAGCCGCAGGGTTGTTGGCGGTGACGAGAGCCTTCCTGCTGATGACTTGGTATATCTGCGTTGTGAAGGCTTTCTCGACATTCAAGGCTTCCTGAGCGGATGTCTCCATGAAAAACAACCCTCCTTCTCTGCAAAATCACTAGCTTCGTGCGTAGTAACTGCAAGCAGGTGATGGTGATCCGCCTTGTTTCCCACCAGCATAATCACGATGTTGCTGTTCGTGTGCTCCCGAAGCTCCTTCAACCATCTTCTCACGCTCTCGTATGTAGATTGGCGCGTCACGTCGTACACGAGCAACGCCCCCACCGCTCCCCATTAGTAATCGCTCGTGATGGCACGGTACCTTGAATGCGCGTATTATTTAGATTTTTTTTTTTGTAATATATATTCAATTCATGTTATAACATATATTTTGTATCTCAAGGAAAGAAAAAAAAAGATTATATGATGCAGATTTAATGAGAAGTGATGCTGCATGGCTTTCTTGACCAGCGGTGTCCCAAATCTGGGCCTTCACAACCTTGCCGGTCAACTCATACGGAATGGTTGGCGAACTCGACGCCGATGGTAGATTTGGAATCCTTGTTGAACTCATCCTTGGTGAAGCGAGACAAGAGATTCGATTTTCTGACGCCGGAATCGCCGATAAGCACCAGCTTGAACAGGTAATCGTCGTCGGCTCTGAATGTTGCCATCCCGTTTTCTTTATTCCAAGAGGACACGTAATGTTTTTTCTCTATATTCTTTCGTTTTGTTGGAGGAATAATTCTTTCGTTTTGTTGAAGGATTTTTTTTTATTTTTTGGTTTAAGTTCCACCTCCACACAGTAAAATGGATTGTGTTACTGTGTAGACGAGTGTGATCTGGGCTTTTCCCATTATGAGATAGATTTGGGCATAAGATACGGCCCAAGCTGATGCAGAGTTGGATCTTATACGTAATATTAAATTAGCAGCCGTAGCAATTTTCTGAAAGAGCTAGTGTGGACTACGAGCCCTTTGCTAATAACGAGATTAATTTTATTTTTAAAAAAGGTATCCATGTCAAAACATATGTTCCATCCAAACGAAATGGAGATCTAGCAATGGTCCAACGATGGATTGAGTAAGTGGGCGAAGGTAATGAATTTAGATAATGTAGTTTGTCTCTTGTACATTTATAAAACTACACACGAAACATTCGTAGTTTAAGAAAATCTGATAATTTTGTAATGAAATATGAAACTGAAACATAATATGGCTAATTAATGCATAATATCTTGGAGCTGAGCATAACACGACCTAAGAGTATGTTGGTAAATGACTTTCCAGTTTTCCCATCTATAGGCAAAAATGACAACCCGTTTCAGAACGTTGTACCTCAGGATAAGATTGAATAAATAATTGATGAGAATAAATGAAATAGGAAAGATTAGATTATTGGAAAAAGTTGTTAGAAATAGATGAGGTGGCAGGGCAGGGTGAGGGTGAGAGAGGGTCCTTTAATCAAATCCGAAAACACAAGTCATAGATCCAAAAGCCTTTGAGAAAGGGCTTTCAAAGTTGTCCCATTCATGAACTACCCACATCGGGAAAATCGAAACCATTTGTCTCACCTTAAATTATCCACATCCCAACCCATAACTCTACACCACTGTCCACACAGACATCCCACTTCTTTACGTACCCTTGTCGATGTCATTTTCATTTACTTGGACTAAATTATAGGTGGCATAAGACGATAGCTAGTTTTTTTCTTTTTTTAATCTTAATTTACATCCAAGTTAATATCGCATTAGACGAGTACATATTAAACATTCGAATTTAATGGTGTTTGGGAGGGACTGCATATATTAATTTAAAACTGAAATTTAGTAGAATAATTGAATATAAAAGAGTGTACTAGTCTTGCATTATAATAACAAAATATTGTGGATCTCTATCATTTCAATTAAAGAAAAAAGAATTAGAATAGTTAGATCGGATAAAGGAATGGTGTGAAGAAAGTGCGACAAGAGAACCAATGAATTCTTGCATCATACATTCTAATCGCGCAGGATATTGTCTTTGGTAGTTTAAAATTTAAGTATGTTTTATTTTGTCTTACATTAGATTTGCAACAGAGGTCTACTTGTGGAATCAGCTTAAATGGTTGTACGAAATGCTCTAATTATGCTTTTGTCTTTTGCTTTCCAATTTGCAACTAGTTATTATATATTTATATATATATATATATATATATAGAGAGAGAGAGAGAGAGGAATCAAATAGTTTGAATCTGAGATAATATATAATATTCAATCTCATCCACTCATCTCATAGATCCTATGGTTGAGATTTTTTTCGGACTTTTAAACTTAATTTCGTTGATTCCGCTACAGTAAGAATATATTATTAATTTGATTTGTTATGTGATTGCGAAAAATAAACCATGCATTTAGTTGAATTGAATAATGCGTTCAAATGAATACAATAATATGCATGTGGTTGGAAGCTCGCGTGCGTTCGTGCTCGTCGCGTCGCCTCGGTGTTCGCTCGCGCGTCCGTTGGCCAACAATACATCTTTACGTTTTGTTAAATGCATGAAAATATTTTATTAAATGCATGAACATGCTTTGTTAAATGAATGTTTGTGTTTCGTGCCAAAATGCAGTTTTATGTTTTGTTAAATGCAGTTTTATGATTTTCGACAACAAATCTCCCTTACATCATATTCTGTCAATTCTGTCGTCTATTTCTCCAATTATCAACGAATTCATCGTGAACCACTGTCATAACACCATATCTCTCGATTCTTCAATCATCTATCAAATTCATCTTCTATTTTTTTTTCCACAAAATCCCTCAATTTTGTTCTCATTTTTTTTCTTCTGTTTCTTTCTTTCAAAATCTGTCGTTTGTTGTGTTCGTGTATGTTGCTACTGTTGTTCGTCGTTGCTGCCGTTGCCATCTTCGTCGTCGCCGGCGACATCCGTTGCCGCCAATGAGGAGAAAAGTGATTTGATTTATTCTCATTTTGCCACTTGCGAAAATTAAAAAAAAAAAAATGAGCAGTCACGTGTCAGCTTATGATGCGATCACGTATTCAACATATGTGATCTAGATTGAGTATTATATACTATCTGAAGATCGGATACTATATGAACTCAATCATGTATATATATTGAATTACTTAATTATCATTGTAATTAAAATAGTGAATATATTAGTACATCAAAATTAACCTCAACACACTTTATTTTAGCAATATATTAATCATTTAATTTATAAATGTGCAACTCCGTGTGAGTGTGAGATTGTGTTTCTTGGATTATTCATAAATACATGGGCTTTGCCTTGGCCATGGTTTGAATGTCGAAGATATATTTACGAATGAAATTTATCTGATGCAAAACCCCACAACTGCATCTGACGTAGATAAGAGGAAAAAAAAGAATTTTTGCAGTTCGCATTGATGCATCAAACTCACTCAATCAATCATACAATTGTATTCGATTTTTTCGTATCGGTGTGTGCAAAAACACTGTTGCCATGACACCATTGCACGTAATCATTCTGCACCACTCAACCCCTACCCTACAAATTAAAACAAGCTTCTATTTTTCTTATTTGTACAAATTTATTTATTCTTTGTATGAAAAACCAACCATTTTGAATTTTACTTATGTTATACTAAGAAATTAACATTTCATTACTTCTTTAAAGGGAAAAATAACTTGAACAAATTGATTACTGGAGAAGGAAACATGGTAGTGTTGACAGCACGAAAACTAAAATCCGAAGTGGGATACTACTTTTGAATGACAACACATTGCATGTAAAACAGTAGATTCGCTGTCTGATATAGCTACAACCCCTGCCGTATTGCAAATATTGTGCCATCGAAATTGAATCCAATATTGTAACGCAAGAGCCTGATAAATCAGGTGAAAAATAAATCAAGAGTCAAAGACATTCTTCAACTTCTCGACAAAAACCAAGTACTAAAACGTCGTCCCATTTCAGTTACTTTGATTTGAAAAGAGATAAATCGTACAAACAATGCATAGAGATGAAGATAATTAAGAAACAAACAGAACAACCATTCCTAAAAACAAGCAGAGATTGTTCCCAACATTGATGACCCAACAGTATTTTCCATTATGAAGAAAATGATAAAACCTTACAAAACTAGAAATTCTCATCTACCGCCTTCTGCCCAGCCTTCCTCAGTTCTTCCAAATCTGTGTCACATACCACAAAACATCAATTGCATTAGTAGTAGTTGTACCAAGCATAGTTAAGATAACACTCCACAAATCACATGAAATTACGTGACCTAATGAAGATAAATTTTTTCATAAATCTTTTAGGAGTATGGGAAAAGGAAAATTAAAAGAAGAAAATGAAAAATCCAAAGTTAATTTGAGCAGTGAAAAATATGGAAGGAAAGGAAAGAAAAGAGAGGGTGAAAAGGTTAAAAATAAGTTACTATACCAAATTTTCATGAAGGGACGGAGGAGATAGTAGAAGGCGCCGTGATGAAGGGGGTGCAGCGTCACCCCCCACTCGTCGGTCAGAATGGGCTGCCCGGACGACTGGACCAGCACCGCGTCATCGCCAAACGCCTCCCGCACATTGAACGGCCCAACGCCCACCTCGAAGCACACATCGTTGATGAACACCGTCGATTTCGTGGGCCCACATTCCTCCACACCTGCACCATCACACATCAAATCACCGTCACCTCATCGTGTGTTCTTTCATCATCATCACCGTCGCCTCCTCTCGTTAATTAGCAGTTTTTTTTTTGGAGAGTAGTGTGGGGAAAAGCAATGCATAACAATTCAATTCATGCAGACTTTGTGAGGGACAGTGAACACGAATCGCGGGGACAAAGACAAATCTATCCTTGTTCCTTTCCATATATGACATTATTGTTCATCCACAACGCATCAAACTCATGCCAAAAGGAGTGTTCAATATATGTAGTTGGAGACCATATCGGTCACTTCCATGAATGACAAGAGTTGCTCATCTCTTGGAGATCATATGGAATGAATGACGCGACATCTCTCACTATTTTTAATCTCATATAATTTCAGACAGAAAAAGAAACCCTAAAAAAATGAGATTCAAATAAATTAAATACCTTGAAGAAGATGATCGCTACTAGGAGAAGGAACACAGAGAGATGGAGGAACGATGGTCTGATTGGTAATATTTGTTGGCGTAGTTTCGGTGTAGCTAAACTGCTGCATCTTCTCTTCGTCTTCATTTTTCTTCGAAGGGCAATTGCTCATCAGCATAAACTCACTCAGCAGAAAATTCGGATTATGCTCGGCCACAGGGAAGCAAAACTCTTGGGCGGTGTTATGCTGCACTGGAAAATAGAACGGCTCAGCCAAGAACTCGCTCGAGGCATGGAAAAACGGTTGGTTCACCGAAGCAGAAGGCGAGTGGAGCAAATCAATCACAGAGGCCGGACCGATAGAGATGGATTTCTCGCTGGATGACTTGTCGGAGGAGGATGACGGAGATGGAGCGGAGAAGAAGTCGGCGGCGGGTGGAGGCGCCGCGGCGGGTTGCGGCTGAGATTTGGAGCTCTGAAGCTGGCGCTGCTTATGTTTGCTCCTTGATTTCCGGTTCTGGAACCAGTAGAAGACATTTGCGTCTCCGACTTGACCGTATTCCTGCAATTGAGACCTAATTTTGCGTATCTCATCTCTTGGGGGATTCACCATTCCGGAGTTGAAGATCGCTTCCAGAATCCGGATTTGCTCCGGCCGAGGATTCCATCGCGGTTTCGGCTCCGGCGTTCTCTCATCACATCCGTGTCCTAAATCACGAAATAAGTCATAAAGCTAAGGAATTTTGAAATTGAAATACCTGTTGGTTTATATAAATACACATACATACCTTGTGCATAGGGGGTTTTGTTGCAAGGATTTGATGAGATCAGAGAGGAGTTGATGTCATCATGCCATTGGAGATGAGTGGTGTTGCAGGGCTTGGATTTGAACATGCTAGGCCAGTGTCTGTTTGATGAAGCCATGATTGGGGAAACTGAAGCTTTTAGAGATAGCAAAATTGAGAGGGTTTCGGTAGTTGCAGCTAGAGTTTCAGTGTGACTGTAATGAAACTGCCGAAAGCGGTTCTAACACAACATCTCCTCTTATAGCCTCCTCTTCGCATCACCTACTCCTGCGATCACTTCCTCAGCATTAAATGGACAGTCCTTTCTATTAATATGTGCGTAAATTAAAATAAAGATATTGATATTTTAACGAATAAATAAGAAAAAAGAAGAAGAAATGAGAGTAAATAATTAAAAAAGACAAAACCGCAACAAGAATCGCCTGCAAAAATTCAAACTAAAAGGGAAAGGGAATTAAATAAAAAGTGAGAGAAGGAGAGTACATGCCCATACCCTTTTCCTCACGAAAATGCATTAAAATCTAGAATACTTGTTCTCTACTCATGCAAAGAGAACATTGAAGAAGCACATGCTGGCGCTTATATTGGTATCTTCATCGAGAGAGAGAGAGAGAGAGAGCCCTTACTGCACGAGGGTGGGGGATGCTGCAGCAGTGCTGGTGATATTAGAGAGAGAGAGAGAGAGATGAGGTCTATCTGATCAGTTTGTCTCTTGGCTGAGGATTATATTTTTCTTGTATATATGCATGCGTGTGCAGCTTTCAATGGAGGGGTGTAATTATTTTTTGAGGTTTTTTTGATGAGACGGGAGAGCGAATAGATAGATCGGAAGAAATGATTTGTGTAAATAAGATTACATATGTAATAATATTATTGTAATCTGAAGAGGTGGTTGGTAGGGGGGAATAAGTTTAGATATCTCAGGGCGTTTAAAAGTCAAAGCATTAGTCACGTAGGGTTTCGGGGCAGCGGTGGCCGAACCATAATAAGAAAAGGATTTATTTTATTTTGAAAAAAAGTTGATGCCCTTTGGAATTGGATTACGAAAGTATCTATATTTCATAATGATATACTCCTTTCGGAATGATGCTTTCCGTAAATTAAGGAGAATTGTATTTTGTATGTAAAGTAGTATTTGGACACAAAATTGGTATTTTTATTAAAATTGTCTCCGAAACGAGTATCCTAAGAAAAGCAAAGCCAACAATAATGGGACGGAGGAGTATCATGTAATATTCTTCCACCTTGTAGATAATTAGATATCACGTTTCACTTTTTCTATATGTAATATCAGTAATATTATGACTACAGTCGGTAAGGAATAGATTTTATGCATGCGATGGTGTAATCTAGGGGATATATTACTATATTTTTAAAAAAGAAAATTAATTGGTTATTAGTTGGAATTGAATGCAATAATTGCATATTTTGACTCAAGGGAAGGTGCATTGATAGAGGCAAAAATTATAATTTGACAAGGAAAGTTGGAAGGGCTTTTTTACTTTCTGGATGATCCAATAGTGATTGGTTGGATTTTGTAGTGAAGATATGTGAATGTGTGTGCGTTTGAATTTTCCAGATATTTGTTTGCATGCTTTGATTGCTGTTTTGCACTTTGCAACTCCCTATGAAGTGAAACTGTTAAAGTTAGGAGAGTAATTGTTTGGTCAATTTGGTGTCCGTCTAATTCCGACATTCAAATTAACCTTAATTCTGTGCATATTTTGATTTTTTATGTATATATATTTTATATTACTTTGATATGCTTCATACATATTTTTAATGTACTTTGTTGTGCTGCATTGATAATTAAACGAATTGTGAAGAATAAAATAACATAATGAGATTACACAGTGATGCAGCGTGCGTGCATGGAACAGGAAGAACAAGATCAAAACTCGTTGATTCAAAGGAATACCGAGAATTGACGATAATAGATAAATCTCGATTTCATAAAAATGTCAAAAGCTGCTAACGAAATGAAGAAAACGGATATTAAATACTAACCCTAATATCCGAAAATAAAAGAAATGCCAAAACGGCCAAAAACAAAAATCCGAAATTGCAAAATAACCCCGAAAAACACTAAAACTGTGAATTCGACCCTCTAAACGATGGAAATGGCCCGAAATCCGCCATCAATCATTGCAAAGCAATGAGTATTTTTCGGAACGTCGATTCCACCCGAAAAACACTAGGTTTTCCTCAAAATCTGAAACTTTTCAGAATTGCGACAATTCTTCGGATGATCCGCGCATTTCATAAAATCATCCGCAACTTGCGCCGCATGACACAGTATGTAGTTTAGATGTCATTACTTTAAAATTCAGCTGATGGAGCAAATCTGAAATGTTGTTCTGGACATTAGTTTTAAATTCAAGAGTATAATGCTGCAAAAATGCTATAGTATAAGATGAATTATAGTATTTTTTGAATAACTCTATCTAGAAATTACGACTCTAGTAAGATTCAAACTTGCAATGTTAATATATACTTCGACCAACTAAATCATTCCTAATTAAAGGATAAAAATGTTGCTAGCTTATAGAAAAATTTAACCATTACACATTTCTTGCTTGAGAAAGCTAATTAAAGGAAAAATGTTGCTAGCTTAGAAAAATTTAACGCATCACATTTCTTGCTTGAGAAAGCGGCGTGCGTGGATAAACAAAAAGAATAATATCACAATTAATTGATTCTAGGGAATACCGAAAATTGACAGATTTGTAGAAACCTCGTTTTTATTAATAATAAAAAACTGTGCCCAAAAGACAACTAACATCGCTTAACTAATAAATCCTAATCGATCAAAAGAAATTAAAAAAACGAAGAGGTCCAAAACTAAAACGGAATTACAACGAAAAAAATCCGCCCGATTTTACCAAAGCGAAATTGCGATAAATTACAAATTTGACCCTCCGGATCCGGACCGGAGGAATTTGCGAGTTTAGGTTTTAAGAATCCGATCATCGGTTTTAGTTAACCTAAAAAGCGATGAGTATTGCAATTAGAAGGCCGCGGATCGCGCTTGAAAACACTAGACTTTATAGTAAATCCTCGTTGAAATTTGACATTTGCATTTAGATTATTATGGTGTTCTGTGAATTATAGTTGTGAATTTTAGAAGTAAAACTTCGACCCCGTGGATCTTATGGATCCGGATGATGGACCCAATGGATTTCGCGTCGCAAAAAATCGGATGTAATTTAACTCAATTTGCATCGCATCACGATTACACCTTAACTCAATTTGAAGGATTACCAATATTCGTATTTACCAAAATTATTTCAAAGAATTTTAGTCTATTTGCAATTCATCTTAAATATTGAGACATGAATCATCATAATATCCAATTAACTCAAGGAAATGCGCGAGTTTACGAAGCAATCACGATTGACTTTTGAGAGAATTATCACCAGTGATCATGTAAAAAAAGAAAAGAATAAATCAGTCATCATAATTTGGTTAAAAGACTCAAAAGAAAGTCCAGCCTCTCAAAATATCGACAAATTTACCTTACAATAATTATTATTATTTTACTGTAAATAGTACAAGTTTTCAGCCATACTGAATTAGTCAAACATATTATAATCTGTTATATATTCTATGAATTTTCAACCAGAATCTAGAGAGGACAGCATATGCTACTCTCACCAACTAATGGCATAACTTAATAAAAATTGTATCCATACATAAATTCAGGTGTTTGATTGAAATTTGAAAACTCAATTTGAACTCTCAGTTCAACTGTCTTCAAATTTACTAAATCAATTTCCCCCAATTTTAAATCTCATTTTGTAGACATCATTCCACAATTACAGTAAAATTTGATTTTCATTTTTAAATACTTTAAATATATCGTTTCTTAATTATATAAACATTGTCCCAAAGTCAATAACTTTAATTCTTAATAAATTCTCCCAATTCGAGAACACTACTAAATTGGACCTTAAATCATCAATAATATGCTAAAAATCTTTAACCCTAATTCAATAGAATTAAACATGATTCTTAAGAATGTTGGACATTGCTTTAGCTGCCTGGAGCGAGTTTGACAGTGATGTCTTTGAACTATGGTGTATCATGTTGTGGCAAATGTGGAGGCTATTTGCAAGGATGCTCACGAGAAAGAAAAGAAGTTCGAGGGGATATCTGAATTTATTTGCATTGCCCTACTCGATAACTACAGAAATGCTAGACCCAAGTTTGATGCTGCGACTAAGCTGGGTGTTATTTGTGGTGACAGGAAGTGGTCGACACCCGAAAAAGGTAGCTTCCGAGTGGACGTTGATGCACTTTTTAATCTCGAAAAAAAGGGCTTCGGTGTGGGTATTATCATCCGTGACTTTGAAGGAAAAATCATCCTCGCGAAATCTCACCAGACGGCGCCTTCCACAAGTATTTTGTTAGCTGAAATTTTAAGGCTGTGGTTTTTGGTATTGTTTGCTGTCTGGAAAATGGCATTTATCCTATAAAGGTTTTTTACGGATTCTATTCTTGTTGCGCGACTCTTGGCTAAACCAGAGGAGGAAAAAGACTTGCTTCCGGACGAAATTGTTGACATCCTTCAGGATGCCCGATCTAGTTGTCTGATTGGAGTTGCTCATATGTATAGATCGGCTAATAAGGCTGCTCATGCTCTTGCGCAATTTGCTATTAATTGTGATCGTCCAGTCTGTTGGAACGATAATTTCCCTAGTTGGCTTGATGATCTTGTAAAAGATGATCTTTTGAATTAATTGGAGTCTTGATGTTTCAAAAAAAAAACACATGCATTTTGTGGGACATTATATGACATTATATCATGTCATCCACAAAAACAAATGAAGACCAACTTCAATGGGTTTGCAGCATTTCAGTGCGTAAAAGTGCATCCACATACCTCCAATAATTTACACCAAATGTTACATAAAAAGGGCCATTCTCTAAAATATCTTTATTGTATTTTTTATAATTTTAATTATTGAATAATATATACAGAAAAATATATGGGACATACGCGCATCAAATTTGGTGGAAGATCTTCTTCACATTTGATATGATTCAGTGCAGAAACTACATGGGATGGAGGCCATTTACACCACACAATGCATAAAATTAGAGCGAAAATGAAAATTTGAAAAGAAAAAAAGAAACAGGAAAAAAAAAAATTGGGTCAAAAAGGTGGTAGATTCTGGGAATGGAGATGGACAAGGAAGTGTCATGGAAAAGGGGCAAAACGCACAATCCCATCACACACCCATCGCTGCATATTACAAAATTGTACAATTCTTCTTCTTTTACATTTCATTTCATATCATTTTTCTTCAATATTAAATCAAATAGTAATTTATGCATCATTCATACTCTAGTTTTTTGTAGGGTGAACATTCGGATTTCGGTTCGGATTTTTGCTTAATTCGAAACGATCCGAAAATTTGAATTTTATGAGAGAAAAAATTCAATCCAAACCGAATATCCGAAAATCAGAAATCCAATTTTTTTATACAAAAATCCGAACCGAATCGAAAAATCCAAAATTATGAGAAATCTGAAACCAATTTTTGTTAATTCTTATATATATTTATATTAAATTTAAACATATTTAAATAAAATATTATATATATATATATATATAAATTATATATAATTCAGATTTTCGGATTTTTTCGGATTTAAAAAATCCGATCCGATCCGAAATTTTGAAAAAATTCAATCCAATCCAAAAATCCAAACCGAATTTTAAATTTCGATTTGGTTCGGATCAGATATTGGTTTTGAATTTTTACTCACCCGTAGTTTTTTGGATGCGGATCGAATTGAATGTATGCAGAACTGCAGTTCAATAATGGATGGTGGGATATTCATATGTATTGAATATGTGTATCAGTTTTTCCTCTTTCATGAGGCTTGCTTCTTCCTTTCATTTCAATTTGTCTGCTACAAAAATAGGGATGAATTAATTCGAAACTATACTCTCTCTCTTATTTTTTATTACTGGTTTATAACATTTAGTTGTTGATTCGGGTCAAAAAGTTTTACTTTTGTTCTTGTGTCTGTATATATGGTAAGCTAGTGCCTATGTCCCTCCCTAGTCCCTACCCCTTTTTAATGCAACGATTTGACTATGCACCTTATTTCTCTTTTTCTATGGATTGATGGATGATTCATCAATCCAAATTTCATGTCGGATCTCATTCTTTTAATCAATCTCAAATTCAGATCCAATGGATTGTACCATTAGTTAGATTTTGTTTATGATTTCTATAAATAACAATTAAAAAATATATAAATGTATCTAAAGGTTTCTAGTTAAAAGCATAGTCTTCTATATAATATAAAGTAACAAAAACAAAAATGTAATAAGGATTTGAGGATCACAATCTCTAATGAACATTGCTGTTTATAATTAATAATTTATATATTTATTGGATTGTTGGAGTAAGATAAATCGTGAGCGCGAAGTGCGGCAACAGCCTTCACTAAATGCAAACGTGGTCTTAGTAAATGCTCAACAGGTCTGATTTATTGCTTGAATTTGCTGCACATGCAACTCAGCAAAATAGCTATTATTAATATATTTGGAACACCAGATGCATATAAACTTGATCGAATTAAGCTGTGGCACTGAAAATATTGTGAGCGACAAACAAGGATCATTCACTTTTGTTTAATTGTTCTGGGAATTTTATGAGGCAGAACTTTTCATCCTTGAATCTTCTGTCTTGATCGATTTCATCTTGCATTCACTTGCATGTACATGCAAAACATTATATTTAATTACGACGTGTCATAATTTTATAATGCAGAGTTGTAAGTTTAGTCAAGTTTGTCTATTCAATTTATTACAAGCCACGCTAATGCCCAAAACAAAGGCATCTGTTCTTATTGCTAGCTACTTTAGTTTGGATCGAATTTAATAGGGTTAGTTGCCATAAAACACAAAAATCGTTTGCTAATTTCAATTTTGTACATCAATTTCTAAACGTAACAACTTTCTTTATTTTGTCACTATTTCAAATTTTGAAGAAATTGGATCTGATGTGCAGTCCGAATCATATACGTGTAAGGTGGTGTTTACTTTGCATGATTAGGTTGGATAGATAAAATTAATCCAACCTAATCAAGTATTTACTTTTAAGGATTAATATTTGAGGATATCCCAAAGCCCGGGATTATTTTAATCCTTTGAATTGTTCTTCACTAATTTTAATCCAACCAATATAGGTAGGATTGAAATAATCCTCAAAATAAATGGAGAATTATTTATCCTAATTTTAATCCTTCACCAATCCTTTATAGTAAACAAAGGATTGATAGATAAAAATTATCTTATCACACATTTAATCTATCAAATAGTCAATCCTTCAAAATGCTAATCATGCAAAGTAAACACCACCTTAAATGTCATCCGACGACTAAAACAATGTTTAGTCATCCAATCCTTAATCGCAATGACCCAATTGCAAGAGTTGAGCTCTACCAACTGAGCTATATCCCCCGAGCCAAGTGGAGCATGCATGAAGTAGTCAGATCCTTCTTATATATTTTAAGTATTATTCATAAATATCTATGATACAGATAAAACAAAAAAATGGTGATATATATTAATAAATTTTTAGGGGTAAAAAGCAATATTAGATACTTCTTGTGCATTTTTAGTTGAAAATTTTTGTTCGACATGTGGAAATTGCAAAGCTCGTAGTATTGATGTTATTGGTATTACGTTTTCAAGTTCGTGCGTAAAATTAAAAATGGTCGTTAACGTATTTTATGATAGTTCTCACTAGCTTTAGAAATATTATATGAGCCCATATATTTGGCAAGGAATGTGTTTAGGAAAAGTAATCTAATTTTAGAATTTTAAATTCTTGTATTTGGTTGTACTTTTACAAAATAAAGAAAGTAATAAGAATCCTGACAATGAAAGTAGTGTAGTATTCCAAGATTATTATTTTCAAACAAATCTTAAGTATTCATTTTTCGCAGTTTAAGGATTCTTACACTATTTGTATATTTAATATTTTTATTATTTAATTAAAATGCAAACTATAGTTTGCATTTATTATTATTATTATTTGTTTGGTATTTTCCAAACAAAAGATAAAAAAATTAATCTATTAGGATTTATTTTTATTGAATTATATTTTCAATTAATTTTATTTTCATATCTGCAAACAAACGAGCTCAACACGATTCTTTCAATAAAACAAAAACAATATATATTATACATATACTCAAATATCACATTTCGATATCTAAAAACGAAACTTAAATGAGAAAACAATTTGACAAGTTTTGACCCATCTTGACAGAGTCCAACCCAAAACTTTCTTCTTCTTTTTCTAGTCTCAAATCTACTAGCATTCTTCTTCTTTTTCATTTAATCATATTCACCAAATATAATGGTCCAAAAGACCATCGGTTTCTAGTTGAGTAAAATGACTCGGTCCAAACTTCAATAAAATAAAACTTAAAATAAATTGAATGATTCAATTTCATACTATAAATTTTAAAGTTTGTTGATATTCTTTTCTATTGTAAATGCTAGAGATTCAGGATGATCCTTAAACTTAATTTTCAAATATATATATATATATATATATACTTTCTCCATATCATCTCTTTCTCCAAAGTCTTAAAAACATTTTCTAATTGTTGTGACTTTATCTCTTCAAATATATTTAAACAGTGAAGAGCTTGTTTGTTGTAAAAAGGTATATAATTCAATCTTCAAATCACTATCTCCCTTTCCTAAATTCAAAAAAATAATTTAAAAAAAATGACGTGGCATTTTTATCATCATCATTTAACTCCTCAATTTTCTAGTATGAAAAGTTTTTCTACTTTCCTTAATTTCATTGTATAACTATTAAATGGACATCAGGTTCAATTTATCCTCTCGCTCTTTGGAATTCACACTTCAATATTTTTTAGTAATTTAATGACCTGCCATGATCCGCAAAACACGGATACACCCTTTAGTAGACCTTCATAATCTTCTTTTATTTGTTTCTGGGAAATTGAGGTGTGCACCTACATACATATTAATTATTCTGATAATTTTATTGATATGCTGCAACTGGGATCGGATGCTTGTATAATTTATAGAAATCTAAGAATTTTAAGAATCTTGTGAGTGTTTGATTATATTGGTAATAACAAATGGTAGTTATAAACCATTGTAATCAGTTCCTTAGCAAATATACCTATTGAATTAGAATACTTGTAGCATAACATGTCCCGTACAGTGTTATAGGTAATTTGCAATATACATTTGTTAAAACAATTATTCCTTGGATGATTCTATATACATAGTCCTTTTGATTCCACATTATAGCTCCCTATAAAAATATTTTAAAAATAATAATTGTAGTATTTTAACCTATAGCCTATAGTTTAAATTATCAATAAATTAATAACTTTATCCAAAAAAAAGAAAGATGAAAGAATAATTAAAATATGCAAACATCTATCGTAAATCTAAAGATAAATACATGTTAACCCATTTTATATCTACAAAAAAACTGATGCAAATAGGGTCCAATTCCCATTGTCTCCATATTTTTACCGTCATGTGATCTTTAAAAATTATTTATTTAGTCACAAAAAAAAACTGATGCACATAGATAAACCCTAATGAGTCAATCTATATAACCCCCAACTCAAAATCCGAGAACATAGTCGGAGAACAGTTAGTCTGGGAAGAACATTGGCCTGAATAACAAGAAAATCCAACGTATGTAGTAAAACAGAAGATAATTTTATAGTAATTAGTTCTCCATTTTGTTCATGCATAGGAATGTCCTGATCGGTAAAACGATGATTTTATTACACATATTTGATAGTGTTCATGTGTGCACTTAACTAATAACAATAGTAGATATTAAGTGTGTGTGTTGGAAGTGTGTGTGTGTTGGCGCAGTGGTAGAGTGGTTAATAGAGGTCAAAGTGCCGGGTTGAGTCCATCGTCGTGTGTGACCTTTAAAATTTCGTATTAATTGACAACAACAACAAAAAAAGTGTGTGTGTTGGTCAGTGGTAGAGTGGTTAATCTTTCGGCGCCAAAGGTTTCGGGTCGAGTCCGTGACACGCCTTTAAAAATTCTTTATTAAATTGACCAAAAAAAAATAGTAGATATTAATTTGGAAACAAAAAAATTCCTTGCAACTTATGGCCACTATTTTGATACACTAATGAAAGGTATTTTCAACATAATATAAAAGATTTTGATTGTATTTGAAGAAAACTAAAGAGTAATATTACAAGATATGAGTAAATCTAGGGTGTCTTAATTCCCCAACAAACTAAGAAATAAAATAAATCTTATACTATTGGAATATTAATGGGATACACAAATACAAAATTAATGTCGAGTTTCAGAGGAAATTGCATCTTCTGGACTTGCGGGCCTTTTTCTTCAGTTTCGGTGGTCGCAAAACCACCTTTATTGCTGTGTCAAACACAGCTTTCACATTCTGCCACGAAATTACAGCAAAAACAAAAAAAAAAATGTTAGATGAATGAAATTCTCGCGAAAACAAAACCATAAATTACAACTTACGAATGGGAAAAACATATATTTAATTAATCAATTACCTGTTGAGTTTTGGCACTACACTCTATATAAGCTACTGCGCCAATCATCTTCTTCAATTCTTCTCCCTGTTTAAAATCTCACAAATGTTAAAATTTTGAGGAAAAGAAAATAAGAAATAGCTTTGCTTATAAAAATACCTGCGCGGTTGTTATAGGAACTGCAGCTGGATGATCGCTCAGAAATTGCTTATCTTCTCTCAAATCTGTTTCACCATTCCACGTTTGCATATCATGTGTTTGTTGATTTGTCTCCAAGAGTCAATGCTCTAAACAGAGGCATTTCAAAATTCAAAAACCAAATATACATCTTACCCATTTTGGTTCCAACAAGCACAATCGGCACATTTGGAGAATAGTGCCTCAACTCTGGAATCCACTGCGATCATTATAGAGTGGAGAATCTAAGAAAACAATAATGAAACAGAAATCAAATAAAATATTTAACCTTCTTGTAAATGTTCTCATAGCTAGCTTTGCTAATTAGAGAAAATGCCAGTAAAAACACATCAGCTCCTCTATAACTCAGAGGGCGCAGCCTGTTGTAATCTTCTTGCCCTATATCGAGTAAAATAAAAAACCATCACAAATTTCACTAAAACAAATATATATAACCAAAATTCACAAAAAAAAAATCTGCATCACAACCTGCGGTATCCCACAGGCCAATGTTGACCGTATTTCCATCCACGACGACGTTGGCGCTAAAGTTGTCGAACACGGTTGGAACATAGTCCTGGTCAGGAATAAAATCAAGAAAAATTATAATTTACATCAATCTCGAATTTACTAAATGAACCCTAACAGTATGTTGAATAGTACCGTTGGGAAAGTATTACTAGTGTAAGAAATGAGCATGCACGTTTTTCCGACGGCGCCGTCGCCCACGGTCACACACTTGATAAACCTAGCAGTAGTCATTTTTCCTTTTTCCTGAATTTATTTTGTTTTAACTTGCTTCTGCATCTAAGACTTCCTTGTTTATATATCACAGACGGTTTGATGTGAGATTTCTTCGTAGAAACGGAGGGATTGAAAATGAAATGAGGGCAGGCATGGATAATGATTTGTTACAGGACTTTTCAGTTTTCTTTGAGTTTAAGGACAGAGACAGATTGGGTGCAACGAAGTTAGGTGTGGTGGTGAGAGTTCGTTGGTTAAGTGTGGAACAAGCAATGGAGAAAAATAGAGGTGATCAAAAGTGGAAGGTTGCTTACTCTATGAATAATATACCATCATTATGTTTTGGAAGATTTTTGAACTAAAATTCAAGAATTCCTACTTGTAAGTTATCTACTATCCTCTGTTTTTGGGCGAGTCATGATGACACCTTGGAAGATTGTTCCACACCTAGAAAAGGAAGGTTGTTGACAGATTCCTGGGCTCTGAGGCCGGCCTATCAAGAGACCAAGCCCGTGTTTTATAACATGTTTCTTGTTTCTAAATGGGCTAGTTTTGAGCATTTAATTACAAGCCCGTGGACTTGTTTATTTTTGAGCCAAATGACTGAGCACTATTATATAAATTGTAGGATAAGATTAATTTAGTTAAACAATCTTGTCTACTTCTCAGGATTTTAGACATGGTGAAATGTTTTAGGGACATAGGTTCCGAACTACCCAAAATCACCTCCTTAATTATCGCAAACCCACGACCGTCTTGACTTCCACTCACAAATTTCATTGATTTATTGCAATTATACTCATGTAGACTTTTTTTTAATTACAACTCACATATGTCTGTGATTACTCGAACCCTAGACTTTTTGTTTGGAGCAAAAGTGTCTTATAACCAATTGAGTTGTGCTTCATCGTTTTATAGTCATGTATAATATAAAGGCATTATAGTGTAGATAATTATCAATTAAAATAAATAAAAATTTATACCAAAATTTCTAATATATTTTTCTCTATAAATAGTGTCTAAATTATTATGATTTGAGAAACAAATCCAATTTTTTCTCTTCTCATATAATATAACTACGTATTTAAAATTATTCTGTTTTTTCTCATACAAGATTATTATTAATTAGTTAAATGTTTATATATATATATATATAATATGTATATATATTTCTAGACCTTTTTTGAATATAATATTTTTTTAGATAATATATAGTAAAAATAAAGTAACACATAAATATTTTAGATTGGAATGGTATCACTGATGGAGCATAAAAATGATGAAATTGGTTTAGATCGTGGATTGTGTAGATGAATGATAGAGAATTAAATATTATATTAAAGTTTAGGTTGGAATGAATTGTGTTGATGGATTGACTAGTCTTATAATCTCCTTGACGCATCTAAGGCAATTGTTTTACCTTTTCATTTCTTTTTCTTTCAATCTCAGTTTCTTTGTTTTAGTTTAAATTTTACAATAATTAATTAGGGTTTGTCATATCCAAGATTTTTAATAAATTCTTAACATTTCTTTTCAATAGTAATTCATTATTAGAATTTATTATTTCATAATCACTGCATATTTTTTCAGTGTCAATTAGTAGTATTCATTGTATTATAATAATTTTTCAATCAATGAATACGAGGGATTTTAAAGAATAAATTTATGAGTTGGCTTTCAAGTCAACATAATAAGCCCCAAATGTTTTTAATTGATTTTTTCTTGAATAAATAAATAGATGCAATTGAATAAATTAAGATTCGTACTGTAATTGAAATCAAAAAAAATCGTGGTCATTTTAAATCATTAACCCTCATTTAGCCATTACTAATACTATACAATTATAAGAAAAATGAATTAAATGAAATCTTTTGGGAGGACGTTCTTACGTGGAATTGTATAGAAATCATACTCTGATAATTGAAATTATGTGAAGATCACAATTTAATCGAGATTTAGAATATGGTATCTTTATGTAACTAACATAAGAAAATTTCCACAGAGGATCGCCTCATCATTTTATACACGCTAAAACTTCATCACCTTACTTAATTTAGAAGATATTTGTGGATTTCAAATTCGAAATTGATGTTACAGCCATTCTCAAGGGATCTTGAAACTTCATTATTTTTTATGATTTAGTCGATGTAGATCTCTCCTTCCCCTAGTCAAACTTCAAACACGTGAAAATGTGTATCTGTAATTTCCATAGTAGGACTCGTACAAGTAATCGAGAACATGGGATTAATTGATTGGATTTTGACTTTTCCTCTTCCTTTAAATTACTAAAATGCCCCTAAATAGTACACACATAATGAAATTATTGAAGTAACGAGCACGGTGATAAAAGTCATTTCATGGACTTGGGACCCATCAAGTCATGTCTTTCGATGTCTATATGCTGAAACATTGATTTATCGATGAAATGAATAGTTTCATTTTTTTTTGAAATATTGTAATTGTAATATTATAATGACAATGTACTATAATCAACAATTAACCTCTTTAATTTTTTAACCATCAAGTGACAATAAATTCCTCCTCACTTCTAGTTTCTAACATATGAGACCTCATATCCAAACGCCTGTTACAATAGATAGCTAGTTTTTAATTGTATAAATATAGTCTGTATTAATATTATCGCAACATAATCCAGCTTAGGAGAAAACTAAACGAAGGCTACACCTCTAAGCAGAGTTGAATGTCAACCTCTCTGATTTATTTAAGATGGTGTTTGACTGAGCTTAATTCTTGAGAATTGTTTGATAAAATAAGTTTCTAAACAATTTATAAGTTATGAAAATAAATCTCAACAAATTATAAACTCCATAAAAATAAGTTCATCAACTCTAATTTATTTTTTCATAATCCTATAGGCAACAATGGATTTACAAAACTAATCCTACTATATATGCTTCGTTATTTTCAAAAATGTACCATTTCAATTTCATCTCTAATAAATTTTCTCCTCTAACTATTTCTCTCCGTCCACCAAAAACGTGCATCGATTTTGGTGGCATGAGTTTTAAGAAAACTGTAATGAGTGTAAAGTAAATATGTATAAAAAGGTGTGTCATTGGGATAATAAATGAATATATTAATGGATTGTGAGTCTAAAAAGGTGGGTCATGAGTGTTTTTTTGTAAATAAGTGGATAAGTTGAGGTAAAATGTAAAGTTGGTGTTTTAAAAAGAAAAGTCACATTTTGGTGGACGGATGAAAATGAATTAAATCACGTTTTTGATTTTGAGTCACGGAGGGAGTATTTTCTTTCTCTAACTCACGTTTCTATCTCAAACTTATAAACTTAATTACCCAAAACATTTTGATAACTTATAAGCTCTTGACATATTATGTTTTATAATCTCTTAAAATATTTTATAAATTATTGGAGTTTATGGAGTCTTTAAAATAAGCTTAACCAAACACCCTTTAAATAATATGTGAGACCAAAGATTATATTGATAAAAGCATAGACGAGCTCGAGCAGTAAGTCTCTATGAATAAATTGCAATACAGGCCCCAGTCCGTCGTACCCCGCACGCTATCTCGACTTTCCAAATTTCTTAAAGAGATAAATAATCCCCCTAAAAAACTAGAAACCGGAAAGAATTGCTGAAAATGGCTGCCCGGCGACATGCAGAGCATCTGCTGCCTCTAAATGAGAATGATTCGGAAGAAATCATATTACATCAAGTCTTGAAGGAGGCGGATGCCTTGAACACCTCCACTCTGCATCAGCCCGATAGCAAGAAGCGGTACAGAGGGGTGCGTCGGCGGCCGTGGGGGAAGTTCGCGGCGGAGATACGGGACTCCACCCGCCACGGGGCCAGGATCTGGCTCGGCACCTTTGAGACTGCCGAACAAGCTGCGCTGGCTTACGACGCGGCGGCCTTCAGAATGCGAGGCTCCAAAGCCATGCTCAATTTCCCTGCTCATTAAAGTTCGACAGAGTTAATTTGATCGTTTCAGTGTCTATCTGTCTAATGCAGCTACTGTTTCCACGCAGATTCCAACCCAGGATTTATAAGCCTATGTATTATCATATGTATACTTCAATGGAAGTCATGTCTTATAAACTAGACTACCAGTCTAGCTGTTAACGTGTAAGTACGCCAGTTTCACTTAGTTTTTTCTTTTGTTTGTGTTTGTGTGTTGTGCCTCATGCATAAATATTCTCAACATTTTGTGATATGCTTCTTTCCATCGTCTAACAAATTTTTGAAGAGTTTCGTGTTTTACATGTCTGCAGAGAGAGTCTTCAACATATCATTTTAAGTAGGAACTTCTATCTGTTACCCTTTTATTTAATCAATGCTTAAAAGTTGGGAAGAAACTTTCCTATATATCTAGAATAAAGATCATATGTATCCCGCTTTATTACTACCTATTTTTCGCCTAACTGCTAGTATATTATCTATGCAAACTGAAATACTACGAGTAAATGCTTACAAGTCAACAAAATATAATGTACAACTTCGAGATACAATAACTTTCTTGGACCTAATATGATTTAGCCCGATTTAGGCGCAATTAGTGTCAAAACGGTCAACCTCTTGACATATATAGTTTCAAAATATAGGCTCAAATTTTATTATGATTCTCGATTAATTAAGGTCGCGAGAGACCTTCTTGCCCTTAAAATGTATCTCTAAATCCACAATTTAAGAGTTCAAAAATATTTATGGTCATATATACATATTTCTCATGCATATTAATTTTAACTTAAATAAATTCAATTCCCAGAAAAATTAGGCATCAAAAGATTAGATGATACATAATTGGTTTATATATATATATATATATATATATATATATATATGGATCAGGTAGGAATGGATAATTTAGTAGGAAACCCTTCTTGTGCTTCTACTGAATGAAAGATGTGCTAAACTAATAAATTTAACATATGTGCTACGGATAGATGAAATATGTGCTAAACTAATATGTGCAACATGGTAATTCTTATTGTGCTACACAAATATGAAAGATATGCTAGACTTACATATATATATTCCTATTTCCTACACTTATTTCAATTCTCACATGAACCATCCCCTATATATATATATATATAGGAGATGGATCAGGTAGGAATGGATAATTTGGTAAGAAATAAGAATGAATCTGAGCCTTTGATTTGCTATATCAATGGTTGGGATTTAATTTTCGGGTGTGCTACAGTTTTGTGTTTTGTGTGCTACACGGATTATTGTGCAACATTATAACTCTTCTTGTGCTACACTGCAATGAAAGATGTGCTAAACTAATATATTTAGCATATGTGCTACAAATGGATAAAATATGTGCTAAACTAACATGTGCAATATAGTAATTCTGATTGTGCTACACAAATATAAAAGATGTACTACTATTCTTATTTTCGTACATTAAGGAGCTTTCTCACCATAATCAACCCCTATATAGGAGAATATATATATATGCCACATAAACTAATATTAGCTTATGTGATGATACATATATTAGCTTATGTGGTGATACATATATTTAAACCAATTATGTATCATCTAATCTTGTAACGCCTAATATTTTTGACTTCGATCATAAATTGGCCAAAAGTTGTCTGAATTAATTTGTGGAATTATGGCTATATATACATATTGACAAATCTAAAAGAATTAGTAGTAACCCAAAATAAATAGTTATAGAAGTATATAAGTTACTACGTATATACATGATGAATTCAAGCTACCAAAAAAACACATGATAACTGATTCCATATGGTGTGAGAACTGAAAATATTCTCATGGAGAGTATAACAAACTCTCCAAATACTCAGTCCCAAGATCCTCAAATTCTAACACGTCATCAACACCATAACTCCCTCTTGATCTCTTCTGCAAAGGTTGTTCCAACACAAACAATTCTTCTTCATCACCTGCTGCCCTTTTCCAGTCATGATCTCGAACAACAACGTTACAATTATTATGAGCTCCATGATTCGCAGATGCTGGACAGTCATAATAAGAATTCTCCACCCCCATCGCCTTCGCCACCGTCTCGAGAGGGAAATTCAGATGCGTTTCGGGACCTCTAATTCGTAAAGCCGCCTTATCATATGCCAACGCCGCTTCCTCCGCCGTTTCAAACGTCCCCAGCCAAACCCTCGCCCCTTTTCTCGTCGAATCCCTAATCTCCGCCGCGTACTTTCCCCACGGCCGCCGCCTCACTCCTCTGTAATGCTTCCTGGCTGCCGTCTCGGCTTTCGCGGCACCATTGTTTGCGCCCGATCCAATTAGGGCGTACGTATTATCATTCTCGGCGGTGTTGTTGGAAGGAATGATCCCTTGCAGAAATTGCTCCCACGCCTCGGCTCCCATCGATATCCATCTCCCTAAACTCGGCAGCCTCTCCAAAATCTCCTTGGATCCATCTCTTTCGGGACTGGGCAACCCTTCCCACGAAGACTTCGATACGTCGTCATTTTCACCAGTCTTCGCCATGAAATTTGCCCATACATTCTCCAGAATTGCTTCGGATGATTCGTTCTCGCCCATAGTTTAATTAATGGTTTCAGCCTTTGCAAAATATCTGATCCTTTATAAAAGCTAAGATTACGACTTTATACTCCTCGAAACGAGTAAGAAACTTGTGTTGCAATTCATTAGTAGCAAATTTCTAGGATGATTCTGCGGTTGTTGAAATTGTAGATAAACAATGAGCAGAAGCCTGCGTGTGATTACTTGGAACATTTGATGTATACTAATCATTTACGAGGATTGTTTGGTGAAAAAGCAATATTTGTTATTATATTTTATAGGATGTTTGTATGTTTGGTTGTGTAAATGCGGCCATAAATCGAAAAAGGTACAAGGGGTGACGTACTCAGGTTGATTTTTATTTGAGATTGCTAGCTAGCAAATAACGTGCGTGGATGCAATTTCCTCATCCAATTGCTTATTTGTTAAGATTACAGATTGTGATGAAATTTATAAATAAATCTAATGTTTTTTTTATATATTTATTATGTAACTTAGTGTGAATGATTGAAATTTTTGAACCAAATATTATTAGTTTAAACCTCCTACGTAGAAATTACCCAAGATAAGGGATGCCGCGGTGTGGAAACAGGAAGGTTTACTGATTTGCAAACATGACATCGCTTGTTTTCTGATACATATAGAAACTGCAGGGGTTAACAATATTTTCTCAGGGAGAGTCCTATTTGATGGGTGAAGATCCGAATCTAAATACTACATGATACCAATAATAATATAAATATGTTATTGAATGAGTATGCATGGATTCTTATGAACAGATCATCTGACACAAAATTCATGTTATTTTTCAGAAATAACGCAATTTATAACCAATATGTCACACTCAAATAAAAGTTTTTATTAGCTTAAAGAGATTTTGATGACAACAGTAACATAAAAATAGGGATGTGATAATCTTATTTATTTCTGAAGCAAAATCGAGAAATTCTATGCGATTGCGGCGAGAAGGTCATGATTCAATGGACATGGGCGGGAAAAGTCAATGACCATTTGCAAGAAACCGTGTTTACTTTTGAAAAGTTTTTCTTGATTTCCATTTGTTTTTTGGCTTCCCTATTAATCTAATTGGGTTGCTTAACATAGAGGGCATTTGGCCTAGCTTATTCATATGAGATTATAATTAAGCTCTTATTTTAGAAAATATTTTCAGAGTTTACTAGATATCAGCAAGAACAAAATTGCAATCATAGTGACTAAAAGGTTTGAGGTTTTTCATGAAAAGAACAAAATTGAAAAATAAAAATTTGAGATCCCCTTGCCTTACTTAAGAAATAAGCTCTAAACATCTTGTTTTGGGTACTACAAATTAACTTTTTAATATTCCCAAATCATCTCACGTTAATTGTATAAGCTTTTGATAGAAGTATATAATTTTAACCAAACACCTTCTTTGTCATTACTTGGATTTTTTGTTTGTCCTAACAAAAGTTTATATTTCTACAATCATTTGGTAATATCAATATCTTTTTCAGAGTTATTACTTATTACCTTGAAGCTTTGTAGTCGGATGTGATTTTAGTACTCCCTCCGTCCCTTAATTTCCTTCATAATTTTCCTTTTTTGGGACGTCCCCCAAATTTTTTCCTATCTATTTACAGTAACTATTTTTCAAACTTATTACTCTCAATAATATCTTTTATTTACGCATTTTACCACCCATGGCCTACCCCTATTTCTCTTTTTTACCCTCAATAATTCATTTATTTACATCTTTTACCACCCATGGCCTATCCCTATTTCTCTTTTTTACCCTCAACAATTCATTTATTTACATCTTGTACCACATATGATCAACCACTAACTAATTTAATATGACACCATTGTGGGATCCTTAATGTGTCTCTAAATCTACAATTTAAGAGTCCAAAAATATTTTTGGTCATATATGCATATTTTTCATGCATATTAATTTTAACTGAAATAAATTCAATTTCCCAAAAAAATTAGGCATCAAAACATTAGGTGATACATAATTGGTTTAAATGTATATATAATTTTTTTTTTCAGAGTTGTTACTTATTACCTTGAAGCTTTATAGGTAGATGTGATTTTAGTATTAGGGGTAGCAAATGGGTTCATTTTAAACTGGAAGCCATTACAAACTCAATTTGATTGCACGTGCTGCTTGAAAGGTGGGCCGGGCCGGACCGGGACCCATATCATAAGCATATGATCCCTCAAAAGCAGACAGTTGCTTGTATGCGCTACCTATTTGATATTGTTGCCCCAGCCCATAAAAGGCAACAGCCTGCTTAAATAGCAAAATAAAAGCACAGAAATGGCTTCAGCACTTCCAGCTGTTTTGTGCTGTCGCATTAATCTACATTTGGATGAAAGAAACATACATATATTTTGATGGGAAAATTTAAATAAATATTTGTCACGTGCATATGTTCTTGCACGATATTATAAATATTGATAGTAATTATCTGTATTCATGCCCAAACTCGTTATATCAGTAATTCTTCAATCTACACTAACTAATTTTATTATTTTCTTTTCATTCCTATCCAGAGTCGAGACACTTCGAAAAAAGTATGAGAAAAATAAAAGATGTTGCAAATACGATGAATGTTCTGGAGAAAGAGATTTGAGAAATGCGGTATCCCCTAAATAAAAATAGGTATAAATAACATGAAAAAATTGAGTAGATATTGTACAGAAAGTATTGTCGTTGTTGATATACATGAAATGGGACCGTTCTGTATGAATTTTAAATTTTTATTGCTGTACATTGTGGAATCATTATAATTTGTACCGACTTTAGCCCTTCATTTATTGAATAATAGTTAACGTGTACGAATGGATAGGTGGTCTACCCGGGCCAAAACATTTATTCCTTTTATTTACGTTTAAATGTATGGCAGATAAATCATAGTACTATTTTTTTTCTAATCATGACACTACACCGTCGCTATCTTTGATGGCCATTGAATAAATATCTTATATTCATGTGCAATAACTTGCAAACTATGATCAAATCACTCAGGACGGATGGTTTATACTTAAAAAATTAGATGTGACAGATTCAAACTCATTTGAAATTGATAACATACTATGAACTAATTTGAAAATGTAAATAATTATAATCCAGTCTCTCTCTATATGTCCATCTCCAATGTATTTTGTAATGGGTTGCACCATGAGCGGTAAGCCCACTTTAATTCGCGCATATAATCATTTTAAATGGACAAGTATCGTATGTTAATTACGGCATGAAATTCTAGATTTTGTATAGATGCATGTCTATACAGTTGTACTCGTCTTAAATCAATTTCATTTTGTATGAAGTCTACCAAGCAGTGTAACTTGTTATAATTCATTAATTTTATATTTCATTGGTACATCTACAAAGTCGTGAAGTGATAATTTTTTTTTATGATTTCATTTTTTTTAAAACAAATTAAAGAGCATGGTAACCACTCTAGTATTACAATAATCACGAAAACTCTTGTATATCCGTCTGCACACTGCGGATAGACAAAAGTATCATTTGTTCTTAAAAAATTTATCATTTATGTTAAAAATATATATCACTTGTCTTTTATCTTATAATTAATCTGTATCATTTATATTGAATAATTATATCATTTATATTAAAAAAAGTATCAATTTTAGTATATACGGACCTCCACATAGGAGACCACCTCTATGATAATAACTTTGTCACATAAGTATAGTAAAAAATATAGTAGAGAATTAAAATATCAATAATTTTGTGAAGCTTAGGTAGGTTACTCGTCTGCGATAAAGAAAGTAATAATAAAAATGTCCAAGGCCAAAGGTCTCGGGTTCGAGTATATCTTTAAAATTTCTGTATTAATTGACCAAAATAAAATAAAATAATAATAATAAAAATTCTTTATATTTTTACAGAAGTAGCTGAGTTCCACGGTAAAAAGAAAAAAGAAAAAGAATAATATCGGTACAACCACCTCTAACTTCCATTATTAGTGACAGCCAAAGAATGTGTACTATATATACTACTGTACAAGACAATTTGATTGTAGATAAGAGTTCGATACTATTATATTTTCAGATGCACATATTATCTCTCTCTCTATATATATATATCCAATGGCGGAGTCAGACATTTCATGTTGGAGGACCAAAAATAATTTTTAAAATAAAAATAAATAGTATTTTTAAATTACATTACAAGAAGTTAGAGGGTCGTCGTCTCGCCGATGTTGTTCCCGGTGGAAGATGTCTCTGTTGGGGGAAGAAATGTAACGAGAGATAGAAAAATAAAAGAAGCGAAAAGGCTTCTGTGCAAGAGCTCCAAGATATTTACTGACATATGTAATAATATATTAAAAATTTTAAGTAAATTATGAAATTACTAAAATACCCCTACATTTTTTCAAAATTACCCCAGGCCCTTACTGCCTCAGTCCTATATATCACATTATCATTACACTTGTCATGTAAATGTTTATGGTGCCGTTAAATACAATAAATGAATATATGATATGACATTTAATTAATATACCTAATATGTTATAATATGAGCACTAATATGTATATATTTAAAAAAAAAATCACAACACATAAGGAAATTTACCACGTGCCCCTTCAGTCAAACAAATTAATTATCGATCTGATGTCGAGCAGTTGAACCTGTCGTCGCCTTGCAATATATACAGACATTTATTTCTTCCCGAAAAAACCTTTCCCATCTTCTGGGCCATACCATAAGTATATTTCCTTTTTTTCATTTTCGAAAAAAACATTGCATATATTACTATTTGCAACAGTTATTTAGGACTATATATACAGAGAGAAGCAGTGGTTCCCTCTCCGCGGAAAATCAGTTTTGTTTCCTTTTCCCAGCATGTCTCCCTCCGGTTCCATTCGAACTGTTTCCGTGCAACTCCTTCTTCATTTTCTGCTTCTAGTCGTTTTCACACTGCAGACTGGAGAAACACGGAGCTTGGGTGAGAAAAGCGCGCTTAACAGTTCAATCTCTGCATTTTTTGTGTTCGGTGATTCTACAGTTGACTCTGGCAACAACAACTACATTCAAACTATTAGTCGGAGCAACTTCCCGCCGTACGGAAAGGATCTTCCCGACCACATTGCCACTGGAAGGTTTACCAACGGCAAGCTCGTCACTGACTTTATGTGTAAGTATTATCCTAAATTTCACTCATGTATGTGTGTGTGTGTGTGTGTATATATATATATATATATAGTCTTGTGTTGGTAAATAAAACATGGATGCGGAAAAATATTATGCTACAGACCTACCGTGCTTACTTTGGTGAGAATCCAATACTTACGTAGGTGGCTTTTAAGACACATGTAGGATAACATTTCTTGTTGCATATGAGAAGTAATATTAATTTAGATTATGTTACTAAGATGATTTCTTAGTTACTTCCTCCGTCTCATGAGACTAGTCTTTTTTGGGGGGAATAGGGGTGAGAATTTAGGACCGGGACTCGGGAAATTCCCGTCCCGACCCGAGTCCCGACGGGATTCGGGACCCCGAGTCCCGAAATTTACGGGTTCGGGACCGGGACCGGGACCGAGAAATTTTGATTTTGGTATCGGAAGTCCAGTCCGTTCGAAATCTCAAGTCCGATTTTAAATATATCTAATTTTAATTTCGGGATTTTCGGGACTTTCGGACATTTTCGGTAATTCGGGACTTGGGACTTGGGAGTTGGGACATTTCGGATAATTTGGGATATTTTCGGGTAATTCGGGACTTTCGGGTAATTCGGGACATTTTGGGTAATTCGTGACTTGGGACTTTCGGGACATTTTGGAAATTTCATTCGGATCGGACTAAAATTGTAAATTTTCGGAACGAGTCCAAGTCGATCGGGACGGGACCTAAAATTGCAAAATTTGGGACTTGGGACTCGGGACTCGGGACGGCACCGATCCCGACCCAATTCTCACCCCTAGGGGGGGTGTCCAAAAATTTAGTCTAGTTTTGTACTAGATTTGTATTAAAATACTCACACCGTTCACTATAAACGTGTATTTAATTCCGTTTCGGTCCGTCCACTAAAAATATACACTTTTCTTTTTTTTAGAAACACCAACTTTACATTTTTACCCTCAACTTATCCACTTATTTACAAAAAATATTCATGGCCCATCTCTTTACACTCACAATTCATTAATATATTCATTTATTATCCCAATGACAAACATTTTTATACACATTTACTTTATACTCATTACAGTTTTCTTAAAACCCGTGTCACCAAAATCGATGTACGTTTATAGTGGACGGAGTGAGTATTATTTTACTAAAATAACTTTATTCAGTGTTTGTGAATATGATATGTGGAGTAATAAATAAGGGTAAAATAGAACAATTGCATGTGAATATGCATTTTCAAATACCACTAAATTATGTTTTCTTAATTTGTGTAAAAATGAAAGGGATAATAGTTATTTTATAGAACATAAGGAATAGTTATTAGTATTATATGCACGTCTGACGTCGTACGAATTTTGATTGTCTAACTAGCTCGTAATGTTAAAGTTTGGAACACGATTATCGCTTTGTTGTATGATAAATTGAAAAATAATTTAATTGTGTAAATAAAGAATTAAAAATTTGTAATATTGTATGGTCATGACTCATGAGTGGTTAACATCATATATAATATGACTTGTCAAAATTATCTGGATCTTACATAAGAACATTTATACACCTTTGCCAAAAATAAAATTTATATGCATGTCACGCATGATTTGAAAAAAATGTATGTTTGGCAGAAAAAGTCACTTTCATCTTATTTTACAAAAAGAATATTAAAATGGTCTTAATTTGTGAGCAATTGTCCAGTTTAGTTTATGCATTATTTAAAGATATTTGCAAAATTGTGAAACAGCTTCGTATGCGGGGATCAAAGACTTCATACCTCCCTACTTAGACCCCACACTTACCGTTGACGACCTCAAGACCGGAGTTTGTTTTGCTTCTGCTGGCACTGGTTTCGACCCCCTTACTTCACAGATCAATGTCTCCCTCTCTCTCTCTCTCTCTTACACACACACCACACACAATTGATGAATTTCTTCTGCGATACATACACCAGTGAACTAATAAAATATTTATTTAAGATTGTAAAGGAAAAAAATATTCACTAAGATAAAAGAGAAAAAATAATTATCTTTACAATTTTACTCTTATTATTGTAATAATTCATAACCATAAAACCTTTTAGTTGTGAATTTAGTTCACGGTGAGTTCAAGCAAAAATAGGTTTTTTTATCCTTTCCTTTTTATGATTATTTTTTGTCTTTATAATATCAAAATAGATATTGTGATATATTAATTCATTATATATAGAGAGAGAGAGAAAAAGAGAACGAGGTTCAAATAAGAACCATTTTTAACGTGAGAACTAAGAATCACGAAAATTTATTATGAACAAAATGAATTTACTATGAAAGTTAATGCATGTTCTAAAAGTTATTCAATTCAAAAAATTTGAATTTTTCACCCGGGTTCGATTTCACCTAGGATTCGAATCATATGAAGAGCAAAATATCTATTTTTTAGGGTTCATGAACTTTCCATATAGATTCATCAATTTCACACTGATTTGTCATTCTTTGGTATTTGTGAATTTGGGGGAATGCAGGTCGTAATTCCTATGCAAAAGCAACTGAAATATTTTAGAGAGTACAAATCAAGAATGGAAGTGGAGATTGGGAAGGAGAGAACGAAAAGCCTGATAAGTAATGCTTTTTTTTTTATAATAAGCGCGGGCACAAACGATTTCATGGTGAATTATTATGGGCCCACGCAAATTCGAAGCAAAACCTACAATATTTCTGGCTATCAGGATTTCATTTTACAGCTTGGCCAACAACTCATTCAGGTGCTATTCCTTAGTTTCTCACTCACCATTGCATTTGCATTTATTAATTCACATTACATATAATTTCATTATTTTTTACAGTTATACCACTTATTCTTCTATTTATACATATAGCCGTCGGTGCAGACACAAATTTGAATTTAATTATATCTTCTGATTAATTTACTTCACCAGAACATATACCATGCATGTATCTAGCGATGGAATAATTTATAACTGAAAAACATTCCAAGAGTAATTTATATAACATCGAACTTGTTGTTTTTACCGGTCGGGTTGGCGGTCCGAAATCTATCGGATGAAAATATGGTGAGATTTTATAAACCGTCCAAACCTGTTCAATATTTAATTTAATAAAATATTATTTTAATTTCAAAAATATGATTATAATAAATAAATTAAATCTACTAACATCAATTTCAAAGTAAATAAGATAAATTACGTCTAATAGCATCAATTCAAAGTACATAAAATAAATTAAGTCTACTAACAAGTAATATCAATTTCAACGTAAATAAGATAAACTTAAAGTTTCAAATATCATCAAATATCAAATATAAAATATTAAAATTTTAAATGTGTGGGCGAGCTTTTAGGCGGTTAACCCGGCTTTTAATTTAAAGCCAAAGGCCGATGGGCTATGTGATGAGCTTTTAGGTCCGATTTTTTGGTCATTATTTTTCTGTACCGATCCCATTACCCTTATAAGGAAAAAGAATATCATTAAGACATACTTAATGGTACAATCAAAATTCCATTTGCATGAACATGCAAACTATGGAAGAAAGTCCGAGTATCAGTCACTTGTACAAACAAAAATCTTTTCTACCATTGTAGCGTATCTAATTAGTTAGATAAAAGTAGACATTGTTTTTATTTCTGGAGTTCATGTATAAAGACAAGAGTTTTGGAAGATGACGCACATATGTAAGAATAAATATTTACTAAATATAAATTAATTAATGCTTCAGAGACATATAAAATGGAGTAATATATTATCACATTTTTGCTGTAAAAGCTGTCATTTCATATACCTACATTATTATATGCATTAGCTGCGAAATAAAACAAATATTAATTATAAAAAAAAGAAAGCCATAAGTACTGTCAAATGTCAATGACAGCCTTACTCGATTAAAGATTGTGTACTATCTGTTGAGCAGTTTAACCATCATAATATTCATATTTATGAGATGGGCCCATTCAATTTGTCCTTAACTGATGTACAAAAATATTTTGTTTAGCTAAACTGAAAATTTATTTTATTTTATCTGTAAAATATTGTTAACTCAAGAAAATGTTTGAACCGCTGGCAGAAAGGAGATATTTCATGAAAACAGAGGAAGTTTTAACGGACGTAATATTAATGTGGAAAAGAGATCTTTTAGCCACTTTAATAAAAATAAAAAATACATTCATTTGACTATCCTTGATATCCAATGTAATTAAAGAACAAACATCTTGCCAAAACTTAGTAGTCTTCTCTTAAAATATTGGGGCCACCATTCATAAACATGTTAACTAGCACAATAGATACAATATTAGAGGTGGTCTCTTATATCCGTCCGTACATATAAATTTTGATATTTTTTTATAGTGTAAATGATAATTTGATATTTTTCTTCAATATATATTTAAGCAAATGATACATTTTTTAATGTAAATTATATTTTTCTTAATCACAAATAATACTTTTATCCATTAACACAGTGCGAACGAATTTACATGAGTTTTTGTGTTATCATTGAAGTAGGTCTGTATTAAATGGTGCAGGGTTTATTGGAGATGGGAGCGAGGAAGATTGGTGTCGTGGGATTGCCACCAATAGGATGCGTGCCAGTTGTGATCACACTTAATTCGGACAACGCACTAACTCACCGCGGCTGCATTCAACGCCTCTCCTCCGTCGCCCGCACTTACAATCGCTTACTCCAAATCAAACTGGCGGCGCTACAAAGCCACACTCCCGCCTCCACGATTCTCTATATCGATATCTATAATCCCGTAGATCGCATGGTCACAAACCCACAACGATTCGGTAATCTCTATTCTATTTCTACCTTGCCCAATCAAATTTATATGTTTTTTTTTTTGGAAACTTCTTGTTTTAATGATTTTATAAGATAATCAATATAGTACTAAATCGAGTGTAACTAACTATTAATTAATTTTTAGATTCAAATTAAACGACAACTTTGGATTCCCTAAAATTTTCAAGATTAAATGATGTGAATGGCTTACACAGACGTGTTTTTAATTTTTATTTTTATTGGTGAGAAAACATTAAAATTTATTCAAGATTGAGAAATTTTGACTAACTGTATATGTGTTTGACTCTATAAGCTCAATTAAACCAAATTTGCAATTTAGATCGAAATTGGCACGTTGGTAGAGACGCTAATTACGTGGCTCATATTATTGAGCCACGTAATTAGCGGGATTTGAAAATTTTACGTGGCTTATATTTGAAAATTTGCAGGGTTTGAAAATGTTAACCTGGGCTGTTGTGGGAGCGGAATAATGGAATTCTCGGTGTTATGCAATACATACTCTTCAATTTGCTCGAATGATTCAAAGTATCTATTCTGGGACGCCATACACCCAACTCAAGCCGCTTACTATTATATTTTTCTGGGCTTCCGTCCGCTAATTGATCGCTTCGTCAAGAATTAGTCCATTAGCTTCATTTTTTATTTCAAAAGTTATTCTCTCTTTAGTTTTTTTAATTAAAAAATCAATTTTCTTGATGCAATATAATGACCTTTTTGTAACATTCATAAACTAATTAGATACATACAATTCGTGATCTGTCCTGATTGATATCATTTGGTTGGAAGAGATTCTCTTTCTTCTTCTTCCTCCTTTTCAATTAATGGGTTTAGATGTACATTATAATCGAATCTTCTTAGAGGGTGTTTTGAATTTTATAATCAAAACAATTTTAGATCTTTTTTAAGGTATGAGAAAATATGACGTGTCTATTTGGACAACTTGGACTAGTGAGATTTAACTAAGCAAATGTAATTTTATGATGTGTATGCTAAATATTGTACGATATACAATATCATATAGTGGCTTTTAGCTAAATTTTTAAGAAAGACTATATATGGATCGAAGGGATTACATCATTAATCACCTCAAACAAATTGACATGTGTTTTGAAATTGCTCGTCTTTTTTTTTTTTTTTGATATTTTGAAATTGGCCCCGCTTGATAGCGCAAACCACAATTGCTCGTTTTTCTTAATTATAGGTTCTTACGGGCGGTTGTAAAATATTGTAAAACTATCAAAAAGACTAATTATATATTAATAATTGCAATTTTTAACTAGTTTTTTTAACACGTCTAATAGTGAAAGTGTATTGGCCGAAGAAAACAATATTAATTCAAATTGCAATTAGTTACGATTTTGGTTCTCAAAGCATCCATTATGCTGTCATCTCGTGTTCCATTATTATCAATATAGACCCAGAGTCGGCCCTCATGCATAACATAACCAATGGGGCGAAGGCCTAGGCCCCCAAATTTGAGGGCCCCATTAAATATATATACATTACTAATAGTCTATTAGTTTCAAATTTATTTCAACGTTTTCATGTTTCTTCCAAATGTGTTTAACATAAAAAATAAAGTCAATTGGTGAAGTTATTTAACTTGTTAGAAATTTATATTGATTTTCTAGTGTTTCTGTTACAAACTTACATATAAAATGTTATTAACTAAATTGTTTATTATAGCTTCAATAGAAATAAGTTTTTCAAAATTATATTTGTGTTCTACTATATCTTAAGAAAGATTAAATGAGTTAATATTTATATGCTTAAAAATCAGGTATTAGAAAAAATTAAGCTTCAAGATGATATTGAAGATTTTGTTTGTCAAAATGTTAAAAAATCTAAATTATTTTAATAATTATTTGATCTTTATTTTCTTAGTTCATTACACATTATATTTATTATTAAAGTCATGCAGTCAAACAATTATGAGACATAATTGTGTGTTATTTATAACTAGCCACAAAATCATCAAAATTTTATTTTTTAAGGGGCTTTTTTTCACTTTTCGTCTAGGGCCCTCGTAATGTCAAGGCCGGCCCTGAACAAACCACACAATTCAGTGCAATGATTCTTGGCTTGGATTCATGGTAAAATAATAATAGATCGGAGTTATATTTCTCACTTTATACATTATAACAAGCATATTTAACTTGAGCCAGCAGTTTGAATCTAAAGTAAATCTTTCTAATTAAACCTTAGAGCTTAGGCCACTACACTCCACAAATTTTCAAAAAGTTGGTCCTCGTCATTACCTACCCCAAAAATAATTAATTTATATAGGTAGAAACAATTTGTTCGTTCATTTTAGAAGCAACTAGATTCAGAAAGGGTAGTTGAGACCTCTATACTATATCAGGAAGTTTGGTTTCCCAACCATATCATCATTTTCAAACCCACACGTAAATGAAAATAACCAAACAAGACTCCAACAAGTTATTTCTTTACTTATTTACTCATTATATATGTACCTCTTAACATATTCTCTTTACTAAAAGGAGTTGTCGTGCAACTTATTTTATTCAATCCACGGACGATAAATTTAAGTAGTGCGCGCAGTTAATAATTAATCATCAAAAGAGAGTGTCTTGTGTTTTTGTTTTGTTCGGCTTCGGGCAAATGACAACAGATATGCCCTTTACGTTCAACCCCATTTCCACCAATATATTTTGGATTTTCTTTCTTCCTTTTCTTTTCTTTGAATACGAAGTTATTACAGCTCGAAATATTGGCGGCGAGAAGACGGAGAGCTCGCCGTCAGTGTCGTCCATTCTCATCTTCGGCGACTCCACGGCGGACCCCGGGAACAACAATTACATCTCCACTCCGTTCAAGAGCAATTTCTCGCCTTACGGGAGAGACTTTGCTAATCAGAAAGCAACTGGAAGGTTTAGTAATGGACGCCTTGCAAATGATTATATTGGTCAGTTAACATATATATGTGTGTGTATACAGCATTGTGAAATGTTATTAACTAACGCTAGCTAACGAATGCAGCCAATTATGTTGGTGTGAAAGAGTTGGTGCCGGCATATCTGGATCCCACGCTCAGCGTTGAAGAGCTGATGACTGGAGTCAGTTTTGCTTCTGCTGGATCCGGATTCGACCCCCTCACTCCCTCCATAAGCGTCTCTCTCTCTCTCTCTCTCTTAGTATTAGAAACTCCATACAGTCATATATTGTTAGGATTAGAAAAAATATTACTATAGAGAGGTTAAATAATTGATTTCCTGGGGCATAAATCTCTAAGACGTGAAAAAATATGACTTAATGCAATGTGGAGTTTATTTCTAGAGGTGGAAAATAGACGGGTACACATTTTTAGTACTCCCTCCATCCATCAAAATCGTTCATTGATTTTGATAGCACGAGTTTTAATAAATTGTAATTAATGTAAAGAAATGAGTATAAAAATGTGTGCCATGAGGATAATAAATGAATATATTAATAGATTGTGAGTGTAAAAAGGTGGGTCATATGTGTTTTTTTATAAATAAGTAGATAAGTTTATGGTATAAATGTAAAGTTGATGTTTTCAAAAAAGGAAAGTGAACATTTTTGTGGATGGACCAAAATGAAATTAAATGCACGAATTTAATGGACGGAGGGAGTATAAATTTTTCTGATCAAGCTGGCCGGCCCAAGCACATCGGGCTTTGGCAAGGTACTGGGGTGGTCTGCCCCGATATTCCACCGGGCCTATTTTTATTGAGCCCAGCTCAGCCCAAAATTGAGTCGGGTTGGGCCCGTTTTGCCACCTCTGTAGGGTATTTTATTGCGTTGATGATACGAACGAGGTTTAATTTCATTTGAAAAACCATCTCAGAATGTGATCACCCTCTCGGATCAGTTGAGCCACTTGAAAGAATATCGAGGAAAACTGGAGGCGGCAGTTGGGAAGGAGAAGACGAAGGAGGTGATAAGCAACGCTCTTTTCCTTGTTAGCGCGGGGACAAACGACTTCGTCGTCAACTACTTCACCATACCGATTCGAAGAAGGAGTTACACCATCCCAAGCTACACGAATTTCGTCTCAAACGGAGCGCGTCAATTTTTGCAGGTTTTCGTCTATTTTTGTTAGGTCGATAATTTGAACGAATTGGTTTTTATTTTTTGGCATTGCAGGAATTATTCGATGAAGGAGCTCGACGAATTGGAGTGGTAGGATTGCCGCCGATGGGTTGCCTCCCCGTTGTGATCACCCTCTTCACAGATCATCCGATCCTTAAACGCGACTGTAACAGCACTTTCTCTTCCATAGCTCGAGATTATAATCAGATTCTCCAAAAAGAAGTGAACGCGATGCAACTTCAGGTGCGAGCTTCTGGAGCTAGAATTGCTTACTTGGATGCATATAAGCCGCTGGAAGAGATGACTCTAGGCCATAAATACGGTGAGAAATACGTATATAGCTTTTCTCTCTCTCTCTATATATATATATATATATATATATATATATCTTAGTTTAGTTTTTGGTAGAGTGACAAATATTATTATATATGGCAGGTTTTGAAGTGGTGAACAGTGGATGTTGTGGGACGGGCATGGTGGAAGCGTCGTTCATGTGCAACCCAAATTCTCGTGTTTGTGATGATGCAACCAAGTATGTGTTTTGGGATTCGATTCATCCCACTCAAAGATCGTATGAACTTGTCTTTCAATCCTTTCGCCCTGCAATCGATTATCTAGTTGGAAATTAGTTGAGACACCATCGCCTCCAACAATCTGTGCTTGCTTCCAGGTTTTTCCAGATTTTGAAAAGGACAAACATAGCTAGTATAGTTGCCTTCTGTTATCTGTGATTGTACTGTTTAATTTCTGGTAATCTTGATCTTGACGTTCAAATTTGAAGAATACAAAAGAAGTCATCACTACTGCTTCGGAAGAATTCACCAATTTGATTTATTTCCTTTCGGTTTTATGTAGAGCCTCGCTATCCAACCAAGATTTAAAAGTGAATGGTACAAGAATTTAAATGTTAAGAGCCGGCCTAATGAAATTTATAATATAGAATTATATATGCAATTTTCCAAACAGTGTTTCTATGTATAGGCATGCATTACAACAATAGTGTTATAATATTAGTGACATGTATAGAGATGTTATTTTTTTATTATTATATAACAAAATTTTGTTATATCTACACAGAAATCTATATATATACTTTTGTTACTTATAAAATATAAGTAAATTTTGTTATACTTTAGAAATGTAACAAATTTTGTGACACATATCCATGTAATTAAATTTTGCCACATCTAAAACTGTCATAATATATTTTTATTACACATTATCACAATATATTTGTTACATAAAGAAACATAACTAAATTTTACTACCCTCAAGACTGTAATTGTTACGTCTGATAATATGACTGAACTCTCGTTACACAATGAGATACATACTCACTCAGAAAATCAGAATTTCACATAGATACATAATAGCACAAATTTATTTAGTGACATTTGGAATGCTCCAAAAATCATGTCAGCAAGGCCGGATAGTGAAGAATTTTTTCCAAGGTAGAATCTGCAATAATCTTGTGCATTTTCTGCGTGATGTGAAATGCGTCCCAGAATATGTATTTTGTTCGATCAGAGCACGTTGCCTTCCCCTTGCACGTATCGCCGTATTCAGAAGTTCCTGATCCGCAGCATCCCTTCAAAGTCTCCACAAAACCTGCGTTTCTTCATTATTAATCCTTAATTTGCCACCATTAATTAGTGCATAAACAAACAAAAGCGAAGCCCCTCCTAATTATATTATATAATTGAATTACCATATCGCTTAGGGTTATGAATTCCGTCCAGTATAATCCTGTTCACATCCACAAAAAGGCTCCATTTTCCGAGCGTTTTCAACTCCGTTTCAAGCTTTGAGTTGAACGAAAACGTGATTTTGTTCAATCCGACGTCGCATCTAGTGACATTCCGCTTTGACCTCGCAATAGGCATGCACCCCATTGGATTTATTCCTACAACTATCACTTTCCTTGCTCCTAGCCGACGCATAATCTGCAATGATTATTCAAATTAAACCAAAACCAAGAGAATTAGTAGTTCTTAATTTTCTAGTTTTGAGACCTTGACGGCAGCTCGCATGCGAGAAACCAAATAATCCATATACTGCTCTATGCTGTATTGTTCCGAACGGGTCGGGTTGTTGAAATAATTCACAAGGAAATCATTCGTCCCTAAGCTTATGACAAACAAGGCATTATTCTTGATCATGTCTTCAGCTGCTTGTCTTCCCACTATGTTTCGCAGGTGGATTTTGTAGTGTCTAAAGTATTCCAGTTGCTTCGACATCGGTAAAACGTTCTGTTAATTAACCCACAATGAGTCAGAGATCATCAAATCTCAAACCATAATTAATCAATCAAAAAGAAAAATCACCGTCATTTTGGCTGTCAGTTCGTCGTAACCAGACCCTGCCGATGCAAAACCTACACCGTGCAGCAAATCTTTCTTAGTAATAGCGGGATCTAGAAACGCTCTGATCATATCCGTGTAGCCTAATGCCTCCGCTGTAATATTTCAAACATATATATTAGTTGAATTTATCATTCATGATTAATCTAAATAGATAAAAGTAGTAAATGCCAATCTACTATTTATTAAGATGGATAGAAACTTTGGAATATCCTGAGATCCTTGTTAGTTTTAACAATTTGAGATAACTTGCTTGATTTGTATCCACTTAAAAGGATAGGAATGGAGGAAATCCTAACATTCAAAATAAAAATACTCAAAATTTTTGTATATGTATATTGTTAATAGTGAAAAGTAAGCATTATAACTAGGCCAAGAATCGAACTCCACACAGGGACGGCATTAGGATTTTAAAAATAGGTGAGCAAAACACAATTTTTATGATTTAAGAAAAAGTTTGGACAGATGAAATTATATTTTTATATATAATAATCTAAAAAAAAAACAGGCGATTGCAGGGTTGTGCCCGGGCTAGCTCCATCCCTGACTACACACAGTGCCTACCGATGAAGTCAGTGGCGATCGAGTCTGCCGTTGGAGAACCTTCCAGAAGGCCGGTTGTGGAAGAAATCGATCCCATAAGGCTTGAAGTTCCCCTTCACGGTTGTAGAAAGACGGTTATTGTTACCGGCATCGACACTGGAGTCGCCAAACACCAAAAGGCACGTTATGTTGTGGTTGTTATCCTTGTGAGCAGTTGGGTGTGCGTGACTCAGGCATAACAAAGTGGCGGCGAAGAAAACTGTTTTAACTACCACGCTCATTACGTTAGCCAACAACATGATTTTCCCGCACACTTTTGAATTTTAGATAGGCTGTTCGATGTTAGAATGATATGTTTGTTATATGTTATATACAAGCTGTAAAGGAGGAGTTGAATATGTTGGGTTAAGCATTAAATGGTAGGCGTCTTATAAAGAATCATATAACTCAATAAATTACCTTAAAGAATTGAACTCAACTATGTACCTGTTTGTTATAACACAAAAATTCATGTACATCCGTTTGCACCGTGCGGACGAATAAAAGTATAATTTATTTTTAAGAAAAATATAATTTATATTGAATAAAAATATCATTTATTTTTTACCTTGCATTTATAAAATATTATTTACATTGAAAAAAATATCATTTACACTAAAAAAAATATCAATGTCCGCACATACAGACATCCGCACATGAGATCAACTCTTCTTATAAATAATGTACTATGAATATCTGCTAATTAATCTAGCCAACCAATCGAATTTCAAATATTTATTATGATGAACTTGTGATCTGACAGAAGTAATTTAGTCAGCCAAGATGATGGGAAAAGAGGCGATCTGCAGCGTCCTCGGATCTGCAACTACCCAACAATACACGATTTCATACGATTTAACGATTCTTGATTCAATTCGTGAAGCCATGGAACATTTCAAATTTAATTATACACGATTGCACGATTTGAGTCAGATTCATGTAACACATGATTTAGTTCAACATCGTGAATCGTGAGGCTGAATTTGGGAGGAGGCCGCCAGATATGGGATGGTCCGCCGGTGCACACAGAGAGAGAGAGAGAGTGAGACGTGGAGGGGGGTGGGGACGGTGATCAGGAGAGACGGTGGTGGTGGTGGTGGTGGCGGGTGCGGATATATTAAGGCCACGTTTGGTAGCCTTGTTTCGTCAGGATAACAAAGTTATGCGTCTGTTTGGTAACTCTGTTTCGTATCCTGCGTCTGTTTGGTAGCTCTGTTTCGTATCCTTACGACCCGTGTTTTAATGACGGGCTTGGTGGTTTTGTCTGTTTGGTAGCTCTGTTTTGCACTATTTTTTTAGGATTTGTAACCTACCTAAGTGTTGGGTTACGAAACCTAACTGCACAGTACATTTTAACTAGACGAAACCTAACTAGACAAAACCTAACGAAACCTAACTAGACGAAACCTAACTAACCTACCAAACGTGGCCTAAGCATTCAATGGTTGGCGTACATATAGCTCTCAATAAATTACCTTAAAGAGTGTGTGTGTGTTGGCCTAGTGGTAGAGTGGTTAATACCCGAGGCCAAAGGTCTCGGGTTCGAGTCCACCATGATGCAGCCTTTAAAATTTCTGTATTAATTGACAAAAAAAAAAAAAATTACCTAAAGAATTGAACTCAACTATATGTACCTGTTTTTATAAATATTTGTACTATGAAAATCTGCTAATCATAATCTAGCCAATCAAATCGATTTCCAAATATCTATTATGCTGTGCTATGATGATGAATTGAAGTTAGGTGCCGGAGCATGGTCTGTATGCTTGATAAAACTAACATCTACTAAAAGAAAAGAAAAATTGTTATCACTTTCAAGCAACTCACCCCCCAAAAAAAATCCCTGTCAAGGATTCGACAATGAGCATGCATAGAAAACACATTTTGATTATTTTTTCTTCCAGCTCAACTATTTATTATGCACATCGGAGATGAATGATTAAAATGTCTCGAAATTCATTAAGCATTTAATTGCTTTAATTACTCTAGAAAAATCAATTGCTTTAATCACGTACCCAAGAAAAGAAAAAGATCGACTGTTGATGTGATTTAACTGACTTGATTACCGGATTTAATATAAATTGTAGGTTTTTCATTAGGATTCCGTTAGTTAGGATACTCGCTATCGGATATCAAAGTTATCCAACCAGCCCATTAAGCACCGAAGCCCAAAAGTTCCCTTTACAAAACTCAAAACCCTATATAAATAGCCGCGATTGCTGAGCGCACATCTTCAACCAGAAGGGCTTTTTCTCTCTATCTCAGAAGCTCAGTTGCTCTTCCACCATGGCCGTCGGGTATCTCTCATCTCACTCGCTCTATCTCCAGCCATACAACGACGCATTATACTCTTTCCTTATAATCTATGCTGATGCTTGTAATTTTTTTGAATGTTTGATGATTGATGGTTTTTTATTTGATTTGATGCAGAAAGAACAAGAGGATTTCGAAGGGAAAGAAGGGAGGCAAGAAGAAGGCGTAAGTGCCTGTTCTTTTTTTTTTGCGTAAAATAGTTGATTATTTTTGAAGTTTTAGCTAATTAAATATTTGCTCTTCTTGTAGTGTCGATCCATTTGCCAAGAAGGAATGGTATGACATCAAAGCGCCTTCAGTTTTCAGCAACAAGAACGTCGGGAAAACTCTAATTACCCGTACTCAGGGTACCAAGGTACAGTTTTTTCACTCATTTTTTTCGCATTTTTGCTATAAGGATTTGTATTATTACCCTGTTTTTTTAGTGAACCTGACCCACCTACGTTCATTGATTATTGTTTAATTTACTCTAGATCTTTATAAGTGCATTATATATCTGAACTGGTGATTAGTTACTCCTGATATATCTATGTTATGCTTTTTCTTTGCTGTGTAATTCTATCTGATGGTGCCGTCTTGCTTTCTTGCAATGGATGGTTTTCAGTCGACGTTTCAGAATATTATTAAAATGCACCGTATTGGCTTTTATAGAAATCAATAAACCTCCAGAAATGCTGAATTTTCAATGTATTGTCAATAATAACTAACATAAATTGATCTTTGTTAATGAAAAACCTTTGTTATTTGTCTAAACTGTGTTTTAAGTGCAAGTATGTTTTGTTGATGTGTTTACATTGGCTGTTGTGATTAATGTTATGATAGACAGGAAGTCAATGCATTTGTTAGTTTATGTGTTTGTATCTGTCAGAATATACTACTTGTGTTCATTACCAGTAATTGTTGTAGCAACTAGCAAATCTGTTACCTCACTCTGTAGGCAATATTATTTTAGCCTATATTCTGGTTTGTTTGTAAATGATATTATTTCTTCTCATCAGATTGCTTCAGAAGGGCTCAAGCACCGTGTGGTTGAGGCCTCCTTGGCTGATCTTCAAGGTGATGAGGATCATGCTTACAGAAAGATCCGCTTGAGGGTTGAAGACGTTCAGGGAAAAAATGTTCTCACTAATTTCTGGGTATGCATAAGTTTTAGATTATAATTCTAACTTGATTCTTGTATTGAGTGAACTGTTGATCTTACTTGCGTAATATGTAGGGTATGGACTTCACCACAGACAAGTTGAGATCACTTGTCAGGAAGAGGCAATCACTTATTGAGTCTCATGTCGATGTCAAGACAACCGATGCCTACACTTTGAGGATGTTCTGCATTGCCTTCACTAAGAAGCGTGTGAACCAGCAGAAGGTTACATGCTATGCAAAGACCAGCCAAGTTCGCCAGGTGAATACTTCCAAATCTTTCATATGCTTTTATTTCATTTTTATTATACTCTATGATCTTCATAATTTATATCATGAACCATCAATAGGTTATAATCTTTGGTGATTATATTTTGCTTGTAATTTTGTAGATCCGAAGGAAGATGCGTGAGATCATGGTTAACCAAGCACAGTCCTGCAATCTGAAGGAATTGGTTCAGAAGTTCATCCCAGAGTCAATTGGGAAAGAGATTGAGAAGGCTACCTCAAGCATCTACCCGTTGCAGAATGTGTATATCAGAAAGGTTAAGATCTTGAAAGCACCCAAATTTGACCTCAGCAAGTTGATGGAGGTAAGATCTGTTTTTTCTATCATGTATGTGCTTAGTTCAAACAATTTGACCCAAACAATATTCTCTTGAATGTTATTTAACTGGATGTATCTCTGTTTCACAAAGCTAAACTGAGGATTTTTTACTTTGCCTTTCGAATATCTAATGTTTATGATTCTTTGAAATGTCTTGGTTAAGTTCAATATGGTCCTGCAGTTTGAATAATTGTGTGGATGTTTTTTATATAGGTTCATGGTGATTACACCGAAGATATTGGTGCAAAGTTGGATAGGCCGGCTGAGGAGCCAGTTGCTGAGCCAACTGAAGTTGTTGGTGCCTAGATGGCCTTGTTTTGAATATTTGTCATTTCTTATCTGTTGCTCGTTTAGTTTTATCTTGAAGTAGAGACAAGAACGTGGTCTTTGTTTTTGGGGTTTTTGTAAGAGATTTTGTTTTTCCGAGATTAGGGAAATTTCCTGGAAAGATTTGTCTGATGTGGTTGTTATATTTACAAATGCTCTGCACTCAATTTTAAATTTTGTTATTGACCAAGTTTGTTTTAATATTTTTGTGATATTACTCCCTGAATTTCCTAAAATTTTACTTATCATATTATTTGTGGTGCTAATTGATTCGAAACGAAAATTGATGCTAGTTTTTCATGCTTGTATTGTTGTACTCCTTTCGCCTCAGTATTCATAGTTCTTTTTTTTAAAAATTAAATTAAGGAGAGTTGTGTTTTATGTGTAAAGTAGTGGATTATTTGAAATTCGAGATATTTTTTAATATAAAAAGTATTTTCTTTTTTGGAAACGAGTTAATTTAATGAGATAGTCCAAAAAATGTGCCATGAATGTTACGACAAATGGAGTATTACTTTTTTAGATACTTTCTCTGAAGTTGCAAAAATGTGAATAATAAAATTATGAACACGCTTTTTACCAATCAATTCTTAAATTTATAATTCAAACATTATAAATGAAAAAGTGCCATCATTATTTTTTTTAGTTTTACAAGCCTTTGTTTATTTACGTAGAGATTATTTTCCTTTTATGGTATATTCATAAATATTTTTACATTGTAACGATTATGAAAATACTTGCCACATCTCTATCCAAATTTATATTCTGAGGAGGTAAAAAGAAATTACTCCAATTCAATTCATGTCTAAAATCGATAGAGGGCTCGTATGTATTATATAACTGCCTTTTGACATAAATATAGCTCCATACTCTAAACAGGATTACTAACAAAACCTATCCAACTGCATAAAGATGACATCAACAGGTAATAAACATGCAAGAAAATTGAAGAACCAAACTGGTTTTCTTGCATAGGAAACATCAAGATTCTAACACCAACATAATAATAGAAAAATAGGAATAAGTCAAATCTAGTCATTACAGTTACTCTCAAACTAGGAGATCAGTCCGTTACAGCTAACTTCAACGGGAATAAACCTAACCAACACCATCAAGAATGAAACTTTTCATACAAAGCCAAAACTCAAGAACGGCTTCGATTTCCACTAGTCGATTGCTTGAAACACCCACAGTTTGGCCCCTTCTTTCGCCTCCAGCTGTTCTTCCTTCCACTGTTAATGAAGTCCCTCAAAATCACAGTTCTGCTCTTCAAGAATCTGTTGCTTCCAATGCCTTCATCTTTCACCTTCGACAGCACGAACTGAATCTTCTGCATGGCTAGTTCCAGCATGTTGATTCTCTCGGATCCCTTCTCAGCTTGCTCCATCACCCTGATCCTCCATGTCTTCATTGTCTCTTTCAGCCTCGGAGACGCCATTTCTTCAGGAGGGCACTCTTCAATATTCTTCACTAGCTGAACATTCAAATCAACCAGATGCACTAGAGTGTCCTCTGCTTCCTGCAGCTGTTCCTTAACTGCTCCAAAATCGACATTCATGGCCACCTTTCTACTCTTCTTGTTCATCTCCAGTTTCCTTCTGAACTCGTACAATGCTGTCTGGAGACCTTCCAGCTTCTCAGCATCGGAAGCAAGTCTCTCAAGGATGTGTTTGTCGTTCAGTTCTTGATTAGGCTCAGTGAATCTAGGCGACAACTCCAGCTTATCCACAGCCAACTCTTTCTCCATATCCGAATCAGAGGATGGTAGTAATTGATCATAAGCTCTATCCCTTCTTACCTTTGATCTGCGCAACATCATAATAGATTCTCCGATTGTTTGATCTGGGTTTCCATCCTCGACAGTCTCCCACAACTCGAGCATCAGATCATCAGAGCCAGCATTACCTGTCTTCCTCATGGAGTTATCAGAGGTTTGATCAAGAGGAATATCTTTCATTAGCATCACATTTCGGGCTTCTGAGGCTTTGGCTTTTGCTTTCTGCAACTTGGTAGAGTCATTTAGCTCACTTGAATACGCTTTCTTGTAAATTGGACAGGTAAGGAAATTTCTTGTTGAATTACGTACTTACTTAAAAACCAATAAACCTCAGTTCCAAGAAATCTGTAGTTTCAAGTGGTCAACCTCACCAACCACAGGTTCTTGTTTGCTCTTCGGATTTGACCTTCTCCATAAAACAGGTATATTCCTGCCTTCCATCAACTTTCCAACAGCCTTAACCCTCATCTGCAAATTCTGCAAACTAAGAAGGGATTGATCTTCTGAAGGCGTCTCAGATGTGGCTTCACTTGGACAAACAGCAAATTCCTGAAACTGTTAATAATGGAAAGAAATAGTAATTAGTAGATTTCTTGGCCTTGAAGAAATGGAAATTTTAAAAGAGTTTATTACCTCTGGCTCTTGACTATTGCAGCTTTAAGGTTGGAGCGAAGTAGTACATTGTGCTCTATGAGTGTTATATCATCTCTTAAAGAAGCTATGACTGGATCATAGGCTGAAAGTTGTGACTTCAGTCCATCAATCTCGCTCTCCATGAGATAAATCTTTCCTTTCATTTGCTCAATCTCCGATGTTTTTGCAGCATTTTTATGCTCAAGATTCTGGCACACCCCAGTAAGCTCCTGCACCTTATTCTTAAACAAAACTTCTTGAACAGAAGAAACCTGAAGATCGAAGCAAAAACTTGCTGCTTCGGCCTCCCAGAGCTCGAACTCATTGCTCATGCCTTGGAGCTCGAACTCATTTCTTGACGAAGCAAACTAAGTTCAGACTCTAAGTCTTTGTTGACTGTGTGAAGGCTCTGAAGTTCCTTCATCTGTGTGGAGTTTGTTTCGGAGAGATGGGCCATGTTCTTTTCGAGATCTTCTCTTACCTGCTGCGACCTGTGAGCTTCAATCTTCAGCTCCGCTACAGTCACAAACAACGTGGAGTTAAGCTTCTCAGTAGCTTCAAGCTGCATTTCTGTATCAAAGAGCTTCGTCTTAGTCTGAATCAAACTCTCTGTACTACTTGCTATCTCCTGATTCATTCGAACGTTACATTCTCTGATTTCTTGGACTTCACTCTCCAAGCTACACACGGCGTCTTTGAGGACTAGATTTTCAGCCTTTTGTAGGTCGAGCTTGCCCCCCAATTATGTGATGAGAACGCTAGGTATATGATGTTTTAAAATATCGTGGGCTTCAACCCTCGCAAATCTTGGAATTTTTTTTGTTATGAATAAATTTCATTTTATTACATTTGTTTTGTTACAGCGAACTAGCATACAATTTAATTTGGATCAACTAATTAAACGTAAATATGTGTAACGACATTCCTATACAGCTTGTTATTAAAAGAAATGTTATAACAAATTCCGTTGTAGTCTAGTTGGTTAGGATACTCGGCTCTCACCCGAGAGACCCGGGTTCAAGTCCCGGCAACGGAAATTATTTTATTTTTTGTTTTGAAATTTTTTCCTACTTTTACCTTAATCCCAGTTAGGAATTAGTTCGTGATTATTGTGTGACATTTTATACTTATGAGTTACGAATATATGTTTCCTAGATAATATGAGATAATACTGATGTTTCTAATTAAGATATATTAGTAATATATTAGCAACACAAAAGCAGTTTTTTATTTTGAAAAATTTTCTTACTTTTTCCTTAATCTCAATTAGCTATCATTATTGTGTGACGATTATACTTATGATTACGAGATACGTTTCCTGGTATGAGACAATACGGATGTTTTTAATTAAGATGTATTAATATATCAGCAACACAAAAATAGATCAAAAGTAAGAACCAAGTCCTAATTTACGAACTATAAATTCCTTTAAACCCTTTAATAAAAGGATTATTCGTATTAAAATATACAAATTTTTGCCACTCTCTGATTTTGCACACAAAATTTGAAATGAGTGAATAAATACACAAACTTCAACAATATTGTAATTTTATTATGATTTTAACTTTTCTCCAAATTAAAACTGACGTAGCAACTGGGTGATACAATTTTTTTGAATTAACGTTGAGATGACACAATCTCAATTAAAACTACGTCATTTTGACTATGAAATTTAAAAAATCAAAAACATAATTTCAAAATCCAACTCATCTCTATCTCTCTTCCTTATCTCTCCCAAAAGTGTGGTTACAGAAGGGAGCGCGAAATCTCGACGACCACAAGAAAAACGATGCCGATGAACGTATCGATGCATTAGTGGATTTCAGTGACGGGGACTCGTAACATTTTTCTTTTCCCTTCAGATTTCCTCCGACGGACAACAAGTTTAGGAATTCAGAAAGTTAGCTGCCGAGAGATTTTGGTTGCTTCACCTTCTCTAAATCGCCGTAGATTTTAAGTGCTCACAGTTTCGTCTTCAAGAATTCGTCTGCAATTTTAGGTTTCTGCTCCAATTCACGTCGACAGAATTCGAAACTGAGGCAATTTCCGCCGTCAAGATCGGCTTCGGACCCTACACTTGGAACGACTTCATCTCCGACGAGGAGAAGAAGTTGTTGCTAGAGACACTGCAACTCGAATCGGAGGAGCTTCAACTAGAATTCTACTGATCTTTGCGCGGCTTCTTCACCTGAAAATTGGGAAAAGATTTCCTACGACCAGCGACCTCCTCGCTCACCTTCTTCTCCATCCATTTCTCCCTTATGTTAGCACAACGAAAATTTGCCATCAGAAATTTCCCATCTCTTCGTCACTCTCAAAGCCGGAGTGGAGGAAAGAGATAGATATGATGAGTTGGATATTAAAGTTAAATTTGATTATTTAATTGTTTTTGATTGGGATAGTGCCACGCTAATTCAAAAAAATTGCGTCATCCGGTTGTCACGTCAATTTTAATTTGTGATAAGTTAAAATCATAATTAAATTATAATATTATTGAAGTTTGTGTATTTATTCACTCATTTCAAAGTTTGTATATAAATCCAAAAAATATCAAAGTTTATGTATTTTTAATGCTAATATCCCTTAATAAAATGATCTAACGACGTATAATGGATTGATAGGGAAAAGGTATTTTTCTAAAACAAGTTGTTGAATGTCCAACATCCTTAGGTAATTAAATTGAAGCAATATATATATATGTGTTTAATGAACTATATTAGCAATTTGGATTGACATTTAACTTAGCAAAGCGACGGCGGATGCTGGGGAGGGACTCGTCGTGCTGCTATAGTATTACGAGCCCCCGTCCCCAATGCTAAGTATCTCTCTCTTATCATGCACTAATAAGTAGTTCAAGAATCTTGTTTTATTAAAGTCCAAATTATATAAACAAGCATTTGAAGAAATTTAGGACACGTTTGATAGCATTATTTCATCAGGATAACAAAGTTATGCGTCTGTTTGGTAGCCCATATTAATATCATGTGTCTGTTTGGTAACTTTGTTTCGTATCTTTACGGCCCGTGTTTTAATAACGGGCTTGGTGGTTTTGTCTGTTTGGTAGGTCTGTTTTGCACTATTTTCTTTAGGATTTGTAACCTAACTAATTGATGGGTTATAAAACCCATTTGAACAGTACATTTTAACTAGACAAAACCTAACTGGACGAAACCTAACTAATCTACCAAATGTGCCCTTACTTTGTTAAGGATCGTAGACTAATGAGTTATAATAGGAATTTAAACAAATAAATCAAGTCACGTACAAGATGAACTTGCTTACTATTAAGTTGGGCTCGAAACAATAACTTAAATGAACTTAATCGAAATTAAAGAACTTAGTAGACATGTTTTATTTCATTCACAATTCAAATTTCATATGATATGGAATACACTTCGTATCATCAATAATTTAGGGTTCCACACTGAATTTTCCATTCGGGAATTTGGCAATGGCGGGAAATTGAGTGTTCGTTAAAGGAAAAAACCCACTCCCTAGGATAGGGTTTCAAAATTGGGTATTGATCGAAAGATAACAAAATTTGCAGATGGAGATAGAGAGAGCAAGCATAGCAAGATTAGGAAGAACATGAAGAGGCGGACGAGAATCGGAGGCGACGGCGCCAACCAAGGGTTGGAAGAGAACACATTGGCGCTTCTCGACACCTCCGGTTTCAATACTTCCAAAGTTTCTCACCACCTCGACGACGATCGTAAGTAAATTAGCCATGAACCCTATATTTACCTTAATACTTGCAAGGGCTTTTCGTTTGATTTTGATCGATCGTTGTGGTTCAGGGCTTGCTTTTCTCGAAGCGGTGCGAACTACTACTCTTCTTCCTGATAATGGAAACGCACCTACTCGGTACGCCACCCCCCTGCTTTTTTTCAGTGTGCTTATTAGTTCAAGTTTCTTTTTCTTTGAAAAAAGAAGCAGATTTTTTGGTGGTTTTTGAGAGAGTCATGTAGAATAAGTGTTGAATGGTTTAAGTGTACTCCCGTTTGAGTCTACGACTGCTACATGGATGCTAAGAAACTACCCGTGAACCGTAAAACCAACAATGCTGATGAATTTAAGTCACAACGTGCGGCTGTAACGCTGTTCTGGTTCGTGTTTATGAATTCAATTGGCCAATATATCATGCTGTGTGGTCTCAGGGAGAGTCTTCTTTGCAATTTGAATGGGCAGGAAAATGCTTGAGGCCATTTTTCATATCCTGATTGATGCGGATTCACTTGATTTGATAATTCAAAGTTTCCAGCTTCTTGTTGAATTAGATAAGGTACTTGCTTTTTTTTTACTTTTCATGTGTGCAGTCCATTGTTTTCACATTAAGGGAAAATTTGTATTGGGTTTATGAGCCTTTGAGCATTATTTCTTTGACATGTAGCGGTTTCCTCGAGTGTACCCATCCGAAGGAGAACAACCAGATTCATCCTCACCTAAAGTGTCCCCATTTATTATGGTTGAAGAGGTGATTTAGTTCTCTCATATTCAATTACCCTCTTTTTTTTGTGCGAGCTAGGACTTCAGTTTACCATGTTAATTAGCTGCTGCATGCCAGGCTTGGTCACCTTTTAATTTTAGGATGGATGGTTACGACAAGAAGGGGGATGCTACAAATCATTCAAGAAGTTTAGTGGACTCCTCGGTCTGTCATTAGGCTACTTCTCTGTTGTTCCTTTCATTTACAAACATTAGATAGAGAGAGAAGAAAACATTTCATTGATGATTCACTTCATTGTTATCTGCTGATAGTAGCTTACTTTTTAAAGTCCAAACTTATGTTTTTAGGGTTTCCACACTCTTATTCAAGAAATAGCTGATATGTATGAGGAAATGAAGTCTGAAGTAGTACAGATAGAGGTAAGTCTTTCGCTTAACAATATTTGCCTTTAAAGTTGTTTCCCTTTTTTTTTTTTTTTGAGACATTGCAAACTTGATGCTCCCAGTTATTCTAATTTGCTGACGATGTTATGCAGTTGCTTCATATTTCTAATAGGCCACTAATGTACACTTTATGCTTCATACATTTCAAAACTTTATGCAATGTATGAAGAGCCTCAAATTCATGCAACACTTAATCCTGAGTTATTCTTGCAGTTCATGAAGAAAATGTTACTGCTTCAATATCTTGTTACTGTCCTTGAAGGAGATTTTGGGCCTCGTAATTGCGCTTATCAAGGTAGAACATTGTTAGGTTGTGATGGGCTTAATGAAACCATGCTTAATTCTCATGTTCTTGCAGAAAATATGGACTGGACCATTTTGAGGGAGTCATTGCTGAGCATGCTTCTGGTATGCCTCCCTGGAATTCCTAAATTTTAATTTTCAATAAATTGAACAATTTTTAGTGTTTATGGATATGCTACACGTTTAAAGCTTATGCTATCCCTGACTTTTTAAGAGTCCTTTTGCAGGGATCAAGAAAGATAATATACAAAGGATTAATCAAGAATTCTTTGTCTATTATGTGCAACATGTCTCAATCTACTATATCTTCTGAAGAAAATAGCTACAGTGATAAACCTCAAGGGGATGTATTGCATGAAGTCAATAGGGCCATGGCGTTAGCTTTACCTGAAGTAGAAAATTCTACTTGCACTGTCCTGAAGAAATTTTTCATAATGGTGAACTTTTAGCTGCTTGTTTCTTAGGATATACTGTAACTGACACTTATCTTAACAATCTTTTATGTCATATAGATCATGGAGCTAGATTCTTCAAGGAGGACAGCTGATCTGCAAGGCCTTACAACCAGGGTTGATGGTGTAAGGTGCTTTCTTGCTTCTCTATATGGAAAATTTGTTATGTTAGACTTGAGGGATATGTTGTGAACTGCTTATATTGCAGGACACCAGTGGTGGAGATAATTTTGGATGAACTCATTAATGATATTGATGTCCTCTCTTCATTCCTTAAGGTGCTCTCTCTCTCTCTCTCTCAACACACACTGAGTCAGAGGTGAAGAGCACTTGTTCAAAGTAGCTTGAGCTAATATCTTACAAAGAGCTTTCCACTGTGGATTTAAAGCTCTTCTAAGCTATTCAATATTACTTCAAAGGAGAATACTATTATGATGCATGTAAATTCTATGCTTATTTGAACTAACACGGAGATCTAAGAAATCCGAAGAATGGTAAAATACCAGCTTGCAAATATAATGATTACTTTACAAGCTCAGTTGTGCTGGGTATGTGGAAGATATGTACAAACTGTTAGATTATGGTAAGGGTAGATTATAGTTTTTCTTCTCTATCTGATCTATATAAACCGGTTGTTTTACTTAAAAACCCTCTTTTTTAAGTTTCCAATTTCTTTATTTTTTCTAACGTAGCATCTTGGTCTCATCATAAGCATTTTTATTCTTCTTATCTATTGCTTCAAGTCTTCAACTTTTAGCAACTGCGCCTTTTGTTCTATTTTTCTGTTAATATTTTCTATATCACATAAATTCTCTCCAATGTTATATACTGGTTTCTGGATCTTTTTAATTGACTTTGAAACTGCTTTCAGGTGTTTGACCCGAAATGGAGGCTTGAGATTATTGTACAGTATTTTCGAAAGTACATTTCAAAGGTTCACTACCTCATTTGCCCTCATTTATGTATGCATAATATGGATTACTCGAGTCATATTCTAATCCATTGTAGTTCAGAAGCTGGTGAAAGAGTTGCATGGTAATTGAGAGCAAGCATTTACTCCTAAAATGATCATTTATTGATCATTCGTGGTTTATGTTGCAGCATTCTGTTCAAACTAGGGGTTCAAATGGTACAGTCAATACTGAGAACTTTGATGGAGTTTTAAAGTATTTGTCCAACAGCAAGAGCACCAGAAGCATCATTAAAAAAATCTCAACAGAAGCTATTCAATTGCTGCTGGCCTATGCTTTCCAGGTATGTACTCTCTTATGCAAAGCATTTATTCTATATAGCTTGAGTTACATATTAGGGTCGAGGGACTTGTCCCACCCTTCCCCTCCAACCTCAAGTTTAGAAAAATGAGATGCCTAGAGTTGTGATCTAAAAGGAAGGAAGTGAAGCTATCTGCTCTGCTTTATTGTCTGACCTCAATCTCTTTTCTAGGCATATGTGGTGCTATCATACAATGAATCCGGAGGCTTCTCTGATATGGTGGAAGATGAGAAAAGTGATTTTGTTGTGGACATATGCAAAAACATTATTTCTGCTTTTACTTGTCTCAGACAAGAAGATCGGTGAGATTTATTAGTCTTTATATAGTGCTTTCTGCTTAACCCATCATTCTGAAGAGTATCTCCTAGATATCATAATCATATTATATATGCAATGTTGTAAAGCTGCTGCTGTTATGCAGTGAATGTGTAAGTTCTTGGTCGGTAAAAGAAGGCTTCATATAAGAAACGAATAAAATATTTTCCCTCATTGGTTTGACTGGATTTGCATGTCACTGAACCAACAATTCTTATGTAAAGGATGGAGATATTCATGATTTTCTCGTGGAAAAAATGTCTGCTCATTTTATGTGGATTTCCATGTCCTTCACGTGCACTTACCCCAAACTATGATTCACACATTTCATGCAATGGAGCTCAATGGGTTGTCCGTTGAAATGTTTGGAGACATTAGAGCCTTTCAAGATTTACCGAACCACTACCTAGCCAAGTTTCAACAGAGAAGATAAATCTGATTGAATACTTGAGAATAAATAGGACACGGTTATTTGAATGTGTGGTGCTGTAGTATACATTCTTTCTGTGGGACTCATAATTTTGTAGTTGGCTCTTATTGATCCTATAGTTTCACCATATGTCTATTATTTTGGTAACAGTATATCTTGGTGCAGGGACACTGAGATCTTGTGCTGTGGCAAGCAAGCACTGATTACTGCTGCTACCATCATCTCAGCCAAATCGTAGAATCCTTTGTTATTAAAATATGGTTGCAGAAGCTCTCTTAAGCGTCATTACAACCCTGTGCAGCAGTTGAAGGGAAGATATTTATTTGTTGATGGTCAAAACCTCAATATTTCAAGAATCGAATGAGGATGTCCTTTGGTTTCTGTCCAATAGAACTTCCCTAGCGTAGTTATATGCAAAACAATCATCATCGTAACTTACTACTCCATGATGTCTGCAATGTAGCTTTCTTTCTTTATGGATTCAAACTTTGCTAGTTGAACGATGAGAATTTCTTATATATTTACTACCTCTAAATCCATTTAATTCTATCTGTTCTCTGAAAAAAAAGACTTACAGAGAAAAATCCCCTTATCTTATAGTTTTTGAGAAAACTATGGGAATAGTTAATTATTTTTTAAAAAAGTTTCAAATCCAACTCGTAAGATAAAAATGTCAGGACTAAGTTTATTTAAGAACCAGCTCTAAGAAATCGAAAAACCAAAGCACGGGAGAGAAATAGAATCGGTCAACTGGCAAAATCTTTGTTTCTATTCAGTATCTAAAAGTTCGCCACTAAAAAAATGAAATTATGTTGTGGAAGAGAACTTTGCATGGTCTCGAAATGAAAAACAAATACGTTTTGTGCCACGTGCTCAACCAATACTTCCAAGTACATTCTACAAATTTCAACACTCCAAATTCAGTAACCAATATGACAATATTAGCAATTTTCCCTGACCACAACACGGACGACGCCTTTTTTTCTTTTTGGTGTTAGCAGAGCTTGTAATAATATGATCTTACATATTTCTGCCTAATCGAGCAGGTTGCCAGTGGTCCCGTCGCCATTTGTATTCCTGAAATAATAAAAACGATACATTTAGACTCAGGTATTGTTGAGGTAGCATTATATGCAAGCATATTCAGATCATAAGTAGTAGATGAGGCTATGCCACCCAAACATGACTTACTTAGATGATTCTCCTGACTCGAGCTGCATTGTCACCGGACCATCATTCACCAAGTTAACCTACAGATCGAAAACAAGGAAATAAGTGTTTAAACACACATGCGCAAACACACTAGGCCGGGTCTGTAAGTTTTAAAACAAAGCTACGAATCTTACTTTCATCATTGCTCCAAATAGGCCATCTGCATCGAATGAACAATCAGTGCTTGGTACAATAAACCTTCTAGAACTATTTTCGTGGAAGCTACAGACAACCATTCTATGGCTGGAAATAACAAGTCAACAACTCAATACAAGCTAAGACACAATAACTGAGAAAAGGATTACAAAGCCTTCTTTGATATTGGTAAAGATATTTTTTTTGGTGGTACTGAGAGCACAAGGACTCGTATGCTGTTCGTTGATATTTGATAACCATCACTATTTAGAAAGAACTATATAACTACTGAAAATTTTGAAACTAAGTGCACAACTTCATACAAAGTGACGAATATGCATATCACCTTTAATTGCATCTGCACGGTAAGCTTTCTGAAATCTTTCAACAAGAGAGGCATAAAATGATTTTGCTGCACCGGGGGGCATTGCCACATGAAAATCGGGCTTGTTTCCTTTTAATACCCCATATAACGTAAACTGACTTACTGCAGCAAATGGAACCAGCGCATCAGCATCAACACTAAACATTGCACCCAAAATTTATCAAACCAAAGCTGCACAAGGTGGAATCAAGACGAAAGGAGAAGGCAGAGAGTCTTACCTAATAGAACTTCATAATTTTTTTGCATAACCTGTCAATGTGCATTAAAGCCATGAACCATGAAATCATCCTTCAACCAAATGCATAATGTCATGTTCTTCAATACAACCATCATTCTTCTTTTTCTTTGTAAATTATCACTCAAGTAAAACAGAAGAATCAGGTTTTGGCCTTTCTGAAATTAAAAGTGAAAATAGCTAAAAAATGCTATACCTTTGCAACTTTTGTATTTTAACAAATTCCTTCAAAATCGTCAACTTGGACGTAATATCAAATTAAATAAATTGTGGCCAATTCTCAATCTCAACTATTGTTTTTTGCTTCAAAACTACAAGTACTAACATTCATGGTAGGAGAATGAGCTTTTGCTCAGCAAAGTCACAAATTGGTCAAGAATGTATATTTTAAAGTAAAATTCAAAGCGAAGGTTGTGGAAAATAGGTATATAACTCGATCACAGTCATAAAAGTAATCTCATTTCAGCAAGCCTGAGACTGAATGTAACCAACAGGAGATAAGGGTGATGAAATTACATTTTGGTCCCAAGTTCTCCCGGATATTTCGTTTGGAAACAATCTCATATTCAGCACTTTGCGACATCTGCAGCACAGAAAAAACAGCAATGTTGATGAAAACGATAGCTCCAACAGATTCACTCACAATAAAATCAAAAATTTCCTCTTCTCCATTTATACTTACACGTATTCAGCATCAGAGTCAACATCAGTCTCATGAAGCCCGACGAGGACGAGCAGTCCCGGCCCAATCGACGATATCAAGCGGCCTTCCACCTGCAAATACCGCTATCTAAAACGGGTGAGTAGTGCATCTTGAGAGAGAGAGAGAGAGAGAGAGAGAGCAATTGTAGGTAGACCTCAACACTAGCTGAAGCTACGCGCTGAACCACGGCTCTCATTGCTCTGATTGTTTGCTTCCTTCTTCCAGAGCAAACAAGACTGGTGCGCGTAGGGCGTAGGATAGCAGAATGGCGTAGGGCAATTAGGTGATGTTTGGTTTCTAGAAGAAATGCGGTTTGATGTTGGAATGGCATAAACCCGGTATAATTTGAGAGAATAGTTGCCATTACTCCTAATTTTGTTCGCCCCGGACTTCTAATTTAATGAGTTAAAAATGGAAATATAACAACGGGCCAAAGTTCAGGCCCATTTCTGTATGGCCCATAACTCCATATTATGTTAATAATGGAAAGCTTGAAAAGCACACACATCTAAATACCGGATAAGACTTATTAAAAATCAATCATTTTTTTTGTCAATTTAATACAGAAATTTATATGCTGCATTTTGATGGACTCTAATCCAAGAACTTTGACCTTGAATATTAAACACTCTAACACTAGGCCATACCAATTTTTTTTGGTCAATTTAATACAAAAGGTCATACCAATTTATGCTTACTAATAATGTGACTGATTCAATACACGAAAACCATGAAGTAGGTTACAAACAGTTTATAAATGTTTTTATCCCACAAATCTTCACAAGCCTCACAATAGAGAAGAACAAAATCAGCAAGCCAGTATTACAAAAACAATGTAAGAAGAAAAAAGAATTATGAGCAAAAAAATGAAAAATAATTCTTTTGTTCAAATTCTAAAGAAAAATGGCTAACTAGCAGTCATCCCATGTGCAAAGAGCAAAGTTTTCTTTTCTCTCCATGTCTTGTGCCCCTCTTGACACCAATAGAGCCCATTTTCTCCATAGCTGCACCAAATGATTGAAAAAACTTGTTTTTATCCTTAGCCATTTCCTGCACCAAAACTTTAGTTCTAGGGTCCAGAAACAGTGCTTGATCAGAAGCCAACAACCCCAATTTAGCCATTAAATTCCCATAATATGCGTTGTCGAATGCAAAAGGAGTTGTGACATCAAATGGTGCAACAATATCAGTGTTGCCTCCATAATGTGGGCATGACATTTTGAGGGCCTTTAGCAGCCTTGGATCAATGGAAGGATCAGGCTGTTTTGTGCCTTTGTAGTCGTACAGCCTGCTCACAAACTGCTTGCAATGCGCGAAACCTATGGTGTGAGCACCCGACAGAATCACCATGTCTTCGAGTGTTAGGCCCTTCGAGTTGAAGAGCCTAATGAGCTCATCCACGGTTGCGTTTGCCCGTGGGAGATTGGATGCTACTCTTGAAGCCATGGATATCTTCCCATCCCATCTCCCTTTCTTCACTTGATAATATGGCCCTCCAGCCTGAGATAATTAAACAATCGTCACAACTTGATCATGATAAATCAAAAATGTTGTTGGATCATTTCTTTTCATAACAAGAAATTGTCTTTATTTGTTCATTGTCTTGTTATCATGTTGGTCTTCAAAGTTTTGTCAGTATCTACCTAATGACAAAGTTTTATCTTCGAATTTGATTCCTCAACATTTTAAGATTCTTGATTAATTTGTTTAGTTGTGAAATAGACAAAATTTGCAGAGCTGTTTTCTTGTTTTCAAAAATGTACTAAAGAAAATTTTGGACTGTACTAATTTTTTATGCAAGACTCGAGAAAAAAAGTTGAAAGTCCTATAATAAACAAGTGTTCTTGACTCTGCAAATAACCAGTTAACTCTAGATTTCAACAATCCCTATTCCCTAATGATTATATACCAGTCTCGTGATTCCTGACATTTTCAAACAAAACTTGTGAGACGATACAAAAATTGCAATTTGACCACACTCCTAAAATCTCACCATGCATCATTTGTATCGAAAACTAACACCCTATTTATTTGTTTTCTCAGCTTGTGAGGAACAGGAGCAGAGGTCACCATCAAGAATTCTCCGCCCATATCTATTCATCCACGACGAACAAACAAAATACTACTTTTGGTAAAAAATTGTACTAACCAAATGGACAAAATCTCTAGCTGCAATGGCGAGAATGTCCGCGCAGGAGACCACACCGGGGCACTTGCTCTCTACCAATGCTTTTGCCTTACTCACGCTGTCGAACGCCTCGTCAGCCAACTCCTTGTTATCCTCTGCATCCCTCTCTGCCAACTCCTTGCTCCCCGATTTCGACGAAATCAGCACTGATGCATCACATCCCTTCACACACAATATGCACCACTATTAGGGACAGTTTACTTTCCATGATTGAGTATTTTTATACTTGTCATTAGGATTTCTCTAATCTTATTATCCCTTCGTATGAGATATGAATCGAGCAAGTTAGCTTATAGAAGTTATCAAAGGCATTTGGAAATGCCAAAGTTCCAATTATATTAGTAAATAACGGATTAACTTATACTTTTTTATCTATCACACTAATCTCGATATTAGATGCCCAATTACTATTATTCATCAAGAATGGTGCTATGTTTCGGCATTGGGGAGAGAAGGACTCACTTCTACGAAGCAGTCGTGGAAGAAGAGGCGGATGGTGGCGGGGGCGGAGACGGGGGCCTCCTTGAACTGCTGGGAGGTGACGGAAGCGACGAGGCGATCGAGCTGCGGGCATGAGTTGGCGTAGAAATCAAGTGAGAGCAGGTACCGAGGCTTGCGGGTGCGGGTGGGGGCTGCGGAGGAGGCTATTATGCAGATGATGAGAATGAGAGATGTGGAGGAGAGAGACATGATGAGAGGGAGTTGGTTGGAGTTTTGTGAGAGGCAGCGTAGGAGAATTTAGGTAACAGTGGAGCCGAAGATACTCTGTGTGTTGTCTCAACTCTTAAGAAGGAAGGGTCTGTTAAATTTGAGAGAATCAACTCCGTGAATTCTACAATTGTATTTACTTTGTTCACCATTTTCTTTCATTAATTTTAATGATACGAATTTTAATAAATTATAATTAATATAAAGTGAGTGAAAATAATAAATGAATAGATTAATAGATAGTGAAATTAAAAGGTGTGTCATAGGGATAATAAATGAATATATTAATGGATAATGAATCTAAAAAGATGGGTCATTAGTGATTTTTTTTTTGTAAATAAGTGGAAAAGTTTAAAGTAAAAATATAAAATTGATGTTTCTAAAAAAAAAGTGAATATTTCTTGTGGACGGACCAAAATATAATTAAATGAACGAATATGATGGACGAAAGAAGTACTAAATTGCTTCCACAACGCGCACATACACAACAAATGGTGACTTTTTTTCTCCTTTTTTTATCATATTTTTTTTAATTTTATCCTAAATTATCCAAACTATGGGAGATTTTGCATATCTATCCTCGGATAAATATTTGGTTACCTGAAAGTTAAGTAAGATTATCAGAATTTTGACATGGCTTGACGTGAAATTCAACCATGTGAAACCAATTCTAAATTCATCAACCTACAGGAAAATCAATCATACTCATTTTTTAGGTACCAAAAAGTTTATCTAGTGAACAATTTGCATAGTTTTCTCATAATTTGTATATTAAATGGCCAAAGTCAATTGCTTGGTTATTGACTTAAAGAAAATGCTGATACTGTATGTGAAGAATGAAATTGCAACATCAAGTTTGGATTATCGGCATTATATTTCATTTATGGTGATGCGTGAAATTATCTAATTTGTCACCCAGTTTCGCTCTTTCCAAAGTTAATAATAATAATTAGACAAGGACAAATCCGTGCATGACCTTCATAAATGCATACATTAACGTCATTCATATAATATCAATGTAACACATTTTGGCATTCATTCTCAACATAAATGTCATCTCTCTGTCAGCAACCAACAGACTCCCTCGTAATAAATACATTCATACAACTAATTATCAAATTTCAAAAATATTAAATAAGGATAAATAAAAATTGTATCATAATTTCTCTCAAATTTTAAATTAGGATATTTATTAAAAAACATGAAAAAAAATACTAGTAGGACAATTAAAAAAGGAACGGAGGGGGTACAATCTATTTTTCTTGTTTCTTAAGGGTTTTTGAGGTAAAAATCGTGTCTCTTTATCATTATTTAATTACACCCACACCAACTTAAGTGAGACAAAATAGTTATGAATATCTGGCCTTTGAAATCGAATGGAACAACAAATGTGTGTGTGTGTGTATTTTGGAATTATAGTATCTGATAGATAATAAATATATTAACGAAAAAGTAAAGTGATAAAGTGAGTGAGGCCCAGAAAAGTTCCTAAATGCTGAGCATGTGCAAGTGCAACAAGCCATCTCTCACCAACATGAAGCTCCTTTTTATTAGTTTCTAAAGCCTCAAAATTACTTGTGTATTTTATTGTAATTATCAATAATTTATGATATTTTTATTAGTTTTCAAATATTCATATATTTTATTGTAATTGTTAATAATAATAAAAAAAGAGTTCCAAAATTCTCCTAACCCCACCATACAGATGGCTCCTTAAAAGCATCTTTCATTCAATTCTTGTTGCTATGTTCTGAGTGGAAGTATTTGCTTTTGGGTGCAGGAGAACTAAAAGCTGTGGACCATGGCCCGTGTTATCCCTATAGTTTGAACCAGATTTGTGTGGACCTTAGTAACAGTGAGGGTGGCCTAGTGACTTAAATGAAAATCCCTTATGTGAATTGTTATTTGAGACAATCTTTTTATTTATTTTTTGATGGAATATGAGATGATCTTTTATTTTGTTTTTTTGGTCAATTTAATACTGAAATTTAAAGTAGCATTACTTTGACTCGAATCAGGGCACTGACACTGGCCGCCATTAACCACTCTACCACTACGCTTAGAGACGCACACAATCTTTTATTTTGTTGCTGTAGTAAACTGTGAGTAGTGGGAGTCCACTTTCCTTTCCAATATTTTGACTTGGTAGTTGTCACACATGGTTGTAACTAAGTGAGTGCTATACACCTTCTTTTTCTATGTACCATTTGTAATAAAGCACTTTGTTTCCCATCTTCCATTTGTAGTGCACTCATTGTTATCATACTAAATATAAAAAGTAACAGAGGAGAGACCAAATGTTCGTAGATAAGGTAAAGTAAATGTGGTGATTCGATGTATCGGCTGCCTCAGCTCAAATATCAATCACTCATCGTCTTTGTTTGAAAATGTATAACATATCGAGTTGGGTTCTAGTAGGAATTGTCTGTAACCTAGAAAATATTGAGTATTAATCAGAAATTTAGATCATTGATTTTTTTTTTTAATGGGTTAATATCAATTTAAATTTTAATATATTTTATAAATATTGACTTTCAAAATATCTATTAAAATGGTCTCGATAGTTTGGGGTTTATAGATATTTACACAGTTCTAGATATTTTGATAAAAAATAAAAAGTTTAAATTGATATTTACCTTTTTACCATTTTTAATTTATAATTGTCATAAAAACTACTAGGCCTAGTAAAAATAATGCAAGATTAGTATAGAGAACACAAGTATAATATTCGCAAAATTACTATAGAGAACACAAGTCTAATATGTAGCTAATTTTACTTTCTAATTGATGTGTAATTACTGTTATGAAGAATAATAAACTGATATTTTTTTAACAATTTGGAATATCATTCTATATCGAGCTATTGGGTGCCTGATGAAAATGACCCTAAAATTTTCGGGATGTTATTAGAGGCGTTTGGTGAGAACATAGCCCCAAAAGCATTTTATAAACTGTTTTTAAGGCTTAAAAAGATTAAAGCTGCTTTTAGGAAACTATAAGTTTCACCAAACACCATCTTAGTCAATTACTTGGATTGCTTTAGGGCCATGGGCCCATGGATGGAGTAGAGCAATTCTTTCCAAAAAAAATGGTGTCAAATAAATTGAATATGGGCAGTGGGCTCAAGATATTTTGGAATCATTTGTGCGGGCCTGGCCTCGACTTGGCCCGTGTACTCCTTATTTTTTTTTTTTAATCTTGTAATATCAACTCTCGATGAAGTAATGCCTGCATTTCTAAAGACGGAGGATCGAATTTTGCCTTCAAATTTCATGAAAGTTTTGAGTAGAACTGATTATGTAAAACATTTATTCATGTTTTTTTCTCAAATACTGTAAATCCAAAGTTCTGAGTTCCGGCGCGCGGCAAAACCTTTCTGCAATCAAAATCCCGGGGTCAAGTGGACGTTGCTGCAGTCAGGTAAGCTAAATAATGTTGGAAAAATTTCACCCAGAAATTCAAAAAAAAAAGGTGCAGTCGCGCGCTATATTATTGCCCACCCTTTTGCTCTCACGAATTGTTCGATAAAAGTCCTCACATAACACTACTTCGTGTAGATTAGCTCATGAAACTACGAGCGACTAGTCTTCTCCTATTTGCCTGAAATTGTTATGTCATTACGGAACTGAGCTCACACATATGCTCATTTATGTGATATTTGGATTACGTGTTGTTTTTATGGTTTCTGTATTCGTGTTTGAGATTTTGCAGGAAGAAATAATCTGTTTTACTTTTATGTTCTTGGAAACTTTTCTCGACCAAGAGTGCAACGTAACAGGTTCTTCAATCTCCTTTTTACGTAAATTTAGACTGTTGGATTTCAGAAAATATATATATGATGCATCACTTGGTGTCCAAGGCTTCGAGGAGGTATTGTATTCGATTGGAGATCTCGGTCGCAATGCTTCGTGTTCTTGTGTGGCCACAAAACATTATATTTGTGCAGTTCCAACTCTAGGAAGGAATTTTGAGAACATTAAAAATTCCAGTTCTCCAAAACTTCTTGAAATGGGGATCACTGGAGTTCTGCAGGAACTTGAGCTCTGCAACTGGGTTCACACCCTTGAAGGCAAAGCCTTTGTTCACAATTACTGATAAGTGATAACGAAAGGGCTAAGAAGAAATCACCTGAAGAACTCGCTGAAATTTGGAATGATGTATGTTCTTAAGTCAAATCTACTGTTGTTCTGACCCTTTCTGAAGCTTTGCTTTCTCTGTGCACCTATAATTCATTCAAGAAAACATGGCAAATTGACAATAGCTACAACTTCTGCTCATGGCTTTGCTGTGTTATATATTAAGCACAGAACTGTGGCTGCCCTTCTGCTAATTTACTTTAGGGAAACAGCTTGAAATTTTTAAATATTTGATTAATTGATGCTTGAGAATTGTGGTCCGTGCTTGGCATGTTATACGCAGTAGTTGAGCTGTGAAAAGCCAAAGGGTGAATCCTCCATGTTTTAAACATGTGGAGCATGTCTTGATTTTGAATAAATTTTAATCTTAATATTGTTTTAGAAAGTACTTATCCATGTAATAAACTTCAAGCATTTCAGTCACTTGTCTGTCTGGATGCACAATATCCAAATTTACCTGCTGTGTTCTCTTACACATGCACACTAACGTGCTTAACAAATCTTCAGTTATAATTTGTCAAAGTGAAGTCTATTACCTGTTAATCTTTTCTTCCATTGAGATCACATCCCTTTCTGCTCATAATCTAATGGTGTTAATTGCTGTTTTTGCAGTTTCATTTGGGAAGGGGTCATATTGGTATATCAGTGAAAGCAAAATTGTACCACCTATTGGAGCAAAGAGCTTCAGATCGGTAGCAGTATACCTTTATTTTGGTTTTTCTTCTATGTCTTCGTCAAAAGATTAACGATCTTGTCTCTTTCATTGCAGGCGATATTTTGTGATTCCAGTGTGGAAAGGCAGTGGGCACACCACAATGTTTGTGCAAAGTTAAGAGATTACTTTTTTCTGTTTTGTGATATTATATATCAAGGGATGATTGCCTGAAAGCTGAATGAGTAGTCTAGATAAAAATTATGAAAAGTTAAAGAGAAAAATGACTTCAACTTTACTAAACCCCATTATATGTCTGTCTATTGTTGACTACAGGAAAAGAGTTGTAGCTTAGCTTACTGCCATACAGAGTTTCAGATGGTCCCTTCATCATATGGGGTATTTGTTCATGACATCTGTATCCCGATTGCTTGTGTATTGAACTTGTTTGTCTTACAGTGGAGATGCCACTCATGCTTTTCACTGGTCTTGAAGGCTATAAAGCAAGAGGATCCCAAGCTGCTCCATACTTGACATCATTGTATTACAAAGAATTTGCAGAAAGCAAGGACTTGGTGCTTGTTCGTGGTGATGTGTTCACTAGCAGACTGAGTGATGAAGAAGCAAAGTGGCTTTTGGAGGCCGCTCAATCGTTTTACCTGAATGATGCATGTCAGGTATAAACTGGTCGAGCGTTTCAACAAACAAACTCGTGAATTTGAGTTCAAGGATTGTTTGCAAGCTTTAGAGATGCCGATACTGTAGTCAGAGAAACAACCATGCGCTTTGTTACCTTAAGCATGTGCGTGCCAAACTGCCAATCTTGAAAGATCAATAAAATTGGACAAAATACTACCTCGAGTATTTCCAATCTTTATATCATTGTTTTTATTTGTAATCTCGAGGTTAGGAGTTAAGACAGTTTTTGTTTTCCAGTTTTAGTGGAAAATAACAATATTACTTGGCTCCTGTGGTCGTTGTTTATGGATGTACTAAAATGTTGAAAAGCATGATATTTAAAAGTGAAATAACAGGATGCAATTTCGTAGTTGCGAAAGAGAAAGGGCATTTTACTTTAACCACTCATTCAGTTTACTAAACATTCGCACTTTCTATTGTTGTTCACATCGAGCTCTTTCTAAAGAACTTAATAAACAATACATATGTTTGTATTGTAAAACTTAGATGCTTTGCCTCCACATGCTTAGTTCAGTTGGTTAAGAACTATAAGATTTGGAACAAGGACCAATGATCGAATCCTAACCGTCGTAGTGTGGAAGTTTCACCATTTTTAAGATAGCTTATTGTGAGCACTAGACAAAGTCCTCATAGCTTCTTCGTGTTGTATTAATATTATTTAATAAAACATCTAAATTCTTGTTCCAAAGGGCTCTCAACGACTTAATGAAATATTTAATAAAAGTTAATGTTTTGGAATATTATAAATTATACAATTTTTTTAAATATTTAAGAAAACAACACGTGAAGTTTGAAGGCCAACAAATGTATCTAGTCAAAAATAAATAAATAAGATGATTATTTAATTTGTTTGACTTTGACGAAATCAATTCAATTTATTTTAGTAATATTCAGAATTTTTGAAAGTTGAATAATATTCAACCTTAGATTAATATTTTCACAAGCTTTTAGTTTTTGTTTTTGATTCTTTGTTTTTCATTTTTTAATCGAGGTAAAAATAAACCCCACAATTTTTTTAGCTCATTATGTCCAACTATTAATTTTACTATTTTAATAAAAGGAGTTATAAATAAAAATTTATCATTATGTAATGAAACATAACTAATATTTATTACTAAAAATTAAAATTTTAAAAATTTATATACCATTATTTTGGAATAATCAATCCAAATAATCATTTCTTAACTAAAATTTACAAAATAAATATAAAAAAGTATTTATAAACCCTACATGAATTAGTGAAACCCTAGCTAATAATCTTAAAATTATACTATACTGAAATATAAAAAAAATTAAAATTGAAGAATAGAATAATTAAGACCAATAGATAATTGAAAGTGGAAAGTCAGATAGGATACCATGTGAAAATGAAGATATCGAAACTTTCACAAGCCGGTATTCTAAAAAAAAAAAAAAAAAACCTTGACAAGCCGGGGTCGGGCGTATGATTCGGACCCGACAGAATTCTGGTTTTCATAATTTCTCTTCTCCAAATCCCACTCGTTTCCTGCGACAAATCCCTAATATAAGCTAGTAATTATCTGCCGAGTCAACTCAGTCTCCTTTCCCGAACTTGAACTGTTGGAACGTATATATGGTCCTGACACCTAAACGAACAGGCATGCTGTATCTATAGGCAGGCTTTTACTACTCGCAATCACGCAGTGATAGCAATGACAGAAGCTTCCAACGAGGCGAATGACATTGAGAAGCTCTACGAGTATGGCGAACGCCTCAACGAAGACAAAGACAAGTCTCAGGTGCCTAATTCGATCAATTTCTGCTGTCCTCATTTCCAGGATTTCAGCGATTGATCAGTAATTTACACTTAATTAGTGTGTATTTCTCCGTTGCAATCAGCATACTGAAGATTACAAGAACATAATAAAAGCGGCGAAGAGCAGCAGTGTGAAATCCAGGCAATTAGCTGCGCAGCTGATCCCTCGGTTCTTCAAGCACTTTCCCAGTCTATCAGTTAATGCTGTCGATGCGCATCTTGATTTGTGTGAAGCTGAAGAGATTGGGGTCAGCTTTAATTGATTTATTGCAACCTAACTTATTTCCCAATGTGTCAAATTGTCTTACGTTAGAAACATTTGAGTTACTGAGCATCTAAGAAGGTCTTCATTGTTGGTTGAAGTTCTTAAAACTCGTATTGGAGTGCACATTTGTTACACTGGTTACTAGTGTTAATGCGCATGATTTCAGATTCGGGTGCAAGCAATTCGTGGACTACCACTTTTCTGCAAGGACACGCCTGAGCATCTTTCCAAAATTGTTGACATTCTTGCACAGCTCCTTACCGCTGGTATTAAATGCTCTGACTATCTTTCCAGAATGTTAATTTATGAAGATACTATTTTGTTACTAAATAAGTAAAAACTGGATATATAGTGTAAGTATGAATTTTTTTTCTTTTATATGTAGAGGAAAATGTGGAGCGTGATGCTGTAAACAAAGCACTTTTGTCCTTATTGAGACAGGATGTTCGAGGTAATTCTGCTGATAGCTTACATGTATAAGAGTGTCTATACAGGCAATTTGGCATCTCAAAGAGGAGATTGATCTTGAGATACGGAGTGATGATATCACATCTTTCAGCAACTGTCACATGCCCAAAGCCTGAAGTTGCTGTTAGTGTTAAACTGTTTCCCTGTTCAAGTTACACGAGTTTGCTACTTTGTTTGTTTTGTCCCTAATAGCATGCAGTATAAAAAGTAAATAGGCTATGTTAAATAATGAAGTATAGTGGTAGCAGTAATAAGGGGAAGAACAATTCGTCACTAGTCAGTTTAGAGATTGCTTTTCAAGTTAGAACGCTTGCAGTGCTAAAGACCAAGTTGAATATGAATATTCCAAAGAAGATAATGACGCAATATATGTTTGCATGTGTTTCCTGTGCACTTGTCTTAGGCATAATGTTTTGCATGTTTCTCGGCTTGCATCTGTCCTTATAAAAATACTGCCGAAACCTAAACCTAATAGTTAGTCTCATATCGTATGCTTGTACAAGCAGTTTCATCATTGTAGGGCTTGATGGTGTCTTTAGTCTGTTTAGCTGTGCTTTCCTGATTTAATCCTTCAGAAGGTTTCCACTTGTTTTGCTAAATCATCCTTTAAAGAAAGTTTTAGATTCAGTGTTAGATATATTTTCTAGTCTTGCACTGTTTCAATGTATTTATGTTTTAAGCTACACTTTCAGATATCTTCAAATAGAGACGACTACACTTTGTGGACATTGACTGTTGAAATGCACAGTTAACTACTTGACTTTGTATTACTTCAGTCCAGAATCATGAGCAAATTGTTATATAAAGTAAGAGGGCGGTTAAAACTACTAGGATCTTCCTGATTGTCCTATTAGCTTCGGAACTGATCGGGTCTAGGCTGCACCTCTAGTAACTTTGCTTTCTTCATATATAGTTGAGACTTATATTTCTATGCATTGTTTAGCTTCCTTGACAGCCCTATTTAAGCATATTGAGAGTGTTGACGAGCAACTAACAGATGATAATCTACGTGAAAGGACCTTACTTTTCATCAGAGATAAGGTAGGAAGACAGAGTTCAAATTCCTTTGTTACAACTTGTGCCTCCTTTTTAAATCTCTGAATAATCATTTCCACATTCTTTAATTTAGGTCTTTCCACTTAAAGCTGAGCTCTTAAAACCCACCGAGCAAATGGAAAGGCACATAACTGATTTGATAAAAAAAGTATGCCTATATTTTTATTTTTACTTTCTCTTTCTTGGTTTGTCAAGTGTCAACAGATTCAAAATTTTCTATGGTCCATGTCCTTTTAAGGTAATGGTTGTATGGAATTTAAGGAATTGGTCCAAAGCATCTCAGTATTTAGCTAATATAATAACTTAACAATAAAATGAATCTCTCTTTTGACTTTAAATTTGCAGAGCCTACAAGATGTCACTGGAGCTGAATTTAATATGTTCATGGACTTCTTGAAAAGCTTGAGCATGTTTGGTGAGAAAGCTCCTCCAGATAGATTAGAGGAACTGATTGAAATTATTGAAAGCCAAGCTGATCTGGATGCACAATTCGATGTATGTATTCTTTTCCTTGTGTTGTGACAAGAGATGCTATCAGTGGAGTTCTCAAAATTGTGAGGATGATGGTGAACGTCTCTTGGAATAGAAAGTGGAATATATGTGCCTGCATTCATTTGTTAAATGCTTACATCTCTCACATTGTGTTGTTTGGATGATTTATGACTTGGGATTTGGTACAATAGTTGAGTGTGTCTTCATATTTTTCCTTAAATCTTAAACTTTGTCATCGGCCTGGAACTTTAAATAAAAATGAGGTCGATTCTGGGATGTGCATTTTTCAGACCTTCATTCTTCTTCCTTTGCGGAGAAGGGCCATAATTTTAGTCTCATTTTTTGATGTGTCTAACTGCAGGCTTCAGATGGAGACCATATAGATCGACTAATTTCATGCTTTTTTGTGGCTCTTCCATTTTTTGAGGTTCATATTGAGCTTGTAATTTTCTCCTTCATTCTTACGGTTCTTGATTTTATCTTTAGCTGACTTCTGGTCTACTTGCAGAGGGGTGCATCTAATAGCAAGTTTTTCAAATACTTAAACAAGCACATTTTTCCAGTATTCGATAAGGTGCAAATTTCACAAAACTTCTCTGCTAATTGTATGTAATTGATCAGATCTTCTCTTTTTTTGTTGGTTAGATATATGTTATCGTATTCCACCCAAAGTACTACTCCCTCCGTACCATTATTATTGGCTCGTTTTCCTTTTTGGGCTGTCCCGCTCTTGTTGGCCCGTTCCAAAAAAGGAAACAATTTTACACTAAAAAATATATTGAATTTCGTGTCACACACTACTTTACACACAAAACATAACTCTCATTAATCTACGTGCAAAAAGAAAGGAGCCAACAATACCTGGATGGAGGAAGTATTATTTTTGGTCTATATCTTTAACTTTAACAGACAGATTCCTCACAATTTTCCATAATTCCTAAATGCATATTTACTAGATTTTCAGTCAGTTTAGGGAGTTCTTGTACTTGAGTATCTGATAAGAACGAAAATAATCAAACGGAAAATCCCGCTTGCCACCACCAGGCTCCTTTATTCAATATTAACGTTAATGAATCCCTCTCAAAACATAATCACTCCTTAAATCCTAACCTTAACCCTACTGAAAATATAACTAAGCAAAAGCCCAGCCCACGAGTTCGTGGGCTTAGCGAACATAAATAAAACATAATAAAAGAATAATAAATAGGCCCAGCCCACGAACAGTGGACCTAAGCCCGTCCCGTCGTCGGTAAACCAGCAGGGGCTGCGGTCCTTCGGTCTCGCCCAGCCCCGCTCCTGCTCTCTATCAACTTCATCCTCTCGAAACAACCTTGTCCTCAAGGTTGAAGTCTGAAACCGACGCTTGAAACTAGCCACGCTTAACCACGAAGCATCATCTTCATGCTGACCCAACCATTTCACTAAAATCTGCTCTTCATCCCGCACATTCCGCCAAGCCAAGACGTCTCCGCTCAAACACGGGACCCACGGCAACTCTAAGCTCTCCGCAAATCCACTTCCACGTGGTGTTCTCCCACAACTCGCCGCATTGTGACACATGAAACAACGGGTGAATTCGGCTAGAGGTGGTAGGTCAATCGATAAGTCGTCGGTCCAACGCGCTCTCCACGACAAAAGGCCCGTAAAATTTAGGCGACAACTTATGATAAGGTTGCCGAGACACGATGAGTTTGACGGTAGGCGAACCTTCAAGAATACCCGTCACCCACCGATATTCAACCTCGGCGGTGCTTGTTAGCTTGCTTGACCATGTTCTGCTGCGCTTCCGCAAATTTCCTTCAAACGCCTCATTATCACATCTCGCTCCCTAACACATCGCCACCGCCGCTACTCGGCCTTCCACGGTAAGAACCTTCTAATAGATGAGGCTCCTTCCATAAACCACTTCAAACGGAGAAACCGGGCAGCCGTGCGGTAAGACGTATATACCAATACTCACCCATGGCAACCAACGCAGCCATTGCTTTGGTGTTCGATGTGAAGCAATGGAGATAAGTCTCCACAACACGATTTAGTACCTCCGTTTGGCCATCCGTCTCCGGATGATATGCGGTGAATTTCAACCGAGTACCGACGGCAGTGAACAACTCCTTCCAAAAGGCACTCACAAAGAGGAATCCTATCGCTAACAATAGATCTAGAATTCCATGTAATTTCACAACCTCACGAATAAACACCTCACCACCAAACGCACTGTGATTGGCGGTTTCAACGCCACAAAATGTCCATATTTGGACAATCGGTCCACTACCACCATTATCGAAGTGTAACTCACGACTTGGTAAACAAGTAATGAAATCCATCAAATATCCTCCCGGATCAACTCGGAATCGGTAACGGTTGTAGCAAGCCCCGGCGACATAGCTTCGTGCTTGCTTTCGACAAACCAAACACCGAGATACATAACTTTGCACACGTCGAACATCCCTCCAATAAACATTCATGGCCAATCTCCGATAAGTGCGTAACGCCCGCGTGGCCCCGGTCGGAGTGTCGTGGAACTCGTGCAGCAGTAGTGGGATCCACTTAGAGTCTGCGGCCGAACCAACCGCTTTTAAAGAATAACCGATCACCCAGAACTCAAATCACGGTTTACTACCCGATTCTCGACCATCGCTCTCACAATATCCGGACATAGCATCTCGTTCTTGTTCTTCCCCACATCCGCCAACCCCATCCACTCGGCCCACTTATGGCGGCCAAAGATACACTCTCCTCGTCGGGATAAGGCATCCGCGCGACATTTGAAACCCCGTCTTGTACTCGATCACGAAGTCGAGCCCAACAATTTGGCTACCCATATTTCTTCGCGATGGAGTAACGATTTTCGTGTGAGAAGATGCTTGAGGTGCGATGATCTGTTCGCACGACAAACCGCCGCCCACTAAATACGGTCTCCAATCTTTGAATTGCAAGGCGAGCCCCATCATCTCACGCCATACGCCGACACGGTCGAGTGCGATCCGCCGATGACTTGCTAAAATAGCGATGGGTCTTCTCTCCGCATCAAAACAAGGCACCACGCGGTGCGAGGCATCACACTCCACGACAATGAAGGTCAAACCGCGGCATAGCCAAACTGGGGCCTCTGTGGGCTCGTTTGAGATTCTCAAATGCCGTCTCGCCCGGGGCCATTCGAAGGCCGTTGGGCTGTCTTCTTGATGAGTGCGAAGCGGTCTTGCAATGAGACCATACTCCGGACAAACCTCCGATAATAGCTGTTAACCCCAAGAACCCACGTACTCGCGGGTCGGCGCGCCGTGGCCAATCCACAACGGCGTTAACTTTGGGTCCATCGCCACACCGCCGCCGAGATTATGTGGCCGGTATTCCACCTAAATGCAACCGAAAGCACACTTTTTCGGTTAGCCTTGGTGATTTTCCTTCAACACTGTAAAACTCGCACTAGATGTGTCCGATGCTCCTCCCATGTCCGACTATAAACCAAAATATCGTCAAAGAAGACCAATACAAACTTTCTCAAATAAGGTCGAATAAATCATTCATGGTTGACGGAAGGAGGCGGAGCGTTAAATCGAAAAGCATCACTAGAAATTCATAATGCCCGTGTGTGTGCTGACGTCTTATGTATGTCGTGGTCGACTACTCGGATCGATGATATCCCGAGCGCAAATCAATCTTAGAAAATACCACGGCCCCGCTAACTCATCCAACATCTCCGTATAATCGGAATGGGGTATTTGTCTCGAACAGTCACCTTATTCAACTCTCGATAATCCACACGAGCGCCCGACTACCATCTTTCTTCTTAACTAGTAAAACCGGGCTTGAAAAGCGGGCTCGAGCTCGGTCGAATTATACCGCTAATAGCATATCATTTACCGCTTTTCTATTTCATCTTTTGAACATGTCCATACCTATATGGCCGCACGCAGACCTGGTTTCGCTCCGGAACAAGTTCAATGCGATGATCGGTCACTCGCCGCGAGCGCACCTTGTGGTTCCCAAAAGCTCCATATACCGCTCGAGCACCCTCCCAAACGACTCACATCCGGATCGATAGCTTTGCCGGCTCGCCTCCAAAACCTCGCCCAAAATTCACTTCTCGGGTCCGGCGGGGTCCTAAGCCCTATGGAACTGCGGCGAGTGTAGGGTCCCTCGTAGTACCACGGTCGCCTTTCCACTCAAAGCTCATGGTTAGAGTTTCCCGGTTTGTAGTGACCTCGCCCAACATGGCCAGCCATGCTATACCCAATATAATATCAACTCCCCAAGGAGAACACAAAATAGTGCCAACATCTCACAACCGGTGGTAGCGGTGCCACTCCACGACAAACCCCTTCGGACTCTCGTCGGCGCCCATCTCCTAGTGAACCCCAAACTTCCCTGTCTTGTCCGGTTTGAGCTTGAGGAAGTGACCAAAGATGATGAAATAAAGTTGTGGCTAGCGCCACTATCAATGAGCACAGTCACGCAGACGCCTCTCATTACCCATGTAGTCGCATAGTTCGGGACTTGATATGCCCGCCATAGAGTATCTGAGACAAGGCCCCATCCTCCTCCGACGGCTTCTCCCGCTCATCCGTCGAGTCTAGCTCCGTGGGTTCGTAGTACTCAATTCGGAGGTCCATGTCCTCGTCCTCTTCGCCGGCATGACCGAATCGCTGAGAGGGCACTCATGTCCTGGTGTGTAAGGCTTTTGTAGCGAAGCATAACCCTTTGCCTCAAATCCAAAAATCGAGGCGAAGGCGAGTGAACCGAGATCGTGTGGCTGTGGGTCGGTCGAATTTCGAGAGAATTGCCAGTTGCACTTCCTTGGTTACCGCCAACTGCTGAACCCGATGCGTGGTAACTGGCCGAGAAGAAGTGTTTGATCGTTGCACTGGGACCGGGCTACTCAAACTCAAACAAACGTCCCCAGCCTGCACAGCAATGTTATCCTCAATATCCCTAGACAATTCCATCGCCGTCTCCGGTCGCTAGGCCGCGAAGGCGCAGATGAACTTCGAATCGAATCCTTCAAGCCTTTCATGAAATACCCGGTAATGTGCATCGGTCAACACGGGCACTTGACTAGCTAACTGGATGAAAAGATTGACATAATCCTCCACTGACCCGGTCGCTTCACGTCAGCGAGACGCGTTCAAAGGGCTGCCCTTAAATCGCGTATCAAATCGGGCTACCGGGCCTGCGAAAATTCGTCCACGTCAACCCGGCTTGAGAGATCGCAACCAAGTGATCCAGTACAAGGCTGGTCCATCCATCGCAACCACAGCAGTAGCCACTTTCGATTCGGCTTTGTGTCGTGTAATCCAAACTGTTGGTTCGCACGGGCCAACCACCCAATGGGATCCGAGCCATCAAGCGTGGAAGCTGGATTGGTCCAGAAAGGGTACCCTTTCTTTCGCCGTGTGGGATGTGTCAAACGTCTCCCCAATTTTCGGGAGCGCGCGGGCTATGTTGGCCAAGGTGGCCGAGATTTCGCTCAATTGCAGATTTGCCGCCTGCATCTGCTCCTTCAATTCTGTCTGTTCGGTCTCCAACCTCTCAATGCGCTCACTGTTGGTACGCGTCATGGCGACGGGAACGGGATCCGGCAGGTCGGACCAATTGATAAGAACGAAAATAATCAAACGGAAAATCCCCCGCTTGCCAGCCACCAGGCTCCTTTATTCAATATTAACGTTAATGAATCCCCTCTCAAAAACATAATCACTCCTTAAATCCTAACCTTAACCCTACTGAAAATATAACTAAGCAAAAAGCCCAGCCCACGAGTTCGTGGGCTTAGCAGGAACATAAATAAAACATAATAAAAGAATAATAAATAGGCCCAGCCCACGAACAGTGGACCTAAGCCCGTCCCCGTCGTCGGTAAACCAGCAGGGGCTGCGGTCCTTCGGTCTCGCCCAGCCCCTGCTCCTGCTCTCTATCAGTATCTAAAAAAAATCATTGGCTTTTGCTTTTGAAGGGTAATTGTAATTTCACCGAACTTTAAATTATCAGAAGAGCATGCTGATCAGCTTACTAAAGTATGTGACCCTTTGTTCATCAGCTTCCTGAAGAGCGAAAAGTGGACCTGCTTAAAAACCTTGCAGAGGGTTCACCTTACACCTCCCCACAAGACTCCAGACAAATTCTTCCTGCTGTGGTTGAGCTCCTAAAGGCAAACTCCCCTAACTATATTGTAAAACGTGATGAATGTGGTTGAATGTCTTTTGTCTTCTTTGTATTGACTTTTATTTCTTATTTTAGAGTTGATTTAATCCTTAGAAGGAAGATGAGGATCAAATTTTCAATTGTTTGTCCTTTATTTACTTATTCATTCTTTTTACCGCAATAGCTCTCTGATTAGATGGATATTCTTCAAGCTTTGTTATTTGGAAGATCAACAGATTCACCATGCTTTGGTTTTTTTTAGTATAACCTGATCCCATTATATATGATGACATCAAAATGATTCCTACTGATTCAGAAGTTTTTAAATGTGCATCTTCAAGTGACTAAATATGATAAATTAAATGATTTTCTACTTTATCAAAGACCACATATATAGGGAAGCATTAGTGATCTTTAAATCTCTTTAAATCTTTTCCTTTTCATTATATTCCCATGATGAAAATATGTCTGAGATTCTTGGAATTTGGCTCAGAATATCCTCTAATGCGCTTTATGCTTTGTTCAATCTATTTATCTTATTTCAGAAGACCATGCCTCGAAGAAAATCAGGGGAAGAGATGAATTTTACTTATGTTGAGTGCTTGCTGTATACATTCCACCATCTAGCTCAAAAGGTTAAAAATGTTTCCTTATCTTACATTATTTGCCTTGCATCTTGAAATTTCATGTTCATAGCCAATCCTTCTTCCACTGTTTGACAGGCACCTAATGCGACTAATAGTTTATGTGGTTACAAGATTGTGACTGGACAACCGTCAGATAGGCTTGGGGAGGACTTCTCAGAGCAATATACAGATTTCTCTGAGCGGTGAGTTCATTCTGCACATGTAATACTTGATCTTGAGCTTTTGATATACTTCTTTTACAAGGTGGGATCCTCATGGAAGAATTCATTGTTCATAAGCTTATTTTTATCATTTCTGCAAGTACCATGAAGAAATTGGGATTCATTCCTTTGTTTATGTTGGAAATCTCTTGCAATATGGTAGCCTTCAGCATTTGTTTTTAAAGACAAAATTTTGTCAAATGCCACAGATTGAATTGTGTCGAAGACCTAGTTCGTGCCACCATGAAAAAGTTAAATCAGGGTCTAGCAGAGCATAGCAAAGCACTGGCAGCTGCTGGATCTGATGAGTCAAAGGCTAGCATTGTGAGTTATCTGAAACAGCATGCTCTGAAGTAAGCAAATGATCAGTGTGTTGTTGATGGATTTACATGATTTCATATACAATCTGCAGAAAATAGAAAAGCAAAACACGACAACTGGTTTAAGAACTTGCAATAACATTTTGGCTATGACACAGGTAAGTGGAAGTACAAGAATTTTGGAGATACACTCGAGTATTTTAGCTGATTGCGTTGCATTCTTTTTCATATTCAGCCTCTACATGCGAAAACACCTTCATTTATTGGAGATAAGAGAATCAATTTATCTTGGAAGGAAGCGGTCAAGCCTTCAGACACATCAACTGCTACCACCACTGTGTATGTTCCTCAGCTCACTTTTCAAATTATCCATATTTTTTTAATATTTTGAATACTTTTTTATTTGTTGATTTCATCTCTATTTTTCTGTTTACTTGCACTTAACCTGCCATATTTGACAAATTTAATGTTTATCACTCGTCTTCATCTGCAGAGGGAAGCGTCCTGGACAAAACGATGCTGGTATTTATCCACCAAAAAGGGGGCGTGGAGGGGGCAGTAATCAAAACCAAGACCAGGTATCTAATAGAGCATTTCAAGGATCATATGGAGGGAGAACACCTGGGGGCCGAGGCAGAGGCAGGGCCGAGGTGGACATGGGAGGGGGAGAGGAAGGGGACGAGGATTCCGATAGCTTTGTTTCTCCTATCAGTGTAAGATAGAAAAATGACATGATTTGGCGGCATTAATGTGTTTTATCGTTTTGTATTCAAGCAATTTTGACCAGATGAAGAGGTGGTTGTAGGATTTTGTTTGTCTGCTTGATTCATGTGTTGGCTTGAGCCAGGGAGCCTGCATATTAAACTGGCTGCTGGTTCTGGTAACTATTGCTGGATTTTTATTTTTTTCATACAAACACTACCCTTTGCCATTGAAAAGTCCACAATGAGTTATTTTACAAAAAAAATAAAATAATAAAAAATGAAAAATATTAGGAACATTATTGGTGGGAATCAAACCCCAATTATCATTCTTATGTAGCACCTATAAAGATACAATTTGTACCAACATATATGAATTTGACATTTTCGCCATAAGCGCAATTAAAAAAGCATTTGAACACACCACGTTAATGATCATTTTCATCCAAATTAGCAGTTTTCAACTAAAGATTTACAGTAATCCCTCGACCTCCACTGCAATGTGGAATGGCATCGGAAATTTGTCAGTACTTCTTATAGCAATAATTTCTGTATAAGTTATAAGATAATGGTCGATATATATGAATGGAATGAGAATGAAATGTGATTTTAGTGTTTATTCTCAATCTTATGATTGATATGATTTTCACAGTAATAATTACCATTTCTGAATAAATATTTATTTCCATGTATACGAGATTAACCATTCCACCCATCCGTATAGTATTATCGATTTCCATGTACACGAGATTAGGCGAATTTAAATTTTTTATCTAACAAATTTTTCTTATTTATATTTTTCTTAAAAAGTAGATTATAATACTAATACTAATAATAAAATTAAAATATTTATAATAATAAATAAATAATAATGATTAATAAGTAATAAAATAAATAATATTATTAAAATAATAGTAACAATGATATTAATAAATAGTAATAACCATATAATAATAATAATAATAATAATAAACATAGTAAAAGTAATAATAAGAAATATAGTAATAATATAAGAAATAATAATAACCTAAAATAATAAGTATTATTATTAATAATAAGTAGTAGTAATAACGTAATAGACTATTTTATTTTTTTATTTTTTTGGGTCAATTAATATAGAAAATTTAAAACCGCTCTCAATCTTATGATCAATATGATTTTTACAGTAAGAATTACCATTCCCGAATGAATATTTATTCCCATGAATACGAGATTAACCATTCCATCCATCCTCATAGTATTACCTATTCTCGTGTACACGAGATTAGCTGAATTTCATTTTTTTTAATCTAACAAAATTATTCTTATTTTTTTTCTTAAAAAGTAGATAATACTACTACTAATAATAATAAAATAAAAGTACTTATAATAATATATAAATAATAATTAATTAATAACAACAAAAATAATTATAATAAAATAATAGTAATGATTAATAACTAATAAAATAAATATTATTATTAAAATAATAGTAACAATGATAATAATAATAATAACAATAATAGGAATAGTAAACATAGTAAAATTAATAATAAGAAACATAGTAATAATATAAGAAAATAATAACAATAAACTAAAATAATAAGTATATTATTATTATTATTATTATTATTATTATTATTATTATTATTATTATTATTATTATTATTAGTAGTAGTAATAACATAATAGACTATGTTATTTTTATTGTTTTGGATCAATTAATACAAAAAATTTAAAGATTATAGCACGATGGACTCGAACCTGACATCAACTACTCTACCATAAGACACACGCAGATATTATGTTATTATATTGTTATTATTAGTAGCAGTTGTAGTAGTATAAGTTTAATTTATTATATATTATTATTATTATTATTGTTATTATTATATTATTATTATTATTATTATTATTAAGTGCATATGGAAAGACTTGAATACTAATTATTTTCTTATATAAAAATAACTGCGTAAACTTAACGGACATATTAACGGGAAAATCGTTCAATAAGGAAAGTTCTAACCTGATAAATCTTTCGTCATAGGTTTGGGAGCGTCCGGAAAATCCAAGTAATTATTTTACGCCGGCTCCGTCACTCCTAAATTCTTCAATAGAAAAGAATGTCAAAATTCTGGAAGCCGGGAACAGAGAAACCTCGCTTTGTCGAGGATGAAGAAGGCGGAGTTTTGTTCTACACCGCCGCCGCATCTTCTTCATCGGGGTGAGAATTCATCCTTTTTTCTTCTGGTTTAGTTTTCTACTTTTGAATATTTGTGGACTTCTTGTTTAATTGTTTGGGAAAATAGGCATGGGTACGCGAGCGCGGAGAGACAGAGGCAGAGGCTCCCAGTGTACAAGTACAGGACTGCCATTCTGTATTTAGTGGAGATGCACGCCACCACAATCGTCGTCGGAGAAACGGGCAGTGGAAAAACTACTCAAATCCCTCAGGTCTACTTTCTAGATTATAGGATAGGTTTGAATGATTTTTTTGTTTCACTTTGAGCATGATAATTCCAGTTATTAATCTTTCCTTTTACTGAATATTACTTTGGAGTTTTCTTGTGTTGTGTAGCATCTTTCCTTATAGAGTTGTGCTTCTTGAATGCCAATTATAGAAATATTATGAAACCTGACAGTTCTTGAAAGAAGCTGGATGGGCGGAGGGTGGGCGAATGATAGCATGCACGCAACCAAGGCGATTGGCTGTTCAGGTATGATGCAGTATGCAGATTCTTTTTGGATGCTCGAATCTCTTGTTTACTTGTTCTGTTACTCTATAACAATCAATGTATATGATTTTCAGTCAGTTGCTTCAAGAGTTGCTGAAGAGATGGGGGTTAAACTTGGGGAAGAACTTGGTTACACGATTCGGTTTGAAGATATTACAGATGCCGTGAGCATTTATGCTTCTTGTGATCTTACTTTTGTTGAATTATATCATATGTTGTTTTTTTTCATCACATCTTTTGCAGACAATGGAGTAGATACGAAAGGTGCACCTCATGATGCGGCAGTGTTCCTCCAACCTGGAACTTTCTCTCTACATATTGATGAAAACTAACAATGACTTATACTTTCTGGGACCAGGAACTAACACGGATTAAGTTTCTCACTGATGGAGTCTTGCTAAGGGAAATGATGGATGATCCTCTATTAAGCAAATATAGGTAAGTCTATGCTTTCTAAAGATTCATATGTGAGCTTCACTAATTTGGCTGAGCAACATGTTGTATTACATGCAAATTGTTGATAAATGATTAGAATTGAGTGGCAGAAGATGGTTGAATCTATGCTTGTCCTTATTATCATATTCATTGAACTGAGTGGTTTGTGTTTTCAGCTGCTTTTTTCTAATACTTGCTTGTATATATTACTGGGGCTCATCCTTTGCTTCTGGCTATACAGTGTTATCATGGTAGATGAAGCTCATGAACGGTCTCTTTCAACGGATATTTTGTTAGGTCTCCTGAAAAAGGTACCCTTGCTTCTATGAGATGGTTGATGATCCTGCTGGCTCTTATACCGCCTTTTGTTATGATATACATTGTTCTGTTTAGTCTTATATATTCTATTGAAGTTAAAACTAACTATTTGAAAACAGATTCAACGGCGTCGACCTGAGCTTCGTATTATCATCTCATCTGCTACAATTGAGGCAAAATCAATGGCTGCCTTCTTTAATAACAGGTTTTTCATGGCATTTGAATAATATAAAGATAGCAGTTAGTGATATTTGTTTGGCTTCAGCAACATTGGTATCCCTATCTTTGTTTCCCTTATTATATTCATAAATCCCTGCTCCATAAAGTATAGAGATGAACTTATTTCTTATTACTTAGCTTAATTTTTCTTTTTATAAAATTTTCTTGTTATAAATTTATCATTCTTATCCTTATCACACAGAAGTTGTGCCATTTGATGTGGCCTTATTGTTTAATCAATTTTTTTGTAAAGCTTTTTGGGGCATTTTCTGATAACTTATTTCAATTACTGACTGTGAAATGACTTTTGCACTAGTTGTTTTCTTCTGTTAGAAGGCATGTGCTCTGTAGGGACCTAGTCTATTCATGGTATATATTTTGGTTTGGAGCAACAAAATATGTTCTCTACTGTCTCTGAAAAATGGCTCTAATCAGTTCTGGTGGTATTTAGAAATCTCAGAACATGTATTAGTGTAAAGCTTAATCATGAATTCATGAGAATACTTAAATAAAAGTACTTTTGCTTGGTTTATTGTGTAAATCAGTCTGAATGTGTAGTTGTTTTTAGATTCCATGGTACCTGCTTGAGGAGAACAGTCAATGCTTTTATATGAGAGCAACTTCTAAGTTCAATTCTTTAAGGCAATTAGGCTGTTTTACTTGACTGCTTTAAGTTGAAAGTTGTAAATTGGTGGTTCCAAGATTTTTAAGATGCTTTACCTCAAAAATTCTAAATTCTTCTTTGGGTTTTTTTGACGTGTTGACCTGACTGATTGGTGTATGGCTGCAATAATGCTAGTTTGAAGTTGTCTAAGTACATCTATTTCATTCATGGAATCTATTCATATTATATATATTTTTTACTAATTTATACTAACAATTCTTTAAATCATATCTTCTTGAAATTCTGAGCTTATGCTTTTCAAAATTTGATGAAAACTAGCCGAAAGCTTCAAGGACGAGATGTTGAAGGACATGGACCAAGGAAAGAGCCTGCGATTCTCTCTGTTGAGGTATATGTTCTGGTAAACTTGCTTTTGGACATACAAGACCAGAGCTACCTTTTGTTGTGCTGACTCAGACACACACTCACATGCATAATACATCTTATTTTCTATGATTGTTGGTATCTATTCTGGATATCTCAAATGGGATTCTGAATATGTAGGGTAGAGGATTCAATGTGCAAACCTTTTATGTTGAGGAGCCTGTTTCAGATTATATTCGAGCTGCAGTTTCGACCATACTTTCTATTCATGACAAGGTATGCCAAAGACTACAATCAGATGATATCTTGACTGATTTGCAGGGACATAGTTGCACATGCACAAAAGAAAGACTGGTTTAGAATAGAAAACTGTCTAGTTAGAATTCTGTTTTTACTATATGTTTTCACTTTCTATATCTGTTGAGAGTTGTAGTGGATAAAGACTAAGCTGATTTTCTACCAAGGAAGATCTAAAGACTATAAGGCGGGTTCCATCAATCTCTGAATTTTTTGTTTTTTGTTTTTTTGTCAAAGACCCATCAATCTCTGAATTTTTTTGTTTTTGTTTTTGTTTTTGTTTTTGTTTTTGTTTTTGTTTTTGTTTTTGTTTTTGTTTTTGTTTTTGTTTTTGTTTTTGTTTTTGTTTTGTCAATGACTTGAGCATTTCTCTTCACAAGATGCCATCAGTTTCTTATTTACAGGGGTTTACTAGTCTAAAATTTATTGCATTGAGGACTCTTAATTTGCATAAGATCTTAATCTTGTGTCTTTCTAGGAGCCAATGGGAGACATTCTTGTATTTCTTACTGGTAAAGATGATATTGATGCTGCAATTCAGTTGCTTACAGAAGATTCTAGTCACAGAAACCAAGGTAGTTCATGGATACAGAATGGATTGATAGGGTTCACTTGTTTCATCTGCACTTGAGGCCATAAAATGTTTTATCCAAAAAACATTGTTAAGGCATTTGGAAAAGAAGTGAGGTTTCTATGGCATTTGCTGAAGCAAGAGACAAACATGGTTTATTTAATCATTCGCGGTATCTCATCTGATTTGTCTTAAAAAAATAACTTTCTTTTTTTGAAACTCTTAAGTAATATTCCCTCCGTCCTGCTAATGTTGGCTTATATACCTCTTTGGGTTGTTCCATACCAAAATTGGAAAGAATTTTGCACTAAAAGTGCCTCGAATTTTGTGCCCCACGCTACTTTACACACAAAACACAACTCTCCTTAATCCACGCGCCAGACTAGTGAGCCAACATTAGCGGCACGGAGGGAGTAATTTTTTAGTGATTAAGATTTGATGATAGCTTCCAGAATGTCAAAAACTCCTACTTCTGATCTTATTAACTGCTTGAAATTTGTATCCATCGTCATTACTTATGTTGGAATGTGGATAATTTACCCTGCATTTTCTTCATTCTGTATTATTAATGTTCTGTCTGCTTGCAGGATTGATTGTTTTACCTCTGTATTCTGGACTGCCACGTGCTGATCAGGTTATTGATACTTCTTTTCCTGTTGAAAAAAGGGAAACAAATCGGATTCTCAGTCTTCATCTATATAATTGAACCTTGTAATTGTTTATATTTTCTGATCATCTTTGATAGGATCTTGTGTTTTCCCCAACTCCTCGTGGGAAGAGAAAAGTTATAATTTCGACAAATATAGCAGAGACATCCTTAACATTGGAGGTAAAAACATCGTGTGAGATGGCATTCCTGACACTCCTGATGCTAAATTAGCTGCTGATTCTTGTTTCTTACCCTTTTCAATCTCATTTCAGGGTGTGGTCTATGTTGTTGACTGTGGGTTCTCAAAGCAACGGTTCTATAACCCTGTATGTGTTTTCAGTCCTCTTCTTGCTTTGACCAAGTGTTTCACTTTCTTCTTCATCTTATTCCATTTTTTGGCAATTCTAGTGAGTCTTGACGCCTCTCATGTCATGACTAATTTCTCACGTAAAAGCATTTGTCACATCTATGTTATGTGAGAAGACGTCCGCATTGGTTTAAGGGAAATCAACTATGCACTCGAAGAGTTAGAAATCAGACCTATATGCTGACAAATCATTTACTGCTATAAGAATGATGTAAATTTAAAGGGCTGGATAATTAAATAGGGATAGGAAGTAATAAAAAATAATAGATGTGAAGCTGCATCTTTTGTCAAATGAGTACCTGTCTGCATATTTTGTCAAACAATAACAAAATAAAAGTTCATTAATTTCCAATTCCACCTCAAGTTAAACCTAAGTCGACTTTTCAACAGATAACTGATATTGAAAATCTGGTCGTGGCTCCAATATCAAAGGCTTCAGCTCGACAACGGGCTGGGAGGGCTGGAAGAGTTAGACCCGGAAAGTGTTACAGGTACTGCGCCTAACCCATTGTCTTCTGAGCTGTTGACCGGCATTAAGTAATATAACTTGGAAATAAATCTTTTTCTTGCTGAAGAAAGAAGAAAGAATAACTAAATGGACACATGATAACTAAATGGACACATGATAATTTGAGTGTTTTCCTTTCCTTCACCTTAAACAGGCTCTACACTGAAGAATATTATGTAAATGAGATGTCTTCTGATGGTATTCCAGAGATACAGAGGTCAAACCTTGTTTCTTGTGTTATTCAGGTATGTGTTTATCATAAATCAATTTGAAGGTAAATGTTGTTTGAATCATGAATTTGGGTTTTACATCTCACTATTGAAAGAGATATCCTTATTTTTTCGATAATAAGAAGTTACTGCATTTCAATTTCATTACTTTTTCTTATGGTTATATGGCCATCATCATTTAGTAGTCACATATGTAAATGATGCTTTCGTTGGAGGGGGGGAGGGAAGACTTTGGAGAGATCTAGTGGCTTAAATTCTTCTGAGTTTCTTTTGTCTTATTTAGTCACCTGTCAACCCTACCAGTGAATTCACGAACTTCCTGTGGAATTCCCATCATGCATTGAATCTTTTATCCTCTTAAGGGCTCCCTGGTGATTTTATTTTTTTCAATTGATAGTTAAAAGCTTTAGGGATAGACAATATTTTGGGGTTCGACTGGCCAGCATCACCCTCGCCTGAAGCACTGATCAGAGCACTTGAAGTGTTGTATTCTCTTGGAGTTATTGATGACGATGCAAAACTTACATCTCCTACTGGATTCCAAATTGCAGAAATTCCACTAGTAAGTTTCTGAAGCCCAAGATCCTTATATTGTATTAATAATGATTTTGTATGCTAAACAAATTTGCCTCTCTTTTTTTCAAAATAAGTTTATGATGGAAGAAAATAGAAATTCTGATGCACAGGGCGCACAGGGCGATCATTGTTTTTATGTGATGTGTACTGGAGTGTAGGAGGGGCATGGAAGGGGTGTGTTGATTTTTGGTAAATTTTGAAATATTGAGGCAGGTTGTGTTACAGAAAGTTTGTGCAACAACTACCTTGATACAAAAGTTTGAGTTTTTCATTTTTTTTTTGAAGCAAGTTTCTGATGAAGAACACAGGAATTCTGATGCATGAGATGATTTTTCTAAGATGGATGATCAAAATTAGATTTCCCCTTTATGTACCCTTTGGTTTTAGGCTACTGAAGCGTCTGTCTGTCCTGCAAAATATGCCACTCTAGATAATTAAAACTGGTGCTCGTTTTCCAGGTGTAAGTCACTATATTCTTTAGAAGGATCCAATGATCTTCAAAACAACTTTGTATATATTAGAATATCATATTTCAGAAAAACAAAGTTGATAGTAGAGAAGGATATATTTGTGGAACAACTAGGCCCACTCAGAGTTGCAACTTCTTTTCACAGTTTCAAATTGCAAAGAATATAAATCTTGGTGCTGGTCACTGTTCCGTATGAAGTGCAAGTGAATCTTTGGAGAAGAGAGTCTGAGATTGTGCAACACCTTTTTGGTGTTTTAGTTTACCCGTTCCAGTATCTAAAGCTGATGAAAAATAATGATAAAATTTACTCTTCTTTTAATTTGTGTATAATGTGACTTTATATAAGAAAAGGCAGTGTCTCGATGGGTTCATCTGGAGAGTTAATGATCTGTAATGCAGAATTTACTATAGTATTTCCATTGCTGAGCAAATGTATTTGCAGGATCCAATGGTTTCCAAAATGATTTTAGCTTCAAATGATTATGGCTGTTCTGAGGAAGCCATCACTATTGCTGCTGTACTGTCCATACAGGTTTGTTATATCTTTTTGCAACTTATGCCTTCTGCTATTATTTGATCATAGCTGAATAAATGATATTTTGTTTGGGTTTGTAAATTGTAAAACACTTCAGTTCTCACAATTCTTTCTTTTTTTGCTTCCCATCTTTCTTCCTTCCCATGAAGTCGATCTGGTATTCTGTCAGGGGATCAGAAAAGGAATTGGATGAAGCCAAGTTGAGATTTGCTGCTGCTGAGGTGTTTTTTTCTTTCCACTCATCCATCATATGCTCAGCACCATTTTTCTATGCTTCTGCTCATAAAAGCCTAGCATCTCTTGTAGGGTGACCATGTTACCTTCTTAAACGTTTATAGAGGATTTGTGGAGTCTAGTAAATCTTCGAGCTGGTGTCATAGGAACCACATAAACTACCATGCAATGGTAAGTATTGTAAATCGTGTGAAATACAAATTCTCAAATTTTGAATGTGCTCGTCTTAGATTTTGAGTTTCTTTGCTTGCAGAGAAAAGTTGATGACATTCGAAAACAGTTGAGAAGAATAGCACAACGTTTGGGCATAGCCCTAAAGTCTTGTGACCATGATATGCAGGTTAGAGAATATTTATTCTTTCTGATAAGGCAATTGATGTGCCACTATACAGATTTTTGAATGATCCTCCCGCCCAAAAGAAAAGAAAAGAAAAGAAAAGAAAAGCCACCTCACTCGGAAAACATAGCATTATTATTAGCATCATTGGACTTCTTGTAAGTGCAAAGATTCACGACTAACTTGGATTGCATGATATTTCACATGATTGATAGTGTCATATCGGACATGATGTATAGAGTGCATTGCACTCTTGTTTGCTCAATGTTCTGTCGTGTTTGTTACTAAACAATGCAATACTTTCTTAATTCTTTAATGGATCTATTGGATTCCACAGGCAGTGAGGAAGGCAGTTACTGCTGGATTTTTCTCTAATGCTTGTCGATTAGAAGTAAGTGTTATTCATGCAAACATTTTAATATCAAACTCGCATTATTGGGGAAAACTTTTGGTCTCTGTGCATAATTTGATTCGTGTCCGTTAACTGTTACTGATCTTTAGGCCTTCAGCCATAATGGGTCATACAAAACTATACGAGGTTCACAAGAAGTCTATATTCACCCTTCGTCTGTGTTATTCAGGTGAGATGGTTTATTATTTATTTTCTTATTCAGGTATTCAAATAGTTATGAATAATGCAAGTCATTGCTTGCATTTGATATTTTGTCTTTGAGATACTGTCTTCTTCACCGAGTATTTATAGTAAATAGTAATAGAAGTACCAGATTCTTCAGCAAAGTAACTATCCACTCTGTAAATGTAGCACAGAGATCCTTTCACACACACACACACACACACACACACGTACACACCAACAACGTTTATATCCTTCATGCATGCTTCAATTCTTTTGAGATGCTTTTGTTGCCCAAGTTTTATAACTAATTGCTAAATTTGTTACAAAAGAAAATGAGAAAAAAAAAAACATGGGACAACTCATTCTGCCTACCTCAGCCTCGACCTTCAATCACTATATCTAATTGTATATATTTTCTTTCTCTCTGTTGGCAAGGAGAATGTTGTGAAAACAAAACTATTAGAGATTACTGTTTTGTTGTGGTTGAGCTATCATTGGTGCTCCAAATTTAAGTTTTGATGCATCTTTTGCAGAGTAAATCCAAAGTGGGTCATCTACCATTCTATTGTCTCGACTGAACGTCAGTACATGCGCAATGTCATCACTATTGACCCCTCGTGGCTACCAGAGGCTGCTCCACACTTCTACCACCGCCAACAGCTCGATCCTAGATTGCATTCCTAGTGCTTTACCTTCATCATCTCAAGGCACTATCTTGTCAATTAGTCATTGCTGTCTGCTTGGATATGTGCTCCGTTCTGTTGCTCACTCTGCCATTCGAGATGGTTTGACCGATAATGAATGTGTCACCTCAATGATGGCAATAATCTTTCGTCTCAGATGTGGTGCTTCTCTGAAATTGATTACACACAACAAAGGAGTACTTTGGGAACGACGTTACCCAGCTTGTGTGAAGTTGGTAACACATCGGAATTTTTTTGGAGCAGTCATGCCTAGGTATCGGCATATTATTCTGCTGATTTGGTACTTGGCAGGTGAAATCTTGAATGAAATTTATTAGGTGGGATATTAAATGTAGACCCTGAGTTTGGTATCGGTCAATTTTCAAATATGATACAAGTTATTCTGGGATACTGAATCTTCTTAAATCTATTACAAATGGGTATACGCGTGATTGCTTATATATTCATAAATCTATTAAAAATAATTTGTTTTCAACATCCTACGTGGTTACCACAGCAGGCACAATTTGACCCGCTATTATTTTTGGGGCCGAAAATTTGTTGCTACCCTCGGGGCACTGCACAAAGGTGATTTTGTGTGTAACACTTAAAATATTAGGACTAGAAATTGACAATACATTTTTCTTCCTGTATATCTTTGTCTATAAATGTACAGTGTTAAGTTTAAATATCATTTTTGATAATATTTCTTCCCGCAATCTGCTTAAAAATGACCGTTGGGGCGGCGCTGCATCAAGTTTCGCCAAAATGGGTACTTGGCACCTATGACTATAGCTGCCAAAGTAGTGGGATGGGTCGGTCGGGTTTGGATCCATCGGGTTTTTATATTTTTTGGGTCCAGGTTGAAATTTTTCGGGCCTAAAGTATATGAAGTTCAAATCAACATTGGGCGGGCTTTCGGACGGATTTTTTTTTATATTATTTTTATTTTTTAATGTATAAAATTAATATTTTAAAATTTCAAAAAAATAATTAAATTAAATATATAATTAAAATCTCATAACTACTTAAATAAAAATCAGTGATAAGAACATATTGAGCTTACTTATTCTTATGATAATGTTTTTTGTACATCTTGACCTATTTATATATTTATGCGATAATATTGTAATATAGTATAACTTTAATTCTTTAATTTAAAGAGAAAAATTAGTAATTAAAAATCAAAGATAAATGATATTGTTAAACGTTAATCTCATTTATACGTTTAAAATAATAGAAATAAATTAATTATACAACATATATTTAAGATCAAGGATTCAAAATAGTTTTTACATATTATAAGATCATTAATTATCAACCTATATATATTTTGGAGATCATTTCTCATAGGAATTATTTTTGAATGATTTATGGGATTATTATTTTTTTTTCCAGAATTTTGATGTGTTTCAATTCAAAAAAGTATCTTCATGACGAGTATATGAAATAGTAAAAAAAATATTACTATAAAAAATAAATAATTATATAAATATAATTAATATTATTAAAAATTATAGATATATATATTAAATAATATTATAAATAAATATATATATTTAATATAATATCGAGCGGGTTTTTTTAGGCCGAAACCCCGGGATTTTTTGGCCCGAATCCTGATAGGCCCGGGGTTTTTTCGGACGGACTTTTTAGGCTAGGTTTTTTCGGGCCTTTAATTTTTAAGCCCAAACCCCGGATATCCCGGGCGAGCTTTTCGGGCCGGACTCATTTTGCCATGCCAACTGAATATTCGTATTCAATTTTCGACTGCGACTTGGCTCGTTAAAATATTGGCATCTTACGACTGGGATTAGGTAAAAATCGCTTTTGGAGTTGCTGAGATTAGTTAAATAATGCACATCTCAGACTATAATCTATTACTATTACTGCAGAACCACTCCCACGTTACGTATTATTGTCGTGGATTATTCGACGTTTCCCCTCCAATAAAAACGTGGTCTCTTATGTCACGGCGGCTGATGCCGCAAGCGCCAACTTGTTGCATATTTAAATGACGATTTCTTCATGATGTCAATGTCTACATAGATTCCAGCTAAGCTCCTCTCATTAATCATCTCCACAAATTCATACGTATCTTCATTTCCAAATCGTTGGGGTCTCGAGCTCACAGATTTTAGTATAATGGCGAAGATGAAAAATATGAGCATAATTTGTGTGGTGCTTCTACTTGTGATGAGCCACGTAGGTGATAGCCGTTTGATTAGGGAGGAGAAGTCCTCCGGCGTTGATTGGAGGGCGCTGTCTGCGACGGACACGTGTGAGCCGACGTATGGGTTCTTGCCGTGCTCCAGCAATGTCTGGGGCCTGCTGTTTCTGGTTGTGGTGTTCGAGATCCTGCTTACCTTCGGCGGCCAATACGTAGGCATCGGATCCGACCTCTTCTTCCAGACAGTCGGACCGGGTATAGTTGGGGCCAGTTTGTTTCAGTTTCTTGGCACAATCCCACAAATTCTTATGGTTCTTGGTCTGTTCCTTCTTCTAATTCTTTTACTTGTTTGTTTGTTTTTTCACAAAAATTCTGTTTGCATGACTCCTTAGTTGACTTTATTCCATGAAGTCCAATTCTTGCCAGAAGTATAGGTAGACTAAGATTCCTTCAGCACATGCATGGAGAATAATTACATTTTAGTTTCACTTTTTGAATTTGAACAGCGTCTAAAATAGTCACTCTGTCCCTCTAATTTTTCTTTACTTAATAATAAAATGTATAAAAATAGAATATTTTACTATAGTTTAAACATAGAGTTGATTGTTGGAGATAAATATATGATTACTCTACAATAGTGGAGATGTTATAATAGATTAGTTTTAGATAAAACATGTGGAATCAAGAAAAAGATATTAGGGGCTCATTTTTTTTAATAAAAAAAATCACAAGAGAATTTATTGCAAAAAATTCAGACGATCTATATAAATTAAAATGGACTTACACATATATCAGTTGCAGAAAGAGAGATTCAGTGTTTGTTTATCGTTTTTCAGATCGTGCTTTGTCCAATTTTTTTAATTTATATATAAAAACATATATTTGAAATTTCTTGATATAATGGAACTTGGACCAGTAATATCAAACACTGAATTAAAAATCGTCGCTGCACGTTCTTTAATATTTTAGAACCTTGTTTTAAACATTGCCAGGTTATCTTGCACTAGTGTCAAAGACCAAAAAAGTCCATACATCTTTTTTGATTGCCGAGATCGACAGTGGCGGATGTCACATCTTTTTTACTTTCACATACACACAATATATGTACATTTAAATTTTATCCATATCCCACATGAATACATGTTAGATATCTTAGTTATTTATGTTAGTTATTCCACATGAACATGACAGCTACATATCTTGACCTAATCCAACCTGAAATCTCAGACTTAATATCAGATTACAATGACCAAATATTAACATTTCTCCACTCGAATTGATTGAGACTTCAGATCTAACTTCACAATTTTAAGCCAATTTAGACAAAGATGATCTTTAAGTGTATCAAGTTGATTCATCTGTACAAATTAACAAGTCCTACATGTTGATTGCAAGCATGAAATCTGCTATATCCATGCCTGTTTACTGTGTTAGAAGCATAATCTTGATCTAAATATATAGTGACCTGAAGGAATATATGAAATGTGATCACCATGAAAAATTTATGATAAAAGTAGTATTCAATCTGATGAAATTGAAAACAATCTGATGTATGTCTGTTTTTGATCAAGTAACGGTGCTTCGGGCGAGAACCATGAGTGTGTCAAGTTCTGCTCAATTTAGACAAAGATGATCTTTAAGTGTATCAAGTTGATTCATCTGTACAAATTAACAAGTCCTACATGTTGATTGCAAGCATGAAATCTGCTATATCCATGCCTGTTTACTGTGTTAGAAGCATAATCTGCCAAATAAAGAGGCTGCTCTGTTTTTGATCAAGTAACGGTGCTTTCGGGATCTAAAGAGGCTGCTCAAGAAAGGGCCACACTTGGAATGGGATTGGTTGCCGGATCAACGGTCATGATCCTGACACTGATATGGGGCGTCTCTGTTATCCTTGCTAGCTACGATCTCTCAGATGTTCCCACCATCGACAAATCTGGTAGCCAGAAAATCACACCAAAAGGTGGCACTTGATCATCCTTTATCTACCCTTATTGAGCTCTGAAATGTTTCGTTGATCTAATTGATGGACTGCAGCAGGTTTTGGCATTGTAACGGATGTTGAAACGAGCTACACTGCACGGATAATGTTGATACCCTTGATCCCTTTTCTCATCCTCTTGCTAGCAGAGGCTTTCAGTTCATCATCAATGAAGAGAGTGATTGTGCTCATTGCACTCATCGTCTCAGTCATGTTGCTTTTCGGCTTCATCTTATATCAGGCATTCAGCCCTTGGATTCAGTCCCGTAGATTTCAGTATTTGATGAGTAAATATGCAAAGAACAAGCTGCTGAGGCTCTTATCCAGAAATGGCAGGCCTGATACTAAAAAAATACTAGAGTAAGTAGTTCAACATCAAAATTTGATCAATGCTACTTCTGTGAAACTGCTTAGTCACTTCTCAAAAACTTGATCAATTCTTTCTTGGTCTCATTTTCAGCCTGTTTAAGCAAATCGACAAGGACAAAAGCACGTCCATATCAGCAGCAGAGCTCAGAGTTCTGCTCTTAGGTGTGAGGATGGATGAAGGCGATTTGAGCACAGATAGGGATGTCGAGAGCATCTTGGAGTCTTTTGATACCACCGAAGATGGACGTATCAATCAGGAAGAATTTGTCACAGGCACGACTAAATTACTCTCTGATCTGGCGGAAGAGAGGCTCAACCGCATCAAAGGAAGTAAAGGCACCATTTCTCTGGTAAAAGGACTCAACAAAAAAAAAAAAACTGAACTTCAGTCATATTTCTGTCAAAAAAATAAAAAATAAAAATGCAGCTGCTGACACTATAATGCCAAATTTCAGGGCAATGATCCATTACAACAGGGCTTATTGGGTGACAGCAGCAGCTCGAACGGAAGCAGAAGCCAAAGTGCTATAACTACTTGGCTGAATTATCTGAAAGCTCTTTCCTTGGTGATTCTCGGGATTGTATTGATGAGCGCTTTCGCAGAGCCACTGATCACCAGCGTTGTGGAATTCGCCACAGCTGCAAATGTGCCTAACTTCTCGGTCTCCTACTTGGTCATACCCTTAGCCACGAACTATCGAGTTGCAGTTCAAACATTCACCTCATCCGGGACGAAGACACAGAATTCCATCTCTTTGACACTCTCTGCAGTACGTTGTTCACTTCTCCGATCAAAATAAATGCATACATATATCACTTTTTCCATGTTTTGAAATCTCTCCTTTTAACTTGTCGTGCAGCTTTACAGTAGCGTGTACATGAACAATGTGGTGAGCTTGATCGTATTCCTTGCACCGGTCTATGCTCTGAATCTGTCCATAGATGTGTTTGCAGAAGTTCTGGTGGTTATGACGATGAACACAGTGATGACGGCTCTGACAGGCTTCCGCACCACATTCCCTCGCTGGTTAGGTTATGTCGTTGTGCTGTTGTACCCGGTTTCTCTGGCATCGACCTATGTGCTTACCTATGTTCTAGGATGGCCTTAGAAAGGCTGTGGTTAGAGTATCTATGTGTAAGAGATACGTATTTACTTTTAGTTTTGATGTGAGTAAATTTACTTTACTAGGCAGATAGTTTTTATCTTCATTGTAACATAGTTTCAATAAGTATATTACTTTCTATATGATATGCATTGGTTGGTTGGCATCAATTATATGCTAATTTGTCTCCCATCATATTTTATGCAAAGTAATCAAGGAATTGATCCCTCAGGAAATTCTCTAAATTATGGAAAAAGTTGGAAGAAAAAGCAGAGATATATCAAGGAATTTGTACCTTCACACATCTTGGAATATAAATAAAGTCAGAAATTCCTATCTTTTTATGCTAAGTCTCTCTTAAAGCGAACCACATGTTCTTAGTGAATGAATGTTTCCCTTCTTCTAGTTTATTAGCAACGAATATATTTTTCTTCCATGAATTTGTTTTGCATATAAATCAGCTATTTGTTTTGGTAAGTTTATATAAGCAATTTCACTAGCCTTTTAATGGCTATCCTCGTACCATGTCTACTCTTCTACACATTGTTGTCTGTAACTGATACAGTCGCTGGTCGTATTCTGAGGCTTAATGCATCTGACAATTCAATCTCTGATGGCGTTGATGCTGATGGAATTCAACCTCCACTTTTGAACTCCGGGAGTAACTGTGTGCACAGTTATGGCTTCTTTCCGTGTGCAGACAACACAGGAGGCTATATTTTTCAGATAGTAGTTTATCAGTATTTGCTGATTAATGGAGGAAAGCTAATTGGGCGAGGGAGCAAGAGACTCTTCAACATCTTAGGCACCGGTGTATATGGTGCTAGCGTTTTTCGTATTCTCACAGTGTTGCCAAAGATAGCTATGGTGATTGGTAAGTAGTCACTCTCATCTTTCTTTTTTTTGTGACTAGAAAGAAAATAAAGTTTGTGTTGTTATTTGCAGTATCTGGAGTTCTGAAGAGCAAAGAGAGTGCTCAAGAGTCAGTTTCATTCGGGGTTGGTGTATATGCCGGATCCACTGTCTTCAATCTTACATTAGTGTGGGGAATGTGTGTGATATTTGGCAGAAAAGAGTTTCTTGCTAAATCTGTTGCTGCTCATCATCATTCCTCAGCTTGGGATTTCAAACAAAAACTATCACAATTGAAAGGTTTAGTTTTTCTCGAACATGACCGATTATGAGATTTTTTTTGGAATTAACTAGATTTGGCTGAGAATTAAGACATGTTTCTTGGTGCAGATACGGGGACAACAATCGACAAAAAGACGTGCTACACTGCTGGAATCATGCTCCTGTCTTTGATCCCTTACATTATAGTGCAAGTACCCAATGTCTTCAACTCATCATTTGGAACACGGATGGTGATCTTGATCGCCCTCGTGGTTTCAACTCTGATGCTGCTGTCGTACTTCCTGTATCAGATTTTTGATCCTTGGATTCAGGAAAGGAGTTTGGAGTATTCCAAGTATGAGAATCTGCTAGTTGGATTTCTGCAGCACGTGCAGAGGCACGCGAAGGAGAAGCTCGTTGATGACAGCGGCCAACCTAACATTCCAGTCATCAAAGGGTGAATTTTCAGACAAATTAAACTAATTTTAAGTTACTATTTTACCAAGATTTTTCATTATTAGTGTAGATGAACTGTGACTTTTTTTTGCAGGTTATTTAGTGAGACGGACAAAGATGCTGATAGATGCATAACAATTCATGAATTAGAAAAACTGATTCACGAGATTCAGTCCGGGAAAGTGGAGGTGGAGAAAGGCTATGCTATTTCAGAAATGCTGAAAACATTTGATCTCAACAGAGATGGAAGAATAGAGGAAGACGAGTTCGTAGAGGGATGCTCGAAATGGATAAGTGAAGCCGCACATCTAGCTGAGAAAGGTGATTCTGATGCAGCAGATTTCTTGCGAGAGGCAAGTAGTCCCAGTGGTGGAGATGGGGGGTCTGGTGTGGGCTGGAGCCCCCCTGAAATAAATTGCAGCTATTTATTTATATGTGATCCATTTTTCCCCCTATATGAAATTTCGAATAATAGCCGCTCTCACAAAATTTTCTGCCTCCGGCACTGAGTAGTCCCTCATGATTTGCAGCTAAAGCGCGTTAAATTTCAATTTGTAACAGTGAATCTGCTCATCGTTTAATCAGGTTGTTCAACCATTTTCGAAGAAGAAAAGATTTGAAAAGGCTGAAATTGATCATCTAATGGCAAGAATATTGAAGCATGCACATAGTGAAGAGCTTGAAGCAGAACGTCTTGTCACAAATGATGGAAAGCTTAATCTGGAGCGAATCAAAGCGTATATATTTCTCTCTTTATCTTTGCTCATTCTTGGGCTGTCTGTCATATCCATCGCACTAAATTTATCTTCTTTTTTCTTTCTTAAAAAATAAAATAAATTGATGAACTGCAAAGTCTGTTCAAGCAATTCGACACAGACAAAAGCAACTTGCTGTCGCGGCCGGAGCTGGAGCAGTTGATTCACACTACAGTCAGCAAAACTGGAGATTCTGAACTGCATGTTCAAGAAATGGTGAAGAAGTTCGTGAAGGATTTCGATATGGATGGTGACGACGTTGTTGACGAACAAGAATTCGTTCGTGGCATGACTAAATGGCTTAACAAAGCCATGGACGTGACCAAATGCAAAGATGCAAAAAAATCAATTGATGAATTTGACAAGGTATAGTAATATTTCCACAAAATTTTCATCAAATTTACATAGTATAAGACATGGAAAACTGCAGATTATGTGGGGAGAAGTTGACAATCTGGTCTATGAAGTTGATTGGAATGAGAATAAGCTATTGACATGGGGCTTCAGTAAATCAATATTTCAAGTGATGTTAGGCATTGCTATATTGACCTTCTTCTCTGGACCACTCAAGACCAGCATCCAACAATTCTCAGATGCCATCGGCGTGCCGGCCTTCTTCATCTCCTTCGTCGTCGTCCCGATTTCGTTGAATGCACTATCAGCAATATCTGCAATATTCCCAGCAAGCCAGAAGAGCTCAAGAACCTCTTCTTTGACATTTTCAGAGGTATAGTTTGCAGAAAGACTCCAAGTGGTTCAATTCTGTATGTTTCAGTACCGTATTTTATTTCATCAGTGCTTGTTAAATTTTGCCAGATATATGGTGGAGTGGTGATGAACAATATCATGGGGTTGTCAACACTTTTAGCCATTGTCTACATAAAGGGGTTGAAATGGGATTATTCAGCTGAAGTACTGACAATTTTGGTGGTGTGTGCAATAATTGGAATTCTGGCATATTCACAAACTACATATCCACTTTGGACATGCTTCTTGGCTTTTTTCCTCTACCCATTCTCCTTGCTAATGTATTATGTTTTTCAGTATGTGTTAGGTTGGAATTAATGTATGTAGTTGTCTAACTTGTGTAACTTTTCTCGTGGAACATGTTTAACAAAGTATGTTGGAAATAAAAAAAAGTAATATCACATGAAATTAGCCTTGAGGTTTGAGGTTTTGGTTTATGCATATCCAATAGAATTATTCCATTGTTTTGGGAATTCCCTTTAAATGCAAATGCAATAAGACATTGTATTTGTGTTGCAACTGCAATGGAAAGTGAGATTATTATTGCTTTCTTCAACATAATATTCTACTCTTAAAATTTTAAAAATATGGGGATTATAAAGAGAACAAAACAATACTTGTATGATTTTTTTTAATTATCATGTAATTTGTAGCCAGGTGAAGCAGCCAAAAAAATAAAAAGGAGGTTGAGTTGTGTAAATAACTTACCTTAAGGTTATAGAGATTGATATTTGTTATATCCAATTTACCTTAATTGGGTTTGATTCTAACATTTGGAAATGAACTTTAATGGGCCGTCGTGAATAAATGAAGCCCAATTACGTTAACTACCGTCTCTCGGGCTCTAATAGTATCAGTTTTCTTTTCTCTGTTTCGAGATTACTTATAGATAGGGCTGTAAATGAGTGTTTATTCTTGTTTCTACCGATAAAAGTTCGTTCGAGTTAGTTTAGTGAAGCTCGTTAGCTAAACAAACCAAGCTTGAGTATGATAGTATTCTAGTTAGCTCGTGAACAAGTTTGTTAAGCGATTTACTTTGAAAATATAAACTTATTAACTAGATATAATTATTTTCTTTCTATAATTAGTAATTATTGTGTTAAATCTCTAACTATTTTTATTTGTTCTAAGAAATCAATAAATATATTGTGTTATTATGGATAAAATAATTTATTTTTAAAATAAAATAATCAATATTCTAAACATATATCTAAATTTAGAAAGTTTGTTTGGGTTCGATTAAAGCTCGAATAAGCTCGAAATATTCGATAAATAAAACTCGAGACTCGGTTCGATACTAAACAAACCAAGCTTGAGCACGATGGTGTTCGGCTCGACTCGGTTCGATTACACCCCTACTTATAGATGCATAATTTTTCCATTTTATAAAAGTGACTGCTTCTATAAGATATGTTCAAATAAAAACTTTATTTAAAATGAGAACATGAGAATCATTTTCAACCATTAGTTCGCGAAGATCTATGGTGATGCATCACTTTGCTGGATGAGTGTATTGTGCATCACCCGTGTTCGAATCCCATGATGAGCGAAAATTCAAATATTTTTGTTTAATATAGTAATTTTGTAGAGAATGCACCGTTCTCACGTTTGTAAGATAACAATGGTTTTTATAATAACTCATCCCTACTTGTATATACGTATCTTGTATTCTCAACTTAACAAATAAATAAATATGAGGATATTTTTATTTTATCTTAAATTATTTCTTAAAAATTATTTAAATACTATGATAGCTCGTATATTCTCGTATGAAATTATAAATAGATATCTGATTATGGGTAGGTTTCCGTATGAACCATTTCTTTTGTAAAATCTAGGTATAAAGTTTTTTATATATACAAATATTATTTTATTATATATACATCAGTGCTTATTTTACAACGCTACTTATTTATATACAATATTGTCTTTTTCTCTGAGAATCGTACATTAATACCAGGGCCAATGGTCAAAATTAATCCCTCTAATTACATATATTAGTTAGATAGAGATGGAGGCTATGAACGTAATATTGTAGTTTATTAGCAAATGGATTATAAGATATAATATAAATACAAATTGTATATGACTATATGATAGGCAAACGAAACAATCGGATTTTGGCAGGTAGTTAGCGGTGCCGACTATACGCACATTCTTGTTAAGTTTTAGTAATTAAGTGGTAGTAATCTATTTCCTTGTTGTAATTGATGATAGTTTAGTATCCTTGGTGGTGTTTACTTTGCATGATTAGGTTGGATAAATAGAATTAATCCAATCTAATCAAGTGTTTACTTTTAGGAGGTGTTTACTTTGCATGATTAGGTTGGATAGATAAAATTAATCCAACTTAATCAAGTGTTTACTTTTAGGTGGTGCTTACTTTGCATGATTAGGTTGGATAGATAAAATTAATCCAACCTAATCAAGTGTTTACTTTTAATGATTAATATTTGAGGATATCCTAAAGCCTGAGATTATTTTAATCCTTTGAATTGTTCTTCACAAATTTTAATCCAACCAATATAGGTAGGATTGAAATAATCCTCAAAATAAAAGGAGAATTATTTATCCCAATTTTAATCATTCACTAATCATTTGTAGTAAACAAATGATTGATAGATAAAAATTATCTTATCACACATTTAATCCATCAAATAGTCAATCCTTCTAAATGCTAATCATGCAAAGTAAACATGATTAGCATTTTGAAGATGGATTAAATGTGTGATAAGATAATTTTTATCTATCAATCATTTGTTTACTACAAAGGATTAGTGACAGATTAAAATTGGGATAAATAATTCTCCCTTTATTTGGAGGATTATTTCAATCATACCTATATTGGTTGGATTAAATTTAATGAAGAACAATTCAAATGATTAAAATAATCCCGGGCTTTGAGATATCCTCAAATATTAATCCTTAAAAGTAAACACTTGATTAGATTGGATTGATTTTATCTATCCAACCTAATCATGCAAAATAAACACCCCTAAATAATCAATCCTTCAAAATGCTAATCATGAAAAGTAAACATTCTAGTAGATTGAGACTTTATTTTACTATTAAGCACTGAAAAATAAACTCGTTGTTTGATATGAATCATTAAATGAACCCCCCCTACACGAAACATTAAAATATGGAAAGGGATAGGAGAAATAATGATATTTCTTAGAATCGAACATCGTTGTTTCGTCTACTCATTAGTCTAACAAAAAGAATTAAGTTTTATAGCAATTAGGTGATTATATCGTTAAGTTTCAAGTTTTCAACCAAGCCTCCAAGTGAACGTACACGGCTTAATCTCAAGTCCAAGTCGAATAATTCAAGCCCAATTATTAATCTAGAATATGACTTCTCAAGTTTTACTAATCACATGTCAATTTAAGGTGTGATTAATAGTCAGCAGGAACGAGGTGAAGACAAGAAATCGCAAACAACAATTCTGCGAACTATCCCAACTCTGCTCGTGAAAATATTCTGAAAAATTAATTATCAGATGCAAGTTGCAATTCACTATAATACCTGAATAATTTATTCTGTCTGCATATTGTATGAAATTATGTTTAAACGTGGCAACGGTGCCACCTGAGGGGTTGACATTGGCTTCTCCACTGGGTTTGAAATAAAAAGCCACTTGACTTAGATTTCTATTCAATTTTAAGTGTCATATAAATATTATATATATTGTTTCAAATATAAATGAAATTAATATAGTGATTTAATGTTCTTGACATAGGCATTTGCGGTGATGGCTAACTGTCTCTTATTATATTTTAGGAATTACAAGTTAACTCACACATTTGATTTGAAAAGTCGTATATATGGATAATCACGTGGTTCTAACTTCTAACAAATAAATATTATGATATTATTTATTTATGTTCACAATATTGTCTTTTTGTAACAATTATAGATCATTTCAAAATCACCTACCAAAATTGATCCCTCTAATTATATATTAGCTAGAGAGAGAGGTGGCGGCTATGAACACAATACTATAGTTTATTAACAAATGGATCATAATATATAATGTGAATATTATTTTAAACTCTAAATTACATATATATAAAAAAAATTAAACTATCAGTAATATTTATTTAAACCATCAACTATTAATATTATATCAAAAATATCCCACATCTAATTTCTAACCCCCTAAATCTTGACTTGGCTCACCGAATGCCACATAATTCCATGCATTCAAGTTATTACTTAATAATATAAAATGGAATTCCATATGGTTCTGGTGAGCCACAATAAGATTTCGAGGATTAAAAAATGGACGTAAGACATTTTTTATACAATATTGATAGTTAGTGATTTAAATAAATATTTATAAAAATTCATAATATTTTTGATAAAACTAATATAATTTAAAATCTAAAATGATATTTACCCTAATACTCTCTCCGTCCTACTAATGTTGGTTCGTACACCACTTTGGTCTGTCTCATACCAAAAAATGATATAATTTTACACTAAAAAATACATTTAATTTCGTGTCACACACTACTTTACACACAAAACACAACTCTCTTTAATCTACATACCAAAAACAAGGAGCCAACAATACTGAGACGTATATATAATATTCAAACTGTATACGAGACAAACCAAATTGTATATATTCTTGTTAAGTTTTAACTTAACAAGCACTAAACACAAAACATTAAACTCGTTGTAAATGAACACATTACATGAACCACAACACAAAACATCAAAAATGTGGAAAGGGAAAGGAGAAATAATGATTTTACTTAGAATTGAACATCTTTGTTTCGTCTACTCATTAGTTAAACCAAAAGAATAAACTTTTATAGCAATTAGGTGATTATCTCGTTAAGTTTCAGCCAAGACTCCAAGTGAACAGCACGACTTAATCTCCTATTATTAACCCGCATCGTTTATACATTAACACGCCCGGGGTTCTTGGATCCCGTTCACATAATTTATCCAATATTTATGTATTAAATTCAGTATTTTAATGCTATTTATTTTTAAAATATAAGCTATTATAATATAATACACAGTAATTATTTATCACCAAAAATTGAAGCTTAAAAAATTATACCCTAGCTATAGATAATTAACACTTGTAATCTATTATTAACTTTAAAAAGTAAATTTAAATGCTTTGCTAAAAATCATTATATATTCTAATTGGGTATAATACATTCTAATTAAAAATATAAAATTAAAATACAAAGAATAAAACTGAAGATAATTTTCTTTAAAGTTTAAAATTGAAACACGGATGAAACATCAAAAACTAGAACATGTAATCCCAAATCCCTTGGATAAGCCCTGATTTGACCCAGCGCATCTTATTAGATGCAAGCCCAGTAACGGAGAATATGACATGTCAAGTTTTATTAATCACATGTGAATTCCACGAACTACCCCAAAGTTTTTATTTATGGTATGATTAATTAAAGGCCAGCAGGTACGAGGTCAAGACGGGATGAAATTGCAAAAAAAAAAACTCCACGAAACACCCCAACTCTACTCGTGGAAATATTCTGAAAATTTTAAATATCTGATGCAAGTTGCAAATCAATATTAGGCCTAAATAATTCATTCTGGCTGTATCGTATTAAATTATAACTGCTTAAACGTGGCAACGGCACCAGCTGAGGGGTTGACATTGGCTTCTCCGCTCATACCTTACTAAATTACTCAAGAAAAAAGAAATAAAACAAAAATGCCACTTTGAGTTAGATTTCTATTCAATCTAAGTGTCATATGGATATTATAAAAAATATTTTAATACTGATGAATGCACATGGTAAATGAAGATAATGCATGTGCTTGGAGCTTATAAGAACATTACAAAGTTGAGTTCTATATAAAAAATTTATTTTATTATGTCATAAGGTTCTTGACATAAGCATTTGCGGTGATGGGGAATTATATGTTTTAATATTTTAGGAATCAACTATAAGTAACTTAAAAATTGATTTGAAAAGTCGTATATATTGGATAATCACATGGTTCTAACTTCTAACAACTCATGCGATATTAATTTTAAAATTGTTGGGGTTCAATCATTAAATCTTCTAGTACTCGAGATTGTTATATAAATCCTAGCTGTTAATCTTGATTTATTCAATCAACTTAAGTAGCCCTGCATCGGGTGGTGGTTGACCAAAAATGGCTGCCAATATTGCTCGATACTTGATTCTTATTGTCTTGTTGATCAGCATAGCTGACGGCCGGATTCTGAGTCTGAATTCCTCCGATGATGACTTGATCTCGGATGGAATCAACGCCCGAGATTCGTCTGTCACAACGAATCTCAGCAGCTGCAGTCACCAGTATGGTTTCCTGCCGTGCGCAGAAAATGCCGCCGGTTACATTTTCCTCATAGTGGTGTACCAAGTGCTCCTAATCGTCGGAGACAAGCTGATTGGCAGCGGAAGCGATGTGGTCTTTTATGTCACCGGCCCCAAAATTGGCGGTATTATATTTCGTATTATGAGAGCTCTGCCGTCGATGATGCTCATGATCAGTAAGCTTCTTTCTCATCAATTTTGTTCAAAATTTTCTAAAAATTAAGTAGAATTTTCCTTTGATTTTGGAAATGTGTTTGTGGATGTAGTTTCTGGAGTATTAAGCGATAAGCAGAATGCTCAATCTCAAGTCTCAGTTGTTGTCGGTGTTTATGCTGGAATCACCGTCTTTAGCCTTACAGTTCAGTGGTTTATGACTATACTATCTGTTAGTAAATCACTGAAGAAGGAAGCAGACGAGCATGAACACGAAGAAACCTCGGGCTCAATAAATTGTTTTCTGACGAATCAAAATTTCAGGATCTTAATAGGTTGATTTGGCAACTGATGAGAAATAAATAAATTCACAAATAAATTAAACTGAAGTTTTCGCTAACATTTTTTTTTGGGTTTACTGCAGAGAATGGCGTAAAAGTTGACGACGGTACTTGTAGAACTGCTAAGATCATGCTGATATCTTTGATTCCTTACGTCGTTTTGCAGCTGGTTTATGCCTTCGAGACCTCCTCTGGGAAGCGTATCATAACTTTGATAGCTCTTATCGTCTCATCCTCGTCTCTGATCTCATATTTCGTTTATCAGGTTGATTAATCCAGATTAAGAGCTAGTTAACATCAACTCTAACGAGATCAAGCAGCTAATACGGTACATACCTCTGTTGTTTCTTCAGATTCGGAATCCTTGGATGCAGAAGAGAACCTTCGACCATTCAAAGTTCGACACTGTGGAGAGAGGATTAATACAGCATGTGGAACGCCTCGGGAAACTCGTGAAGGAAGATGGAACACCCAACATTGATCTCATCAAAAGGTAATTAATATATGGTGTGTGATGATTAATTGATTACCTTTCCAATGATCCAATTCTTATATTGGATCGAAGAAGGTTGACATAATGCAATCATTACTTGTGCAGTTTCTTCGACAAAGAGGATAAGGATGATGACCAGTGTATAGCAGCGGAAGAGTTAAAGAAAATGGTTAGCGAAGTGTTTAAGGCTGGGAAGGCGGATATTGATCAGAACGACGTCTTGAATAAACTCGACAGCAACAGGGATGAGAGAATCACTGAGGAAGAATTCGTCGACGGATTCAAACAATGGATTCATGAAGCTTGCCAAACAGCTTCTAATGATGATAGCAATGCAACAGACATGTATGAGAAGGTAAGCAGATTTTCTTAGAACAACTCTTCAGATATAGGAAATTGAGCATTAATTAGTAGTTAGGATTTAATTAACAGATCTTTTTTTTTTTCTGATTCGTTTGGATTTGGACAGGTGGTCCGGCTTATGAAAAATAAGAATGAAAACAATTCCCCCAACATAGACAAAATAATGTCGAAGATTTTAAAGCAAGCTGAAGGGAAACTGATGAAGTCCGAAGCATTAATCACAGATAATGGGGAGCCAAATGTTGAGCGCATTCAGTGGTAAACTTATTCCCCTGTTTACTTTCAACTCAACTGATTCAATTCATTGTATAGCAGAAATTTGTATACTGATGCCGTTTTCTGTTATCTCAGTCTCTTCAAGGAATTCGATACTAATGGAGACGGATCCCTAACAGCAACAGAATTAAAGCAACTTATAGGTAAAGTCAAATTCGGAACGTATCAAATGAAAGACGAAGATGTGATAAAGGAGATGTTTAGCATCTTTGATAAGAATGACGACAAAGCAATTGATCAGGAAGAGTTTGTGAAGGGAGTGCAAGAGTATCTGGACAAGGCCATGAAAGCTGTGAGTAAATCAGGAAGGCCTAGAGCTGTTGAAGAATTCTACAAGGTAATTAAGCTGCCTGATTTTCAGCAGAATGGTTGATGTTTCAGAACTGAAAAAGCTTCAACTTGCAGAGTGTGTGGGAAGAAAAAGTGTATAGCAAGAAGGATGTGTTGAAATCTGTATTCCGCGTGGTACTAGGCATAGCTATGCTAACCTTCCTGGCAGGACCTCTGATGGGAACCATTCTGGATTTATCAAATGCCATGAATTTCCCTTCCTTCGTCATCTCCTTCGTTGCCGTACCGTTAGCCATGAACGGCCGGGCGGCACTAGAAGCAGTCCTCCCTTCTACTAGAAAGAAAAAGTCTTCTTTGACATTTTCAGAGGTCTCTCAGTCTCTCACACACATTACTCTTTAATATGCAATGTGAATTGTGTAGGTATATATCTAACAAAATTGTGTGTATAACAGATATACGGTGGAGTGATAATGAACAACATGGCGGGATTGACGACTTTGTTGGCGATTGTATATGCAAAAGACTTGACATGGGATTTTTCTGCAGAAGTTCTCATGATTATGGTTGTGTGCGCCATGGTCGGAACGCATGCATTCTTGAACAGAACATACCATTTGTGGACATGCATACCAGCATTACTACTCTATCCTTTTTCCTTGGGATTGTTTTATTTTTGCCAGGTTTCCCTTAGTTGGAATTAACAGCTCTATCAGTTTTTCATTTAACTAAGCACTCGTTTCTTCTGCTCTTTAGTTTAATGGAAAACAAAAGTTACGACACATGTACATCCGGTTTTATATTGTATTAATTTTATATTGAAATTAATAAATTCTCATTTTGAATTGATTATTTCTAATTAAATTTATCTATATGCACACAAATTTTATCTAAAATTATAATCATTGTTCGTGCTTTAAATTAAAACCAAGATGTCTCGCAGCTTGCACATGCATATTATTGTTCCAACATAAACTTAAATATTCAAACTCAAAATTCATGACTTTGTCAAAAATCAGAAACGAATGACAACGAACTCAAATTCATGCACTTATCACCAATCAACCTCACTGATTGGTTTACACAAACGTTTGCCTTTTTTTAAGGATCATTCAAAGTGTATTTAAATAGAAGACCTCTACCACCGTATCAAGAGGGAATAAGAAATCCTAGCAGACATTTTTTAATGTGTAAATGATAAAAGAAAAAAAACAGAACTTGCAAATAATTATTGTGTACAGGAATCTGCCAGATATGTTCTATATGACTGACTGTATATACGGAATCTCACCTCTAACATATCAACTTTGTCATATATCTTCCATCGAATTCTCATCGTGGGATTTGCTATATTCTTAAGTAAATTAATATTTGGGCTCGGGCCCAAATATATTGTGTTCCATATTAAAACCCAAATTGCATGAGTTGTCAAAATAAAATTCATGCACTTATCACTTATCAATTATCACTTAGTCACTTATCACGGATTATTGTCAAAATAATATGCCGAAAGGGAATAGAATTTCTTCTTTTTTAAAGTACTTCGATAAAAACATCTTCCACTATCAAGTGGGTAATAAAAAATCTAAGCTGACAAATTTTTTATTTAAAAAGTTCAGTAATCCGATGAGGTATACTTAAGAAAAAAAAACTAGAACGTGTAAACAATGCATCAACTTGGAGGCTGCCATGGTCTTCTCTGCTGGATCTTGCCCTACTTCTTTATAATGAAAACAATGCTGATGGTGATGGTATTTAGGTTTATATATTCTTGGATACAGACAAAAAAAAGCCAAAATACTCAAGAATTCACATGTAACAACCAGTGCAACAACCAACGTAAAACGACCAGTGTAACAACCTTGCTAATATATACTCCCTCTATCCCATTTAAAATGTCTCACTTTTTTTCTTGGGTTGTCTCATTATAAATATCTCATTTCAATTTAGAAAGTAATTATCCCTTCAAAAAGTGTGGGTCATATCCATTTTTTAATATTTTAACTACTTTATACATTTATCCTAAATAGCCATGTCCAAAAAAATTGGACACTTTAAATGGAACGGAGGGAGTAATATGCAAGAGTAGAGGTTAGTATGTATGATTAAAACCAGGTTGAACGTCAATGGCCGCAGTCGCGAAACGCTTGATTTTACTCATCTTGCTGATCAGCATAGTCGAAGGGCGATTTAAGGTGTGATTAATAAACAGTATAATACCTGAATAATCATCTGTCTGCATCGTATGAAATCATAATTTACTAAATTACAGAAATAAAAAGCCACTTGAGTTAGATTTCTATTCAATTTTAAGTGTCATTTAGATATTATATATATCGTTCAAATATAAATGAAATTAATATAGTGATTTGCGGTGATGGCTAACTGTCTCCTATTATATTTTAGGAATTTCAAGTTAACTTACAAAATTGATTTGAAAAGTCGTATATTCTGGATAATCACGTGGTTCTAACTTCTAAAGACTAATGGATTAGCTTATTTTATGATATTATTTATTTATGTTTACAATATTGACTTTTTTTAACAATAATAGCTCATATCAAAATCACCGATGAAAATTGATCCCTCTAATTATAAATTAGGCTATTATTAACTAGAGAGAGATGGCGGCCATGAACATAATATTATAGTTTAATGATAAATGGAATATAATATGTAAGGTAAATATTATTTTAATCTCAAAATTATATGAAATTTTTTTGAACTATTGAAAATATTTATTTAACCACCAATTATCAATATTATATTAAGAATGTCTAGCATCTAATTTTTGACCCCTTAAATCTTGACATGACTCGTCAAATGTCATATAATTCTATGCATTTAAGTTATTTCTTAATTAAATAGTGAAAATACAATGTAATTTCACGTGACTCCGTTGGGCCACAACAAGATTTGGATGATTAAAAATGAACGTGATATATTTTTAATACAATATTGATAATTAGTGATTTAAATAAATATTTATAATAGTTCATGATAGTTTTGATAAGCGAATATAATTTGAATTTAAAACGATATTTACCCTAATGTATAATACTCTCTGTCCTATTTAAAAGATCTCATTTCTTTTGGACACAGATAGTTATGTGAAAGATATAAAATAATTAAAGTGATAAAAAATGGACGGAGTGAATATACAAATTGTATATTAGACAAACCAAACAACCGGATTTTGGCAGCTAGCAAGCGGTGCCAATTAATACGCGCATTATTGTTTTACTTAGAATTGACATACATTGTTTCGTCTACTCATTAGTCAAACCAAAAGAATCAATTTTTATAGCAATTAGGTGAATATGTCGTTAAGTTTCAGCCAAGACTCCAAGTGAACTACACGACTTAGACGGTGTTTGGCTGAGCTTATAAGCTCAGCCAAACACACTCTTAATCTCCTATTATGAACCCGCATCGTTTATAAAGTAATATCTTTCTAGATTTTATTGAACTCTTTTGGTCCTCATTTAACACGCCCGGGGTTCTTGGATCCGGTTCACATAATTTGTCCAATATTTATGTGTCACATCCATGTTTCACTATTAAATCCAATATTTTAATATTATTTATTAAAATAAAAATTATTATAATATAATAGAACATAATTATTTATAATTAAAAATTAAAGCTTATAGATAATTAACCCTTGCAATATATTATTAACCTTAAAAATTAAATTTAAATGCAAAGAATAAAACTGAAGATAAAAATAGAAACAAAAGTGTAAAACTAAAACACGGGTGAAACATAAAAATCTGATGCTTAGTTACAAATCAATATTATGCCTGAATAATTCATTCTGGCTGTAATGTATTAAATTATAATTGCTTAAACGTGGCAACGACGCCGGCTGAGGGTTGACACTGGCTTCTCCACTGAGTTTTGCTCATACCTTACTAAATTACTCAAGAAAAAAGAAATAAAACAAAATTGCCACTTGAGTTAGATTTCTATTCAATCTAAAGTGTCATATGGATATTAAATAAATATAAAAAATCTTTTAATATTAATGAATGCACATGGTGAATGAAGATAATGTATGTGCTGGGAGCTTATAAGAACATTACAAAGTTGAGTTCTATATAAAAAATTCTTTTATTATGTCATAAATGAAATATAGTGATGTAAGGTTCTTGACATAAGCATTTGCGGTGATGGCGAATTGTATGTTTTAATATTTTAGGAATCAATTATAAGTAACTAGAAAATTGATTTGAAAAGTCGTATATATTGGATAATCACATGGTTCTAACTTCTAACAACTAATTCGATATTAATTTTAAAATTTATGGGGTTCAACTAATTTGCATATAAATCAGCTATTTGTTTTGGTAAGTTTATATAAGCTACTTTCACTAGCCTTTTAATGGCTATCCTCGTACTGTGTCTACTCTTCTACACATTGTTGTCTGTAACTGATATTGTTGCTGGTCGTATTCTGAGGCTTAATGCTTCTGACAATTCAATCTCTGATGGCGTTGATGCTGATGGAATTCAACCTCCATTTTTGAACTCCGGGAGTAACTGTGTGCACAGTTATGGCTTCTTTCCGTGTGCAGACGACATAGGAGGCTATATTTTTCAGATAGTAGTTTATCAGTATTTGCTGATTAATGGAGGAAAGCTAATTGGGCGAGGGAGCAAGAGACTCTTCAACATCTTAGGCACCGGTGTATATGGTGCTAGCGTTTTTCGTATTCTCACAGTGTTGCCAAAGATAGCTATGGTAATTGGTAAGTAGTCACTCTCATCTTTTTTTTTTGTGACTAGAAAGAAAATAAAGTTTGTGTTGTTATTTGCAGTATCTGGAGTTCTGAAGAGCAAAGAGAGTGCTCAAGAGTCAGTTTCATTCGGGGTTGGCGTATATGCCGGATCCACTGTCTTCAATCTTACATTAGTGTGGGGAATGTGTGTGATATTTGGCAGAAAAGAGTTTCTTGCTAAATCTGTTGCTGCTCATCATCATTCCTCAGCTTGGGATTTGAAACAAAAACTATCACAATTGAAAGGTTTAGTTTTTATTGAACATGATCGATTATAAGATTTTTTTTGGAATTAACTAGATTTGGTCGAGAATTAAGACATGTTTCTTGGTGCAGATACGGGGACAACAATCGACAAAAAGACGTGCTACACTGCTGGATTCATGCTCCTGTCTTTGATCCCTTACATTATAGTGCAAGTACCAAATGTCTTCAACTCATCATTTGGAACACGGATGGTGATCTTGATCGCCCTCGTGGTTTCAACTCTGATGCTGCTGTCGTACTTCCTGTATCAGATTTTTGATCCTTGGATTCAGGAAAGGAGTTTGGAGTATTCCAAGTATGAGAATCTGCTAGTTGGATTTCTGCAGCACGTGCAGAGGCACGCGAAGGAGAAGCTCGTTGATGACAGCGGCCAACCTAACATTCCAGTCATCAAAGGGTGAATTTTCAGACAAATTAAACTAATTTTAAGTTACTATTTTACCAAGATTTTTCATTATTAGTGTAGATGAACTGTGACTTTTTTTGCAGGTTATTTAGTGAGACGGACAAAGATGCTGATAGATGCATAACGTTTCATGAATTAGAAAAACTGATTCACGAGATTCAGTCCGGGAAAGTGGAGGTGGAGAAAGGCTATGCTATTTCAGAAATGCTGAAAACATTTGATCTCAACAGAGATGGAAGAATAGAGGAAGACGAGTTCGTAGAGGGATGCTCGAAATGGATAAGTGAAGCCGCGCACCTAGCTGAGAAAGGTGATTCTGATGCAGCAGATTTCTTGCGAGAGGCAAGTAGTCCCAGTGGTGGAGATGGGGGGGTCTGGTGTGGGCTGGAGCCCCCTGAAATCAATTGCAGCTATTTATTTATATGTGATCCATTTTACCCCCTATATGAAATTTCGAATAATAGCCGCTCTCACAAAATTTTCTGCCTCCGGCACTGAGTAGTCCCTCATGATTTGCAGCTAAAGCGCGTTAAATTTCAATTTGTAACAGTGAATCTGCTCATCGTTTAATCAGGTTGTTCAACCATTTTCGAAGAAGAAAAGATTTGAAAAGGCTGAAATTGATCATCTAATGGCAAGAATATTGAAGCATGCACATAGTGAAGAGCTTGAAGCAGAACGTCTTGTCACAAATGATGGAAAGCTTAATCTGGAGCGAATCAAAGCGTATATATTTCTCTCTTTATCTTTGCTCATTCTTGGGCTGTCTGTCATATCCATCGCACTAAATTTATCTTCTTTTTTCTTTCTTAAAAAATAAAATAAATTGATGAACTGCAAAGTCTGTTCAAGCAATTCGACACAGACAAAAGCAACTTGCTGTCGCGGCCGGAGCTGGAGCAGTTGATTCACACTACAGTCAGCAAAACTGGAGATTCTGAACTGCATGTTCAAGAAATGGTGAAGAAGTTCGTGAAGGATTTCGACATGGATGGTGACGACGTTGTTGACGAACAAGAATTCGCTCATGGCATGACTAAATGGCTTAACAAAGCCATGGACGTGACAAAATGCAAAGATGCAAAAAAATCAATTGATGAATTTGACAAGGTATAATAATATTTCCACAAAATTTTCATCAAATTTACTTAGTATAAGACATGGGAAAACTGCAGATTATGTGGGGAGAAGTTGACAATCTGGTCTATGAAGTTGGTCGGAATGAGAATAAGCTATTGACATGGGGCTTCAGTAAATCAATATTTCAAGTGATGTTAGGCATTGCTATATTGACCTTCTTCTCTGGACCTCTCAAGACCAGCATCCAACAATTCTCAGATGCCATCGGCGTGCCGGCCTTCTTCATCTCCTTCGTCGTCGTCCCGATTTCGTTGAATGCACTATCAGCAATATCTGCAATATTCCCAGCAAGCCAGAAGAGCTCAAGAACCTCTTCTTTGACATTTTCAGAGGTATAGTTTGCAGAAAGCCTCCAAGTGGTTCAATTCGGTATGTTTCAGTACCGTATTTCATTTCATCAGTGCTTGTTAAATTTTGCGACAGATATATGGTGGAGTGGTGATGAACAATATCATGGGGTTGTCAACACTTTTAGCCATTGTCTACATAAAGGGATTGAAATGGGATTATTCAGCTGAAGTGCTGACAATTTTGGTGGTGTGTGCAATAATTGGAATTCTGGCATATTCACAAACTACATATCCACTTTGGACCTGCTTCTTGGCGTTTTTCCTCTACCCATTCTCCTTGCTAATGTATTATGTTTTTCAGTATGTGTTAGGTTGGAATTAATGTATGTAGTTGTCTAACTTGTGTAATTTTACTTGTGGAACATGTTTAACAAAGTATGTTGGAAATAAAAAAAATTAATATCACATGAAATTAGCCTTGAGGTTTGAGGTTTTGGTTTATGCATATCTCATAGAATTATTCCATTGTTTTGGGGAATTCCCTTTAAATGCAAGACATTGTATTTGTGTTGCAACTGCAATGAAAAGTGAGATTATTATTGTTTTCTTCAACATAATATTCTACTCTTAAAATTTTAAAAATATGGGGATTATAAAGAGAACAAAACAATACTTGTATGATTTTTTTTTAATTATCATGTAATTTATAGCCAGGTAAATAACTTACCTTAAGGTTATAGAGATTGATATTTGTTATATCCAATTTACCTTAATTGGGTTTGATTCTAACATTTGGAAATGAACTTTAATGGGCCGTCGTGAATATATGAAGCCCAATTACGTTAACTACCGTCTCTCGGGCTCTAATAGTATCAGTTTTCTTTTCTCTGTTTCGAGATTACTTATACATGCTTAATTTTTCCATTTTATAAAAGTGACTGCTTCTATAAGAATATGTTCAAATAAAAACTTTATTTAAAATGAGAACATGGAGAATCATTTTTAATTATTAGTTCGCGAAGATCTATGGTGATGCATCACTTTGCTGGATGAGTTTATTGTGCACCATCTGTGTTCGAATCTCATTATGAGCAAAAATTCAAATATTTTTGTTTAGTATAGTAATTTTGTAGAGAATGCATCGTTCTCGTTCTCACGTTTGTAGGATAACAGTGATTTTTATAATAACTCATCCTTACTTGTATATATGTATCCTCTATTCTCAACTTAACAAATAAATAAATATGAGGATATTTTTATTTTATCTTAAATTATTTCTTAAAAATTATTTAAATACTATGATAGCTCGTATATTCTCGTATGAAATTATAAATAGATATCTGATATATGGGTAGGTTTCCGTATGAACCATTTCTTTTGTAAAATCTAGGGACCAAGTTTTTTTTATATACAAATATTGTTTATTTATATATACAACAGTTCTTATTTTACAACGCTACTTATTTATATACAATATTGTCTTTTTCTATGACAATCGTACATTAATACCAAGTCAAAATTAATCCCTCTAATAATATATATTAGTTAGGTAGAGATGGAGGCTATGAACATAGTATTATAGTTTATTAACAAATGGATTATAAGATATAATATAATACAAATTGTATATGACTATATGATTGACAAACGAAACAACCGGATTTTGGTAGGTAGTTAGCGTTGCCAACTATATGCACATTCTTGTTAAGTTTTAGTAATTAGTGATAGTTTAGTATTTATTAATTAATGATAGTTTAGTATCCTTGGTAGATCGGGACTTTATTTTACTATTAAGCACTAAAAATTAAACTCGTTGTTTGATATGAATCATTAAATAAACCTCTACACGAAACATTAAAATATGGAAAGGGATAGGAGAAATATGATATTTGATATTTCTCAGAATTGAACATCGTTGTTTCGTCTACTCATTAGTCTAACAAAATGAATTAAACTTTAATTATAGCAATTAGGTGATTATATCATTAAGTTTCAAGTTTTTAACCAAGCCTCCAAGTGAACGTACACGGCTTAATCTCAAGTCCAAGTAGAATAATTAACGTAGAATATGACTCCTCGAGTTTTACTAATCACATGTCAATTTAAGGTGTGATTAATAAACAGTCAGCAGGTACGAGGTGACGACAAGAAATCGCAAACAACAATTCTACGAACTATCCCAACTCTGCTCGTGAAAATATTCTGAAAAATTAATTATCAGATGCAAGTTTCAATTCACTATAATACCTGAATAATTTATTCTGTCTGCATATTGTATGAAATTATGCTTAAATGTGGCAACAGCGCCACCTGAGGGGTTGACATTGGCTTCTCCACTGGGTTTTGCTCATACTTTACTAAATCACAGAAATAAAAAGCCACTTGACTTAGATTTCTATTCAATTTTAAGTGTCATATAAATATTATATATATATTGTTTCAAATATAAATGAAATTAATAAAGTGATTTAATGTTCTTGACATAAGCATTTGCGGTGATAAGCATTTGCGGTGATGGCTAACTGTCTCTTATTATATTTTAGGAATTACAGGTTAACTCACACATTTGATTTGAAAAGTCGTATAATTTGGATAATCACGTGGTTCTAACTTCTAACAAATAAATATTATGATATTATTTATTTATGTTCACAATATTGTCTTTTTGTAACAATTATAGATCATTTCAAAATCACCTACCAAAATTGATCCTCTAATTATATATTAGCTAGAGAGAGGTGGCGCCGACTATGAACACAATACTATAGTTTATTAACAAACGGATTATAATATATAATGCAAATATTATTTTAAACTCTAAATTAATATTTATTTAAACCACCAACTATTAATATTGTGTAAAAAATATTTCACATTTAATTTCTAACCCCATAAATCTTGATTTGACTCACGGAATGCCACATGATTCCATGCATTCAAGTTACTACTTAATTAAAGAGCAAATATACAACGGAATTCCATATGGTTCCGGCGAGCCACAATAAGATTTCGAGGATTAAAAATGGAAGTAAGACATTTTTTATACAATATTGATAGTTAGTGCTTTACACACAAAACATAACTCTCATTAATCTGCGTACCAAAGAGCCAAGAATAGTATATATAACATTCAAATTGTATATGAGACTATATATAACATTCAAATTGTATATGAGACAAACGAAACAACCGGATTTTGGCAGGTAGCAAGCGGTACCAACTAATACGCACATTCTTGTTAAGTTAGAATTGAACATCTTTGTTTCGTCTACTCATTAGTTAGACCAAAAGAATAAACTTTTATAGCAATTAGGTGATTATCTCGTTAAGTTTCAGCCAAGCCTCCAAGTGAACAGCACGACTTAATCTCCTATTATTAACCCGCATCATTTAAACATTAACACGCCCGGGTTCTTGGATCCCGTTCACCTAATTTATCCAATATTTATCTATTAAATTCAGTCATTTAATGCTATTTATTTTTAAAATATAAGCTATTATAATATAATACACTGTAATTATTTATCACCAAAAATTGAAGCTTAAAATATTATACCCTAGTTATAGATAATTAACCCTTGTAATCTATTATTAACTTCAAAAATTAAATTTAAATGCTAAAAATCATTATATATTATAATTGGGTATAATAAATTCTAATTAAAATACAAAGAATAAAACAGAAGATAATATTTTTTAAAGTTTAAAATTGAAACAGGGATGAAACATCAAAAACTAGGACATGTGATCCCAAATCCCTTGGATAAGCCTTGATTTCACCCAGCGCATCTTATTAGATGCAAGCCCAGTAACGTAGAATATGACATGTCAAGTTTTATTAATCACATGTTAATTCCACGAACTACCCCAAATTTTTTATTTATGGTGTGATTAATTAAAGGTTACGAGGTCAAGACGGGATGAAATTGTAAAAAAACTCCCCGAAATCCCAACTCTACTCGTGGAAATATTCTGAAAATTGTGATTATCTGATGCAAGTTGCAAATCAATATTAGGCCTGAATAATTCATTCTGACTGTATTGTATTAAATTATAAACGTGGCAACGGAGCCAGCTGAGGGGTTGACATTGGCTTCTCCACTGAGTTTTGCTCATACCTTACTAAATTACTCAAGAAAAAATAATTAAACAAAAATACCACTTGAGTTAGATTTCTATTCAATCTAAGTGTCATATGGATATTATATATTGTTTTAAATATAAAAAAATATTTTAATACTGATGAATGCACATGGTAAATGAAGATAATGCATGTGCTTGGAGCTTATAAGAACATTACAAAGTTGAGTTCTATATAAAAAAAATATTTTATTATGTCATAAACGAAATTAATATAGTGATATAAGGTTCTTGACATAAGCATTTGCGGTGATGGGGAATTATATGTTTTAATATTTTAGGAATCAATTATAAGTAACTTAAAAATTGATTTGAAAAGTCGTATATATTGGATAATCACATGGTTCTAACTTCTAACAACTAATGCGATATTAATTTTAAAACTTTTGGGGTTCAATCATTGAATCTTTTACTACTCGAGATTGTTATATAAGTCCTGGCTGTTAATCTTGATTTATTCAATCAACTTAAGTAGTAGCCTGCATCAGGTGGTGGTTGACCAAAAATGGCTGTCAATATTGCTCGATACTTGATTCTTATTGTCTTGTTGATCAGCATAGCTGACGGCCGGATTCTGAGCCTGAATCCCTCCAATGATGACTTGATCTCGGATGGAATCAACGAACGAGATTCGTCTGTCACAACGAATCTCAGCAGCTGCCGTCACCAGTATGGTTTCCTGCCGTGCGCAGAAAATGCCGCCGGTTACATTTTCCTCATAGTGGTGTACCAAGTGTTCCTAATCGTCGGAGACAAGCTGATTGGCAGCGGAAGCGATGTGGTCTTTTATGTCACCGGCCCCAAAATTGGCGGTATTATATTTCGTATTATGAGAGCTCTGCCGTCGATGATGCTCATGATCAGTAAGCTTTTTTCTCATCAAATTTGTTCAAAATTTTCTAAAAACTAAGTAGAAATTTCCTTTGATTTTGGAAATGTGTTTGTGGATGTAGTCTCTGGAGTATTAAGCGATAAGCAGAATGCTCAATCTCAAGTCTCAGTTGTTGTCGGTGTTTATGCTGGAATCACCGTCTTTAGCCTTACAGTTCAGTGGTTTATGACTATGCTATCTGTTAGCAAATCACTGAAGGAGGAAGCAGACGAGCATGAACACGAAGAAACCTCGGGCTCAATAAATTGTTTTCCGACGAAACAAAATTTCAGGATCTTAATAGGTTGATTTGGCAACTGATGAGAAATAAATAAATTCCCATATAAATTAAAATGAAGTTTTCGCTGACATTTTTTTTGCGTTTGCTGCAGAGAATGGCGTAGAAGTTGACAAAGATACTTGTAAAACTGCTAAGATCATGCTGATATCTTTGATTCCTTACGTCGTTTTGCAGCTGGTTTATGCCTTCGAGACCTCCTCTGGGAAGCGTATCATAACTTTGATAGCTCCTATCGTCTCATCCTCGTCTCTGATCTCATATTTCGTTTATCAGGTTGATTAATCCAGATTAAGAGCTAATTAACATCAACTCTAACGTGATCAAGCAGCTAATACGGTACATACCTTTGTTGTTTCTTCAGATTCGGAATCCTTGGATGCAGAAGAGAACCTTCGACTATTCAAAGTTCGACACTGTGGAGAGAGGATTAATACAGGCTGTGGAACGCCTCGGGAAACTCGTGAAGGAAGACGGAACACCCAACACTGCTCTCATCGAAAGGTAAATAGTATATGGTGTGTGATGATTAATTGTTTGGCCTTTCCAATTCTTATATTGGATTAAACAATGGTTGACTTCGTGCGATCATTACTTGTGCAGTTTCTTCCACAAAGAGGATAAGGATGATGACCGGTGTATAGCAGCGGAGGAGTTAAAGAAAATGGTGAGCGAAGTGTTTAAGGCTGGGAAGGCGGATATTGATCAGAACGACGTCTTGAATAAACTCGACAGCAGCGGAGATGGGAAAATCACTGAGAAAGAATTCGTCAATGGATTCAAACAATGGATTCATGAAGCTTACCAATCAGCTTCTAATGATGATAGCAGTGCAACAGAAATGTATGAGAAGGTAAGCAGATTTTCTTAGAAACAACTCTTCAGATATGGGAAATTGAGCATTAATTAGTAGTTAGGATTTAATTAACAGATCTTTTTCTTTCTTTCTTTCTGATTCGTTTGGATTTGGGCAGTTGGTCCGGCTTATGAAAAATAAGAATGAAAACAATTTCTCCAACATAGACAAAATAATGTCGAAGTTTTTAAAGCAAGCTGAAGGGAAACTGATGAAGTCCGAAGCACTAATCACAGAAAATGGGGAGCCAAATGAGGATCGCATTCAGCGGTAAACTTATTCCCCTGTTTACTTCCAACTCAACTGATTCAATTCATTGTATTGCAGAAACTTGTATACTGATGCCGTTTTCTGTTATCGCAGTCTCTTCAGGGAATTCGATACTAATAGAGACGGATCCCTAACAGCAACAGAATTAAAGCAACTGATAGGTAAAGTCAAATTCGGAACGCATAAAATGAAAGTCGAAGATGTGATAAAGGAGATGTTTAGCGTCTTTGATAAGAATGACGACAAAGCAATTGATCAGGAAGAGTTTGTGAAGGGAGTGCAAGAGTATCTGGACAAGGCCCTGGAAGCTGTGAAAAAATCAGAAAGGCCTAGAGCTGTTGAAGAATTCTACAAGGTAATTAAGCTGCCTGATTTTCAGTAGAATGGTTGATGTTTCAGAACTGAAAAGTCTTCAACTTGCAGTGTGTGTGGGAAGAAAAAGTGTATAGCAGGAATGATGTGTTGAAATCTGTATCCCGCGTGGTACTAGGCATAGCTATGCTAACCTTCCTGGCAGGACCTCTGATGGGAACCATTCTGGACTTATCAAATGCCATGAATTTCCCTTCCTTCGTCATCTCCTTCGTCGCCATACCGTTAGCCATGAATGGCCGGGCGGCAGTAGAAGCAGTCCTCCTCCCTTCTATTAGAAAGAAAAAGTCTTCTTTGACATTTTCAGAGGTCTCTCCGTCTCTCACACACATTACTCTTTAATATGCAATGTGAATTGTGTAGGTATATATCTAACAAGATTATGTGTATAACAGATATACGGTGGAGTGATAATGAACAACCTGGCGGGATTGACGACTTTGTTGGCGATTGTATATGCAAAAGACTTGACATGGGATTTTTCTGCAGAAGTGCTTACGATTATGGTTGTGTGCGCCATAGTCGGAACGCATGCATTCTTGAGCATAACATACCATTTGTGGACATGCATACCAGCATTACTACTCTATCCTTTTTCCTTGGGATTGTTTTATTTTTGCCAGGTTTTTCTTAGTTGGAATTAACAGCTCTATCAGTTTTTCATTTAACTAAGCACTCGTTTCTTGTGCTATTTAGTTTAATGAAAAACAAAAGTTACGACACATGTATGTCTGGTTTTATATTGTATCCATTTTAATTAAATTTAAATTGAAATTAATAAATTCTCATTGGGAATTGATTAATTCTAATTAAATTTACTATATATCTAGATGGCACACAAATTTTTATCTAAAATTATAATCAGTGGTCGTGCTTTAAAACCAAGATGTGTCGCAGCTTGCACATGCATATTATTATTCCAACAGAAAATTAAAAATTCAAACTCAACAGCGAACTCAAATTCATGCACTTATCACCAATCAACCTCATGATTGGTTAACACAACTGTCTGCCTTTTTTTTAAGGATCATTCAAAGTGTACTTAAATAGAAGAAATCTACCACCGTACCAAGCGGGAACAAGAAATCCTAGTTGACATTTTTAAATGTTTAAATTAATAAAGAAAAAAAACAAATCTTGCAAATAATGATTGTGTATGCGGAATCTGCCAGATATATTCTATATGACTGTATATGTAGAATCTCACCTCCAACATATCGACTCTGTCATATATATTCCATCGAGTTCTCATCGTGGGATTTGCTATATTTTAAATAAATTAATATTTGGGCTCGGGCCCAAATATATTGTGTATACTATTTCATATTAAAACCCGAAATGCATGAGTTGTCAAAATAAATTAATGCACTTATCAATAATTAACCTCACGGATTGCTTTACACAAATGTTTAACTTGTCTTAGTCTCTTAATATGCCAAAAGGGTGTAAAATTTCTTCTTTTTTAAAGTACTTTGATAAAAACATCTTCCACTATCAAGTGGGTAACAAAAAGTCTAAGCTGACAAAATTTTTATTTAAAAGTTCAGTAATTCGATGAGGTATAATTAAGAAAGAAAAAGTAGAACGTGTAAACAATGCATAAAGGTATTCAACTTAGAGACTGCCATGATCTTCTCTGCTGGATCTTGCCCTGCTTCTTTATAATGAAAACAATGCTGATGGATGTAGGGATGTCAACAAGCGGTTTTCTGGGACTGAACCAGGTAATTTAGTATTGGTTACGGTTGCGAACCGCCCAAGAATACTAACCGGACCGGATCCGGACCATCAAATTATGGATCCGGACCGGGTATTGCCCATTTCTAACCGGTTACCCACCGGGTCTTATTCCAATTAATCCTAAATTCCCAATTCTTCTCTCAAACCTCTACTTTCTTCCTCACAAATTCAACGACTACGTCTCCTCCGGTGGCTCGTCGTTCTTCGTCGCCCTCCTCAAATGTTCATCGTTCGTCGTGTTGCATCACAAAAACTATTGGACACTAATTTCATAATGTGTCGTTTTTTTGAATGATAAAAACAGAAGTGATATTGTGACGTTCTACGCATTGAGAATATTGCAATCGCATATTAGTTGTCCAAAATGAATTGAACGTTTTAAATAAAAAAATAAGGAAATATTTGAAATCTAATAACAAATGTTCATGTATCAAGAAGATTGCCCAGATTACGAGTAAGCGTTTTATTTTCCTGATTTGTATTTTAAAATGATAATTTATTAATAAAAATACCATAAGCAAGACGTTACTCTTAATCTTGTAAATATTTTGAAGATTTTACTAAAAGCTAGTAATCCATTAAAGTATCAAAAGAAATATAAATCCATTGGGCATAGATCTATGCTTTCGGTAATAATCTTGATTTTGATATATATAATATAAATAATGATAAAAAATATGAATGACTTTGTATGAAAAGTATATCTTGATCTTACAATTAATCACGTTATTCATTAAGCCATATAGTAGATAAAGATTGAATTTATTTGTATTTTTTTTGAAAATTTGCGGATGTTTTTAATATTGCGAATTTAGTCAAAAATGTTGAGTTATAGGTAATAAAAATGCAAAATAAAATGATATGACAAACATACAGTACAATGATGGATCAAGCAAAAAATAAGCACAATTTGGCTAGAGCTTATTTTTTTGGTTTGATTTAACATGTAATGTTTGTCAACTAGAGAGGCTCAAGCAAACCACCAACAACAATGGCTTGGCGCACCGCTTCCAGTCTCCAAAATGATTTTAAAAAATTAGTGGAAATTGGTACACCGCCAATGTAAAATGCTCTTACAGAAAAAGTAGATATGTAATGCTTAAGTTAAAAATTTTGAAAAAAAAAAAAAAAAAACTGCGTAGGGTCGGACTGGAACCGGACAAAACGGGTCGGGTCTTGACCGGTCCGGTCCAAGTGGTTATGGAACCGAACCGAACCGTTGTTTTAAAATTTGATGAAACTTTGGCGGTTCGGATCGGCCCAGGGAAAGATCAGCCGTTGACATCCCTAGATGGATGGTATTTAAGTTGGTATATTCTTGGATACAGAAAAAAAAAAAAAAAAAAAGCCAAAATATTCAAGAATTCACATGTAACAACCAACGTAATTAATATTTTGATTTGCGGTGATGGCTAACTGTCTCCTATTATATTTTAGGAATTAATATAGTTATTTGCGGTGATGGCTAACTGTCTCCTATTATATTTTAGGAATTACAAGTTAACTTACAAAATTGATTTGAAAAGTCGTATATTTTGGATAATCACGTGGTTCTAACTTCTAACAACTAATGGATTGGCTTATTTTATGATATTATTTATTTATGTTTACAATATTGACTTTTTTGTAACAATAATAGCTCATATCAAAATCACCGATGAAAATTGATCCCTCTAATTATATATTATTATTAACTAGAGAGAGATGGCGGCTATGAACACAATAGTATAGTTTAATGATAAATGGATTATACTATGTAAGGTAAATATTATTTTAATCTCAAAATTATATATGAAATTTTTTTGAACTATTGAAAATATTTATTTAACCGCCAATTTTCAATATTATATTAAGAATGTCTAGCATCTAATTTTCTACCCCTTAAATCTTGACATGACTCGTCGAATGTCATGTAATTCTATGCATTTAGGTTATTTCTTAATTAAATAGTGAAAATACAATGTACTTCCACGTGACTCCGTTGAGCCACAACAAGATTTGGATGATTAAAAATGAACGTGAAATATTTTTAATACAATACTGATAATTAGTGATTTAAATAAATATTTATAATAGTCCATGATAGTTTTGATATAGCGAATATAATTTGAATTTAAAACAATATTTACCCTAATGTATAATACTCTCTCTGTCCTATTTAAAGTGTCTTATTTTTTTTTGGACACTGATAGTTATGTGAAAGCGTAAAATAATTAAAGTGATAAAAGTGGATATGATCCATACTTTTGAAAGGATGATTATTTTTAAAAGATAATAAAATATTTGTAATGAGACAATTCAAAAAAGAAAAATTGGATATTTTAAGTGGGAGTGAGTGAATATATAAATTGTATATTAGACAAACCAAACAACCGGATTTTGGCAGCTAGCAAGCGGTGCCAATTAATATGCGGAATTGACATACTTTGTTTCGTCCAGTCATTAGTCAAACCAAAAGAATCAATTTTTATAGCAATTAGGTGATTATCTCGTTAAGTTTCAGCCAAGACTCCAAGTGAACTACACGACTTAATCTCCTATTATGAACCCGCATCATTTATAAAGTAATATCTTTTTAGATTTTATTGAACTCTTTCGATCCTCATTTAACACGCCCCGGGTTCTTGGATCCGGTTCACATAATTTGTCTAATATTTATGTGTCACATCCATGTTCCACTATTAAATTCAATATTTTAATATTATTTATTTTAAAAATAAAAATTATTATAATATAATATACCGTTATGATTTATAATTAAAAATTAAAGCTTAAAAAAGTATACCCTAGTTATAGATAATTAACCCTTGCAATCTATTATTAACCTAAAAAATTAAATTTAAATACAAAGAATAAAACTGAAGATAAAAATAGAAACAAACTAAAACACGGATGAAACATAAAAAACTAGGACATGTGATCCTAAGCCCTGATTTGACCCAGCGCATCTTATTAGATTTAAGCCCAATAACGTAGAATATGACATGTCAAGTTTTATTAATCACATGTCAATTCCACGAACTACCCCGAAGTTTTTATTTAGGAGTGATTAATTAAAGATCAGCAGTTACGAGGTCAAGACAGGATGAAATTGTTAAAAAGACGGAGATTTCACAAGCTACAGCTACAGAGGTAGCAACATCTAAGCAAGTATCTGGATCAGTTGGCTTCGTCGACTCAACAATTGAAGTAGTTGATCTTGAACCAATTGTTCATCAGTTGTCCCATTACCAGGTAAAGTCTCTTGGATCAATAGCATTGGATCTGAAATGTGGTCATTTCACTTAGGGATATCAACGGGTGGGTTTTACCGGGATCTATTCAGAACCGTTCAAAACCCATTAAATTTTAAAGCAGCGGTTCTGATTTCGATTCCGGTTTCAGACCCGTTTTAGATCGGGACCGTTTAGATCCATAGTTTGATGGTCCGGTCTGGTCCGGATCCGATTTCGGTTCCAGAACCAAAATAAATACTTATTTATTGATTTTGGTCTGAATAAAACCCGTCTATTGACAAACCTAAGTTTAAATAGGTTTGTCAATGAGCCATTTTTATCAATTATCGATCCGAAATCACTCATAACCCATTAAATTATAAAACAACAGTTTCGGTTTCATTCTAGTTCTGGTCTGGTTCTAGTTCTAGACACGCTCAAATCCGGGCCGTTTAAAACTCATAGTTGATGGTCCGAGTCCGATCCGGATCCAGTATGGGTAGGTTCCAGAACTAAAACAAGAACAATTACTTATTTATTGGTTCTGGTCAGGGTAAAACCAACCCAACATCCCTAATTTCACTGTAGCCCATTGATCTACAATAGATAAAGACTCTTCGACTGAGACATTGCTTTTCTTCACAAAATATACCAACTCTGTTCGTGAAAATATTCGTAAATTTTAATTATCTGATGCAAGTTACAAATCAATATTACGCCTGAATAATTCATTCTGGCTGTAATGTATTAAATTATAATTGCTTAAACGTTGCAACGACGCCGGTTGAGGGTTGACACTGGCTTCTCCACTGAGTTTTGCTCGTACCTTACTAAATTACTCAAGAAAAAAGAAATAAAACAAAAATGCCACTTGAGTTAGATTTCTATTCAATCTAAGTGTCATATGGATATTAAATATTGTTTTAACTATAAAAAATCTTTTAATATTAATGAATGCACATGGTGAATGAAGATAATGTATGTGCTTGGAGCTTATAAGAACATTACAAAGTCGAGTTCTATATAAAAAATTCTTTTATTATGTCATAAATGAAATATAGTGATGTAAGGTTCTTGACATATATAAGCATTTGCGGTGATGGCGAATTGTATGTTTCAATATTTTGGGAATCAATTATAAGTAACTAGAAAATTGATTTGAAAAGTCGTATATATTGGATAATTGGATAATCACATGGTTCTAACTTCTAACAACTAATGCGATATTAATTTTAAAATTTTTGGGGTTCAATCATTGAATCTTTTACTACACGAGATTGTTATATAAGTCCTAGCTGTTAATCTTGATTTATTCAATCAACTTAAATAGCCCTGCATCAGGTGGTGGTTACCAAAAATGGCTGCCAATATTGCTCGATACTTGATTCTTATTGTCTTGCTGATCAACATAGCTGACGGCCGGATTCTGAGTCTGAATCCCTTCGATGATGACTTGATCTCGGATGGAATCAACGACCGAGATTCGTCTGTCACAACGAATCTCAGCAGCTGCCGTCACCAGTATGGTTTCCTGCCGTGCGCAGAAAATGCCGCCGGTTACATTTTCCTCATAGTGGTGTACCAAGTGCTCCTAATCGTCGGAGACAAGCTGATTGGCAGCGGAAGCGATGTGGTCTTTTATGTCACCGGCCACAAAATTGGCGGTATTATATTTCGTATTATGAGAGCTCTGCCGTCGATGATGCTCATGATCAGTAAGCTTCTTTCTCATCAAATTTGATCAAAATTTTCTAAAAATTAAGTAGATTTTTCCTTTGATTTTGGAAATGTGTTTGTGGATGTAGTTTCTGGAGTATTAAGTGATAAGCAGAATGCTCAATCTCAAGTCTCAGTTGTTGTCGGTGTTTATGCTGGAATCACCGTCTTTAGCCTTACAGTTCAGTGGTTTATGACTATGCTATCTGTTAGCAAATCACTGAAGAAGGAAGCAGACGAGCATGAACACGAAGAAACCTCGGGCTCAATAAATTGTTTTCCGACGAAACAAAATTTCGGAATCTTAATAGGTTGATTTGGCAACTGATGAGAAATAAATAAATTCACAAATAAATTAAAATGAAGTTTTCGCTGACATTTTTTTTGCGTTTGCTGCAGAGAATGGCGTAGAAGTTGACGACTATACTTGTAGAACTGTTAAGATCATGCTGACATCTTTGATTCATTGTATAGCAGAAACTTGTATACTGATGCCGTTTTCTGTTGTCGCAGTCTCTTCAGTGTTAGGATCATGTCGAAAAACGCAGCGGAAATTAAAATTTTTCGAACCAATAAATAAAATATCAATTATTTCATTTCAACAATATTGACGACTTCACGTTAACACGATGTAAGGTAAGAATGATCGAATCATTGCATACCTTTTCGCACTCCATTTGATGTAGAGATTAGAAGTAATCAATTGCTCGTTCTCCAAACTCGTAGGGATCCAAACGTCTCCCCTCTATTAAGTCCACACTTGATAGAACGAATCAAATGCACAATTTTTCGCTAGTAAAATTGAACACACTCTTGAGTTGAAAAATCAAAAAGAAAAAGAAGAATTGTTAAAAACTAAGAAAGAAGATTCACGTCACTTTTCATATAAGGAATAGAAAACCATCCTTATTAAAGTATGAGAAACGTTTCTTATTAATAATCATTGATACCATATCAATGATAATTAATCCTCATAATTAAGAAATCAATTCCCACTTTCTTTTATCAATGTGATTTATTATAAAGTAAATTTCTTCTTATTCTTCTCTTTATCTGGTCTGTATATGGATTACTTTTTATCCGAATATAGTTATATATATCTATATATATATATACATAAATCTGATTTTTTTAGATTCAAAATTAATCGAATTAATTTTATATCTATTTAAATTAATCTAATTAATTTAATATAGAATTAGAATTGTTAATCCAATTATATTCAACTAAATAAATTTAATTGAATATCTAATTTAACATGTTAAATTAGAACAAGTCTCAATTAATTAATCACCATTAATTAATCGGATTCAACTATTGAATCAATTCAATTGACACGTTCTAGCTTTTTGTATGTGACCATTTTAGGTTCACAACTAGCACTAGTAATAGGCTTGTAACAAATTACAACTTAAACAAATAATATTTATTCAATTAATTTATCCAATAAATTAATTTGCTTAAAATTAACTCTTTAATTTCAAGAACCTATAAACCATGAGAACATCTAGCAAGTAGCATGGCCACCTAGTACTAGGTGAAATAGCGAGTAAACCTATTTTGAATATGAATCGTCATACATGTACGATCCTTCTATTATCTAATCCCCAAATTAGATATTGAGTACGGAATTAAATCGAAAACTCAAAACAATCTAATAGTTACATTTTCATTCAAATTCAATAACTCTTTAATGAATCATTATTCATTATGCCTTGGCCAATGTCTTCGAGTTATGAACAATGAAAATTGTAGGAGATTCTCTTGTCTTAAACAAGTAATAGATTCTTTATCGACCACGCATTAATCTCCATATTTATTCATATCGCATCCAACATAAACTCTTTAACGATTGTCCAGCAATCAGAGAATATATCAAAATGAAATAGAACTCATACAAGATTATTATGGTGTCTCAAGTCAAATGACTAATCATGTACTATCATATATTAGAAATTCTTATTTCGATAAAATAAATTCCATATAAGAATTTCTAGCGATTCAGTTCAGTGTACTTGTTCTCTAACAATCACCCACGTATATATATACTTACGTCAACTACGTCAATATTGATGAAACACAATATTCTCATCTTATGAGTGTGTATCATACGTGCGAGTTATCTCCAACAATTCAATGTCCTATCTTGAATAGTCATTTAACTCGGAACTAATTTTAAGACCAAAGCTTCAAAGACATATTTCATAATCACCATCATATGCATGACCATATCTTATAACTTATCATGGTCTAAGGACTTTATCTAAAGTATATAAATTATTAATAACAAATACAATAGATAAATAAATGTCTTTATTAATATAAATTCTAAGAAGATTGAATTTACAAATTCATTAAAAAGTAAAAACGATCAATCTAATTGGTGCGCTGGGTGTAACTCTTTCATTTAGGGAATTCGATACTAATCAAGACGGATCCCTAACAGCAACAGAATTAAAGCAATTAAAATGAAAGTCGAAGATGTGATAAAGGAGATGTTTAGCGTCTTTGATAAGAATGACGACAAAGCAATTGATCAGGAAGAGTTTGTGAAGGGAGTGCAAGAGTATCTGGACAAGGCCATGAAAGCTGTGAGTAAATCAGAAAGGCCTAAAGCTGTTGAAGAATTCTACAAGGTAATTAAGCTGCCTGATTTTCAGTAGAATGGTTGATGTTTCAGAACTGAAAAGTCTTCAACTTGCAGTGTGTGTGGGAAGAAAAAGTGTATATCAGGAATGATGTGTTGAAATCTGTATCCCGCGTGGTACTAGGCATAGCTATGCTAACCTTCCTGGCAGGACCTCTGATGGGAACGATGGGATATGGCCCAACCGACTAGGCCCACTAACAGGCCCAAACGAGCTGGGCCTAACGTTGGTAGCGGGCCCACGCGGTTGAGCCCAAGGCGAGCCCTAATCAGCGCCAAAACCCTAGCCCCCAGAACCGCCACCCTCGGCCAATGGAGAAGACGCCCCAGAACCAAGGTCAGGCGCCACCCTCCACGTGGCGCACGTAAGGCGAAAGGTCCCTGCTCCGGCCAATGGAGGGCACGCCAGAGGAAGAGTCACGTCTCGACCAATGGAGAGGTTGAGCACGCCTTCAGTTGCAGGCTCGGAGTTGTATAAATAGAAGGAAAACTGACATTAGAAGGGTTGACAACTTATCGAATACTAAGAGCTTGTAACTACACTGCATTATAGTGAAAGTATTGAGGAAACACTCCTCCGTGGACGTAGATCTCATTAACGATCGAACCACGTAAAAGCCTTGGTGTTCTTTATTGCTTTTCATAAATCTCGCAAACTCACTTAACCAGTTTTATCATTGGCGCCGTCTGTGGGAACCCTAAACAAGAAAGCTTCGTTTCCCTCTACAACTTAAATGGCAAGAACACGCACAACCGCCGCCCACGCCGGCAACAACCGTCTTGAGGACGACCGGCGGTCACTCAACGTCGCGGGGAAGGAGATCGCGAGGCGCAAGAGCGCTCACACTCACGAGGCAACATGGAAAATGTCTCCATACACCCTCGGACCGCCGCCCCAACGTAGGGAAGGCGCCGACCTCAGCGAGGACGAGCAAACAGCTCATTCGTCCCACGAGGTCCTTGGCCGAGCTGTGACCGAGTTCCTCAACGCCAATCTTGGCCAATTCAAAGCTTCTCAACGGAGGGCCAAGGCGGGCCCTCAGGCCCCCGGATGAACACCACGGCCGCGAGGCCGCCCCTCCGGCAACCGGCGGCCACCTCGGCGTGATAGCCGAGAACGCGCATCACGCCCGGGCGTGCGGAGCCGCCTCCGCGGCCGAGCCGCGCCCTCGTTCGCGGAGCCGCTCACCGCGACGGCGGCCACCACCGATCGCCCCCGCCATTCGCGGGCCGCTCTCCACCTCGTCATGCCGACCGTAGAGCCGAGCAAAGCAGAGGAGGAAGAAAAGCGGTCGAACTCCCCGGAGGGGCGATGGCGTCGCTATCGATCCCCACCCTCCGAAAGAGATGGCAGCGATCTCCGGGGTTCGACCGGTGAGGAGAATCATCTCCCTTTCTCGTGGAGATTCTAGACACGCCCGCCTTGCCGTGATGCAGGCACCCAATATAGCGACCTACGATGGCACGGGAGACCCTCCGACTTCCTTTTCGCCACGCTACCAACATGGCGAATCGAGGAATGGAAGATTTTCACATGTGCAAAATCTTCCCGAGGTCTTGATCTCCAACGCACGACGATTTGGTTCACTCGCTCGCTGAGCAAGATACTGCGCTTCCGGGACCTTATGGATCGATTCAAATGGCGCTTCTATCGAAGATGCCACCCCGTGACCTTCCTCCGACACGCTCACAATCCGCCGAGGTGGGGCGAGGCGATGTCAAACTTAGTCTCGAGGTTCATCAAAGAGTCGCTCAAAATTGACGACAAGAACGACCTCTACATCATCAGCGCGTTCAAAATGGGATCCGACCGGTGCGCGAACAAAGAAATTACAGGAGAAACCAAAGGCGGCAAGTAAGCTTTGGAACACGGTGGACAACTTCGTCGAGGAGGCAGTCGGACCGGAAGAAGCGGGAGATCCGGGACGGCGAAGTCCGAGAGAAAAAGCCGGATGGCCGGGTCGGCGATGATCGTGGCGCCTTGACGAGAATCAAAAGAGGACCATCGAGTCAGGCTCGGACCTCGGCCCAACCACGAGGCGGGCGTCTCCACCGCTCAAATCAAGGCGGAAATATTGAGCTCCACGCCGAGCTCTTCCCAAGCCCGCCACATGAAAGGAGGATCGAAGAGGTCCACGAGGCAGTATTGTGACTATCACCAAGGTATGGTCATGATACCGAGGATTGCGAAACTTGGGCTCGCGGATCGACGAGCTCGTTAAAGGTGGAGCCCTCGAAATACCTCGGCGGTGGGCCGAGAAAGCGAAGCCGAAGGAATGGGCGACAACAACTGCGGGCCGACCCCAACGATGACCCAACCCGAAGACGACGAGGACGAAGGTCCCAACGCTATGGAGAAGGTCTATGTTGTTACCGGACTGGCCCTCGGGACGACGAGGTCGTCCCTGAAGAACGATGCCCGGGCCGAGGCCAAGAGCGAAGAACAAGCGACTCCGGGATGGTGAGAACATAACGTTCTCCAAAGAGGACCCCGTGCCCAAGATCATGCCGCACCAGGACGCCATCACCATACAGGCCGTGGTGGGCAACAAAAACGTCCACCGGGTCTATATCGACATCGGAGCCTCCGTCAGCATCATCTTCCAGAGCTGTCTGGATAAGCTTGAGGTCGGAGGTATTCAGGTACTTCCCGCGCCCTCCCAGTTGCGGAGCTTCACTCAAGAGGCAGTCCAGCCCGAGGGGGTCATTACCCTTCCGGTCACGGTAGGACGAGCTCCTAGATCGGTCACCAAGGCCATCCGATTCTTCGGTCCGAGCTCCTCTCCGCACAACATCATCACAGGGGAGATTGGTACATGACGCCACCAAGGCCGTCTGTTCGGTCTACCACCTCACCGTCGAGATTCCCACCCGGTGGGAGTGCTTGCATCGGGGACCAAGCGGCGGCAAAAGAATGCTACGACTCTCAACCCAAGATGCGGCCTCACCCGGGCATAGCAATTACCGAGGCCTCGGAGACCGACACCCGGGATGACTGACCGAGGGCCTCCAACTATCTGACGGCGATCCTCGAGGTCGTCAGTCGGCACCGAGGCCCGGTGACGTCCGCGGCATGTCATACAACCACGAGAGAATATAGGGACGTGTTTGCACGGTCCCGCTCGATATGACCGGAGTGTCGCCGAGCTCATAACTCACCGCCTCAACATCGACCCGGCTACCAAGCCGGTCCGTGAAGAAAAGGATATTCGCGCGGGCGCGACCGGTCGTAAGGGACGGTGACTCAACTTCGAAGGCCAAGATCTTGTTCGGTCGAATACCCGACACGGATGGCTAATCGATCGTGGTCCAAAGCCGAGGAGGAGGGTGGCGCGTGTGCGTCGATTATACCGACCTCGACAAACCGCCCAAAGATTGCTACCCTCCCCGACATCGACGAAGGTGGAGGCATTGGTGGGCCACGAGATGTTGACTTCACGGATCTATACAAAGGATACCACCAAATCTCGATGAGCCGGAGGACGCGAAGACCACATTCATCACCGACTTGGCGTCTTCGGCGTCATCGAAAGATGCCTTTCGGCCTCAAGAACGCCGGGCTACTTACCGGAGGATGGTGGATGCAACATTCAAAGACCACATCGGGAGATCGTCGAGGTCTCGTCGATGACATCGTAGTCAAAGTCGAAAGCGGAGAGCGTGCCGATGACCTCGGACTATCCTCCAACTCCTCAGGTCGGCCAACCTCAAACTCAACCCCCAGAAATGTACATTTATGGTGAAGACCGGAAAGTTCTTGGGATCTTTGGGTTTCTCGGGAGGGCTCAAGGCCAATCCCACCAAGGTGAAGCGGTGCTCGACATGTAGGTGCGAGGACCATCCGTGAGATCCACAAACTCACCGGGTGCTAGCCGCCTCAGCATTCTGTCTCGAGCCGAGAAGCAGCTCCCCTTCTTCAAGTTCCTGAGGAGAGCTCCGGACTTCGCCTGGCAGGAAGAACACCGGCCGCCGCCAGCACGGTGAAGGAGTACCTTGCCGACCTGCCGACCCTATCCGCCCCGAAGCAAGGTGAATCCCTCTCTCTATATCTGGTCGCCTCGGACGAGGCCATCAGCAGTGATCTTGAGTGCGAGATGAGGTGGGACGATAACTCCCATCTATTTTATCACCGAGCTCTCAAAGGACAGGAGACAAGGTACACAGGCCTCGAAAAAGTAGCACTAGCCACAGTGAGCATGCGACGCCTCAGACCCTACTTCCAAGCTCACTCCGTCCGGTGCTAATCGACTTACCCTTAAGACAAGTCTTGTTAAAACACGAGTCATCCGGACGATAGCTAAGTGGGCCTGGAGCTCGGCGAGCACGACATCTCGTACTCACCCGGCCGGCCATAAAAGGCAAGCTCGCCGACTTCTGGTTGAGGCCAAATTCACCGAGGTAGGCTCGCGGCGAGGTAACTCCAGCTCCGCCCCCACGACGGAGGAAGCCGTCCTAGCACCACCGGATGGTTCTTTGGCGGATGTGCGTGGGCGGAGCCTCGTGCAAGACAGGCGTGAGGCGGGCATCCTCCTCCTCGGTCGAGATAAGCGAAGTCACCCACGCCTCCGGTTTACCTTCCCGACCACCAACAACGAGGTGGAGTCACGAGGCCCAATCTCGGACTCCGCCCGCCACGGCGAGGGTGGACAAGATCCAAATCTTGGCGATTCCAGTCGTGGTGAACGGTGTTAAGCAAATACGAGGACGAGGAGGACCGAATGAAACAATACATCGAGAAAGCAAAGGAGATCTTGACCTCGTTCGGTACTTCAGATCCACCGAATCCCAGGGAAAGCAATGAGGTGACATCCTCGACAAATTGGTGCGTCGTCAACAAGTCCACCGGTGGAGGAGGTCCATTCCGAAGCATCGCGAGTCCCAGCGTCGGCATCATCACCGAGATAGAGCCGAATTGGATGTCTCCAAGGCCTACACGGAACACGGCGACTACCTCAAGATCGGCTCGAAGCCAAAAGATGATGGCGAAATCGAAGTATCTCATGCGTGAGGCGGCTCTATCGGAAGTCTTACCTTCAACCCTCCCGAGGTGCCTCGGGCGAAGAAGCCGACTACGTGCTCAGCGAAATTCACCAGGGTCTTGTGGAAGCTACATCGGGTCGCGAGCTCTCTCAAAGAAGGCCGAGGTCGGGATATTCTTGGCCCACCGTGCAAGATCGGCCGAGCTCGTCAAGAAGTGCCCGAGTGCAGATTCACTCCACGGTCAGGCGCCTCGATCGATTTGAGCGGCTGCGAGTCCATGGCCTTTCATGCGGTGGGGATCGACATTGTTGGTCCGTTCGACCGAGCACCGGTCGGCCGATACTTAGTCGTAGCCATGACTACTTCACAAAATGGGTCAAGCCGAGCCACTTTCGAGCCTCACGGCGAAGGATTCGAGACCCGTGTGGAAAATATAGTCGCCACTTGGCATACCGCACATCACGGTCTCGGACAACGACGCGATTCGTCGACAAAACTTGGTGGTGCGAAGAGCTTGGATCGATCAACGCTTCACCTCGGTCGCACGCCGCATAGCGAATGGTCGGGACAGGGTGACGAACCGCATGATCGTACAAGGATTGAAGAAGAGGTCGGACCGAGCTAAAGCGTGGTGAAAATCTCCTCAAGTCCTCGGTCTCTGGGACCACACCTCGAGACGGCGGGGGAGACCCCTTTAGCACGATCTACGGTGCGAGGCCGTCATACCGGCTGAGATCGGCGCTGAGCCAGCGCACTCTTCACTTCGACCGGGCCGGGAGCGAGGAAGACCCGGGCCAACCTTGACGCCTCGAGGAGAAGGCGAGCTCACCTTCATAAACGAAGCCAATCTGAGGCCGTGTCGCGCGGTGCTACAACAAAGGGTCAAAGCCTCCGCGGCCCAAGTGGGCGGCCTCGTCTCTGAAATAATGAAGCCGATGAGTGCCGTCTTAACAAGTGGATCCAACATGGGAAGGCCCATACCGCGTTCTGAGGACCTCGGAAAAGGGGCTTACAAAGTGGCTCACTGTCAGGTGCACTTATCCCGAACTTGGCACATTACGCATTTAAGGAGGTATTTTACATAGCTTGATTTAAGGTCGACATCATGTTAGTCCCTTAATTGTTTTACCAAATGCGATGTTGATTACATGTTGATAAAACATCATTTTCTAATGAATATTTCACTGTCTCATACATATGTGAGCATCTGTTTGGATACACCACATTTAAACATTCACGAGGGGCGCTTACGAAGATGAAAATCCCACCAAGTAAGTGCAGCACAGATTACCCATTAAGTTGGACGTCTACATGCAAAAGCATACAAATTACCCATTAAGTTGGGCGTCACATGCAAAGCATCTGATTACCCATTAAGTTGGACGTCTACATGCACGCGACATCCAGACCGATCTCGCCGACTCATACCCCTTTATTTGGGAAGATATGCACTCCGGTACAAAGTCTAAATGCATTAACGACTATAAACCGAGTACTAAGCCATATTCAAGACAACCGGGCTTCAGAGCTCGTTTATACCCTTTATTTGGGAAAATATGCATACGTATCAAGTATAAATACATTTACGACCAAAGCGAAGTCCTAAGCTATGTTTATACCTCTCGAGGGAAAATATACACTTGAAACAGTCTAAATATATTTATATCTACATACAAAGTCCTACACTATACATAGTCTCATTCGGGATTCCGGGCTCCGCCTCGCCAGGACCTGCCAAAGCTGCACCAATTTTCTACAAAATCTCCAGGCCGACGGTGTATGCAGAGCGAACTCAGTGCCTTCAACCCAGTCGATAAGGCCGGAATCACCACGGCCTGCTCCCGAAGCGCTCGGCGCGGGCTCGGAGGCAGCCCGGACGGAAGCATCGACTGTGGTCGCCTTCACTCACGGGACACTTGAAGTGGCACGGCGCCAATCTGAGCATTCAGGGGTGGGGATCCACCGAGGTCACACGACCCCCCGACCGGACACGGGCGGGAGTACGACCTCGCCCCACCCGCCGCTTCTTCCCGTCGACACAGGTCCCGGTCGCCGTCCGCTCCGCAGGATTGCCTCAATGATCTGCCCCGTCGGACCCATCAATCGGAGCACTTCGGCATGATCGGAGTAGCCGCCCTCCTCTGCGGGTTCTTTTATGATCGGGTCAGCGGAGCCCGCTGTGGCCTCGCTGCCGGGCCGCGGCATGCGTCGTTTGCGGACGATGTCATACATCTCCATATACTTCACGACGGAGTTGACACAGGCTTTGAACTTCTTGCTGTTGGGCCCCTCCTCATCCCTCAGCACCATACCCTCTGCCAGCAAGCTCTGAACTCGGTCGTCAGCTTCGGATATGGTAGTCCCACCAGCTCGGCGGACTGCCCTCTCGTACTCCGCATGCTCCTCCGACACCCGAGCTAGCCTCTCCGTAGTCAGTTCAAGTCGCTCCTCACACTGCATCAAACGCCCTTGGATAGCGTCGGCAGATAAGTCCGCCCCCTGGACTCCGTCCTGCGTGACCCTCAACTTCAGGGCCTCGTTCTCAGCCAGGAGGCGGGCCACTTCCCGATCAGCCTCGTCGACTTCCTCTTGGTCGTGAGACAAGCCGGTGACTTCCATAGTGGCCAAAACTTGGGTCATTTCGGTGAGCCCTCCTCCGAAAAGCACCTCTTCGTCCTTCTCGGCCCAGGCGCCTCGGACCTCTTTTAACTTGGTCGACAATTCATGATCAAGTCCGAGCCATTCGGTGTGGATCTTGTAAATAAACAAGACAACACAAATTTTAAAAATGTTGCGTTTATTACTCAAAATGGGAAATTATTACAAGGACCTGTGGTCCTATCGACCCCGGCGATTCAAGCTATTACATCGGGTCCAGCGACCTCGAGCTATGGCGGTCTCGCCGACCTCACGATGCTCTGCTGCGGTGGCCACTCCAGTGGGAGCTCCAACCCCGCCTCCTCGCCTCCGCCGCCTCCGCCTCCGCCTCCTCCTCCCTCGCCGGCCCGCCGCACCTCGGCAGCGAGCTCCCGACTCGCGATCTTCGTCCTCCTTACACCGGGCGACGACCTCGCAGTCGGGAGGGTAGAGCTGGATGCGAGCCTCCAAGCCTTGGGAAGGGCCGGCCGGAGATCACCGGGCGTAAGCTTTGTCCGGCTCTACGAGGTCGACCTCGGTCCACCCATGCTTGACCTTATCGAGTCGGGCATGGCGACCGCCAACTTCCCCAGTGATCGACACCACCCGGCTTGAGACGGCGGCAAGATCGGCAAAAAAGCGAAGCTCTCCGACTCGATGAGCTCGCTGCAAAGGCCCTCGGCAGGGTCCACAGTCGGCCACCAGACCTCTCGTCCGCGAGGTCCTCCTTCGCCCGGCCAGCCCTCCTAAGCTCTTGACCTCACAGGCGGCCTCCGGCGCCAGTGCCTCTTGAGGCGGCCTCGAAGAACCCTCCGGCCTCGAAGCCTGGCGGCCTCGCCCGCCCTCGCACGGACACGGTGGTCGGCGCGGCAGCAGCGGCCTGGCTCCAGCTCCGGCGCCTCGTCTGGGCCGAGCTCTCGGTGCAAGCCCGGCGACTGTAGCTCCCCGACAACGCTGCTGCAGGGCCCCCATCACCGAGCTCCCACCCTGAAAAAGAGAAGCACAAGTCAATAACAGATCGCAAAGCGAACAAATCTAAACATGAAAGAACCTATGTACCTCGGGGAGGGGTGCGGCCAAACTTGGGGGCGGTACCCCGTACTCAAGGCGGCCCTGAGGCCGAGGCTCGATCTTTGAGGCCGGACCCCACTGATGCCCACTCATCAGCTGGCCCATGCTATCGACCTTCTTCGGGCCCCTAGTAGGTCCAGCCCGCTTCTGCTTCTTCCTCGCCGGCTCCTTGCTCGGCGATCGTGAGCCCGCCTCTTGCCCAGTCAACCTCACTGCATCACAGAAGAAAGACACATTAGCACAGCAAAATCGAACGTATAAGGACTAAGAAGATGGGGATGCCCTCACCCCGTCCAGACCCCGGTCCCGACGCTTCCGACCCGTAAACACTCAGCCCGGCCTTCTTCAGGTCGTCCTCGGTGTAACTTATGGATAAGATCTCACCAAGGCTGCACAGCACCTCCTCCATATGACCGAGGGCTTGATTTTCGGGTCCGCCATCGCACCGATACCCCACTCATACCTCGGGCGCCCTCGGCCGCAGAAAGAAATACATATTACGCGATGGGACACCTTGGAGGGGACGGCTACCTTAAATTTCAACCGGGGTGACAAATAGTACACCCCTCCTATGGTCTTCACGCTAAAAAAGCGCATCAGCACCTCGAAGGACAACTCCTCGGCAATGCCATAACAAGAGAGCCCCAGCCCCACCAACGACCTAATGGAATTCGAGGTCAATTGACAAATAGGGATCTGGAAATACTCTTGAAGGCTAAGGTAAACGGGGGGCAGAGGGTACCTAAGGCCCGCCCTCAAACTATCTACATAAACCGTAACAAACCCCTCCGGAGGGGCCATCGCCCTATCATCCGGATGCGGCAGACACCACCACGCCTCCTCCGGGATCCGGTATTCCCTCACAACTTCAAAAAGTTCCTCCAAGGTCAAACCCGACCTCGCCACGCCCACCCTCAACCCATCCCATACCGAGGATACCGGCGGAACCCTAGAGCTCAGCCCTATGGACCTACCCAAACCATTGTAGCACATGTAATCTTTTACGCCGGGGAACTCACGGCCAGAACCCGAGGCGGAAAGGGAACTTTCAGAGCGAGAAGAAGATGAAGAAAACATACTTACTTTTCAGGCGAGTATATGGCTCCTTCAGCGAAGATCAGGATCAACTCAGAGAATTTCTCAGAAATTTTTCTCTCTCAGAATTTTTAAAGCGTCGAAGAGGAAAGTGAACAGTTGCCTCTTTTGCGCCTATTTATAAGACTAGGGGCGCAAATTGCCGTTTCAAATCCGACACGTGCTACACGTGATTGGATGTAGGGTACCTGCAGCACGCGGTTCGAGTGCCCAACTACCGCTGGCGGCGTATGGCGACGCCAGATAAGATAGACCGCCGATCGACCTAGCAATCATCATACGGACCCCGTGTCCTCCGGATGGTGGCGCCTGTGTCGCGCCCGTCCTTCCCACAAATAGCAAGGGATCCAGATCGGACCTCGGCGTCCTATCAAGCAAGCCGCCTTCAAAGAGAGTATACATCCGGACCGGACCTCGGCAAACCGGGCCGGATACGGTTCCGCCAGGCGCGCCCGACGACCCCTAAAGGCGGTCTCTCGGTCGGACATCGGCACCCACCACGAGAGTAACGCCACTCGAGATAGGACCTTGGCATAACCTACGTGGCGGGCGATATCCGGTCGGACTTGACTTCCTTGTGCCACATCTTTTTCAAGCGACGGACGGACCAACCAACTCGATTCGGCACCGGATCGCCAAGTAAACCCTCACATTAAAAGACAACACCTTGACAAACAACTTCACCGAGCCACACCTCACCTCGGCGGCGCTCTTCACTCCACACCGGCCTTGCGTCCCCGGCTATTCGGGAGGCTATGATGGGATATGGCCCAACCGACTAGGCCCACTAATGAGCCCAAACGAGTGGGCCTAACGGGGCTATGATGGGATATGGCCCAACCGACTAGGCCCACTAATGAGCCCAAACGAGCTGGACCTAACGTTGGTAGGGGCCCACGCGGTTGAGCCAAGGCGAGCCCTAATCGGCGCCAAAACCACAGCCCCGAGCCGCCACCCTCGGCGATGGAAGGCGCCCGGAACCAGGTCGGCGCCACCTCCACGTGGCGCACGTAAGGCGAAAGGTCCTGCTCCGGCCAATGGAGGCACGCCAGAGGAAGAGTCACGTCTCGACCAATGGAGAGGTTGAGCACGCCTTGATTCGAGGCTCGATTTGTATAAATAGAAGAAAAGCGATATTAGAAGGGTTGGCAACTTATCGAATACTAAGAGCTTGTAACTACACTGCATTATAGTGAAAGTATTGATGAAACACTCCTCCGTGGACGTAGATCTCATTAACGATCGAACCACGTAAAAGCCTTGGTGTTCTTTATTGCTTTTCATAAATCTCGCACACTCACTTAACCAGTTTTATCAGGAAACATTCTGGACTTATCAAATGCCATGAATTTCCCTTCCTTAGTCATCTCCTTCGTCGCCTTACCGTTAGCCATGAGCGGCCGGGCGGCACTAGAAGCAGTTCTCCCTTCTACTAGAAAGAAAAAGTATTCTTTGACATTTTCAGAGGTCTTTCTGTCTCTCACACACATTACTCTTTAATATGCAATATGAATTGTATAGGTATATATCTAACAAAATTGTGTGTATAACAGATATACGGTGGAGTGATAATGAACAACATGGGAATTAATAATTAAATATAAATTGAAATTAATAAATTCTCATTGGGAATTGATTAATTCTAATTAAATTTACTATATATCTATATGCACACAAATTTTATCTAAAATTATAATCATTGGTCGTGCTTTAAATTAAAACCAAGATGTGTCGCAGCTTGCACATGCATATTATTATTCCAATAGAAACTTAAATATTCAAACTCAAAGTTCATGACTTTGTCAAAAATCAGAAACGAATGACAGCGAACTCAAATTCATGCACTTATCACTGGGATCCACTGAATTTTTAAAAAGAGTAGAAGAATATTAATAATTTCATATTTAATAATAAAAATAATAATATTTCTATTAATTCTGCATATATATTTTCTATTTTATATTTATTTTATTATGAATATTGCTACAAAAATTAGAATTTCTTAAAAAACAAACTTAATAGATGAAAAATGATTTCTTTTTTTGAATTGTTGTGTCAGTAACATCGAACCCGTTGGAGGCGAAAAAGATCTTCACTTTGATTTTTTTTGTTTTTTTCTTTCTTTGAGGGAAGGGTGAGAGGCGGGGGATGAAGGGCGGCATCAGCGGCGGCAAGGCCGTCGTCAGCTCTTGGGCCGTTAGGAGAGGAAGGTGGAGGAGAGAGAGATGAGAGGAGGCAGAGGCGGCCGACCGCCGTTGTCATTGATGGCGGCGGTGTGAGAAATTGAAAAAGGATGAGGAATGTGATGCTTTTTTCGTGTCACGTAGAGAGAGAGGGAGATAGATGAGGGCGAGATGGAGGCAGGGGAGCCGATGGAGACGGCGGCAGCCTAGCATGGATGAGCGCCGGGAAGCAGAGGAGGCGGAGGCAGCGATTTGGAGGAAGAATAAGATAGTGTATTTGTTGGTATCCAATAAAGAGATGGACCTGAGAGTTAGCAGAAAACCTGGACCCCCTAACCAAAAAGTATTTGTCAGCCAGTATATAGGTTTGTATATTCTTGGATACAAACAAAAAAGTCAAAATATTCAAGAATTCACATGTAACAACCAGTGTACCAACCAACGTAAAACAACCAGTGTAACAACCTCACCAATATATAATATGCAAGAGTAGAGGTTAGTATATATGATTCAAACCAGGTTGAACGTCAATGGCCGCAGTCGCGAAACGCTTGATTTTACTCATCTTTCTGATCAGCATAGTCGAAGGACGAGTTCTGAAGCTGTACTCTTCCGATGATGAGTTCTTGATCTCAGACGGAATCGAGAAGCAAGAATCAGGTTGCACCCACCAGTATGGCTTCCTGCCCTGTGCAGAAAATTCGGCAGGTTACCTTTTCCTGATAGTGGTGTATCAGGTGCTCCTGGTAGTCGGAGGGAGGCTGATAAGCAGCGGGAGCGAGATGCTCTTACATATCACCGGAGCTGGAAAGTTTGGCGGCATCATTTTCCGAATCCTAATGGTGTTGCCTTCTATGATGCTCATGATCTGTAAGCTGCTCTGCTTTTCCATCAGTCGTTTCTTTATTAGGGGCGTGTTGATTATAAGTTGTTTATATTAATTTGTGGATGTAGTGTCTGGGATTTTCAGCAGCAAGGAGGGTGCTCAATCGCAAGTCGCGGTTGGTGTCAGTATCTATGCTGGAATCACTGTCTTCAGCCTCACAATTCAATGGGGTGTGTGTATGATATATGGCAAGATTGACTTGAACAAAATACCAAATACTTCTCTGTCGAAGAAGGTCTTGAAAGGTTTGGCACCTCACAGACTCACAATAATGATCAAATATTTCTGTGTTTATAATTTTCCCTTTACTGCAGATACTGGTGTGAAGATTGATAAGAGGACTTCTTATACTGCTGGGGTTATGCTGCTGTCTTTGATTCCTTACGTCGTGCTGCAGCTGGTTTTCGTCTTCAACACCGTGTCTGGAGAGCGTATCATAACTTTAATAGCTTTTGTCGTCTCATCCTTGTCTCTGCTGTCGTATTCCGCCTATCAGGTGGATTTACTTAGAGATAATTGTAATCAATAGCTTTGTGTTTTTATCAATGGTGACTCATCCTTGCTTGTTTTTTTTTTCAGATTTGGGATCCTTGGATGCAGGAAAGAAGTTTGAAATATTCCGAGTTTGATATTGTCCGGACAGGATTTCTGCAGCATGTGAAACGGTTAGGACAGCTTGTGAATCCTGACGGCAAACTCAACGTTGATCTCATCAAAGGGTATGGCTGACGATGGGATAGATTGATGTGGAAACGTGAGCTTAATTGATCTCAAATTATGTGTGGTTTGCCTTTGCAGATTATTTCATGCAACGGATAAAGATGCTGACCAAGTCGTTGCAGTGGAAGAACTGAGGAAACTGGTGAGCAATATCTTTAGGGGTGGGACGACGAGCACCGAGAAAAATGATGCAGTCGACAGAGTTATGGATTTGTTCGACAAAAACGATGATAACAAAATCACTGAGGAAGAGTTCGTCAAAGGATTCGAGCAATGGACTTATGAAGCAGAGAAATCAACTTCGGACAATGATTTCTTTCCCAAGAATATGGGTGAACAGGTAATTAATCCTCCAAATATAGTCCATTTGATGCTAATACTCAATGTTTGAAAACTGTCGGTTTTGATTGTTTTGGTTGTCTTAGGTCCTAAACCTATTCAAAGAGAAGAAAGAAAACAGCGGGCAGGTGATGGACAGAATAATGGCGAAGATTTTGAAGCATGCTGAAGGCCAACTACTTAAATCCGAATCACTGATCACAGAGAATGGGAAGCCAAATATCGATCGTATTAAGGAGTAAACTTCAACCCCCCGCTCTTTTGGCTCTAAACTTTCCTGATTGCATTTGGGTTGTGGCAGACTGTTCAAGGAATTCGACACAGATGGAAACATGTCTATATCAGCACCCGAGCTGAAGCAGCTTATTACTCGAGTCAAGTTCCAAGCCTATAAACTGAATGAAGACGAAGTGTTACATGAGATTTTTAAAGAGTTTGATCGGAATAATAATGATTCAATTGATGAGCCAGAGTTTGTGGATGGAGTGACGAAGTATCTGGATAAGGCCATACGAGCTGCACATACATCGCAATTTGATGGGACAAAAATCATTGAAGATTTCGAAAGGGTAAATAGCATTTGCATTGATTAGGAGTGCTTTGTATGACTGATGGTGAAATGTGTTTTTTCTTTTTTGAACTTGCAGATTATGTGGAAAGGAGCAGAATATGGGAAACGTGATTTCTTCAGATCAGTATTTCAAGTGTTGTTAGGGATCGCTATATTGACCTTCCTGGGGAAACCTCTGACGACTAACATTCTACAGCTGTCCAATGCGATGGGATTCCCATCTTTCATCATCTCCTTCGTTGTCGTGCCATTGGCCATGAATGCTAGATCTGCAGTAGCAGCGATCCTCCCAGCCAGTAAGAAGAGTGAAGAAACTGCTTCTTGGACATTCTCCGAGGTCTCTTTCTCTCGCTCTCTCTCTCTCACACACACACACACACACATACAGATTATGTTAACAGTTAATTGTTTGTTGAGTGACAGATCTACGGTGGAGTGATAATGAACAACATGATGGGATTGACGACGTTGTTGGCGATTGTATATGCGAAAGAATTGACATGGGATTTCACAGCAGAAGCGCTGATTATTTTGATGGTGTGTGGAACAATAGGCACACTCGCATTCTTTCGCACGACTTACCAACTGTGGACTTGCATATTGGCATTCCTCCTCTATCCTTTTTCCTTGGGATTGTTTTATTTTCTTCAGATTTCCTATAGTTGGAATTGATGTTTCCATGTACTTCCACTGTTAGCGTTTTGCTGTGAATTTAAAGCTGTTAGATTTATGGCATGCTATAAAATGTCAAGATTATTGAATAGTGACTCGTTTCTACTCCAGAATCTAGGCCTGTATTATATATGCTCTCTAGAAGGAAAGTAAATACAAACTAGATTATATATAGTGTTAGCGAACAACTTTATAAATAACATGGAAAATAAAATTTTAATTAATTTGACACGTCATTTAACCCTCCTTGCAGCTCTTTACTCATTTCTCTGAAAATATACAATTCTGATAGGAGCATACGTGAATATTAATGTGAAAGTCAATATAGTTGAGTGCCATAGCATACGTGAATATGAATGTGAAAGTCAACATAGTTGAGCACCAATACGTCAGCATAAGTGAATAAGCCAACTTTAATTAAATGGTACTAAAGTCAGAAACTTGAAAATCATAACCTAAAATTAAATATAATTACACAATTTGATTTTGGCATGAAAATTGATTCGAGGGTATTTTTATTTTATCTTAAATTATTTCTTAAAAATTATTTAAATACTATGATAGCTCGTATATTTTCATATGAAATTATAAATATATATCTGATATATGGGTAGGTTTCCGTATGAACCATTTCTTTTGTAAAATCTAGGGGATATGTTTTTTATATATACAAATATTATTTGTTTATATATACAACAGTGCTTATTTTACAACGCTACTTATTTATATACAATATTGTCTTTTTCTATGACAATCGTACAATAATACCAAGGTCAATGGTCAAAATTAATCCCTCTAATTATATATATTAGTTAGAAAAAGATGGATGCTATGAACGTAATATTATAGTTTATTAACAAATGGATTATAAGGATATAATACAAATACAAATACAGATAGTATATGACGGTATGATAGACAAACGAAAAAACCGGATTTTGGCAGCTAGTTAGCGGTGCCAACTATAGGCGCCTTCTTGTTAAGCTTTAGTAATTAACTGGTACTAATCTATTTCCTTTTTGTAATTGATGATAGTTTAGTAGATCGGAACTTTATTTTACTACTAAGCACTAAAACTTCAACTCATTGTTTAATATGAATCATTACACCAAAGATTAAAAATATGGAAAGGGATAGGAGAAATAAAGATATTTCTTAGAATCGAACATCGTTGTTTCGTCTACTCATTAGTCTAACAAAAAGAATTAACTTTTATAGCAATTAGGTGATTATATCGTTAAGTTTCAAGTTTTCAGCCAAGCCTCCAAGTGAACGTACACGGCTTAATCTCAAGTCCAAGTAGAATAATTCAAACTCAATAATTGACGTAGAATATGACTCCTCATTCCTCAAGTTTTACTAATCACATGTCAATTTAAGGTGTGATTAATAAACAATCAGCAGGTACGAGGTGAAGACAAGAAATAGCAAACAACAATTCTACTGGTGAAAATATCCTGAAACATATAATTATCTGATGCAAGTTGCAATTCAGTATTATACCTGAATAATCATCTGTCTGCATCGTATGAAATCTTACTTTACTAAATTACAGAAATAAAAAGCCACTTGAATTAGATTTCTATTCAATTTTATTTTAAGTGTCATATAGATATTATATATATTGTTTCAAATATAAATGAAATTAATATAGTGATCTGCGGGATGCCTAACTGTCTTCTGTTATATTTTAGGAATTACAAGTTAACTTACAAAATTGATTTGAAAAGTCGTATATTTTGGATAATCACGTGGTTCTGACTTCTAACAACTAATGGATAAGCTTATTTTATGATATTATTTATTTATGTTTACAATATTGACTTTTTTGTGACAATAATAGGTCATATCAAAATCACCGATGAAAATTGATCCCTCTAATTATATAGTATTAATTAGCTAGAGACAGATGGCGGCCATTTGAACACAATATTATAGTTTTATGATAAATGGATTATAATACGTAAGGTAAATATTATTTTAATCTCCAAATTATATATGAAAAAAAAAATTAAACTATTGAAATATTTATTTAAACCACCAATTACTAATATTATATTAAGAATGTCTAGCATTTAATTTTCGACCCCTTAAATCTTGACATGACTCGTCAAATATCACGTAGTTCCATGCATTTAAGTTATTTCTTAATTAAATAGTGAAAATACATGTAATTCCACGTGGCTCCGACGAGCCACAACAAGATTTGAATGATAAAAAATGAACGTGAGACAACTTTAATACAATACTGATGGTTAGTGATTTAAATAAATATTTATAATAGTTCATGATAGTTTTGATAAAGCGAATATAATTTGAATTTAAAACGATATGTCTCCTAATGTATAATACTCCCTATAACCTATTTAAAGTGTCTCATTTATTTTAGATACTGATATTTATGAGAAATGTAAAAAATAATTAAAGTGATAAAAAATGGATATGACCCATATTTTTTGAAAGGATAATTATTTTCTAAGAGAGAATGAGATATTTGTAATGAGATTATCTAAAAAGAAAAATTGAATATTTTAATTGGGATGGAGTGATTATACATTGTATATTAGAGGGTGTTTGATGAGTTTATAAAAGCCCTCAAAACAATTTTATGTTCGCTTTTTAAACTTAAAAATAATTTATAAATTGCTTTTGTTTTATGTTTCACCCAAACACCTCTTAGACAAACCAAACAACCGGATTTTGGCAGCTAGCAAGCGGTGGCAACTAATACGCGCATTCTTGTTTTACTTAGAGTTGAACATATTTTGTTTCGTCTATTCATTAGTCAAACCAATAGAATATTTTTTATAGCAATTAGGTGATTATCTCGTTAAGTTTCAGCCAAGACTCCAAGTGAAGTACACGACTTAATCTCCTATTATGAACCCGCATCATTTATAAAGTAATATCTTTTTAGATTTTATTAAACTCTTTCGATCCTCATTTAACACGCCCCAGGTTCTTGGATCCGGTTCACATAATTTGTCCAATATTTATGTGTCACATCCATGTTCCACTATTAAATTCAATATTTTAATATTATTTATTTTAAAAATAAAAATTATTATAATATAATAGACCATAATTATTTATAATTATTTATAATTAAAAATTATCTATGGTTTGATTAATTAAAGGTTAGCAGGTACGATGTCAAGACAGGATGAAATTGCTAAAAAGACGAAGATATCACCGGCTACAGAGGTAGCAACATCTAAGCCAGTATTTAGGCCAATTGGCTTCGTCGATTCAACAATTGAAGTGGTTGATCTTGAACCAATTTGTTCATCAGTTGTCCCATTACCCGTAAACTTTTTGGGTCAATAGCATTGGATCTGGAATGTGGCTATTTCACTATAGCCCATTGATCTACAACGAATAAAGACTCTTCGACTAAGATATTGCTTTTCTTTACGAAATATACTAACCCTATTCGTGAAAATATTCGTAGAATTTTAATTATCTGATGCAAGTTGCAAATCAATATTATGCCTGAATAATTTATTTGGGTTGTATTGTATTAAATTATAATTGCTTAAACGTGGCAACGACGCTAGCTGAGGGGTTGACACTGGCTTCTCTAGGGGTGAATATTCGGATTTCGGTTCGAATTTTTGCCTAATCCAAACATATACGAAAATCCGAATTTTGAGAGAGAAAAATCTGATCCAAACCAAAAATCGGAATGTTCTCCCTAGAGAGTGTATTTGTGGGCAGAAAAGCTGGACCCTAACCAAAAGTATATGTCAGCCAGTATTTAGGTTTGTATATTCTTGGATACAGACAAAAAAAAGTCAAAATATTCAAGAATTCAGATGTAACAACCAACGTAAAACAACCAGTGTAACAACCTCGCTAATATATATTATGCAAGAGTAGAGGTTAGTATGTATGATTCAAACCGGGTTGAACGTCAATGGCCGCAGTCGCGAAACGCTTGATTTTACTCATCTTTCTGATCAGCATAGTCGAAGGGCGAGTTCTGGAGGTGTATTCTTCCGATGATGAGTTGGTGTCAGACGGAATTGATCAGAAGCAAGATTTAGCTGTTGAGGCGAGTAGTGACAGCTGTCCATCAGCTTGCGCTCAGCAGTATGGTTTTCTTCCCTGTGCAGAAAACTCTGCGGGTTACGTATTCCTGATAGTGCTGTATCAGTTGCTTCTAGAGATTGGAGGAGGGCTTATTGGCAGCGGGAGTGATGTGCTTTTTCGTATCACCGGTGTCGGAGCTCGAAAACTCGGTGGCGTCACATTTCGGATTCTAATGGCGCTGCCTTCCATGATGCTCGTCATCTGTAAGCTGCTTTTCAATCAACTGTTATTGTTATTTTCTTCGATCTGACTCTCGCGTGCATGCGATGAATTTAAGCTGTGTTGTGTTTGTGGATATATATATATATATATATATATATATATATTTAGTATCTGGGATTTTTGGGAGCAAGGAGGAAGCTCAATCTCAAGTCTCAGTTGGTGTTGGTATTTACGCTGGGATCATTGTCTTCAGCCTTACGATTCTTTGGGGTATCCGTATCATATATGGCAAGACTGACTTGAACAAGAAATCAGATGAGCAAAGTGGAATCTTGGACTCAAATACTTCTCCATCCAAAGAAAAAACTCGCATGATTTTGAAAGGTCTGGAATCTCAAAAACTCACAATAATGATCAATCTGAACTTGAGCTGGCAATATTTCTTTCTTTTTAAAAAAAATATTTACTGCAGATACTGGTGTAGAGACTGATAAAGAGACACGTCATATTGCTGGGGTTATGCTGCTATCTTTGATTCCTTACGTGGTGCTGCAGCTGGTTTACGTCTTCGACACCTTGTCTGGAAAGCGTATCATTACTTTTATAGCTCTTATTGTCTCATCCTTGTCTCTGCTCTCATATTTCACCTATCAGGTGGATTAATCGTAGTAATGCATAGCTCTCTGTTTTTATGTGCTGTGACATGATCATCTGGCATCTAATCTAGTACAACTTTTCCCTGTTTCTTCAGATTCGGAACCCTTGGATGCAGGAAAGAAGTTTCGACTATTGCTACAAGAAATTCATGATTTTGTTTGACAAAAATAATGATGGCAAAATCACAAAGGAAGAGCTCATCGAAGGATTCAAAAAATTGGATTCTGATGTCAAGAAATCAGCTTCGGACACTGATGACATCTTGAAAAAAGATATGTCTCAACAGGTAAATCCTCCTCTTAATGGCAAATATTGTTCATCCTTAATTTGATTGCTAATACTTCATGTTTGGAAACTGCTCTTCTAAAACAATGTGGATCTCCAATAACTATTAGATATGGGTTTCTAACACTTTCAGCATTTAGAGTTTAAGTTTTATTGTTGAGCAAGGAATTTGACACTGATGGCTATAGGGTTGCGTATCAAATCAGATTGGTAAAAAGTTTGCTCGCAATAAGAGTAATCTTATGGATGAGGCAGAGTTTGTGGAAATGATGGTTGAGGTCTTTAAAGCTGCAAAACCATCGAAAATGGACACAACCAACAGGGTAAGTAGTGTTTGAGGGATTGAGGGTTTTAACAGTAGGCAAATTCAGAAAAATGGTGAGTGCTTTGCGTGATTGATGACTCCATTTGAATTTGCAGATTACGTCGAATGAAAAACAATATAGGAAGCGTGATTTGTTGATGCCAGTATGTCAAGTGTTATTAGGGATCGCTATATTAACCTTCCTGGGAAAACCTCTGATAACAAACATGCTACAACTTTCAAATGCCATGGGACTCCCATCCTTCATCTTCTCCTTCGTCGTTGTGCCATTGGCCATGAATGCTAGATTGTTCATAGAGGAAATCCTCCCAGCCCGCAAGAAGGGTGAAGTAGGTGCTCATTTGACGTTCTCCGAGGTCTCTCTCTCTCTCTCTCTCTCTCTCTCTCTCTCTCTCTCTCTCTCTCTCATATACATATCATGCTAACAGTGATAATAAGCATCGATCAAAAGTAAGGATTGAGTGGTTTGTTCTGTTGAGTGGCAGATCTATGGTGGAGTGATAATGAACAACATGGTGGGATTGACGGCGTTGCTGGCAATTGTATATGCGAAAGAATTGGCATGGGATTTCTCAGCAGAAGTTCTGACTATTTTGGTAGTGTGTGGGACGATAGGCACTCTCGCATACTTTCGCGAAACATACCAACTGTGGACATGCATACTAGCATTCCTCCTCTATCCTTTCTCCTTGGGATTGTTTTACTTTGTTCAGTTTTCCTATAGTTGGAACTGATTTATTTCCTTTATCAGCATTTGGTGTGAAATAATGGCCGTGTTAGTTTTATCACCATTTCCTATTGCCAGTCTTCTTGTACCTTTTTTTTCCTTCAGAAGTTACATTTTCGTAATCGCCAAAGAAGCTGCAAAACAATGCCGATCATCCGATGCTCAAGTCAGATTCCGATATAGGAATTCAAGTTTCAGTAGTCAAGTATCAAGGGAGTGCACTTTTTATATAAACAAGGGATGAGGTTTTATAGGTAGACATGCATGGTGGGCATATTCGATCTTTATCCCTACTCCGAGGGTGTTCTGGTCATTTAAAAGGTCTGACTTTTTCAGGCCTTAATGTTGAGACGTCGAAAAGTGTATCACATCCATGCAACTTTGTTAGAATATTAAAATAAGAGCCAACAAGAAAGAACGCGTGGAATGATCTTCATCTGGACTTTTTAGTTCAAGACAATAATGCGTTATAGCCTTATAGGCGTGCATAAGCTCTAACTTGAAAGCACCTCTGGCATATGCCTTAGCATGCAGTGCCATTATGAACACCTCTGGCTCTAGAGGGCAGATTTGTCAGATCTGCTCTATATGATTGTGTATGCGGAAATCGGAATCTCACCTCTTATATATCAACTCTAATATATATTTCATCAAGCTGTCATTGTAGGCTTTGCTATATTCAAAGTAAACAAATATTTGAGCTCAGACCCAAATATATTGTTGTATATTATTCCATATCAAAACCCAAATTTCATGACTTCGTTAAAACCAGAAACGAATTACACGGGACTCAAATTCATACATACACATATCACTAACTAACCTCACTGATTGTTTTAAACAAATGTTTAACTTGTCTTTGCCTTTTAATATGCCACAAGGGTATATAATTTCTTCTTTTTTAAAGTAATTAAATAAAAAACATCTTCCACTATCAAGTGGGTAATTAAAAGTCTAAGCTTACGATTTTTTTATTTAAAAAATTCAGTAATCCGATGAGGTATAAATTAAAAAAGAAAAAGTAGGTGTAAATAATGCATAAATATATTCAACTTAGAGGCTGCAATTGTCTCCTCTGCTGGATCTTGCCCGTGCTTCTTTATAATGAAAGCATTGCTGATGGTATTTAAGTTTGTATATTCTTGGATACAGACAAAAAAAAGGCAAAATATACAAGAATTCACATGTAACAACCTAATATACGAATTATAATGTGCAAGAGTAAAGGTTACTCTTTCTAATCCACACTAGGCTTGCTGATAAGCGTAGTCGAAGGACGAGTTCCGAAGCTGTACTCTTCCGATGATGAGTTCTTGATCTCAGACGGAATCGAGAAGCAAGAATCCGGTTGCACCCACCAGTATGGCTTCCTGCCCTGTGCAGAAACTTCGGCCGGTAACGTTTTCCTGATAGTGGTGTATCAGGTACTCCTGGTAGTCGGAGGGAGGCTGATAAGAAGCAGGAGCGAGATGCTCTTACATATAACCGGAGCTGGAAAGTTTGGCGGCATCATTTTCCGAATCCTAATGGTGTTGCCTTCTTTGATGCTCATGATCTGTAAGCTGCTCTGCTTTTCCATCAGTCGTTTCTTTATTAGGGGCGTGTTGATTTTGAGTTGTTTATATTAATTTGTGGATGTAGTGTCTGGGATTTTCAGCAGCAAGGAGGGTGCTCAATCGCAAGTCGCGGTTGGTGTCAGTATCTATGCTGGAATCACTGTCTTCAGCCTCACAATTCAATGGGGTGTGTATATGATGCATGGCAAGATTGACTTGAACAAAATACCAAATACTTCTCCGTCGAAGGTCTTGAAAGGTTTGGCACCTCACAAACTCACGATAATGATCAAATATTTCTGTGTTTTTAATTTTCCCTTTACTGCAGATACTGGTGTGAAGATTGATAAGAGGACTTCTTATACTGCTGGGGTTATGCTGCTGTCTTTGATTCCTTACGTCGTGCTGCAGCTGGTTTTTGTCTTCAACACCGTGTCTGCAGAGCGTATCATAACTTCGATAGTTGTTGTCGTCTCATCCTTGTCTCTGCTGTCGTATTCCACTTATCAGGTGGATTTACTGAGAAGTAATTGTAATCGATAGCTTTGTGTTTTTATCAATTGTGACTCATCCTTGCTTTTTTTTTTTCAGATTTGGGGTCCTTGGATGCAGGAAAGAAGTTCGAAATATTCCGAGTTTGATATTGTCCGGACAGGATTTCTGCAGCATGTGAAACGGTTAGGACAGCTTGTGAATCCAGACGGCAAACTCAACGTCGATCTCATTAAAGGGTGCGGCTGAAAATGGGATAGTTTGCATTTGCAGATTATTTGATGCAACGGACAAAGATGCTAACCAAGTCGTTGCAGTGAAAGAGCTGAGGAAACTGGTGAGCAATATCTATAGGGATGGGAAGGCGAGCACTGAGAAAAATGATGCAGTCGACAGAGTTATGGATTTGTTCGACAAAAACGATGATGACGAAATCACTGAGGAAGAGTTCGTCAAAGGATTCGAGCAATGGGCTTATGAGGTCACGTAGTTTACCAAGTTAACCGCCAGAATCCCCGCTGTGATCATAAATGGAATAGTATGTTGATCCTCCGCGGTGCTTCGCCGGGGTGATTTCGGATATGAAAAGCGGCACTGCCTGTCGGAATATCCAATCGAATCAAATCAAATATAGAAAAAACTTGTGTAAGCTTTTGGATATATATTGCATCCATTCAATTATATTAATCGATCCCCAAATAAGATTTATCAATTTTTATTATGATTTATTAGTTTCTAGTTAGAATTTATTAATCAAATTAGCACATAGGAATGTTCGTGTTTCGTCCACTCATCAACAATTAAATTTATGGACTCTTTCATAATCATTATTCATCAGCCTAACATATAAACCTATATCTATGCGATGGGGTTCCGGGGGAAACCTCTGACGAATCACATTCTACAACTGTCCAATGCGATGGGGTTCCCATCTTTCCTAATCTCCTTCGTTGTCGTGCCATTGGCCATGATGCAAGATCTGCAGTAGCAGCGATCCTCCCAACTAGAAAGAAGAGTGAAGAAACTGCTTCTTGGACATTCTCCGAGGTCTCTTTCTCTCACTCTCTCTCGTGCACGCACCACATACAGATTATGTTAACAGTTAATTGTAGTGAACAACATGATGGGATTGACGACGTGGTTGGCGATTGTATATGTGAAAGAATTGACATGGGATTTCACATTAGAAGTGCTGATTATTTTGATAGTGTGTGGAACAATAGGCACACTCGCATTCTTTCGCCCGACTTACCAACTGTGAACTTGCATATTGGCATTCCTCCTCTATCCTTTTCCCTCGGGATTGTTTTGTTAGAATATGGAACTTGAATAGACTGTACACTCAAACACAATATTGGTAACCCAACTTGGTCCAGCCAGAATTCTAATGAGTTTAAGATTAGGGTTTGATTATTGTCTATTTAAAAGTCGTTTCTCCCTGTTATTTGTATCCGAAAAAATATAATGAAATCACTGATTTGACATCACCCTAGATGTTATCGTAAGACGAACTGAATAAACAATTCTCGTATTCTTTATTTTCTGTCGTTATTGTGGTGTATGTTTTTTGCAACACCATCTACCACTACAAGACACTAAAACTCCACAACAGTTTCAAAAAAAAGATGAAGCATTTTAAAGTTGAGTCGAAAACAGATGAGCAAAAGATTTCACCACTCACTCAGACTACACTACAGTCAATCACAACAACAAAAATCTAAACCTTAAAGTCTACGATGCCAACACAGATCATCGAGGTTGCACAGCTATATCTAGATAATCTCGATGGCTGTATCCGGTGTCCTACCATCACCTTCAGTTTCAGGTATGTTTGCGTGCAGTTCAGGCGGCAAATATTCTGTATTCCTAAGGATGACGACTCTGACCCTACAAATCTCAGCGCTTGACTCCATCAACTCAAAGATGCAAGCATCACCACATTGCAAATTGTTATCTGCCACGAAGCTTCTCCACCCTGTGGGCTCAAACCTATGTTGTTGCCTGGCTTTTCCATTGTACGGCATTTTCCAGTTCTTGTCACCATGTATCAGAACCATAGGCACAACATCACGAGGAAGAATGGGAACCATATGTGATGGCACAGTCTGTTGGCACCAAAATTTGAGGACTTTAATCTTATTATGTAGCAAATGCTAATAACATATTGAAAAGCTATAAAGCAATATGCATCCTAGAATGGTTTTATAGAAAATAAAACCATCACTATAGTTAGTGAAGTTTTTCTTGTATCAAATGTTAATCTTGTAAGAACAACAAAACGAGTTTACCATTGAAGTATAAAGGGAAGGGAGTACAAAATCACATTCCAAATAAGAAATTGAGTTATACCAATGATAAACCAGTCTCTGAATTTAGCAAATTTGCAAAAAAAAAAAAAATCAAGAGTCATACAACATCTAATTATATATACCAAAACTGAACGACTGCAAAACATATGATTGATGCTGTGAAGTTTAAATCCTCGTCCAGATGAACCATTACACCATAAATATGACCAAATTGTAAAAAAAAACCATAGCTTGTAACTCTATGCATCTCAGAATTGTTTTGTATACACATCGAGAATGGATGTATTTCTATGGCAATGTGAAGCAACAAAATATAATAGAAAACGAGCAAGTACCAGATAATAGGGTGAACGGATATGTGATTTTGATAGGATAACATCAAAAAACGGCTTATCCCCAGAGAGACGGCAAAGTCCATCATCGACTTCTACTTCAGCTGCTGTAAAACTCGGGATAAGTCCAGCTCGAGGAATTCTTTGATTCGCTTGGAGAGCCTGAACACAGTTCTAAAACTATCATCTAGTGCCCTAGTAAGGCATCCACACACTATAAGAAAAAGATGACAACTTTTCATCTTAAGATTCTTCATCCAACTTAAACGACAAATAACAGAATGTCCAACACTCAATCCTACGACAAGTAAAGTCAAGTGCAACGTATATAGTAAGAGTTTGATTTTACTTTTTAACGGGAGTCTCCTAGCCAGTGAGACCACGAAAAGAAAAAGCTAGATTAGAACGATCATGCTAACTTTTCTTCCCTAAATACTCATCCAAATCAATGTCTAATAACTTTATATTTGTACACATTGATTGCATAACTTTATCATACGTTTTCTATGCGGTAATCCAAATCACATCTTTTGAAAACAATTACAAGTTACTTTGATTACTTCCCCCCTCCCCTCCTCCCGCACGTTTCTAGAAGATTCGGAACTTAGGCTCATTTATTAATGATCTCAAAAACATTATACCCCAACACTAAAATCGCATTAGATTGTCAAATGTTGACACCTTTCTATTTTGACGAATTGTTGGGAAAGAAATTAGATGAAAAATTACATCTTTTTTAATCTCTCGTCACAAATTACACAGTTCATCTGTTAAAAACATTAGATTGTCACATAAAATCTTGGATCTAGCACTCCTATTATCCATTACAAACCTAAAATCTGAAACATGATTTTCATAAAAAAGAAATTATAACAATAATAACGATGGTGATGGTGATGGTGATGGTGATGGTGATGATGAAGATAAGCAGTATTTTGGTGATTTACCTTCTCCTTCACAATAGTGGGTCGAGGGTCTCGTTTGGAATGAGCAGACATGTTGTTCTCTCCTTAGCAGAAACCAAGAAGATTTAGCTTGTATTCGTATAATACCGTACAGTCTTCCCCGCTCAACTACATACCAGTTGGACGACACAACTCCCATTAAATATTTCCATTGATTTATCTAGACATATAAATCGGTTCAATCTTGTCAGATTATTTAGTTCTAACACCAGGAGCTTAATTCAATTTATTAAGAGTTGGCATACTTAAGAAAAAAGTATTTGGTTCAACTTCAAATCAATCAAGTTATTTTATTTTATTTTTTTTAATTTTTAAGTTAGAAATTTGACCATACTCTATTATTTAAGGATTGATATTCATACCTTAATTACTCATCATTATATAAGAAATAAACATTATTGATTTAAAACTCTCAAGGTAGATTTTAAAGCTCGCAAAACAAGATCGGGTCAGCAAAACAAGTCGGACCCGATCTGATGGATTAGTTCGATTTCGATTGGATTAGGCCCTTAAGTTTTAGATCTGATGTTTATTTACTTTGGCATAAAGTTATTCTAAGCAAAGTGTTTCTAAAATTATCATCAGGTATGCAATTTGTTACTTATCATTTTTCGAAAAGATGAGAGAATCATCTATGATACTAAAATAAGACTGTCTAAGTATGGGTGAATAACTCAATATATTATGTTTATAAAGACTATTGGTTGCACTAGCAAAAAGCCCAAAGTCTCGTAGTATTTCATATCATGTCCAAAAGACGGCCTTGAGTATATCGTCTCCTTTAATCTTTCGTTGATAGTCCCTCGGTTGCGGATCGAACTTCATGAATTTACTAATTCTTTCCAACTAATTAAGCAATCGCATATCCATGGTAAAGAGTTTCTATTCTTAATAGTTCATTTACTAAGCTTTCTATAACATGACAAACAAGACAAGTGCTCCTTGAGGTGATATGTTACGTACAACAAAATTCAAATTCTGATTTTGATTTGGGCTGTGCCTGTGAGGGTCTCTCTAAACATATCATACATATTTTCCATCCTTCCTAATTCCATATGTAAAGTGACTTATCTGGCAAACTTATAATATTCATCAATGTCATATCAGCACATGCCAGAAAGATAACTACGGCAAATTGTGGTTGAAACCTCTGTTGTCTTTATTGATTATTTCCCCCGTCATGTTTCTATTACTATTATTTTAACTGCGGCTTCTATTATCTAACTTGCAGTTGTCGTTAAGGGCTTGAGTGTGTGTCATCATTTATGGTGTTCTTTCTACATGAATCATCGCATCCATATCCAATGATCGACTCAACGCATTGACATAAGTCATATCTTGGCTTCCTAGAGACATGTCGTTCTACGATCTCAGTTCTAATGGGAATTTGGCATTGACTTGACTTTTATGTCCACCATATATGGAGTATCTCATGACAACTGACTTAACAGTTTATTATAATTATTTATCAACTCATTTTCTTATCGAATATTTCTAAAACTCCGACTCCATCTTCATCACACAGGTCTGCCGGAATGTATTACCCATTCAGATAATCTTAATCTTTTCACTTAAATATTTTCCATTATTTAGTGTTGCTCATATAATTCTTCTTCTACATACTAAAAATAGTTTCACAACACAAGTTGTACGTGGTTTCTTTTTTATGGTGGATTATCTAAAAGTTCACCATGGTTTCATTAGCCTTCTGCTTACTCTTGAAGTTAACACTGACAACGTTATCGTAGACAACGTTATCGTATGGCCCACAATTATCTAAAAAGTGAAAGGCTCATATAAAGTTAGTATGCTTGCACACCATTGTTTAAGTCCTTTGCATAAGTGTCCCATCGGTATTTCTCTATTTTTTAGGTATCAATCCTAGATGGTCGTACTCTCGACCTCTTTAGTTCATCATCACTGTTATTATTGATTTGACTAGAGTGTTAAGGTCTTAAAATCATTTCTCGCAGACGACACTAAAGATCAAGGCGTAAAACGAGAAATTCGTCTATTGAAATCTCAAGATCCCTTTTATAATCATGGAAATGAGCATCATGTTCCTTCATTTCTAGTTGTATTCGACTCACAATCGGGGTCTTGATGACGGTTTTGACCATCTTAAGAATAGGTCGTAAACGTTCAAACAAAAGAAAATAACATGAGATTAAGAGGGTGTTTGGCTAAGCTTATTTTAAAGAGCTTATAAGCTCTAAGAGTTTATAAGATGTTTTAAGAGCTTATAAGACATAATGTTTCAAAAGCTTATAAGTTGTCAACGTGTTTGGATAATTTAGCTTATAAGTTAGAGAAAGAATCATGAGTTAGAGAGAGAAAATCAAAGTTAGAGCAAGAAAATTGACGAGATGTGAAGTCGATAGTATATATATAGATTATAACGAATCATAGTAAGGTTATTTTGGTAAATTCACTGTTATTTGCAAACTTACGAAAAAATAAGTTGGGGTAAGCTACTTATTTTTAAGGGAGCTTATAAACTGTTGAAGTTTTATTTTCACAATTATAAGTTCGTTTATGAGCTTATTTTGCCAAACATTTAGGATGAGCTTATAGCTCATAAACATTTTTATGTTGCTTTGAAGAGTTTATGCTTAGCCAAACACCCTAAATCTCTTTGGCTACATAACAATTCAATGACCTTTTAGCTTTTGCTCTAGCACTCAATGCTAAGAGCCTATTTCATTGACCATCTTTCACAAGACATCAATCTGGTGATGTAGAATCATTACCTCGTTATGATCATTCACTAAGAACTCATCACCATTACCTCGTTCGATCATTCACTAAGAACTCATCAGGGTCATTACATATATATATATATAGAGTTTGGTTCAAATGAGAACCATTCTTATCCTAAAAACTAAGAACCAAATGAATTCGTTATGAAAGTTGATGAATCCGTTGAGAAACTTAATGAATTCAACAATTGTAATTTTCACCCGGTTCGAATCCCATGAGGACAAAAATTTTATTTTTAGATTCAAGAACTTTCACCGTGAATTATCATTTTTGTTCTCACGTTTCATAATAAAATGGTTCTCACGTTAACCTCCCTATATATATAGGGAGGTTAACGTAAAACCATTTTATTGTGCGAACGTGAGAATCGATATGCTATGAAAGTAATGAATACATCGCGAAAGTTAATGAATATAAAAATAGAATTTTCGCCTCATGGGATTCGAACCTTGAGAAAATTCAATTTTGGATTCATTAACTTTCGCAGAGTATTCATTAACTTTCATAACATATTCATTTTGTTGAATTCATTAAGTTTCTCAACGGATTCATCAACTTTCATAACGAATTCATTTGGTTCTTAGTTTTAGGATAAGAATGGTTCTCATTTGAACTAAACTATATATATATATATATATATATATATATATATATAGGGGTTGGTTATGGTTAGAAAGCTACTTAATGTACTAAAATAGGAATAGTAGACATCTTTCATATTTGTGTAGACAATCGTAATTACTATATTGCACATGTTAGTTTTGCACATATTTCATCCATTCGTAGTACATACGCTAAATATATTAGTTTAGCACATCTTTCATTGCAACAGAAGCACAAGAAGAGTTCTAGTGTTGTACAATAATCCGTGTAGACACAAAACACAAAACCGAAGACACCTAAAATTAAATCTCAACCATTGATATAGCAAATCAAAGGCATGATTCATTCCTATTTCCTATCAAGTGATATATATATATTCATCCAAGGATAGCTTGTCTCATTGATTATTTTTTTCCTACATCTTTACCTATTGCAAGTTATCTAACTATGAGAAAATATCACTCTACTTGATTGAAATCTAGGTGACAGACTAGGTCAACCTACTAAATACTTCTCAATATTAAAGGTCATAGGAAAAATCTACTACAACAACTAATAGATCTCAAGGGTTCACAATCCCACACATTAAAACGAACTAATCCAAAGGTTAGGATAACTCATTGAAGGTTGAAAACAATAGTCCAGAGGTTTGAAACCAATTGACCAGAGGGTACTAGAAAAGAAACCCAACTGGGACTTGAACTAAAAACTGAGACAGAGGATCCGAAGACCAGAATGACGACTACTGAGATCTCTTTGGTCATATAGGCTAACCGTGCCCATCACAATTACTTCTCAGTCACGTGGGGGACTTGGTTTCATAAACGACAAGATTACCGAGTACGATGGTTTTAAACTTTCTTACCAAATAGTTAGAAGACCTCAGTTAACTAATGATGGATAATCATAAACTGTAAAGGTTTTAGCACACAAGAAAGCCTACTCTTTAATAGGTCTCGTATTGCTAACTTTAATTATTCAAAATAAAGTAAGTTCACTTTCTTAATTTCCTATGCACGAGTTTTTAAAATTAAACTTAAATTTGAAAAGTAAAATTCTCGACTAGAGCCACCAACAATACCATTTCTTGACTTTTATTTGAAGCTTAACTTAATTACGAAATTCATTTCCTAATTACTTTTATTTGCAAAAACATAGTTTATATCATAATTGGTTTATTCGAAATAAAATCTTCTCATATTATAATAATAAATTAAAAAATTTATACTTAATATATTTACATAATAATTATTAAGAAATTTTGTAACTATTCGCATTCATGGATGAGCAATTAATGATCTCAAACAAGCTTAATGGATTTTTACTCATCCACAATCGAATAATCACTTTTTATAATCCTCCTATTACATTCTTAAGCATAATAAATTTATTATGCTAACTAAATCCCATTATTAAACTAATTGCATCCAAATCAAATTTAATTCAATTAAATTAAACTATCATCTTTAACTTAATTGATATAATAATACCGGCCCAACTCTCCTTTTAATTAACGCCTGCATTTCAGTCCATTAATAAAAAAAATAACTAAGGCCCAAGATGAGTTAATCAGAACTAGGCCCACTCCCTGTTTTTAAATAACTCGATCACCAAAAATGATGGCCCAAAGTTTGAGCCCAACAAAAAAAAAGCCCAAACTAAACCCAAACCTTATCTCCCTTTCATGGACCCTCTATCTCTCATTCCGCTCGGAGAAACAGAACCCTCATTCTTCATCACATCTATCGCCGCCGCCGCTCGCCAGAAACAGGCGACAAACGTCGCTCGTCAGCCACTGCCGTGACACCATTGGTGTCGCAGCTTCCCTAGCCCTCTCTCTCTCTCTCTCTGCGTGAAACACACGGACAACAATATCCCTCCTTCTCCTTCATATCGGTTCCGCCGTCGACCTCTCCGGAAACTGGTGATCTCGATCGCTTCGGCCCACACCATTGCGAACCACCACCTCGCTTGGTTCTCTCTCTTTCACTCTCCCCCTTCCTCTCAAGCGAACGTGCAGCAGCCCCTGCCGTCTCCGTTCCTACGACCAACAGCCAGCAGCAACAGCAAAAAGCCGCCGCCTTCTCTATTTTTCTTTCTGGCGGACGACAACAGTAGCAAAAGAGCCACTGTTGCCCTCTCCGCGAACCAGTCTCACCGGACGGCAGCAGTGGGATGCTGCTATCGTCTACCCTCCCCCCTCGGCTATATTCATGTTTATTTCAAAGGCTACTCTAGTTTTTACCATATAAGCAACTCATATTGTCCATTTTGTTGGCAGAAGAACACATTGTTTTGGTGTGTGTATTGATATAGACCTTTTAATTGCATACTTGTATTGGCTTGTTAGCAAGCATAAACATTCTGTGTAACAGATCATGCTATAAGTTGCTTATCTGTTGAAAATTTATAAATTTAAGAAATTACCGTGAGCTTTCTGAAGATTTAAGGCAGAAGGCAGAAACTTGATTGACTGTGATTAAGAGAATGTTAGCTAGCTATTTTATAAGAAAAAGTATAGGAATACTGAATTAAAGATTGCTAAGATTTTACCTTTTGGAGTAGAAATCGCCTTCTTGATTATGTGCGATGAACTCAGTTGTGAAAGGAAAAGATAGGAATGGCTGTGGTAAAAAGAAAAAAATGGAGGCTGACGTGACGTGGAAGATGAAATGCCTTTAAAATTTTAATATTTCATTCTTGTTTATTGATTCTTTTCCTTATTATATTGTTCTATTATTATTGATTCATTTAAAAAAAAATTATATTAAAAATTACCTTAAATTTTGTATCACATATCATTACATACGGTATCTTTGGAAGTGAAAATCTAATAGATATGTTTACTAAGGTGATAATCTTACAGAAGTTGAAGCAATGAATAACTTCAATTGACCTTGAAAATGAGACTAGGTGATACTAAGGCGGATATGGAATTAGTGGATATTGTTGTAATATGGAACATAAATGGACTATATATTCGAGTCTGATCTCAATTATCCAACTTGGTCCAGGCGTAACCCTAACAAGCTTTGGGTTAGAGTTTGATTATTGTCTATGTAATAGTTGTTTCTCCCTATTATCTTTATCCGAAAAAATATAGTGAATCTCTAGCTTGGCATTGCTCCAAAACATAATCACAAGATGAATTGGGTAAACAATTTTCGTGTTCTTTATTTTTTATCGAGTGTGGTATGTGTTTTTCGCAACATCATCTACCACAACAAGACACTAAAACTCCACAATATTTTCAACCAAAGATGAAGCATTTTAGAATTGAGTCGAAAACAGATGAGCAAAAGATTTCACCACTTACTCACTCACACTACACTACATACAAACACAACAATAAAAATCTTTAAAATTCTACGGTGCCAATACAGATCATCGAGGCTGCACAACTATATCTAGTCAATCTCGATGGCTGTCTCCGGTGTCCTACCATCACCTTCAGTCTCAGGTATATTTGCGTGCAGTTGAGGCGGCAAATACTCTGTGTATTCCTGAGGATGACGACTCTGAGCCTACAAATCTCAGTGCTGGACTCCATCATGCAAGCATCAACACATTGCATATTGTCATCAGCCACAAAGCTTTTCCACCTGGTGGGCTCAAACCTATGTTGTTGCCTGGCTTTTCCATTGTACGGCATTTTCCAGTTCTTGTCACCGTGTGTCAAACCATAGACACAACGTCACGAGGAAGAATGGGAACCATGTGTGATGACATAGTCTGTTGGCACCAAAAATTGAGGACTTTAATCTTATTATGTAGCAAATGCCAATAACATATTGAAAAGCTATAAAGCAATATCAATATGCATCCTATAATGCTTTTATCGAAAATAAAAAACCATTACTTCTCTAGTTAATGAAGTTTATCATTGAAGTATGAAGGGAAGGGAGTACAAAATCACATTCCAAATATCTCACCAAATGAGAAATTGAGTTATATCAATAATAAACTAGTCTTTGAATTTAGCGAAATTGCAGACAAAATCAAGAGTCATACAACCTCCAATTATATATACCAAAACTGAATGACTCCAAAACATATGATTGATGCTATGAAGTTTGAATCCTCGTTCAGATGAACCATTACACCATAAATATGACCGACTTCTAAAAAACACAGCTTGTAACTGTATGCATCTCAGAATTGTTTTGTATACATATCGAGAAGGGATGTATTTCTATGGCAATGAGAAGCAACCAAAATATAATGGAAAAAGAGCAAGTACCAGATAATAGGGGGAACAGATATGTGATTTTGATAGGATAACATCAGAAACGGCTTATCCCCTGAGAGACGGCAAAGTCCATCATCGACTTCTACTTCAGCTGCTATAGAACTCGGGATAAGTCCCGCTCGAGGAATTCTTTGATTCACTTGGAGAGCCTGAACATAGTTCTAAAACTGATCATCTACTGCCCTAGTAACTAGTAAGGCTTCATCCAACTTAAACCACAAATAACAGAATGTCCAACACTCAATCCTACGACAAGTAAAGTCAAGTGCAACGTATATAGTAAGAGTTTGATTCTACTTTTTAATTGGAGTCTTTTAGCCAGTGAGACCACGAAAAGGAAAAGCTAGATTAGAATGATCATGCTAACTTTTCTTCTCTAAATACTCATCCAAATCAATGTCTAATAACTTGATTTTTGTACACACTGATCGCATAACTTTATCATAACGTTTTCTACGTAGTAATCCAAATCACATCTTTTGAAAACGATTACAAATTACTCTGATTACTTCCCCCCACCCTCCCCCATTACAAACAGATTTTGGGTATGAGAATCAAGCGTGACAAGACGACGATAAATGTGTATCTTTCACATGTGAGTTACATTCACAAGGTCTTGGAAAGATTCAACATGATTGAATCGAAGCATGTGAGTGTCCCGTTGAGCAGTCGCTTCAAGCTTTCGAGGAAACTGCTCATCTAAAACAATATGGATCTCCAATAACTATTAGATATGGGTTTCTAACACTTTGAGCAATTAGATTTTAAGTTTTATTGTTGAGCAAGGAATTTGACATTGATGGCTATAGGATGGCGTATCAAACCAGATTGGTAAAGAGTTTGCTCGCTATAAGAGTGATCTAATGGATGAGGCAGAGTTTTTGGAAATGACGATGAAGTATATGGATGAGGTTATTCAAGCTGCAAAACCATCGGAAATGGAAACAACCAACAGCGTAAGTAGTGTATGAGGGATTGAGGGTTGTTAGCAGTAGGCAAATTCAGAAAAATGGTGAGTGCTTTGCGTGATTGATGACTCCATTTGAATTTGCAGATTATGTCGAATGAAACACAATATAGGAGGCGTGATTTGTTGAGATCAGTATGTCTAGTGTTATTAGGGATCGCTATATTAACCTTCCTGGGAAAACCTCTGACAGCAAACATTCTACCACTCTCAAATGCGATGGGACTTCCATCCTTCATCATCTCCTTTGTCGTCGTGCCATTGACCATGAATGCTAGATTGGTCATAGCGGCAATCCTCCCAGCGAGCAAGAAGAGTGAAGAAAATGCTTATTTGACGTTCTTCGAGGTCTCACCAAATTGCATATCATGCTAACAGTGATAGACGTCGATCAAATGAAAGGATTGAATGGTTTGTTTTGTTGAGTGGCAGACCTATGGTGGAGTGATAATGAACAATATGGCTGGATTGACGACGTTGTCGGCAATTGTATTAAGAATTGGCATGGGATTTCTCAGCAGAAGTTCTGACTATTTTGGTAGTGTGTGGGACAATAGGCACTCTCGCATTCTTTCGCGAAACATACCAACTGTGGACATGCATACTAGCATCCTCCTCTGTCCTTTCTCCTTGGGATTGTTCTATTTTGTTCAGTTTTCTTATAGTTGGAACTGATTTATTTCCTTTATCAGCATTTGGTGTGATATAGCGGCTGTTAGTTTTATCACCATTTCCTATTGCCAGCTTTCTTGTAACCTTTTCTTTTATGTTTTTTTTCCTTCTTCAAAAGCAACATTTTCATAGTTGCCGAATAGGCAGCAAAATAATGTCGGAGCAGTCCTCCGACGCTCAAGTCAGATTCCGACCTAGGAATACAAGTTTCAATAGTTAAGTAACAAAAGAGTGTACTTTCATATGAAGGATGAGGTTTTTATAGGTAGACATGCATGAAGGGCATATTCTACATGAATCCTACTCCAAGGGTGTTTTAGTCATTTAAGAGGTAGACACGTTTTTAGGTTTCAAGTCTCAATGTTGAAACGTCGAAAAATGTATTATATTCCTGCAAGTTTGTTAGAATATTCAGATAAGAGCTAATTATAGATGACACGTGCAATGGTCTCCATCTAAACTTTTTTTAGTACAAGACAGGCATGCATAAGCTCTAACCTGAGAGCACCTCTGGGATACACCTTAGAGGGCAGATTTGTCAGATCTGCTCTATATAATTGTGTATGCGGAATCTCACCTCTAATATATGAACTATGTCATATATGTTTCATCAAGCTGTCATCTTAGGATTTGCTATATTCTAAGTAAACGAATATTGGGCAAGCACCCAAATATATTGTTGTATATTATTCCACATCAGAGCCCAAATTTCATGACTTTGTCAAAAACCAGAAACGAATTATACGGGACTTAAATTCATGCACATATCGCTAATTAACCTCACTGATTGTTTTACACAAATGTTTAACTTGTCTTAGTCTTTTAATATGCCAAAAGGTATATAAGTTCTTCCTTTTAAAGTAATTAAATAAAACATCTTCCACTATCAAGTGGGTAATAAAAAGTCTAAGCTTACGAATTTTGTATTTAAAAAGTTCAGTAATCCGATGTGGTATAAATTAAAAAAAGAAAAAGTAGAACGTGTAAATAATGCATAAAGGTATTCAACTTAGACGCTGCCATTGTCTCCTCTGCTGGATCTTGCTCGTGCTTCTTTATAGTGAAAACATTGCTGATGGTATTTAAGTTTGTATATTCTTGGAAACAGAAAAAAAAAAGAAGCCAAAATATTCAAGAATTCACATGTAACAACCTAATATATAAAGGTTACTCTTTCTGATCCACACCAGGTTGGGCATCAATGGCTGCAGTTGCGAAACGCTTGATTTTGGTCATCTTGCTGATAAGCATAGTCGAAGGACGAGTTCTGAAGCTGTACTCTTCCGATGATGAGTTGTTGATCTCAGACGGAATCGAGAAGCAAGAATCCGGTTGTAACCACCAGTATGGCTTCCTGCCCTGTGCAGAAAATTCGGCAGGTTACATTTTCTTGATAGTGGTGTATCAGGTGCTCCTGGTAGTCGGAGGGAGGCTGATAAGCAGCGGGAGCGAGATGCTCTTACATATCACCGGAGCTGGAAAGTTTGGTGGCATCATTTTTCGAATCCTAATGGTGTTGCCTTCTATGATGCTCATGATCTGTAAGCTGCTCTGCTTTTCCATCAGTCGTTTCTTTATTAGGGACGTGTTGATTATAAGTTGTCTCTATTAATTTGTGGATGTAGTGTCTGGGATTTTCAGCAGCAAGGAGGGTGCTCAATCGCAAGTCGCAGTTGGTGTCAGTATCTATGCTGGAATCACTGTCTTCAGCCTCAAAATTCAATGGGGTGTGTGTATGATATATGGCAAGATTGACTTGAAAAAAATACCAAATACTTCTCTGTCGAAGAAGGTCTTGAAAGGTTTGGCACCTCACAAACTCACAATAGTGATCAAATATTTCTGTGTTTATAATTTTCCCTTTACTGCAGATACTGGTGTGAAGATTGATAAGAGGACTTCTTATACTGCTGGGGTTATGCTGCTGTCTTTAATTCCTTACGTCGTGCTGCAGCTGGTTTTCATCTTCAACACCGTGTCTGGAGAGCGTATCATAACTTTGATAGCTTTTGTCGTCTCATCCTTGTCTCTGCTGTCGTATTCCGCCTATCAGGTGGATTTACTTAGAGATAATTGTAATCAATAGCTTTGTGTTTTTATCAATGGTGACTCATCCTTGCTTGTTTTTTTTTTTCAGATTTGGGATCCTTGGATGCAGGAAAGAAGTTTGAAATATTCCGAGTTTGATATTGTCCGGACAGGATTTCTGCAGCATGTGAAACGGTTAGGACAGCTTGTGAATCCAGACGGCAAACTTAACGTTGATCTCATCAAAGGGTACGGCTGACGATGGGATAGATAAATGTGGAAACGTGAGCTTAACTGATCTCAAATTATGTGTGGTTTGCCTTTGCAGATTATTTGATGCAACGGATAAAGATGCTGACCAAGTCGTTGCAGTGAAAGAACTGAGGAAACTGGTGAGCAATATCTTTAGGGGTGGTAAGACGAGCACTGAGAAGAATGATGCAGTCGACAGAGTTATGGATTTGTTCGACAAAAACGATGACGATGAAGTCACTGAGGAAGAGTTCGTCAAAGGATTCGAGCAATGGGCTTATGAAGCCGAGAAATCAACTTCGGACAATGATTTCTTTCCCAAGAATATGGGTGAACAGGTAATTAATCCTCCAAATATTGTTCATTCGATGCTAATACTCAATGTTTGAAAACTGTCGGTTTTGATTGTTTTGGTTGAGTCTTAGGTCCTAAACCTATTCAAAGAGAAGAAAGAAAACAGAGGGCTGGTGATGGACAGAATAATGGCGAAGATTTTGAAGCATGCTGAAGGCCAACTACTTAAATCCGAATCACTCATCACAGAGAATGGGAAGCCAAATATCGATCGTATCAAGGAGTAAATTTCAACTCTCCCCTTTTGGCTCTAAACTTTCCTGATCGTATTTGGGTTGTGGCAGACTGTTCAAGGAATTCGACACAGATGGAAACATGTCTATATCAGCACCCGAGCTGAAGCAGCTTATTACTCGAGTCAAGTTCCAAGCGTATAAACTGAATGAGGATGAAGTGTTACATGAGACTTTTAAAGAGTTTGATCGGAATAATAATGATTCAATTGATGAGCCAGAGTTTGTGGATGGAGTGACGAAGTATCTGGATAAGGCCATACGAGCTGCACATACATCGCAAATTGATGGGACAAAAATCATTGAAGATTTCGACAGGGTAAATAGCATTTGCATTGAGGATTAGGAGTGCTTGGCATGATTGATGGTGAAATGTGTTTTTTTTTTCTTTTTGAACTTGCAGATTATGTGGAAAGGAGCACAATATGGGAAGCGTGATTTCTTCCGATCAGTATTTCAAGTGTTGTTAGGGATCGCTATATTGACCTTCCTGGGGAAACCTCTGACGACTAACATTCTACAGCTGTCCAATGCGATGGGATTCCCATCTTTCATCATCTCCTTCGTTGTCGTGCCATTGGCCATGAATGCTAGATCTGCAGTAGCAGCGATCCTCCCAGCAAGTAAGAAGAGTGAAGAAACTGCTTCTTGGACATTCTCCGAGGTCTCTTTCTCTCTCTCTCTCTCTCTCTCTCTCTCTCACACACACACACACACACATACAGATTATGTTAACAGTTAATTGTTTGTTGAGTGACAGATCTACGGTGGAGTGATAATGAACAACATGATGGGACTGACGACGTTGTTGGCGATTGTATATGCGAAAGAATTGACGTGGGATTTCACAGCAGAAGTGCTGATTATTTTGATAGTGTGTGGAACAATAGGCACAGTCGCATTCTTTCGCACGACTTACCAACTGTGGACTTGCATACTGGCATTCCTCCTCTATCCTTTTTCCTTGGGATTGTTTTATTTTCTTCAGATTTCCTATAGTTGGAATTGACGTTTCCATTGTCAGCATTTTGCTGTGAATTTAAAGCTGTTAGTTTTATGGCATGCTATAAAATGTCAAGAATATTTGAATAGCGACTCGTTTTTACTGGAGAATCTAGGGCTGTATTATATATGCTCTCTAGAAGGAAAGTAAATATAAACTAGATTATATAGTAGTGTTTGCAAACAACTTTATAAATAACTTGGAAAATAAAATTCTAATTAATTTGACACGTCATTTGACCCTCCATAGTCCATGCAGCTCTTTACTCATTTCTCTGAAAATATACAATTCTGGTATGAGCATACGTGAATATGAATGTGAAAGTCAACATAGTTGAGCACCAATACGTCAGCGTAAGTCAATAACTCAACTTTAATTAAACGGTACTAAAGTCAGAAACTTGAAAATTATAACCTAAAGTTAAATATAATTAATTACAAAAATTTGATTTTGGCATGAAAAGTGATTCGAGCAATTGAAAATAAATCTTAACATTTCAGTCACGCGCCTAGAAACCTATAGGAAAATGAAGCCAATAAATACATGTTCGATTTCAAATACAAGATTATCTGAATTAAGGCTCCTAATGAAATATTGTAGTTACAACTTACATGGACCCTAAATGGCTTTTATAACAAAAAGTCACGCCATTATGGGAATTTGCCAGATGATAAGGGTCAAACTGAAATTGTTGGGACAAGACAGAGTGACTAACAATGAAGAGGTGCAATATTTAAGAGCTTAAATGTAATTCAGGAAGTTTGAAGGATGATCGTGTAATTTAAAACACTAAGGTAAAAAGTAAAATTAATATAATGTGCCAGGCTAATAAAATAAGAAATTAAGATTTGTATTTTATTTCCTCTCTCTCTCTCTCTCACCCACTTTCCTCTCTCTAATCACGCTCCCTCTCTCCAGACTTGACCACCACTTCTCACGATCTCCGCCTACCAGCCATCTGCCCTCACCGGACACGTCAGCCGCCGCCAACGTCACCGCCGCGAACCCGGAGGCTCGGCCAGCTAGTTTACGCGTCTCACAGAGTTGAATAGTTAAACATTAGGCGCATAATTATTTAAACATTTGTTTATAATTACAAACGAGCTGTGACAATCAACAATATTGAGGAATCCATCTGGGTCTACGATTTCAACATATTTGAGCAGACAGCAAACTCAGGAAGTGTTAAAATTGAAAGTAGCACAACATTAATGGTAAAAATTGTGAGTTACCAGTAATATTTCAGTGACGACTTCTACTCCAGAACTTAGGCCTACGCTCTTCGAAGGCAGGGGGTCGTTCATAGATAATCGATGCAGCATTTATTAAGATTGAGGCGGTCAGAGCCCATATTGTGTAACATCTGTTTTCACTTTCGTAATCGAAGAAATGGAGCAAATATTTATAGCCCATCCATTCTACCTTCTCTTCTCTTCGCTTTTCATTCTGGACATGCCAATAAGTATTGCAGTAATGAGCAACTTTAAGACGCCGTTCCATGTCGTCAAGCAAAAGTATTCGATATTAAAACAAAATATATAAAAAACTAACCTTTAGAAACATTTCTAAGGGAGCATCGAATACTGATTCCACTTCCGAGGCATTAAGGATAGGGGTGAAGCCACTGATGTCCCAAATTATTCCAATCACTGGAAACACATTAATATGGCGCTGCAAACAAACTTATACATTATATATCTCAGTCTGCAAAATCGTTGAATATTTAAATTACTGCGAAATGCTAAGCTAGATAGCTTTGGCCAAGGATAGTGAATTCAAAAAAATATTCTCTTTCTTCAGAAAACGTAAATCAGAAGCCAATATTGATCTACAAATTGTCGTCAAGAAACGGGAAATTTAAAAAAAATTGTTTCTGTGAGGGAGAAAATTCAGTAAGTATGAAGAAAGGCGTTATTACCTTAGTGTAGAAGGGGTTAAGAATGGCGACAACCTCCACAATTGAAGGGTCCAATCCGATTTCTTCCTTCGCCTCCCTCAACGCGGTGGCGGCGTCACTCTCATCGCCTTCTTCCCATTTGCCTCCCGGCAACGCAACTTCACCTGATCAATTAAGTGGAACCCTAATTATTTCCGAATTCATACAAATCAACGTATTATTTAGAGGCAGCTGGTATGTTACCAGAATGAGAGGACATAGTTGAAGATCTCTGAGTCAGTATTACGCGAAGATCGTCATCTTTTCCTTGGAACAAGCAGATCAAAACCGCAGCCCGATTGCGACGGAGTCCGAAAGGGTCCAATTCACCGGCAGACACTGTTGAATATCTGTTCTGGATTGTGCCGTCGAAGATATCAGAACCGTAATCGGTTTTGTAAAGCCGGAGTCTTTCGGCGATTTTGAGGAGCATATCTGATTTCCCGGAAGTATTTGAACACATATCTTTGTTCTTCAAATTTAGGAAGAAGATTTAAGGTCGCGTTATTCGGGGTAAATATGAATATCCATTCTACCTGTATATCTGCTCGTTTGCCAATTTTGATGAGGTATAGGAAAGCTGGGGTCCGGTCGTTCTGACATATTTATGTTGCTTCAACTAATTATGTGGGCTCCATTCCACCAACGTCGTTTGCTTGTTTATTTCGATTTTTTAGGCTGTCTGGCTAAGGTTATAATCTCTATAAAACAGTTAATAAGTTGTTTAGGAGTTTGTAAGCTATTGTAAAATATTTGATAAAATAAGTTCATAAATAATTTATGTTTGAAAATAACTTCAACAAATTATAGTTCCCTAAAAATAAGTTGTTCAATCATAACTTATTTTTTCATAAACTTATGTTAATTAATTTACTAAAATAACATTATTATAGTTCATTATTTCATACACATTATGCACTATCAACTTCATCTCTCATCAATTTTATCTATCTAACTATGATTTTCTCTCTATTCACGATTCTTTCTCTACGATCAATTATCCAAACACTTTAACAACTTATAAAGACTGAGACATTACCTCTTATAAGTTCTTGAAACATCTTATAAGCTCTTGGAGCTTATAAACTCTCTAAAATAAGCTTAGCCAAACACCCCCTAAGTCCATTTAGAATCTTAGATAATATGCATTGGATTTTCACCACGCCACCTAGTCAGGTTGGACATTGATCATCGCACAATTTTGCTTGAACATTAAGATACAGATATTAAAACGTTATTTTAGGATGATATGTGATATTTTACCATATAAAAATAGGACAAGTATGAAATATTTATTCTAACTTAACTTTTGAACTCATTACATCAGACTTGTCTCACATGTTGAATAATATCAATTTGCTATCCGACTCTAGCGACTTTTATCAATTATGACATCAAATCGGATTCGAAAACCTGAAGAATTATGTGATTCATCGATACCCTACATGTAATTTTACGTAAACTAGAAAAAAGAGGTGGAAATCCATCCCAATCAATATGTCAGTCATTTTTGGAACATCTTCCCCGCCTTGCCTGGCATAGATTTCTGCTTCAGGAGGAATCAGATGAGTAGGTAGGGAGAGCAGCCACGAAGTAAATGACGACTAGAACTACAATTATGAAGAGGATTAGGAGGGATTGATTTTGCTTCCAAAAGCTGACTGAATCCAAGAAATTGTGGGTTTCCAATTATGCAAATGTGATTCGAGGATGGAAGTGGCTATATCAAAATACCTATAGTTGTGAATAATCAAGAAAAGTGATTGATATATAACACTGATAACAGGTTACTTTATGATATTTATGGGAATTAAGCAGTATTTGGGCCACAAATACAACAAAACAACACCTTTGTCATCAATTTTGAGATTTTTAGCTTCAGGAGTCATAAAGAGACAAAAGGTAACAAATGCAGGTTATTAACTAGTTTCCCCACCCCAGCTGCTGACTAATCATTTACTAACTACTACCTAACATCTATTTAAGAAGCACTGAGATCTTCAAACTCAACAACATAATTGTGATCAGCTGATTTATACAGTGATTCGAACATCATCGTTCCAATCAAGTTCTTTGCAGCTAAAGAACTTCACTCTACGAAGACCTATCACATTCATGCAATTGCACAGATTCTGCAAAAATTTAGGACAGATGAGTCAGTGAAAAGAATTACACAGAAACAAATGCAGGGAGACGAGATGAAGAAGAAACAAAGATCAAAGATATGATACCTTATCAGAAGCATTCGGCAAGTATGCTCCCAAACTTATTTAACCAATGCTAGTCTCGACTGCATCCCTCATTTTATGATTCTCTAATACTTCATCAAAAGTCTGGTGTAGAAAGTTGTGGCCCGCAGTAGGCTTATTATTAGGATGATGATTTAGGAATATTGAGCATACCAGTTAGGAAATATTCTAGGATCTGCAAATCTAGATTGCTTTTTCATAACAAGGGCTAATGTATGAACATATCTGGCTACCTTAAGTCATGGTAGTATCTTTCAGCACAGCAGTTGGAACTTTGAATTTGGGATTTTGCTCTACAAAAGCAGGTGGCTTCTGATACACAATTGAAGCTGCCCTAATCAAAATTCCGGCAGTTAAACCCCAAATGACATACTTATTATCATTTGTTTCATAATCAAAATAGTGGATCAGATACTTGTCGCCCATCCATAGTCGTTCTTCACATCTTCTATTCTCATCCTGGAATGACAATTATGAATCAAGTGCATAGCAGCTGCCATAGCTAATAAATAATGTAAACGAGAAGAAAAAGGGAAATAGAACTTCAGAAAATACCTTAAGGAACATTTCCAAGGGAGCATCAAAAACAGACTCTACTTCAGCAGCATTTGGAGAAGGATTAAAGTCTTTCTTGTTGGAAAGTATGCCAATAACAGGAATCACCCTGAGGAGGTGCTGCATGCATACTAAAGGGTTAAATTGGAAAGCCAGATAAGCAATTGTAAAGCATACAAGGTTTCAATGCTTATTATTCACATTTCTTGGTGTCTCAGAATGTAGCACCAAAATATAGCAGCTTAAAAATTGAAGTTGTTGTCAGTCATCTACTTTGTAGACTAATCCACAGAAACAAAGTCATGCCAATTGATTAACATAACTCTACACCTCTGTACAACCTCTTACAAATGAAGTTCACTCTCATCTCATAGGAAGATGAGAAAACAGGGGAGAAAGTACAGAGTGCTCCCTCACTTATGTTCATCCATAGCTGTATTGTTACTACTTGACTTAATCTATATTTTAAGATATTCATATCCACATGAAACGTTAATATACAAAAGGATGCTCTTCATACAATCACTAATTTGCAGATATAAACAACTAGCGTGTGGCCAAAGAGGCTTCTCTCACTAAGTTCTCCAAATTATGTATGAACAATGGATTTGCTAGTTTGATATTTATGAAGCTTGGTCATGCACCTCAGAACACCATAACTGATCATCATTAATTAGTATTAGGAGAAACACACAAGATAATGAGAAATAAAAGACATTAGTTCTAACTATCAATTTGCTTTAGAGGTGTGATCAACAGCATGGAATTCTAAGGGCCCTGAATATATGATTACATTCTTGCTTTAGACTGTTATATCTCCTTGATGTGGAACAAGGAAAAAGTATCCAACTCCAATCTCTAGCTGCAGAAAGATGGGCTCTCTTTACTTGAAAACCATCTCAAACATAATCAACTGATTAAACCAGAAACATCAATACATATGAATCTAGGTTTCAGTATTCTGAGTTTTCCATGAGAGGACAGGCACGCATACCTTCGACAAGAATGGTTCAAGGCAAGTGACAACATTTACAAGTGAAGGATCCAGCCCTATCTCCTCTCTTGCTTCCCTCGTTGCTGTCTCAGCATCATTGGCATCCGTCTCCTCTGCTTTCCCTCCAGGCAGCGACACTTCACCTGTCTCCAAATAGCTTAATCAAAATCTAACAAACATAAGCGAAATACATTTACATGAAGAGATGGAAAATTTAACATGTAGCGAATTAACCCGCAAAACAATCAAGGTCAACTATACAAAATTCTCCTCCGCAAATTTCAATTCTCAATCACAAGCGACAAATACAAGCAGAAAACCTAATTTTTATAAAATGTCTTAAAGGATATTAGCTTTTTCCACAAATTTACCAGAATCAAGTTCTCAATTGCTTAAAAAAACACTTCAAATAAACATGAAAGAAGTGAAGGCATAATGAAACAAACCAGAATGAGTAGAAAGCTGCGACGATCGCTTAGTGAGAATAACCCTAAACTCTCCGCCATCCCCTTCGTAAAGGCAGATTAGAACCGCCGCCCTTTTCGGCCTGAACCGCTCAGCAGTCTGTACATGAGCAACTGAAGTTGCGGATTCTGGGAAACCGACTTCTGCAACCACTTTCTCTGTGCTCTTCTCCATCCTCTGATCCTCCTCCTCATCATCTGATGTCGGCGGCGCCTTGTAGAGCCGCAGTTGTTGGGCCAAAGCGACGAGTCTCCCAGAAAGCCCCGAATTGTGGGCTTCCATGATGACGAGTTTAGAGGACTGGAGATGAGGATTGGGGATTAAGGATGAGACTATTCAGGGAAATAGGGAGGTTGAAGTTCTTCTGAGTGGTGGGAATATGTGTACTAGCAGCATAAATGGCGGTCGACAACTTAGGCCGTAGATGTATCAATGCATCAAGGCCTTGGAAGGAAACTGGGGATATCCCTCTACTATTTCTACTCTTTTTTTTAGGCCGTGAATTTGAATTTGGGTGTGAAAATATTGATGTGAAATCAATAATTGGTTATTCATCTCTTTTGTTAGTTCTACTTCCACCCGATTTTCTATAATATCTATATACAATCCCTTTACTGTCAAATATATAAATATTTAAAAGAATCATATTACAATCTCGACACTCTTCAACATTAGTGAAGAGGTAAATTAGAAGATAAAAATGACATTCGGACCCAAACACTTATTCCAGCCCATGACTATTTTTAATATTGTATTATCTTTAGGAAAATATTTATAATTAGAATAACACCCGCTAGAGAGAGAGAGATTCACTGATTTCATTCTACATATTATCTCGTTCTGTTGTGTTATTGACCGAGCAAGACTAACTAATTTACTCGTACTGAAGAATTAATATGTTTGAGGTTTGAATCACTGTAGTGAATGTCCAACAATAGATTCATAAGTTGCAGAAGAAATTAAAACTTTAAACAATCTTCATAATATTTTATTTTATTTATTAACATTGCGTCGTATCATTATAAAATACATTCCAATAGAAAGGAATAAAATATTATCTGATTAATCCTATCATTATAAAAACATTCCAATTATACATAAATATTATCTAATTAATCGACAAAATAATTTATTTTTAACAAAATATCATTTATACGGATAAAAATATAATTTATTTTTATACTTTAATTGAAAGATCATTTATATCAAGAAAAGTATTATTCAGACAAGAAAAGTATCAATGCAGATACGCGGATATCCGCGATGTGACCATCTCCTCATTAATTTGGTAGGAAAACGAGAGTAAAATAAAGATGCAGTGTGATATGGTAGAAAGATGTAAAGGTGTGATCAAATTTATATGACATTGTTGTTGGGTTTCATCATTGTAGTTGAAATTAATTTTCTAGTATTAAAACTATCAAAATTGATATAAGTGATGAACTATATATATAACACCACAGTAAAACAAAAACTGACTTGCATAACTAGAAATCTTTATTGTTAAAAGGTGAAATGAGATAGAAAGAGGATCAGAAAACATTATCTCCGATATCCAACGAGATTTAACTCTAACCATTCCACATGCAACAGTAACAGTGTAACACTTTCTCTTTTTCTTTTTCCGTGTGCAGGTGCAGCAGTAATAAACATGTTGCATAAAATTTGAAAAGAGGGAGACAGAAAAGGCGAGATGGGCGATGAAAACCAACTTTTCTCAAGGAGTATGAATAATTTTCAACTCCACCAAATCATTTAGTGAATGAACAAAACTGCTGGGACATTATGCGCTGTCGCCATTCGAATACAACTACCCACTGTAGCTTCTCCACAGATCAAGCTCAGCCATGCAAAAACATGTGAAATATGATCACAATTCCAAACGTAATTTCAAACAGTATTTACATGCACTACTGCTCTACTATTCCTCTATATATGACTACTTATTCAGATGAAATGGAAGGTGGGACTCTCTCTCTCTCTACCTGCTTAGTTCCATGCCTTATTTTTGCATAAGTATAGGCTCCGCCGTTACTTACGCAGCAGCTTACACAAAATACATGGATAAAATGGGAGAAGCTACAATATTTGACCTCGGGAAAAGGCACGACGCCGCTGCAGGTGACGGAAAACTCCATCAACCCAAGACCAAGGCAAAGAGAGGCGTCAACGGAGGCCGCGTCGTCCGAACCGCTGGCAGAAAGGATAGGCACAGCAAAGTGTGCACGGCGAGGGGAACCAGGGACCGCCGCGTGAGGCTGTCGCCGAATACCGCCGTACTCTTCTACGATTTGCAGGATAGGCTCGGCTGCGACCGCCCCAGCAAAGCCATCGATTGGCTCATGACGGAGGCCAAAGCCGCCATCGACGCGCTGGGCGACCCTCCCGCCGTGGCAGCTGCTAATTGCAATCGATCCGCTACTACGAGTGTCGGCTGCAATGAGCTCTTCAGCGGACGGGTGCCGCCGCCGCCTTTGATGAGCGGAAGGGAAGAAGGAGGAGATTATCAAGGGGAGATCTTGTCTGCGTCGCCAACTCCTCTGGAATTGTTTGACACGAATTCTGAGATTGTTAGGTTGCAGAGAATTTTCTCTTGGAATCATGGTGCGGCGGGAGAGGATTACTCCTCTGCGGCCCTCCATTATTCGGCGGCGGAGGATTTCCACGCGTTTGCCGAGAGGGAACCCCTTCAGTCCAGTTACTCGAGAATTAACTGCAATTATCCCCAATTTCAAGGTTTGGGATTTTCCGATCTTCCTTCCTCCATTAATTACGAAGAATAGAGAGACATCTGCATTCGTACGTCGCATCTAGGATTTTTATTCAGTTTACCAATGGCATGTTTGTTGCATCTTTATCTAAATGTACCAGTGTTTGATCGGAGAATTTAAAGATTGCTGGTTTTCAGTTGCATCCAATTTGAAAGAACAAGATTTATGTCGTCTGTGTTGCTGCCGCAATCCAAACTGTTAATTAGTTTTTTTAGTGCAATAATGCAGATTTCTTGCATTTAACATTGCACCATGCTGATCAAATATGAAACTTTGATAGAAATGAAAGTAGATTCTTGTTCATCTTTTCAGCCCATGAATAATGCAAAAACCGATATAGATCCCGTCGTTAATCTTATCTTAAAAAGCGTTTAATTGATAATGTTTGATGAGTTGTCAAACTTTCTCACTTTCCACTGCGCGTGCAACTTTAGAGGTCTAAAAGAAATGTGAAAATAGTGTGCGATTAGGCATTGGCTCCCATGTCATGGGGTAAGCTGGCAAAAAACAAGTGCAGCAAACTGATGCAATAATTTTGACAAGTACTCAACAATTATTACACAACCTAATCTTTCTAGGCATTTTAATAAATCAATTATCCTTCTATTTGACAGCTGAGTCTGCTATATAAGTTCAAAGGAGCCCATATTAACTCAGCTGTCAATTATATTGTCTAAACATAGTTAACAGGTAGGAACCTGGATATAGATGGTAATAAATTGATTTGAAACAAGTTTAAAGAAGGAAACTTACTAATTGTTACTTGGAACAGTGATGTGACAACCAACTGCATCCACTTCTATTTTGTCATAGATCTTGCATAGAATGACTTCCAATATTTTGAAAATCAAAGCTATACTCAGATCCCCTGATCTTGGTATTAACTCATAACGATCAAAGTCAAACCGTGATCCTATAAGTGAACCAAATTTATTAAGACAAAGATATGAACACTAAAGGTTAGCAGCAGGAAATTCTTTGACATTGAATCAGGATATTAAAAAAGAACAAGTTGTTCCAGCTCGATACTGTCAAGAATTCCTTACTATCGCATTGGTGTAGTAGTCGAGTATAGCATGCTGCATTTTTGTTGTACACGATAGTTATATTGACAAAGAATATATATGTACCTCTCAATGAGCAAACGATCTAATCAGACTAATGAACTGAATATCTGCAGCAATAAAATTTCAGAAAATAACTGAGTTAGGAAGTAGTTCATAGTAGAAACAGAAACACTTCAATTTACAGAAGAAACCATCTCACCAGTTACCACAAAATCCTTTCATCGGTTTCCAAGTACAAAACCAACATATATATACGATTCCAAATACAGTACAGAAATAACGATTAATTACATAAATATATAACAATAATTTAATTTCTTTTAATAAAAAAAATTTTCAGCAATGCAAGGCAGAAAAGAGAGTATTTGCTGCAGGTCGACCTCAGATCAAATCCTCTTTCTGCTTCAGTTTTTTCATTTTGTCAAACTCGGTTGCACAACCCTCACTTAGCTAGTCAAACTGTAAACACAACTCAATTTTTCCGTTGATCTGAAATCATAAGAATTCGTGAGCTTCTCCGACAACATTTCATTTGAAGCAACTGGAGTTAAGAGCTTTCCTTCCCATTCTTAGTTTTCTTCTCCTCACTCTTCGTGCTCACTTTTTTAACGGCAGCTGCATTGTAAGACAGTTTGCGGGCTTTTCTGGCAGCCTTTCCATTAGGAGAGATCAGTTCGACCTTTCCCGGCACCTTGCTTGCAGGGGAAATGGATTTCTTAACTGCCTTTCCATTAGGAGAGATCAGTTTTGGCTGTCGGGTTGTCTGTGTCTTTTTGGGGCTATCGAGCGCTGCAACTCGGCTTTCCCAAGGTCGAGCAGCAATCCAACGGTCCATCCAGCTCCAGCCCCAATTTGCTTTACTGAGTTCTTTATTACCCGATCCAAAACTTGGGATCGTGTTGGCCCTCCACTGCACACGTTTATTTTCATCTTTATTTCTTGGTTTCAGAAATGAAAAAGAAGTCAACAATAACTCGACAAACCTGATGAGTGAAGGCATAGGCCAGAGCTCGCTCCCTTCTCACTGATGCTTCTTCTCTGTGATGTATTTTGGCAAGGGCTTCACTCACTGTTTCAGAACCACCATTCCACTCTACCTGTCCCAATATTTCATTGATGGAAGAAATGGAACATAAATTCATGAAAATGTATAGTTTCAAGTGATAAAATACATAGGCAGAGTATTGCTATTTCAAGAAGAGACCACTTTAAAATCGGAAGTTGAGATATACTAGATACAAGGCTTCCTACTACTAATGATACATGAGAAAGGACATTGATGTATCCTTCTTTTTCCTCTTCCCTTGTCAAACTCTGCCTTGGGTCTTTATCTTAGATTCTTAGTTACTTTTTTCCACAAGGAAACGGAAGGAACAATAATTTCATTTATGAGAATTCCTCCAACGTAAAATTAGGCATAATTTCCTCAATTTTTTGGTGCTGCATTTCATTCTTTTTATTTTTTCCATTTCATTTTTAGTCATAATATACAGACAGACACTAAGCAGAAATTCTGGCATACTTCCATATTTTTTATTATCTGAATTAATGGTCAATTAATGGTCTAAGTCACAGTTGATTTATTGACCAAGAAACTGGGTAAATATCTCATCAACTATACCATAGAGAAAGTAGTGGTGTTACCTCAAAGTCATGAAGCTTTGCTTCTAGCTTCAACTGATGCTCCAGCTTCTTCTGCCTAAGCCGGCCTTCCATAACCATATTAGCACGACGTGCTCTAATCTGGGCCTGAGTCTTGGTCCATGAGTGCAGGCGACTCAATGTAGTTGAGGCTTGATTCTTAACAGAATCACACTGCACCAGCTTCTGTAACCTTGCGGTTCCTCTAAGTCGACGAAGACTTCTCCTTGCCTACAGTCAATTCTAGAGGTGAGTATTATCAAAATAATCCTTCATTTTGAGTAACTCAAGCACGGTTACTGGGTAAGACAAAATAAATAATGAACCATGTAAACTCAAACGATAGTGACTGATAACAGGGAATATAACATACAGTGTGAGCACGGTACGCAGTCTGAATCTTTCTAGCAGCAACGTATTCTATGGAGAGAACGACACTGCCTTGATTGTCAAGGCAAGCACCATTGGCTAGTGCTAGACACCCTCTGAGAGAGCAGAGATCCTCTTTGGAGCCATTTATGTGTTGAAAAGATGAATATCTCTGCTCAGCAATATGAAAAAGAAAATGGCAATCTCAGAAATCAGGGTATCCTATCTTGCATAAAAAGTCATGGAGGAAAATAAAACAAAGAAACAAAGATTTGGATTAGAGCTTCGAACCTTCACTTTCTTTGATTTCTCTCCCTTCACTTTCTTTTTCCTGATTATATTCTTAAACCAAACTCCCGAACCCATACTAAATGCTCACAGCCTCAAACTGGTAACTGAAAGACCCTATAGATATCATAGACCATATCAATGCAATGAATTATATGAAGCATATTGCTCACTCACCAATTATAAATTGATGAACTGCTAACAGATAAAAGGCAAAAGATATACTTCAAAAGATGTTGGTATCATATAAAATAGATTGCTCCATTAGTCAAGAATTTTCAATATTTTCCTCTAGTGAACTCAAAATACAGCGACCAGAAAGGATGAACAAGAAACTTCAAAAAGAAGAAAGCTTATGTTCCATCTCATACATGGAATTACGGTATGTCTTCTCACATGTCGCTAAATCAGTACCAGAATTGAAATTTAGAGTAAAAAAAAACTGATATTAACAGGTGTCATTAAACCTTGCATCAAAGCAAATCAGGGGAAAGCAAAGAAGCTAATAGTAGATCAAAACTGGAATTATGCGGCAATAGAAGGCACATCAAGTTATCAAACGAATGAAACTGGGATTTCAAAGATCCATTCATAAAAGGGATTAAGATCAACAGAAGCTGCGTGATAGCTCACAAATTATCGATAAATTCTCTCAGGAAATCAGCATTTACACAGAGATGGGCAGGATTTGATTAAATCAGTAAGAAAGACTTGTTCCAATCTAACAGTGTGAGTGAAACTGATTCGGATCCTCAAGGATCACAAAAAGCTAAATGTTTCTGTCAGTATTAGTTGAAAAACACTAAAAATGAAAGTTTTGCTTACTTCAAGCATCACAGACACATCAAGGGACATTCTTGAAAGGAACAATCAAGGAACAAAACAACGTGGGCAATTCAAGAATCTCACATACCAGTAAAGACTCCTCCTTTTGGGCAAAAGGGTTCCTCGCAGAACTGACAAAAAACACCAAGCAAAATGGAAGCTAAAAAGTAGTGATGGAGATTGGAGTCGGGTATGAGTGAAACAGAAGAAATACAAAGGCTTATATGTACAGACTTGAAGTAGAAGGTAGAGAGAAAAGAGAAAGCACACAAAGTGGGTAGCTTTGCCGATATTTGCCATGGCCCAGCTGCTGCTGACCTCTAAAAAGAAGAGTTAGAACAATCAACCTAAAATCGTATAACAAATGAGAAATTCATGGCCTGTCGCTTTAGATTCCAATTATTTGAACGGAAATAATGTCTTTCCTCCATCAATGGGATTAACCGACACCACCAAAATCCGAATTTGCATAAAATTCGTAATTTGATCCAAGTGAATTTACGGTTATAGCGACAGCGGAACAAATCTTGATTAACATTCAATCATTATTCGCAATGGCTCCTCCTGTCATTTTTATATATTTGTCAAAATACAGCATCTCACCTCTAAAATTGTTAATTTAATTTTGCTGCTAATTGAGTTGTACATCAATATGAAGAAACTAAAAATCTTCAACATGTTTAAGATTTTAAGAAATTAGAATAATTTAGAAAATGTCCCAATGGCTCGTCTTAAATTATAATCATGTCATTCCTAACATTGGAAACGTTCTAAATTATATATTAAATCTATTCAGTGGTAACTCAGTTCTAATATTATATATTAAATCTATTCAGTGGTAACTCAGTCAAAGTAACATAAATATACATATAGTTATTCATAAGAAAATATATAGAATTAATTGCAAATAAAATATATATGATCGAATTTACAATTATAACATCATTTTTAAAGTTTTTAAAAAAATCACAACCTATTGATATGTTACAATTGGGATCACCTTAATTTCATGTCCAATGGAATTGTCTCGTAGATTATCTTACTTCATGCGGACTGTTTTTTTATATGTATACGTGGATATACTATTGCAATGTTATATAGAAGAAATGAAACGGCCAAGTCACAATTTCGATAGTCAGAAAACTTTAGGGTAATTTCAATTGTAATAAATCTATAAGTTGTGACTTTTATAATAATTTAGAAGCGGTGTTTTAAATTACAATACAGATCATAGCTAGGAGCCTAGGATTCAATGCTTGCTCTAGCAATATGTCATATTATGTAGTGTGACATTCGTGTCGTTATTTATTATCGATAATAATTATTATAATAATAACGCCAAACGACGATCGCTAAAGCGCCAAACACGACACAATTAATGATCCGTCCAACACGAACAAGAATACGACATTTTTTTTTCGTGTTGACACGACACGATAACGAGCGGATATGACACTAAACGATAAATTCAAATTAAAATTAGAAAATAAATTAATAAAAGAAATAAAATATATAAAATTAAATTAAATTAATATTAAATATTTATAAATATTATCGAATTACGAAAACGACACGATCCGATTAACACGAATGCAACATTTAAAATTATCGTGTTACACGAACACGACACGGATCCGACACGAACACGAACACGAAATTATCGTGTCCTTATCGTGTCGACACGATAAGGACACGAACACGATAAGGTTGAACTCTAACCCGTTAATTTTGTGCATATTTGTGTCGTGTTCTCGTGTCGTGTCATAAATTGTCAACCTTAATATTATGGAGTGAGGTGTATTAAATTCTTTAAACAATCAAATCAAAATACATTGAAAAAACGCGTTTGAAATAAATAAATATAGAGAGACATCACCAACCAATAAAATACAGTATAACGAAATTATTATAAGTTGGTCTAATATCAATACTTGAGAAATGAGAATATAGAACTCAAACATTCCCATTTAAAAATAATTTTGAACAAATTAACTAAAATGGGCATCTCTATTTGGTGTGGCCAAGCAATGATTCATAGTTGAGAACGGAAACCCTTTACTTATGTTTACGTGTTTATGCCGTCAGGTGGCAACTGGCATTATCACCATATTGAATTTTCTCACTTTTGAATAATTAATTCATAATTAGTTTGAATTAATTAGGTTAACCCGAATCGCATGTCACGTAGTTCTCTGTAGCAACTACCAGTTCTGGAACAGCTGGAACACCAATCTTAATGCTTATTTATTTTCTCGAGCTGTTTGTAGGGTCTGACTCATCTCCTAATTCTAATTGTATTATTTATTTATTTTATTTTTTCTTACATTTTTGTATTTCTATATTTTCCATCATGATTTTCATGCTTCAGTAAATCGATTAATGATTATTAATTAGATTGATTATTTCACAACTGAGTTATTATTCCATTCATGTTTCTTTATTCACAAAATTAAAACGTGGCAGAGCAAACACACTCTTGTATACGAAGTTGGCATTCCATTATTTCCAATTTCCTTATAAATCAATTTCATAATGAATTTGGTCTAATATTATTCATTAATTATGAAGTTGTGAGAACAGTCATTTGTATAACCGCTCAATGGCAAACTAATTATTATACATTATGTGATATGATGACTAGGATGCAACGAACCTAGCATGCATAAAAATTAAAAATAATGAAGTTCGGCTAAAATACCCTATGATGAGGTGAAATCAAGAGCCAAAAATTCTCAAACTTATGTAATATATTACTACAGTAAAAAAAAATTTAAAAAAAAAACTGTCTAAAAGTAGATGATTAAACCCTGTTTATTTAGGTTATGCCAATCAGCAAAGGTGGGTGATTGAGTACAAATTGTGGGAAAGATAACATAAATTATGAAAGCAAGTTGTAGGTTTTGATGTGGAGGTGTACCGTGCATATGTTCGTCTTCATGTGAAATAAAGTATCACAAATATCATTGGTCGATTACCAACAAACAAGGATTCCATAAAGTCTAATTATTATCTTCATTGTTTTTTTCCTTCTTATCTGCCTCTAGATACTATATAACTTAGAAGAAAATCATGCAAAACCAATATCTTAGGAGTGGATGTAGAAACGATTCATAGAAGCTGCATTTTATCAATTTTGAGTTCGAGATTTAGAAAAGTTAATTTTCTTATGATTCAGTTTACGAATGAGGGCTTTTAAACAGAGATTTTCACAAATAAAAAATAAATAACTTGTGATTGCGATGCATATAAAAATTCTACTAATCAAGTTGATACTTGTTGGTATGAATGTCAATCTAGCCCAAAATTCATCGATCCGAATAGACCGACAGCCCGAGAAGATTTGGATTAGGATTGAACATTTATAGTTCGAAAAAATTTCAACCAGATCGAATAGCTCACAACCAAATAGGGTTAGTTTGAAACTAGTCCGAATCCAAATGGGTTGGTCTGAAAATCAAGTAGGTTAACCCTATTAACTGAAATTTTCTTTGTTATATTATTTTCAAATTTCATTACTTGCTTTTGAAAGTTAATACAAAAAATTTCAAATATTTATGGAATATGTTTTGTTAATATATTTGAAAGTTATCATTTCATTTATTCGTCTTTTTACACCAATGTTTAATACATAATATTTATTATAAATATATGATTATCAAGAAAAAATATATTTAATTTTTTTCTTTTAAACTTTATGATCTGATTAGCCGGAAATCGAGCGTTTAGAACGAAAGTTTAGATTTATGGTTGAAATTTTCTATCAAAAAAAAATCATAACCCGAATAGCACAAATCAAATAATCCATCCAACAACCCGAGCGAGGCCGACCAACTTGACATCCTGCAGCAAAATTTATAAAAGGTGGTCCCAGCGGGGCTCGAACCCGCGACCTTCGGCTCATAAGACCAATACTCTAACCAACTGAGCTACGGGACCTATGTTAGCTGAATTTAGATGCATGAATTTAGCTTAAATTTCTTTCAATCTTAGCACATATAAAGTAGCCCGGATAGATGCATAATCTACACGCTACAAATCTATATATAGTTCCTCTTAAATTTCACGATTTCTTTCCTGGGTCTGCCGTGCTTCGACACTTGCAAGTTGCGAAATATCAAGCCCCGTCGCTTTTATTAAGTATGAAGGATAAGTTCCCCTCATGGACAGCCTATAATTAAGATTGTGGTCAAAGATTACTAAGTTCGAACATTGTTGATCCAACCCTGTTTTCTGTAGTGCAATTTATCATTCTTGTGTATGATTTACCTAGTAACAGAATTTTCTTAAGAACACGTAGCAATTGCATATCTCCTTATCAACTATGGCGTGGGCTTTGCACTCTTATACTGGCTATTAGCCACAAGAATACTTCAAATCACATATGAACAATGATTGCTATTTATAGCTGAACAAGAGGTAAAACTATACAAGAAGATATAGCTAGGAGTCAGAACCAATGGTCATCCTACTTGCAAATATTATCGTTTCTTCTATTTGGACACTGTCAATAGTTAAAACACATAAAATCAGAAATTTATATGTATAATGGACTTAAAAAAGGGTAAAACAGTAATTACTAGTATTACTGCCATAGCACGACTGAAAAAATTGCAAATACAGTTAAGATGAAGATTTCAACAAGTTATTACCAATCAACTTCATTCCACCAAGATTATAGCATCTGGTGTTCTTGTCTACCAACATTATGTCACTCAAAACCTTTACCAATACAATAGGTCATGTCATGCTACTATCAACCCAAAATAGTTTGAGCTTTTTGTTCGTTTGCAGCTCCAAAAATTGAACAGTCGAGTACAAAAACCTTCATACCAAAGATCAATTTTGCACCGGAAAAACATATGAAAATTTACCTCCCTCAGGTAAAAACTTCATAGAATTTCTCAATCACGAGCAAGCCTGAGTCAATTGACTCTAGAGGATCCTTTCTAAGCCGGTGCCTCAAGCAGTTAGGGATGACAGTGGCAATATCCTCTGCTGTCACTTTATCTCTTCCCTTGAGAGCAGCCAATGCTCTTGCTGCCCTATTGGAAACTATATCGCCTCTCAATCCATCTACGTTGAGCTCAGCACAGACCTTTGAGATTTTCACTCTAAGATCATGATCTAATGTAACGGAAGAAAGGGCACTCCTGGCTGAGTCAATTTGTTGCTGGAGTTTCTCTTGCTCTGTCATGTAGGACTCACGGAACTCTTTAGGGTTCTTATCAAATCGTGCTCTCTCCTCGACTATCTTTACCCTGAGCTCTGCATCCTTCACTGTTCCAACCTGTGCATGCATTCCAAAACGATCAAGAAGCTGCGGTCTCAGCTCTCCCTCTTCGGGATTTCCAGATCCAATGAGGATGAACCTGGCTGGGTGTGAAATCGAGATTCCCTCTCTTTCCACAGTATTCCAACCTGAGGCAGCAGAATCCAATAGGACATCCACTAAATGGTCATCCAAAAGATTAACCTCATCCACATATAAAATCCCCCTGTTAGCTTTAGCCAGGAGACCAGGCTCGAAGGCCTTCACACCTTCAGTAAGAGCTTTCTCAATGTCGATTGTACCACAAACTCTATCTTCCGTAGCACCCAAAGGCAGATCGACCATATTGATTTTGGTTGAAACAACAGGGAGCTGTTCGCCTTTCATGACTTTGTCGCGTACTTCTGGCCCCTGCACCTCAGCATCCTCTGGATCCGAGTTAAACGGATCCCCATAGACTACTCTTATTTCAGGCAGTAAATCAACTAAAGATCTAACAGTCGTGGACTTCCCAGTTCCCCTATCGCCCATGATCATTACCCCTCCTATCTTGGGATCAATCACATTCAACAAGAGGCACAGTTTCATCTCATCCTGCCCAACTATAGCTGCAAATGGATAAACTGGCCTCTGGTTCTCCTTCGAAGAAGCTAGCTTCTGAACCTGATCATAGCCATAATGTAAACCCAGAGCTTTTCACTTAAGTTTTAGATGCTATCTATATCTGATAGAGAATTAATACTGGAGATTGTACTGTAGTAGGATATAGTTATCCACAAGTACCAAAAATGAGATAAGATTAACTTCTTAACCGGTCATTACCGCTAAACTCAATTAAACCCAAATCTACAGCATGAATACAGGCGAATTTAGGGTACAAAGGGATGATTTTAGAAGTCACAACTCACTCTTCGAAGCAAGATCCGAAACCAAAACGGAAACAAACTATAGAATACCAATAAATTAGTACCTCTTGTTGAGCGGGAGAAGTGGCAACATTGGATATTGAGACATGTAGCTGAGAACGCCCTTTCTTCAAGGGGAGTGCAAGTCCTCCATAGAATTTCCTCCCTGAACTCAGCCCTACATCAATTAATAACAATTAAAAAAATTTGAGCAAACCCACTTGTATTTCTACTCTCATTCAAATTTCAAGAAACGAGAAGTTTAAGCTTAATCAGACGCAAAACACAAAGCAACATTGTAAACTGAAGATAAATTTGAACAAGTGGGAAACAGAAAGGGTTTAGCAAATGCACCAGGAGATGGATGGAGGAAGAAAGAGGGAGTTATTGATGAGTGAGAGGAAACGGGCCTCGAGGCAAAGATTGCTGCAGTGGAGGAAGTTCCCATTATCCCAGCCATGTTGAAGCTAGTGTGTGTAGTGTGTTACTCGAATTTCACTGCGTTGGATTTGGAATGGCCGAAATCCAAATGGGAGGTATTCTGGTAAGTGGTGAAGATAAGAGGATCAGATTTCCTCACGACCCACCAAGATTGATTGAAGAAATATGTCTAGGGCATCCACGATACTAGTTATCTGATTACGGATTCTTACTTTTAGGTACTAAGTTTAGTTATTAAAAAAAATAAAATTACAATAATTATGTGTATAATTAGTTAAGCTAGCAACTGGTTACAATTTTTGGCTATAAAACATGATTCATCAGATGTCAATAAGCAAAATATAATCATTTCTGACAAAATTTACCTAACAAAAATAAAATATATGTTCATCTCACTTATTATTGAACGAAGCTAAAATTGAGCCCAATTACTTGATCTTAATTAGGTTAATAAGTTTTAAAGAATTGATTTAAACAACAATGACATTTTAACTTTTTGGGGAAAGTGCCACGTCTTTCAAAATCGCTATTTTCTTTTGTAGGTGTCGGATTTTAAGTCTTCGCCGGCTAAATTGGGGAAAACCTTCTTCACCACCCTTCCGCCGCCGGATCTTTATTCTACGGCTGGTCGAGAGTCATCCCCGATTCTTGATCTTATTCTATATAAAGCTTAGTACTCTGTTTTAGGCTGTTGGGTGTGAAATCTTCACCGGTTAAGGCTTTTTAACATCGTCTTTGTATCTTTCCGCCGCCAAATCTAAAATATCCGCCAGTAGAAGAGGTTGCTTTAGATAGTCCTGGGATTGTTTCTCTTATTGTATAATCATTTTATTTTTGCTGTATGATTGCAATTCTAGGTGTAATTAGAGGGGGAGATGAGGCACATGAATTTATTTTACAGCAGAAAAAGTCCTCGATTTCAAAGGTTTTTCAATGGCTTATGTACCCTAGTTTTTATCATTATATTTTACAATAATGGGGATGTATTGACGAATGGAAGTTTAGGGCAATCCTCATTGTTATCGATCCCTAGATTGAGCTCAAGAGAGGGACTATCTGTGGTTAGGAGGCGAATAGTTGAATTAAATGTAGATTCCAATGTCACTGTAAATGGAACTGATCCCAATAATGCAGATAGTGGTCAGCCTGAGCTTTGTTTGGGGTTGCTGTTTCATGAGGGGTACGATAATAGTTGTGAGTACTTGAAAGCGCAACCTCAGTGCAAATTAAGTGGGTTTCTCGACTACTTGACGTTCTATTATTGCGACTGCAACGGGAGCCCTTGGACATTCTTGCTGCTGGCTGTTTGGCTTACTGCATTGTTCTATCTTTTGGGCAACACTGCAGCTGATTATTTTTGTTGTTCTTTAGAGAAGCTTTCTAATCTGTTGAAGCTTTCTCCAACTGTTGCTGGGGTTGCCCTGCTTCCGCTTGGAAATGGGGCTCCTGATGTATTTGCCAGTATTGCAGCCTTCGTAGGGACTGGATCTGGAGAGGTTGGACTTAATAGTGTACTGGGAGGAGCGGTGTTTGTTACTTGCATTGTTGTCGGTGTTGTTTCCCTTTGTGTAGCTGATCAAGATGTTCAGATTGATAAAAAGTGCTTTATAAGGGATATTGTGTTTTTCATTTTTACACTTATGGCCCTTCTCTTGATCTTAATTGTTGGTAAAGTGACTGTCGGGGCCACCATTTCTTTTGTGGCGATTTATTTAGTGTATGCCTTTGCTGTTGCTGCTAATGAGATTTTGCAGGAACAAGTGCAGAGGCTGAAATTGGACGTTGTTACCCCTTTGCTTCCTGTCAAAGGAAATGTGTTTTCGAGAGGTCAAGACGATGAGTCTGCAATTAGCTCATTGCTTGAACTTGAAACTAACAGTGATGAAAGCCAAGCTCATTCGTCCTTATCACAGTGGATGTGGGCCTCAAATGTGGCAATATATTCAAACCAAGTCATGAAGATTCCCGATAGTGACAAGAATTTGTGGGGATGGAATGAAGAAGACAGAGATACAGAACAACGGTCACTCTCATGTTCAAAGATATGTGCACTTATGGAGTTGCCTTTGGTAATTCCAAGGCGACTCACAATTCCCTTAGTGGAGGAGAAAAGCTGGTCGAGGATATATGCTGTGAGCTGTGCTTTGTTTGCACCAATTCTTCTTTCATGCCTCTGGAATACACAAGACAAGTTGAGTTCTCAAAGTATAATAGTTTCATATATCTTGGGTGTTTCAGTTGGTTGTGTGCTGTGTGTTTTCGCATATAAGCACACAAGGGCAGAACATCCACCACAAACATTCCTACTCCCTTGGGTTTTAGGTGGGTTTTTAATGAGTATAGTGTGGTTCTACATGATAGCAAATGAGCTTGTTGCTCTGCTTGTTGGATTAGGTATGATTCTAGGTGTCAGTCCTTCCATCCTTGGGGTGACTGTATTGGCTTGGGGCAACTCAATGGGTGATTTGGTTTCAAATATTGCACTGTCCATGAATGGTGCTGAAGGCGTGCAGATTGCCATGTCAGGATGTTATGCGGGTCCCATGTTCAATACACTTATTGGATTGGGCATCTCGATGCTGCTGGGAGCCTGGTCTGAGAGACCTGGTTCGTTTACTATCCCACAAGATCCGAGCTTGTACTACACTTTGGGGTTTCTCTTGACCGGACTTATCTGGGCACTCTTCATGTTACCTCATAATGATATGCATCCTAGCAAGATGCTTGGAGCAGGCCTTATCTCAATTTATATGATCTTTCTTTCTGTTAGGGTGGGATCTGCTATAGGTTTTCTTTGATTGGATGCACTTAGATGATGTCATTTATGGCATGTAGATTGTAGATGTGTTGATTTCTTGATGCTGGACCCAAATTGTATTTGTACATTTTCAAGGAGATAAATTGACACGGCTGTTTTGTACCTTGTTTGGGTTCGTCTTATTGATGTGTATATGCTATCCAAACTCAGTGTCAATTCCTTATATCTAGTATGAACTCGTCGACATCATTATTTTCCTCAATTAACTGCTGAATTTCTGCTTGTGTTGTAGATTATTATTTGGGTTCAGGTAAAGATTATACTTTCTTCTATTTTGTCAACCTTGAAGTGCTTTGTTGAGGTTAATGCTTATAATATATTTCTGAATCTGAATGGTGTAAAGTAAACACTCTTCGTCTTAAGTAAGTATGACTCTGCTTTTTTGATGTCTGGATTTGACATCATATATTACATTGCTGGTTTGTTTGCTAATGGTTTACTTTACAGTTCTAGTAGACCATCTTTCCATATGGTTATTGAGTGACAAGCATTTAATTCCTGTCTATTTTTGGTATGATGGAAGGAGTTTCCTCCCTAGCTTCCTGGCTTCTTTTTCCAGAATTCACTTACTTGTCAAGGTGATTGCAAAGGTAAAAAACTACATGTTCCTCTTTGTAGGTTGTAGCATGTAACTTGCTTTGGCAGGAGAGACGGTGCATTCAAGGGACCATCTAAAATGGGAGATGGGAGCATGATCGCGCTCCAGTTCTGGTATGCTCCTACACTTTACTCCGTTTCTCAATCTGATATTCTTGATAGGACGAATGCATTTGGACGTTGGTTCAGGAAGATAAATGTGTACAAAGTTGCCTTCATCCTTATCTAAAAACTTTATGGATATTGGGATGAATTTGATGTAAGCCTAGTTAATAAAATATTCTGTATGTCCAAATAGTTCTTGTTTTCTGCATCAGCATCTACTCAAATACTGTTGATGCATTGCTGTAATTTTGGGCTTGTTCAAGTCATCAACCATCAGCTCTTCCTCCTTTCCGATAAAACAGTATTTAAATACTTGCATTTGACTTGTAGAAAGGCACTTTTGGATTGCATGTTTAGTTTAATGGACACATCATGCGCACAAGTGACTAGTAACTGGTGATTTGTTATTTTTCAATTGCAAATGAGGATGTTGAACAAATTAGGGAATGTATTGATATAAGACAAAAGATTGTGGCTTTTGAATCAGTTTCTCTCACTTAGAGGACTCTAGACAGAGAAAGCATATCTCAACAACAGTATAAAAAGACTATATATATGTTCAGTTATCACCTTATCTATACCACACGTGTATTAGACACTAAGAAAAACAAATCATCATGACTACCATGAAGTTTTCCATGTGGCTTTTAACTTTTCTGCTCCTATTTTCATCTGCAATGATTGCGGCTTGCCCCATCAAGCCTATAACAATTGCCAAACGCGCATTGGAGGCTCAGTTTAAGATGACCCAAAGTAACCATGACTGGCCCGAGCGATCAAGCCCCGGAGGGCCTGATCAGCACCATCATCGCAGCCACCTCTGATCTCAAAAAAACCAGAGTTGAGGTTTAAACTGATCGTGCTTTAATAATGTGCTTTGATCTTTTGCTAGTTGTATTACGGCCTGTTTCTCAGCAGAGATTGGTAAATAATGTAGATTTATATTGCGATGGATCAATGATGCTAATGTTTATCCACATGATCCAAGGAAAACACACTTTCTCACATTTCTGTTCTTTTTTGAACACGTATTAACTGGTGTGTTTTCTTCTTCAAGAACAAGTATGGTATGGTAAAGGAAGAGTTGTTCCTACATTTTCATCAATTTGCAGCCATTAGCCATTGATGTTGAATGAGCGTCTGAGAATTGCTTAATGTTTTTTTCATTTTCAGGCGTATTGAAACCATTTATTTAGACATTATTGATGAACATCAGGTTTGACCCCAGAAATTATTTTTAAAAGGGTAAACAACGTTGATATTATATCATTAAAAGATTAACAAGGTTGTGCAAATTCAGAGCATATGTGGCTTCCAATAAGCCACGCATGACCAAAATGGCCACAAAATTGGTCGGATTTCATTTTTGTTACAAAATGTAGAAATTAAAATAATAATAAAAATTGAGAGGATAGGATTTTGTAAAATGCTTTGGAAATTCAACCTATTTTATGTGAGCCATGAAAATTGCCGGAAAATTGACCTAATGTCACTTCTGTTGAAAAATGCAAATGGTGGGATTGACATGTAATTATTGAAAAAATGGAGTTAGCTCTAGAAAACGTGAAAAGTTTGGATTTTTCCATCATATCCGCTTATAAATATGTAATATGACATTCTAAAATCGAGGCAACTTAATTGATTATACTCAAGAATTACGTACCTAAGTCCCTAACATGTTACAAAATTTACTTAAGATTTGTATCTAAAACTATTTAGACGCATTTCTATCTTGGTGAACATTGCAGAAAAGTGGACACAGGTACGTATAACAAATTACTAATAAGAACAATAATAATAAAGTTGTAAAACCATAAAGAGCAATTCTAGTACCATATGCATAGCAAATCTTAATAGGTAAGCACTGCAAAGCTAAGTAATAATTCAAAATCAATCACATTATTTTATTTTATTTATTTAGGCAGAAATTTTAAGCACTGCAAAGCTAAGTAATAATTCAAAAGCAATCACATTAATTAGTTACTTATGTAAGCAGATAATGGATGCTGGGTTCTTTAGTATAAAATTTTCTTTTCTTGAGGGGCTATCAATCTTTATTATTTATTAGAAAGCGAATAAACAGAAGTTCATCCAGTCGAGCCGCCACTTTAAGAAGATAGGGCTCAAAGCAATAGGTTTGTCGAGGTTGACCATTTAGATGTTAAAGTAATTACAATATTAATGGTGATTAGGCCTCCTCCTCCACTAACACCACTATCTTCTTTACTGGATAACCACTTTCGACGTCCATTAAAATACAAAACATTGCCTAAAATACAAAGTGCACATTCTTTTTGAAAAGGACCCTAGATATATTGGCCGTGGCGATTCGTAAGAGATGACTAGATAGCAACTAATGATCCCAAATTTAGGATTATGCAACAAGGAAAATTCAAGACGGATGATTATTGGAAGATGTATGTTAATCATCATCTATAAAGTATATCACCATTTGGAAGAACTCTTGGATTGTTATGAACTGCCGACGCCAACAACATTTGACGCTGACCTGTATCTATCTGTATCTTGTCTCTTCTGTCAACATGATCCTAATCAACAACTTTTCCTCTCTCAAATTTCATCTATTTATTCGACCCCATTTTCGTCTACGGCTACTTCATTATCATTTTCTATCTCCAGCTGCTGCAACTGTTTCCTTTCAAGACTTGAGGAGGGAAAAAAAAAGATGGCAGTTTCAGCTTCCACATGCATCTCAATGTTGATCATAGTAGTTGTTACATTTTCAAGTGTTGATAGTTTTGCAGCTTTGAGCTGTCGTCGGCTTCTAAGTCTACGTAAAGGGTTAGACAGCAACCAAATTTTACATGAACTATTGCAGTCCAAAATTTCAAAGATAGAGCAAACTAGTAGGAGGGAGATGGTGGATATAAATAGAGTTGCACCACAAGGGCCTGATCCTCAACATCACTAGAGCTACATATTCATATATTTTGGTTGTATCATCATATATTTTCCAGAAGAAATGTGCTTCAGTTTTAAATATTTTGTCACTGTTCTTGAGTCTTCATGATGTATACATTGAGTTAGAAAATCATTAATAGAATTTTTGTGCCAGGGCTGTTCTCTGTTTTGTTTGTAAATAGAGTTGTGTTCCCTATTAGCAACTTTCATGGAAGTCTATATTTAGGTTCAAGTAATTTAATTAAACATCAATTCTAGCAACAATCAATCAGATTCAATTAGCCCTGTGTTAATGTTTGATGACCTAAACTCTTTGTTACATTTCTTGAACAAGATTGATGGTTTCACCGCAGGAATGCCCAAACTCTGATATATACTGACCTGTTATATATATACCATCAAAGTTTGCTAAATTGTGATAGCATTCAACAAATACAGAACTCCTGTAGCAACTTTAACTAAATATATCAATATATATTGTTCATCTTTAGTCTACAAGGAAGCCAAGAACACCACAAATAAGCTTAAAAGCAGCTGTAATTAAGCTTTTCGATCCAGGCTTTTGGTCTTGGTTTAGTTCGGTATAGAACTATATTATTCCACTGCATTTTCATATACTGTGAACTGAAAGCTTTACCAAAAGGTCGTCGTCTTCCATTTAGTTCGCAAACGACTTGAGCGGATCAGTAGGGTCGAGCTCAGATATGAGTGGGAGATCTGCTGGTAGCGTCTCGAGACTAATTTGTTCTTTAGCAAGCAGATTAATCACTTCCTCAAACACAAACTTATTGCCTTTCTGAGTGAGATGTAGCCCATCACTGCATTTTGAAAGGAGACATTCTTGTTGAAAGATAGTTTTTTAGGGGTTGGAAAAGATTATAGAGTATATATGATGAGAGAGAAGCGAACCTCAAATGAGCCATTTTCCAGTCAGGAACTTGCTGCATTTTTTCCCAGAGATGGATAGCTGGAAGGCCGCATTCAGCTGCGATGTCGAGGCACTGTTTGGCATATCGACCAGCAGCCTCATTTGTTCTCTCGGGAAGCCCGGAAGGGTTGTCGACAAATGGGTACCTACAAAAAGTTAGATGATTCAACCATGGATGGATATCAAGCATTTCAAATGCTATATATGTAAATGGCGATTGAATGGCAGATTATGTCAAAATAAACGACGACAATATGCAATAAAAATAAATCAGCGAGGAACGTATTACAGGAGACGTGCGTCTTCATCGATTGGAGGAGGTGTGATGAGGATGATGCGCGTGGACAGCCATTGCTTCTGCAGTCATCATCATCATTAATCTATGAAAGCCTTTGAGACTATAACACTACATAGAATAAGCACTACATTCTGCATTAAAAAAGCAAGATAACATCTCATGTGATCAGTATTAAAATTCTCAATAACAATTAAACCCCATTTCCCAAGTAATGCCTCCTGAGTGCTGGAGAGGCCATCTTGTTAGTAGTGTTAATAATTTTCTTTCATTTTCTCATTTTTCTTTCACTTTGGTTGTCACATCATTTTGTGTTTCCACGTGGATATATCACGATCCAAAGTTCGGCCATACACATCATATTTCAGGCGGCATAACTTTTTTTTTGGGACATAAATAATGGGTTAACGTTTTGGAAACAATTTAGGGTGAGAGATTTTATAAAAAATGGAAAAATGATGTGACATAAAACAATAATTAAAAAATAATCATTAAGAAAACACTCATGTGTAGTGCGATACAACTATAATACTAGAGATTACAGTGATTTAGGGGTAGTGAAAATGACAGGGGAACTCCATGCATTTGCTTATCTTGACAGTAGAAAAAGATGTTATCAAGTGGCAAACAAATGAAAATGATACCATAACTGGGCCTCATGGGCATTTACTTTTACTAAATGCATCCCCCTCTAAGGCCCATTATTCCATGAAAATAAGTACGAATATCATTCATATCTCAAATTTATAAGAATAGATAATTTATTTTAGGGTAAATATCAATTTAAACTTTGAATTATACATGTTTTTATCAAAAATATCATGAACTTTCAAAAATATCAATTAAAACCCCAAACTATCATATTTTGTATCAAAAATATCATAGTTTGGGGTTTTAATTTGTATAAAATATGATAGTTTGGGATTTTAATTGATATTTTTGAAAGTTCAAAATATTTTTGATAAAACATGTATAGTTCATGGTTTAAATTGATATTTATCCATAATTTTATAATAGTAACAGATTTACAGTCTACGGACACACAACCCAATATAAGTTCCACATAAGCTACTATATACTTTGGTTGGGTTCACTTTCATATTCAAGATTTATTTGTCTACATTTATATAACATAATATGATAGTTCACGAGTCATTGTCACATCATAAATATAGGTAAAATGTCATTATCCAAAATATGTGCAAGTAATTACTACCACTGTTTCTAGTAAACATACAAAACTAAAGTAATACAAGTAACTTTAGAAGAGAGCAAAATCATTCATTGTCTTATATCAATGATTGTCGCGTGCAATAATGAAACAATACACAAAATTGGCATACTCTTCAAATTAAATTTGAAGGATTGAGTGGAATCTTTTCATTAAGATACAATTAACACTCCCACAAGCTACCCTTATTTATTTATTTATTTTCATTTTATTTGGATGGGGGATTGGTTGAATGTTCTTCTATTTCTTGAGTTGAGGATTGGTTAAATGTTAATCACGAATCATCGTAGTATCATATACTGTGTAAAGACTCGAAGGAGTTTGCTTAAAAGACTATAAAACATACTTATTTCGTCCATCAAAAGTTTTAATAATATGCGTTTTAATAAATTATAATGAATAGAAAATAAATCTTATATTATAAATATAAACAAATATAAAAAAATATAAACTTTTGATTAATGAACAAAAATGAATTAAATATTAGGTTTTAGTGGACAAATTGAGTACAATGTTACAACACATCAATTCCTAACTGTCATTTATTACGTCGGCATATATTTAGGTACTAAAATAAAATATTAAGTAATTTTTTTTACCATTTAAATGCAAGACGCACTGAAAAAAAAGGAAGCATTATTCGTAAAATAGAAAGAAATTCATAACCATTCATGTTTCCGTGACCCTCCCACTTCCAAATCGAACCACACAGTGCGCACGTGTGACGTGTGTTCGCGCGCGTGCCTACGGTGGGGCGGCTACGTGCGGAGTGGCTGCAGAGTGCAGTTGACTTTTTTTACCTTGAAAAATGCAACAATGGCGAGAAGATTCTGCTTGTACTCATCAAGCGGCACGTGTTGAAACCTGCTGTGTCTGTCTGGCAGCGCGGCGTCATTGGCGCCGAGGAACACCGTCACCGCCAGCGGAGCTTCGCCGTCCGCCTGAAATACTTTCTGGATCACCTTCAGAGCCCATCTCGTGTTGTAACCGCTAAACCCTCTTAACACCACATCCGCCTTCAACCGCCAAACCCGACATCGCATCAATGAAAACTCACACACATACATAAAACATGAACAACACACATCTTACCTGGCGAGCGAAGTGGTTTGCGAGAGAAGCACCCCATCCGCCGTCGGCGAAGGACATCTCAGTGATTGAGTCGCCGAAGAGATAAATCTTGGGCCTCATTTCTCCCGCAGCTGAACAAGCTTTTCACAGTCTTTATTGAAATGTTGTTAATTTCAGTGCGGTACTTAAATCGTGCAATAATACTGATCTCTTCAGATTAAACTAAGAAAAACGAAGTTGAAGAAGAAACGTTTTCTGCAGTTCCGGAATAGGAGATTTAGCATTCAAGTTTATTAGAAAGAGTGACAGAATAGGGAATAAAATATAATTAAGGTAGGGAATGGGTGGTGGTGATTGCAAACGGCTGAATTTTGTGTAGGAAAGGTGTAAGAGTAAGTAATATTGAGGGACCATCGATTGGGATGTCAATGTGTGAGTTTTATACGAATCAAAATCAATATATAAATAATGGCTTTGATTCTAAAACCGATCAATTAGATATTGGATCTGGATTGAACCCGGATCATCAACTATGGATCTTAGATCGTCCGGATCTCAGCGGATCTGGAACCAAAATTGGACCAGAACTGAATCTGAAACAGTTGGTTTATAATTTAATGAGTTATGAGTGATTTTGGATCGGTATTGATAAAACTAGCTCATTAACAAGACTATTTAAATTTAGACTTGTCAATAAACGGATTTTAATTGGACTAGAATCAATAAATAAGTATTGATTCTGTTTTTGAAATTGGAATCAGATCCGGATCTGATTGGACCATTAAACTATGGATCTAAATGATCCGGATATGGAACTGAAACCAGAATCGTTGCTTTAAAATTTAATGGGTTTTGAGTTGTTCCGAATTAATCCGGGTAAACACATCTATTGATATCCCTAGCCATGACAAAAAAAAATTGGTACTTTTTTTTATTACTACATCCGCTCAGGGATGTCAACGGTGGTCTTTACCCGGACCGATCCGAACTGCTCAAAACCCATTAAATTTTAAAGCAACGGTCCTGCCGATGCTCGGTTCTAGAACCGCTTGGACCGGACCGATTCAGACCTGCCCATTTTGTCAGGTTCGGTCCGACCTATTTAATTTTTATTTTTTTGGTAATCTTTGTAATTTATATCTATGGTATTTTAAATTTTACAGAACTTTAATTTATTAATATCAAATTAGACGTCTTATGGTTCCATTTTTTTGTTGAGCATAATTGAATGAACTTTAATATTAGGTCATAATTAGAACTTAAATACGAATTCTAACAACCATAACCAAGTTTTAAATTTATATATATATATATATATAGGGATGGTTCTGTGAGAATGGAAATAAGTGTAGGAAATAGGAATAGATATGTAAGTCTAGCATATCTTTCATATTTGTAAGATAATCGTAATTACTATCTGCACATATTAGTTTAGACATATTTCATCTTTTGTAGACATATGCTAAATATATTGGTTTAGACATCTTTCATTCTAACAGAAGACAAGAAGAGTTCTAGTGTTTGCACAAGAATGTCCGTAGCACACACAACACAAAATCAGAAGATAACCGAATTAAATCTCACCATTGATCCAATGAATCAAAGGCTTAGATTTATTCATATTCTTACCAAATTATCCATTCCTACCGATCCATCTCCTATATATATATATATATATATATATATATATATATATAAAGAAAAGCTTAGTTGGAGAAAGCTCTAGGTAGTGTGTGAAGGGTCAAGGCACAATGCATTTTCTGTGTACACCAGTCTCATATAACATTAATTACATCTCACACAATTTAATGTTCGCTTTCTCACCCTTTTCACTGAGTTTTTACAGTTAACATGATCGCAAGAATTCAGTTTTCATTTGATTTTATTTTATTTAATATTAATAAGCAATGGGTGTAGAGACCCAACGGGTAACAGCTAAGAATGGGTAATACCGATCCTAACCATAACTTGATGGTCCGGATCCGGTCCGGATCCGATGTTTATCGGGGCGGTTCCAACCGTAACCAATACTAATTTATTGGTTACGGTCCGGAAAGCCCGCCCGTTGACATCCCTACCTCCGTCCCATCATTCTTGCTCGTTCCTTTTTTATTATCCCAACAAGTTGCACGTTCCTAAAATGAAATAATTTTACTGTTAAAAGTTTTTCAATTTACGTACTACTTTTACACACAAAACATAATTCTCTTTAATTTATGTGTAAAAGAAAGGATGTTAAGAATAATGGGACGGAGGAATATTATTAAATAAAGATTAGAGATCTGGTTTGATGATTAGTAGGTTTAGATGGGGTCAATGCGACATTAGTTGTGGTCTTTGCGCCTCTCGTGCCCTCCAATGGCTGTTTTAATTTTTAAACTTAATTAACCTGTTTCTTAATATATTAAGGATAAAGATAATTTTATATATTATGTATATACAGAGTATTCTTAAAATTTGGATCCCACCAGATTCAATTATTAATTATTTTATCTCATGTCCTAATATACTCCTCCTAAATATATTTAAAAAATAAATAGTAATTTTTCTTCCTTAAAAATAGGCACCATTATCATCAACAAATGTGCATCAATTTTTTGTTGATTTGATTAATTCTTTATCACCCCTTTAATCATAAGCCTGCCATTTTGGACCTTCTAATCCATTACAACAACTAATAAACTACCAACCTTTGCTTTATTTTTTTCAATCGTTTCTGTCTTTTTCTTCTTTTCTCTCTCTTTATTTCTAATAATTGGTCAATTTGATTTATGATAAATATGTAATATCCATCTTATATTAAAGATCATGATAAATTTTTAATTGAATAATACACGTTGTTAATAATTTGAACAAATAATTTTGTAATATGCTATATATATATATATATATATATATATATATTTGCATAAACAGAATAGTAATTTGGGCTGAAAAAATATTAGTTATACGGACGGACGATCGAACGCAATGAATCTGTTAAATTAAGAAAGAAAATAATATCTCGCAGCATATGAAATTAAATAATTGAAAAGTCAATAACGGAAAACGCATTAAATATTTGGTGTCATATTGTGCCGCCACAGGTGAAAATTCTGACTTTTTTTTAAAAAATAAGTCAGAATAACCCTTTAATCGTGCATTAAAATTATAATTAAAATCATTCCGATCCTTTAATTTTAATTTCATAATCGTGCGTAAGGCAACGTTTCCTTCTTCTTATTCGTGTTTCCGAAAATTAAGTTAACGCTTCCTCTTCTTTATTTTTGTTTTCGAAAATTAAGATATTTGAATATATCTATTCCTAAATTATTGCAGAGGTTAAATCAGTAAAATACTATTTTAATTAAAAAACTTTTACTACAATTTCGGATATATAACAAAATGACAAAAAAAACCCATTATGTAATTACATAATATGTAAATTTACCAGTATCCATATATGATATATTAATGAATCTAATTTTGTCCATATTTAACCGGCCAAATTGTGGTTAAACAAGTAGAATTTTGTAATATATGTCCAAAAAATTCAATAAGTGGAATTTGAGATTATGTTGGAAAGGTAGAATTAATGACGGACAAGAAAAGGAGATTTGGTGCAAGGAAAAGAAATTGATAATTGAAACCTCAATCATCACTCTTGATTTCCGAATCTGAAATTCAAAGTCGGACTTATCATCTCCATGTTTGATATCTGAATGAGAAGAAAATGAGACATGGCAGATTTAGCAATATCAGTGCCCTAGTTCAACCCATTACGAATTACCCACGAACAAAGCTCAACTCTACACGAGTATCTTCTGTGGCATCTTCTCTGCAGGATTACATAAATTCCGAGCACCCCTCTAACGGCCAGAAGATCCACTCTCGCATTCTCAAAACCGGGTTCAAACCCAATGTCAACATCTCCATCAAACTCCTCATACTCTACATCAAATCTTCCTGTTTATCGTACGCGCGTCAGGTGTTCGATGAATTGCCTCAACGAACTTTATCGGCCTACAATTACATGATAGCAGGTAACGTGAAACATGGGTTTGTAGAAGATGCATTTGAATTGGTGAGAGAGCTCTGTCTCTCAGGTGAGAAGCCTGATGCTTACACATTCTCGATGATTTTGAAGGGTTCAACAGGCCCAAATGCAGGGTTATCTGTTGCGAAGGAAGTCCATGCCCAAATTGCGAGATGTCATATAGTCGGTGATGATGTGCTTTACACCGGGTTAGTGGACGCATATGTGAAGATCGAGTGGATTGATTACGCGAAGAGAGTGTTCGATTTGATGCTGGAGCAGAATGTGATCTGTTCCACGTCGATGATCACCGGATACATGAATCGAGGCCGTTGGGAGGATGCAGAGGATGTGTTCGACAAGACATACGAGAAAGATGTGGTGGTTTACAATGCCATGATTGAAGGATACAGCAAATCTGTTGAAGTGGCTAAGAAGGCCATAGAGATGTATATCAATATGCAACGTTTGGATTTTCGGCCTACCATATCGACGTATGCAAGCATCATCGGGGCGTGTTCGCTCCTCTCAGCATTTGAAATCGGCCAGCAGATTCAAGGGCAGCTGATGAAGACTGAGTTCTTCCCTCACATACAGATGGGGAGTGCTCTGATAGACATGTATTCCAAATGTGGTTGGACCGAGGATGCAAGGCGTGTTTTTGACTACATGCCAATGAGGAATGTCTTCTCGTGGACTTCGATGATTGATGGATATGGGAAGAATGGAAGTCCAAGCGAAGCTCTCGCGCTCTTTAGTAGAATGATCAAAGAAAGCCGTGTTATCCCGAACTACGTGACATTTCTTGGTGCTCTGTCTGCTTGTGCCCACGCAGGGCTAGTTGGTGAAGGGATGGAGATTTTTAAGAGCATGGAGAGAGATTATTCGATGAGGCCGAGAATGGAGCATTATGCTTGTGTGGTTGATCTGTTAGGGCGTGCGGGGAGATTGAACGAGGCGCTCGAGTTTATAATGCAGATGCCCGAAAAACCTAACTCGGATGTTTGGGCAGCGTTGCTGAGTTCTTGCAGATTGCACGTTGATGTGGATCTTGCCGGAGCTGCTGCAAATGAGCTTTTCAAAGTGAAGGAGAAGAGCAGGCCAGGGGCGTACGTCGCATTGTCCAATGCGTTAGCTGATGCTGGAAGATGGGATGGTGTGAGCCAGTTGAGGGAGTTGATGAAGGCGAGAGGAGTGTCTAAAGGTACAGGGTTCACTTGGATAGGGACAGATGCTGGTTTAGAAGCTTTCCATGCTGGGCGCTCCTAGTAAGAGTTGTTCTAACATATTTAACGATTACTATTATCAGAATTATTTGTTTCAGTTATGTTTATGGATTACAAAATCCTATCCTCTCTTCATCTCTTGCACGAATTTGGTTTTTGAAAAGTTTTCACCATCTCTATGTATATGCATGTGATAAATAGGAAATGAAGATGAACAATAGCTGAAAAAGTTTGCTCTAATTGAAACGGCCCATCATGTAGCAAGTTGTCAAAATTCCCTCTCTTGTGCCTAGTCCACTATTTGGTATATAAAGCCCATTAGGTCTAAAGGTAAAATAGTTTTAAGAGACCCAGAAATTATTGGTGTAGGAGAAAGATTAGAGAAACCTTTGTATATGTAATTATTGTATGGTGACCGACGCAATTGCATATGTAATGGTCACGAATAAATTATTTAACAAATAGGATATTAGACATGGTTCTCCAACTCGTGTAGTCTGAAAAATCAAGGTCACCAATTGGTCACTGCACCAAATACATCTTGACCGATTCTGATATTTTTCTTTTCTCACAATTTTTAATTTTATTATTTTAATCAAACTTATTAGATAAATAAAGATTATTATAGCATTAGCTAAAAAGGATTATTTTACATAATGAATTTTAATTAACATTTGAAGAATTATATACTCTGTGAATTACTCAACCACTTGATCATCAAACCAATAATCGACGCCTGTGGTTTCTCCAGATGCTTTGCTAATCCACCATTGTTTTGTTTCCCACTTTTTTCTTCACTATTGGTCGACATTATTCACCAAAAGGGTCTAAACAAACAAAAGATAATACCACCGCGGCCTCCTTTACGACAAACAATACCGCTGCACAAATTTCGCCGTCTTCTCCTCACAAACTGCCCACAGTGTTCACTTCCTTCAAAGCTAACAACAACACTCTCCTATAAATCAACCCTCAACTCTGCCACCTTTCCACCTGCAAACAAATCACTCTTCTCAAAAACTGATCGATAAACAGATATATGGAAGCGAGTAATGTAAGCTGCGCCGCCGCTCCCCCAGCTCCAGCCGCCGCTGCCGCATCGAGCGGGACGCTGGGGAGCCACCTAGCGCGGCGGCTGGTCCAGATAGGCGTGAGGGACGTCTTCTCGGTCCCCGGAGACTTCAACCTAACCCTGCTGGATCACCTCATCGACGAGCCGGGGCTGAACTTGGTCGGCTGCTGCAACGAGCTCAACGCCGGGTACGCCGCCGACGGCTACGCGCGGGCCAATGGAGTCGGCGCCTGCGCCGTGACGTTCACGGTGGGCGGCCTCAGCGTGCTCAACGCCGTCGCCGGGGCCTACAGCGAGAACTTGCCAGTGATCTGCATCGTCGGTGGCCCAAACTCCAACGATTACGGAACCAGTAGGATCCTGCACCACACGATCGGCCTGCCGGATTTCAGCCAGGAGCTGCGGTGTTTCCAAACGATCACTTGTGCTCAGGTAAACGGAATCAAATTACCTTTAATTATATTATCGATCGGAAAAGGTTTTACTATTTGGTGAAGTTAATGATTTGAGTAGTTTGTGTGATGACAGGCTGTAGTTAATAACCTAGATGATGCGCATGAATTGATAGATACGGCGATTTCGACTGCGTTGAAGGAAAGCAAGCCGGTGTATATAAGCATAAGCTGCAATTTGCCGGGAATTCCTCACCCCACTTTTGCAAGAGAACCTGTCCCATTTTTTCTTGCACCAAAGTAAGTGTGGCTTTCATCATCATAGTTTTCAATCTGTTGCAGCTATTTTTCATCTTCTCATTTTATTGCTTCATTATCATCCTTGATTAGTTCTGCTTATATCAAAGAATGCTTAGTGCTTTACTAGGAATATGTCTTTAGGTAAAGATAGCTGGTGGCTGTATTATATAGAAGGTGGAACAGGGCATTTGTATCAAAAACGTAGAACTGTTAAAGATTATCTATACTATTTTCATTTTCTTACATAATATCATGTCCTGTTTCTTTCACTTGTGATCCCCTTTCCCTTAATTTCTCACAGGATCAGCAATCAGCTTGGTCTTGAAGCAGCTGTCGAAGCAACAGCTGAGTTTCTGAACAAAGCTGTTAAGCCAGTGATCATCGGAGGTCCAAAGCTAAGGGTTTCCAAGGCACAACGGGCTTCTGTCGAACTTGCAGATGCTTGTGGCTATCCAATAGCCGTCATGCCCTCAGGCAAGGGGCTTTTCCCGGAGCACCACCCGCACTTCATTGGGACGTACTGGGGCGCGGTCAGCACCAGCTTCTGTGGCGAGATTGTGGAATCTGCGGACGCATACGTCTTCCTCGGCCCTATCTTCAACGACTACAGCTCGGTTGGATACTCCTTGTTAATAAAGAAGGAGAAATCTGTGATCGTGCAGCCAAACCGCGTGACAATAGGCAACGGCCCTTCCTTTGGTTGGGTTTTCATGACCGATTTCCTTACTGCATTGGCCAAGAGGCTGAAGAAAAACAGCACGGCCATGGAGAATTACCGTAGAATATATGTCCCTCCTGGCATTGCTTTGAGACGCGATGAAGATGAGCCGCTGAGGGTCAACATTCTCTTCAAACACATACAAGTAAAAGGCTCAAACACTGATAGTACTAAACTGAAGTAGAAATTTCTACATTACAAAATGATGAAGTATTGGATGTCATTGTACAGGAAATGCTAACTGGGGATAGTGCAGTGATTTCAGAGACAGGAGATTCATGGTTCAATTGTCAAAAGCTTCGCCTCCCTGAAAATTGCGGGTAATTTTATCTTCATACCATAATATTGCTTGGCTTGCAAGGGTTATCTCAATCATCTCCTTCCTTTTTCCAAATCCTATACAGATATGAGTTTCAGATGCAGTATGGATCAATCGGGTGGTCAGTTGGTGCGACTCTTGGTTATGCTCAGGCTGCAAAAGATAAGCGCGTCATTGCCTGCATAGGCGATGGAAGTTTCCAGGTGAAGTGCCTTGTGTTTAACTCGATTTCAATTAAGCAATGAATAGAGTCATTAATCAGCATAGCTATTGTTACACAGGTCACAGCTCAAGATATTTCTACCATGATAAGGTGTGGACAGAAGAACATCATATTCCTAATCAACAATGGAGGATATACTATTGAAGTCGAGATTCACGATGGCCCGTACAATGTAATCAAGAATTGGAACTATACAGGCCTTGTGGATGCTATTCACAATGGAGAAGGCAAATGTTGGACTGCCAAGGTTAGCAGTCGCATGCGCGCACACACACACACACACAGAGGAATATGATAATAGTGATCCAAATTAAAGCATCAACTTTTGTGTAGCACTTCAAAATTTCACTAGGAATGGAAGTTGAGGAAGTCATACCTTTCTTGTTGCACATATTCTTTTTCTGAAGTTTGTAACATGTATCGACATCAGGTGAAAACGGAAGATGAGTTGGTGGAAGCCATAGCAATGGCGACAGGCACGCACAAGGAATATTTGTGTTTCATTGAAGTATTTGTTCACAAGGATGACACGAGCAAAGAACTGCTGGAATGGGGATCTCGTGTTTCTGCTGCTAATAGTCGACCACCCAATCCACAATAGGCGATGGAGTCCACTCTATCAAATGCTGAAAATAAAATCTGCTTGCTGCTAATTTGTATTGCTTTTTTGTTATTAATTTCTCAAGTGCGTGTACTTTTTTCCTTCGTCAGTTTATAAGTATTGAAAGAAAAAATATATTTGCATCTTGCACCAAACTATAGAATGTATTAAGTACTCAAATCCATGTCATACTCACGATTTCACTTAATTCAACTATCTAACTTAAGTGCATGTTGAGCTAAAACATGTGCAATAAGTGACTCAATTATTGAAGGAACGCGAATAAAAATCCTATTAATAATTATTAAGTAGAAATTAAAATTAAAATGCTAAAAAATATTACAATTCCAATTGGACATAATGAATCAATAGTAGTGTTTTCTTTAGTTTCTTTTTCCCTTTTTTTCTTCAATTATAAAATTTATATAATTTGTTATTATTAATTAGGATTGACTATACTCAATCAGAACATATAATAATTTTAACATTTAATTATAATATTTTTAGTTAATAATTAATTATTCATAATTATAATATATATAATTTTTTAAAACTCAAATATTTGGTTAATAATATCGGCTAAGGTCAATTATATTAAATATTTTTATCTTTATGATAATTCATAATTTTGTATTAAATAATTAATTTATTAAAATTTTACGAATAAGACGAAAGAAATATCGGATCAGAAAATTCGAACATTCCAATGAGAATTTGGAAAAGGAAGATACCGAGAGTAAAGAGAATTTTGGAAAGCGAGAACTCGCACAACTTACACAACTCATCTCCAGTTGATGCAGGTTTGCGCGCAGACACGTTACCTAACCAATTATTATCATCTCGCCGTACACGTGGTACGGCTGTACTCAGTAGATGCTGAGCAACAGCAGGTTTAGATATGATCATATGAGTCCTCCCTCCTCTCCACCTAACTTCTGCTCCCAAAAATGACCCTTACACTTGCAACTACGTTGACTTTAATCGCCGCATTAATCCGGTCGGCTAGCAGCAAATCGGCGGCGGATGCTACGAATCCATAGTCAGCTTTGGCGATTCGCTCGCTGACACCGGCAACTATCCTCTGCTCTGCGCAGCCGACAGCCCCCCGCGCTATGTTCAGCCGCCTTACGGTCGGACTTTCTTCCACAGCCCCACCGGACGATGCTCCGACGGCCGTCTCGTCATTGACTTCATCGGTATGTGTTAGTCCTTTCAAATGATGAGTTTTAATAATTTAACGAGCGTAAAGTAAGTGTGGTAAGAATATGGATAATAAATAAATATATTAATGAATAATGTATTTTAAAAGGTGGGCATTAATGTTTTTTACCAAATAATTGAATAGATTTAGAAAAAAAATATGAAATTGATTTTCCAAAAATGAATATTTTTTGTCTATGGATCAATTCCAAATAATTGAATAGATTTAGAAAAAAAATATGAAATTGATTTTCCAAAAATGAATATTTTTATCAAAATAAAATTAAATGAATATATATTTGATGGATAGAAAGTATATATAATTTCATATTTAAAGTAGCGAAAAGATCTCAACTTCCGCGAATTGAATCTCCAGCGCAACATTTGGGGCTGCCGTTGGTGCAGCCGTACATTGCCGGAGTAGAAGGGGGCCGGAGCTTCAGCAAAGGAGTGAATTTTGCTGTTGTTGGAGCAACGGCTCTAGACTCTGAATTTTACGAGAAGATTGGATTCCCCAATATTTATACCAATGTGTCTCTTGGAACTCAAATGGATTGGTTCAAACGATTTTTGGCCACAATTCCAGGTAAAAAAATCTCATTCCTAATCAGGATCTATATAGAAGAATGAGTCGGGCAAAAAATTCATCAAATTTCACAATGAAACTTCACTTCATTTTCGAATATGCACCAAAAATGAAAATTATCATCGCTGACATCAGATGGGAGAAAGTTTCTTCAAAAGTCGTTGGTTCTAATGGGAGAGATAGGAGGCAATGATTACAATCATCCACTCATGCAAGGGTCAACTTTGGAGACGTTCCAACCGCTGGTTCAGCCAGTGATCGACTACATTGGCTCCACAATTGAAGTAAATAATTATAGAATAGAGGATCCAACAAAATAGCAACTGGCATGCATTAACGCATCAATAAATGATGAATTGCAGGAATTGATCAAGCTTGGTGCTGAGACGTTGTTAGTCCCCGGGAATCTACCAATAGGCTGCCTTCCAATTTATCTAACACAATTCAAGGCTAGCAGCACCGCCCAAGACTACGACTCCAAAACAGGATGCCTCAGTTGGCTCAACGACTTCGCCATGTACCACAACCAGCTGCTCCAGAAGGAATTAAGCCGCATTCGACAGCGTTATCCTCAGGCGCTCCTAATCTACGCTGATTATTACAACGCTGCAATGCGCTTCTACCTCTCCCCATCCGAATTCGGTGCATTTCCGAAAATATTATGTATTAATTTCCGGGAATATATCTCAGATTAGCCTAATTGCTTGTGATCACTGCAGGATTCTCCGAGGAAATTCTTAGCGCTTGCTGTGGATCGGGGGGGCCGTACAACTACAACGATACGGCACCGTGCGGCATTCCTCCGGCGAGTTCTTGTGATGATCCGGCTTCATATGCTAACTGGGATGGCATACACTTTACAGAAGCAGCTTACAGACTCATAGCGCAGGGTTTGCTTCAAGGACCCTACACCATTCCTCATATTACGACTGCTTGTCCTTCCCTAAACCGGGATGCCCCACTTTATGAGTATTAGTAAAAATGTAAAATGTGGGGTTTCTATGAGATAATTGCAAATTTAAGTCCTAAATTTTGGACCTTGTTGTAAACTTCATTCATTATTATTTAAAGTGTTTCAAATGTTCCAATTCCCCTAAAACAACATTTCAATCAATGTTCCACATATCTTTGTATAACTTTACTCGTATGTTGATTTTTGAATAACAAATTTTATTTATGTACCAACAGGAAATTACAGGAAGAGCTTGGCTTGCGTACTCTCTTTTAACTCACTGAGCCCAATAACTTGTGAGGTTGAGTTTCAGTATTTAATAACAGCCCCTTTTCTCATCAGCCCATATAGACAAAATGTAAGACTGGTGCTAACAGTTAATCACGGAAAAAATGATTCATTAAGTCAGGATCACTAGCTAATCTATATCACTAATTAATACTAGTGTGCGTGTGTTGGTCAAATTGTAGAGTTGTTAATGTCCGAGGTCAAAGGTCTCGAGTTCGAGTCCACCGTGACGCGACCTTTAAATTTCTGTATTTAATTGACAAAAAAAACTAACTAATACTAATCTAATATAGTAGAAAATACTTATATAATAGAAAAGAATTGTCATTTCTGTAACTTTCCCCGGTTCTGTTACTATTGCAGACCTTACGCAATCGATCACTAAAACAAGACACAAACTCCAATTTAAATAATACGGATATATAAATTGCCGGTCGCAATCTGCACTCTCCCCAATTGAAGTTCCAATCCAACCAGACTACCATAAAACAAATTGAGACAGTAACATATTAAATTATAAACTTTGAACATTTTCAAATTCGCTCCAAACATTGTTATAATTAAGACCTCATTTTTAAGATTTCTAGCAAATCTGGCTCTTCTATTTTTTTGAACAAGGATTTAGAATTAGAGATTTTCACAATCAATTGATTATTTTGAAACTCATTATATGAATTGTCTTCTCATATTGTCTAATTTATCAGTGGCAAAATTGTGAATACAAGATGACAATCTAGATATCGAGCTTCTAAACTCATCAATCAATTTTGAGTTTTAATACAATTGAGTGTCAAAATCTCGAGCCCTAATTTACTGCAAATTATAAGAATTGATTTTAATTTCAACAATTCAAAATTTTGATCCAATTTATAATATTGTCCAAATTTTGAGATTTAATATGCAAATTATCTCAAACAAATTCCACCCATCTATTATTGCGAGACTATATTTTAACGAAAGCGGAAGGCTGCCTTCTCACCAAACGTCTGCGTAGAAAAATTATTGGTTGCCCCACGAGCGTCGGTTGGTAGTTAGTAGGTTTGGGACAAGAAAAATTAATGGCACATCTTCACACAAATCTTTCCCACACGCATAAGTTAGAATTTCTCTGAGGTTGGTACACGTACAACCCATTAACAGCACAACTCCACCCCTTCACATGGAGGTTGCTGGATCTTTTTCCAAGATGAGGACGAACTACGCATTCGTTATTCTCTTAATTTTGGTGCCGCGAAGCAATCACGCTTCTTCTGCTTGCTTCAAATCCATTATCAGCTTCGGCGATTCACTGGCAGATACTGGCAACTCAATCTACCTCACTCCGTCAAACACTCCTCCACTGTCTGCCGCGCCGCCGTATGGAGAAACCTTCTTTCACCGTCCCACGGGGAGGTGCTCCGACGGCCGCCTAGTCATCGATTTTACCGGTTCGCATCCGCAATTAAAATATTTTTTAAGCGATTAATAGTTTAGGATCTAAACTGTAATTTTCCCTAATTTATATATGGACAAAGCACTCTCACTCACTCCGCTTATTTTTCCTTCACCACTCATTCAATTTGAGCTGGCCATTTGCAGCTGAGGCTTTGGGGCTTCCATTTGTGCAGCCATTTTTTGGTCTGAGCAACGGAGGTTTCGGTGGTGGTGTGAATTTCGCGGTGGCGGGCTGCACCGCGCTGCCAGACTCGTTTTATGCCAAGGAGGGGCTCCAGATTGCTTTGGCAAATACGTCTCTAGCTGCTCAGTTGAGTTGGTTTAAGGAACTCTTCTTGCCCAAATTTTGTCACACACCTTCAGGTAATATTCTTCCCCAAATTTTCCCAGGAGTGATTTGATGAATGGTCAAGTTGTGTTTAATTTACATACCCAGAATTTGGGATATCAAGACAATGTTCTGCAGCAATTTTTGTTTCTTTTAACTTGTATTTCTCGTGATTTTAGTTTGGCGTATTTCAAATAGATGGCTTATACAGCTTTATAAAATGTGGCTACATGTTGCATCGACTTAATTAAATTTTAATTAAAAAGTAATATATTTTAATTGATGATTATTAAATTCTAACTAAAATTCCGACTAATGTCTAATTAATTAGTCAATCACTGATTTTGTGCGCGCGTCTGCTAGAAGTTTGGCTTTCATCATCACATCGTTGACGGTAACGAGGAAAGGTGGATTGATTTAAATTCGTCACCTCATTATTAACGTGGTTTCCAATATAGAGGATAAGTCGCAACTTAGTTGGTAAGATGTTTTTTCTCTCATTAACAAGTCGAGAATTCGAATCACCTAGTGTGTATGAGCATGGGGTGCATGTGAATTGTATTGTAACTATAAAAAAATAGCCACTAATTTAGAAAAAAAAAAATAGTAGAATTTCTATAGATAACGTCTATGTATTAGTTGCCTCCTTATTGATCAATGACATTATCTACAATATGTTATGCACATCATTTCTACTAATTACTTAACTGTGTCTACAAAGAAAAAAGAAAAATTTTGTGACCATGGAAAAAGTTGTTGAAAAATGATTGATATTATAACTAAACCATAACATTACACTATTTTGGCAACTATATATCAGAAAGCTACTGACAGTTGATGTTCGCATTGATTCACTATGCACAGAATTACAAATTTTTTTTATCAAGTTGTTATTCTAACTTGGATAAAATGATTATTTTGAAAATTGGATGCAGATTGTAAGAAATTCCTAGAAACCTCCCTGGTTCTTGTGGGAGAGATAGGAGGCAATGACTACACTTATGCATTCCTTGAAGGGAAAAGCGTGGAATCAGTGCAATCGTTCATTCCTCAAGTTGTCAAAGTAATCAGCTTAACAATCAATGTAAGTAAGAAGTATACCTGAGGTATCAAAATTCGAAACTGGTGCAATTTATAGGTATAAAGGCAATTGATAAACTGTAAACCCTTGATATTATATTATATATGCAGGAGTTGATCAAACTTGGAGCTAAGAGCCTAATGGTTCCAGGGAATTTGCCCATTGGATGTTCCGCAATTTATCTTACTTACTTCATAACCTCAAATCAAACGTATTACGACCCCAGAACAGGTTGCCTCAATTGGCTAAACAGGTTTACTCGGCACCATAACAAGCAGCTTCAGACGGAGCTAGAACGCATTCGACAGCACAACCCAAACATCAACATAATCTATGAAGATTATTACAATGCTGCAATGCAATTTTATCGTTCCCCACAAAAATATGGTAAAATTCAAATACTAGACAGATTTTTGGATGGAGTGACTGACGAGTAATGATGTTGCAGGATTCGCAGAAGGAGCCCTTAGAGCTTGTTGCGGCAGTGGAGGGCCGTACAACGTTGATAGCACGTCAATCTGCGGAAGTGAAGGGTCTAGCACGTGCGAGGATCCGTCGTTGCACGTGAGTTGGGATGGTCTCCATTTGACTGAAGCAGCTTACAGATTGATAGCAAATGATTTGCTGCGAGGGCCTTTTACCAGTCCTCCCCTTAATACATTTTGTGCTGCCGAATTTTCAGACCATTAGAGTAAGTCTGTTTCTCGGGTAACCAAATTATGATGTGAAAGAAAAGCTAGCTAAGAAACAAAAAGCATTGAATACCAATGTGTTCATTCATATTGAAGCAGTCTGTATTACATGGTGGCTCAGTAGCTAAACATGCTATATATAGCACTCCTACTGCATTAACCCTAGATACAAGAGAATATCGAATATGCCAAAGCAAGAGTACGGCTACAATAATAAATCAACACATGTATCAAAGATCTAGATCCTTCTTATCCACATGCTCTTCATGTTGAGCTGGCTGTGAAGCTCCAGCTGATTCCTCTTCATGCTGACGAAGCATTCCACGTGGTGCATGGTCTCTAACATGCCCCCTCAATTCGAGCGAGGTCCGAGGAACAATGGACAGTTTGTTCTTGAGACGAGTGAAGAATTGCAGGCTTAAGGGCTTCGTTAATATGTCAACAATTTGCTCAATGGACGGTACATGTTGCACATGAAGGACATTACTAGTGACCATATCACGGACAAAATGAACATCAAGTTCTACATGTTTAGTACGAGCATGAAGAATCGGGTTGGAGGCCAAGGAGATAGTACTGGAGTTATCAAACCAAATAGTAGGAGCTTTAGAAATGCCGATCGAAAGTTCCTGAAATAAGGAAATGAGCCAACGAATTTCTGCTGCTGCATTTGCTAAACTCCTATATTCAGCCTCAGTACTTGATCTAGAGACAACATGTTGCTTCTAAGATGCCCAAGAAATCAAGTTCCCACCAAAAAATACGCTTAGTCCAGAAGTCGACCGACGATCATCAATATCCGATGCCCAATCGGATCAGAAAATCCGACGATGTGAGAATTTCCAGTACGCATTAAGTGAAGACCATGATCAAGAGTTCCAGCAACATAGCGCAGAATTCTCTTAACAACATGCCAATGAAGGTCGAGGGGATTGGACATAAACTGACTAACCTTATTCACGGAGAAGGAGAGATCAGGTCGTGTTATAGTGAGATATTGTAGACAGCCAACAATGCTTCGATATTCTCGCGGGTTAGACAAAGGACTGCCCTGAAATTTAGACAGAAGATTATTAGTAACCATAGGAGTAGGAGAAGGTTTAGCATCCTGCATACGAGCCTTGACTAGAAGATCTGTGGCATATTTCTTTTGGTGAAGATGTAAGTCATGAGAAGTTTGAGCAATCTCAATGCCAAGAAAGTGATGAACCAAACCTAAATTTTTTAGGGAGAAAGATTTCTGTAAACTGCCAATAGTGGATTGAACATCCTTGGAAGAAGACCCCGTGACGAGGATGTCGTCGACGTACACAAGTAAATAGACAGTAGCATGTGCAGTTTTCTTGAAGAAGAGAGAATGATCTGCCTTGGATTGAAGGAAGCCAATTTGAGAAGAACAGTACGAAAGGTCACAAACCACGATCGGGAAGCTTGTTTCAAGCCATAAATGGCTTTATGAAGCTTGCAGACCAAAGGAGTCGAACCTCCAACCTCAAAACCGGGAGGTTGTTTCATATATATCGTCTCATCAAGAACACCATTAAGAAAAGCATTGTCGACATCAAGGTGAGTGACACCCCAATTCTGTTGAATAGCAAGAGACAGCATGGCTCGTATGGTAGTAAGCTTCACCACCGGACTGAAAGTTTCAGTAAAGTCGAAGCCAGGTTCTTGAGTATAACCTTGAGCAACTAAACGTGCCATATAGCGTGCAATACTACCATCTGCATGACGTTTGATTTTGAAAACCCACTTGCATCCTATAGAATTCTTGTTGGCTGGTGTAGGAGTGAGAGACCAAGTGTGGTTTTTGAAAAGAGCTCGCAACTCACCAATCATTGCCGCACGCCAGTGAGGGCTAGATAAAGCTTCTGACACATTCGAAGGCTCATGATCAATAAAGTGATCAATACCATGAGTAGAGGAGAAAATCTTGGGTTTGAAAATCCCAGCTTTGCCTCTAGTGACCATTGGATGAGCATTATGAGTAGATGCAGCCGTAGTAGAAGGGGACTGAGTGTCAATATGTTGCTCAATAGGAGAAGCATCAGGAAGAGGAGAATGAGAGTTCTGAGGAGCAATAGCAGATGAAGATGAACCGGAAGAAATAGGAGACCCAAAAGCAGGAGAGTTGGAATCCGAAGAAGGAGATGAGCGCAGAGGAGAATGAGATAAGGAGAGTGTAGGAGGTGGGAAGGGAGTAGGAGATAGAATAGGAGGAAGGACCTGAGAAACTATGGGTGATTCAGATAAAACAGGAGAAGGGGAGGGAAGAGGGAGGTGAGGGAAAATGGATTCATCAAAAAGGATATCTCTAGTAACTATAAGTTTACCAGTGGGTAAGAGAACCTTATATCCTTTATGATGAAGACTATAACCTAGGAAAGTACCGGAGGCGGATCTAAACTCAAGTTTATGACGATTGTATGGTCACATGAAAGGGTAGCACAGGCAGCCAAAAGTGCGAAGAGATGAGTAGTCAGGTTTCTGTCCAAAAAGAGTTTCAAGAGGGGAAAGAAAGTTTATTATCTTGGTAGGAAGTCTGTTTATAAAGTATGTGGAAGTGGAGAAAGCGTCGTCCCAGTATTTTAGAGGAAGGCCAGATTTGAATAGAAGTGATAAGCCCATTTCAACTATGTGGCGATGCTTCCGCTCTGCCAATCCATTTTGCTGAGGGGTATAGGGACAAGAAACTCTATGATGAATACCATGTTGAGCAAAGAAAGACGTCAAACTTCTATATTCACCCCCCAATCAGATTGAATGGATTTGATTTGAGTGTTGAGTTGAGTTTCCACTAGAGCTTTGAAATTCAAAAATACAAAATGCACTTCGCTCTTGTTTTTGAGAAAATAAATCCAAACGTATCTACTTGAATGGTCGATAAAGCTAACATAATAAGAGAAGCCATTTGAGCTTTGGACAGGTGCGGGCCCCCAGAGGTCACTATGAATAAGCTCAAGGGGAGAGTGATGTGCCGAGGTGGAATCATCATATGGTAAACGATGCATTTTCGCGAAGACGCAAGGTTGACAAAGAGAAGCAGATTTTATTTCATGAAAGGGTAAATTACATGACAGTAAGGCTTTCTTTACAATATCAGAGGTACAATGTCCTAGTCTATTGTGCCAAACGTCAATGCTAAGGGTGGAGGAAGACTGAGAGAAGGCTGCTATTGGCTGCAAGACAGCAGAACTCACAGCTTGGCTGTTATTGAAAACATAAGGCAGACATGAGATTAAGCCACTGAAAGGAGGAGAGTGCAGACTTTGGAGACTTTGGAGAGAAAACTGATAGAGACCCTCTTTAAGGAAACCTTTGAGGAGAGTAGCTTGAGTGGCCTGATCCTTCACAACACAAAATGTAGGATGAAATTCAAAGTATACTTTATTATCACGGGCAAACTGAGAGACACTCATTAGATTCTTAGTAATATTAGGAACATGGAGAAGTTGATTAAGAATGAATGGTTTTGTGGAAGAAGGTGTGGATAAGATACCTTTACCTATATGAGCAATATCAACACCCTGTCCATTACCAATCTGCAGCTTAGAGTTTCCTTGATATTCTGAAGCTGAATTAAGCCTTGAAAGATCATGGCAGACATGGTTTGTTGCTCCTGAATCTGCATACCAAGTGTTTTCATTGTTGTAGTCAGATGCAGCATACTGAGAGATGCTAGAGTTCGAGTGAGGCCCAGAGGGAAAATGTGCCATATGAGCTCCTGGATTGAAATGCAGAGAATTCCCTGACTGATGACTTTGAGTAGGCTGCTGTTGATGTTGATTTGGCTGTCGTGGAGAAAAGTTCTGATTATATCTGTGCCAACATTTATCAGCTGTATGACCAGATATATAGCAAACTTGACAAGTGGGTTTGCTTCCAGAGTTTCTGCCTCTGCCACGGCCAGCATAGAAACCACCTCGATGTGGTGCATTTCTGCCCCCTCCACGATAACCACTGTAGTTTCCTCTTCCTCTGTAATTTGGCGCAGCTCCTCGTTGCGGTCCAGATTGAACAATATAATTGAGAGAAGGTTGAGAACCGTCTGCATTCAGAGGGGCAGACCTAAAGGACTTCAGTCTGTTTTCAAAACTAAGCAACAAAGAGTGTACGTCTATGGCAGACCAGGATTCAATTTTAGAACTTACAACAACCATAACAGGGTCATATTCACCTCCTAGACCATTTAAAACATGCATAATTTGATCTTCATCTGAGACATGATGTCCAACGGAATTAAGTAAATCACGGCATGTTTTGACTTTGGATAAATATTCACTCATGCTCAGATTTTCTTTCCTTAGAGTCTGTAATTGGAGCTTATACTGCATTACCTTTGCTCGAGATTGGCTGGAAAAATGGGTTTCGAGAGCATGCCATATTGAAGCTGCAGTGGTAAGTCTAACAACCATGGTCATCACACTTTCTGTCAAAGAAGACTGAATCCAAGCTGAGAGAATTTGATCCTGTCTTTTCCAAATAGTAAATTCTGGATTCATAGATCTATGAATACCATCTCCAACCTGTTCTTCAATCCACATCTGAGGCTGCTGAGCAGATCCTGTGAGGTATCCTTCTAAGCCATAGCCTTTAATAGTGGCCAGGACTTGCTGTCGCCATATAAGAAAATTTATGTCCTTTAGTTTTGTAGGAGAAGATATATTTTGAAGAAATATGACCGAGCTCATGATGTTTGAGCTTGATCCTCCTGCAATATATCCTTGTGATGTGTGCTCCATGATAATAAGGGAAAAGAAACAAAAAAAATTCAGAGACAGGCTGTGGAAAGCTAGCTCTGATACCATGAAAGAAAAGCTAGCTAAGAAACAAAAAGCATTGAATACCAATGTGTTCATTCATATTGAAGCAGTTTGTATTACATGACGGCTCAATAGCTAAACATGCTATATATAGCACTCCTACTGCATTAACCCTAGATACAAGAGAATATCGAATATGCCAAAGCAAGAGTACGGCTACAATAATAAATCAACACATGTATCAAAGATCTAGATCCTTCTTATCCACATGCTCTTCATGTTGAGCTGGCTGTGAAGCTCCAGCTGATTCCTCTTCATGCTGACGAAGCATTCCACGTGGTGCATGGTCTCTAACATGATGTTTGTATCAAAAGGGGTACTAAACAAAATTGCTTAAAAGGTTACCAAATTATGGCGATAAGGAACGCTTGAGCGCGTTCCCACCGCATGTGTCTTCTTCGATCTGATGGTTTGAAAGCTTCTTTTCTAGCAGCTCTCAAAAGGCTTCCAAAATGGATTGAGTCCTAAGCCGAGGCTAAACCAATCATATAGGGATCTAGTCCATCCGTAGCTGTCTACAACTAAATCGATATGTGCTTCAGTTAGCATTCAAATGCAACTATATGCTTTTAACATTTAGTTCAATGAAGTAGGTACTAAACTTTTATTTTCTTCCAAATGAGGTATTCTATTTAGGGTAAATATCAATTTAAACCCTGAACTATACATGTTTTATCAAAAATATTCTGAACTTTCAAAAATATCAATTAAAATCCCAAACTATCATATTTGATACACATTAAACCCCAAACTAGGATATTTTTTATACAACATCTATAGTTCAAGGTTTAAATTGATATTTACCCTTCTATTTATTTTTATGCTTGTAAATATCTTGAAAATTGTATCCTTCTACAATTGAATTATATAATCGATCTCAAAACAAATAAAAAATGTTAATTTTATTCACTACACACTCAAGTAAATAAATTTAATTTTAAAAAGAAAAAGAAAAAAGAATTTAGGATATTTAAATTATTGAAAGTGAAAGTGAAAGTGCATAAAATGTATATATCTCGAATATTTAAAATTGATAAATATTATTATTTGCTAACTATATTATTAACAATAATACCCGTTGTTGTTTCTACTATTATTATCATTACAAAATATTTTCTTTTTGAAATTTTGATTAGAAAATGGGATCCTTATAAGGTTAAAAAAAATTGATTAATATTTTAATTGAAACAAAAGTAAAACTTAGTATCCATTAAGATACAAGTAATATTTTTTTTATGCAGAAATTTTTAAAGGTTGCGTAACGGTGGACTCAAACCCGAGACATTAATCTCAGGCATTAACCACTCTACCATTAGACCAATACGTACACAAGTACTATATTTTAGTAATTAAGCATGTAAACTCTCTATGCAGTTTGGTTTATTCCATGACTGACTTCACTCCACCCGATAAATCGATGTGAGACGTCATTCTTAACCAGTGATCTTAATAGTTATTTATTTTACTATTATAATACTGGGAAAGCAACAAATTTTTTATTATTAATACGTTCGAAAATTCATTTGACTATCACATGGTGATACAAATCTAAACATGTTTAAAAATATTATTTGATGGCTTTCCAATGCATCTGACCGTGATTTGAAGTTGTATTGAATAAGTTATGACTGAAACATTGAAGGGTAATCAAAATTGGCAGGTTCAGAGAATTTTGCACAACATCACAAAAATATACTACATTATTCCCCAAATTTTATTTATGAGAATTTTAGATACATATTTTAATAAAAGTTGTTGTGTACGTAGAATAAGGATCTCATATTAATGCGGAGTTAAATTAATTAATGATAGATTATAGGTAAATAAGTGAGTTATTGAGTATATGAAAAAAAGATATAGTGGTGGGTTATGGATGATAAAATATGTAAATAAATTATATTGTTAAAGTAATAAATAAAGTATTTTGTGGTATAGTTGCCATAAATGAAATACCAAAGAAATTGGAGGACATACAAAAAAAGAAAACTAAGAAAGAAATTTGGGGATGAAATAAGTATAAAAATTAATTTCATCTTTAACTCAATTAATTACGCATATAAAAAGACATGTATAGGTGTTTCTGTATTCAGTTATAATTTTTTTTTTTTAAAACTGATATAATATATTTCTGGTACAAATTATTTGATAAATATTTTAGGTTGCAACGAATCATATATTATATGATTAGTCTTGGGCTGGGTTTGGTCTCGAGTCATTTTGGAGTTGCGTGTCGCTGTTAGGTGAAATGAAACTCCGCTTATATTTTTCTCGCTTTCAGGGCCTGATGGCTCCTTTTTAAAAGCAAAATTATATATACGTGCATTTGTGTCGTTGCTGCCTTTTTCTTTTTTACGGATGTCACTGCTGCCCTTGTAATATAATAAAATTAATAAATAACAAGATTCTAGGGTTCCCACTGCAGTTTAAAATCTCAAAATGTCCAAAATTCTAGTAATGTAACTCCTCAATCAAGATCATGCGCTCCATGTTTTATGAAAGTATTCGGATTTTGGTTCTAATTTTGGTAGAATCGAACAAAACTAATTTCTAGTTTTTATAGACAAATTAAGCTGAATCTAATTGAATCGAATTATTTGAAGAATCCGAACTGAATAATCCAAAAATTTATAAACAAAATAACGAACCTAAAAAAAAAAGGGTCCCGAGCTTATTTACCCTTATTTGAAAAGATATGTGTTGTATATATCCATTCAAAAAAATGTGTGCCCCCCATACCCATTTTGTTATTTTAATATATTTTGAACACTAAAATTTGTGCAAATCAGAAACATTGACAAATATTGAGTGACAAAAGCAGTCAATGCATAATGAATCACGGAGCGACGAAATCAATGCAGATCAGGCATATGTCAGAAGAAGGAATCCAATGCAATTCCTTTAATTTCAAAAAAATTATTTTAGCTCTCACTCTCTGCAAGCTCTCTCCAAGCTCTCTCTCTAGATCTCACTCTCTCTCGCAAGCTCTCTCTCTCTCTCTGGCAAGCTCTCTCTCTCTCGCCATCTCTCGCCAACCAACCCTCCCCTACTTGCCGGCGGCCAACCCCCAGCCTAGCACCGGCGGCCAACCCACCCCATCGACGGCCAAACCCCATCGGCGGCCAACACATCCCAAGCGACCAACCCACCCCCAAGCGGCCAACCCCATCGGCGGCCAACCCACCTCCCGTCGGACAACCTCCCTCCCCCGGGCAACCTCCCATCCCCTCCCGCAGCCAACCTTCTCCGCGGCCAACCTCATCACCGGCTGCCAAACTCCTTCCAGCGGCCAACCTCCATCCGCCGGCCAACCTCCATAAGCGGCCAACCTCCATACGCGGCCAACCTCCATCGGCGGCCAACCCCATACGCGGCCAACCCCATACGCGGCCAACCTCCATCCGCCGGCCAACCTCCATAAGCGGCCAACCTCCATACTGTGACCAACCTCCATCGGCATGGCCACCCCATACGCTGCCAACCTCCATCCCATGGCCAACCGACGGCTATGGATTCTCCCCAGGTTCTTTATATTTATTTGTAATTTATTTTTTTAGATATTTATTTGTAATATTAAATGTTGTGCAAGTGAACTATTATAGGAATATATGCGAATTGTTATATATGCGAATTGTTATGTGTTATGTGATATATATGTTATGCGAATTTATTTGTTATATATGCGAATTTATTTGTGAATTATTAAATTGTTATATATGCGAATATATGCGAATTATTAAATTGTTATATATGCGAATTTATTTTTTTAGATATTTATTTGTAATTTATTTGTAATATATGCGAATTGTTATGTGTTATGTGATATATATGTTGGTGCAAGTGAACTATTATAGGAATACACACATATGCGAATTGTTATGTGTTATGTGATATATATGTTGGTGCAAGTGAACTCTTTCAGACTTTCAGATTCGACCAACTCTTTCAAGTAATTACACGAAATCAATGTAAAATCAATGTATTTAATTACACGGAAGACTTTCAAATTTATGTACAGTACATTTATTTAAATTTAGGATTATGAATTTTGCATGATATATTGACAAATATATTTCTTTTAGATAGAAATTTTAGATAGTAAAATGCTAGAAAATTTTTATATATGTAGTTGAAGGGCGTTAGGCGATTAAAATATAAATTAATAAGTTTAAGCTTGTTTTAAATTACTAAATGTATATTTAAGTATATGATGATGATTTGGGAGTTTGGGATGAATTTGGATGAGTTTTGATTGATTTGGCAAATCATATTATAAACGTTACTCTGACGAAATTTCGGTAGAATTCGTTTATTAATAAGACGCTTTGAAATTATAAGCGGTAAAGTGTTGATAAGTAGTTAATCTTATGTTACTAAATTCAACAAATATATTTCTTTTAGGTAGAAATATCCACCAAGTAATTTTTAGGTAGAAATTTTCAATCCTTGCAGCTATGCTAACACACAAAGGTTGTCTAACACACAAAAAATTAGTCATAGGGAACAAAAATTTCCAATTCTATGTTAATCAAGACACAAAAAAGTTCACCACCAATTCTATATAATTTTGGAATTAATTTCACAATATGTGTGAACACACTAATTGACATATTTCTTAATTAATAATAATTTTTTTTTTAATAAATAGGAAATCGAGTTCTTAAGGCCGAGACCATCAATCGTCCATCCACAATCAGCACCTACTTCAAGCCGAATTATTTAAGAAGGGTCATACAGAGATTGAGAGATATAGGTGGTGAAGACCTGGTGGATAGGTTTAGGCAAGGATGTTTCGGTCACTTTGTTGGTTGGGAACACGGATCCAAGTCAAACATGAGTTTGCACCATATGGTATCCCGACAGATTAGGCCTCCTAGTCTTTGAAGATCGAGCGATATGGTTTTTATTAATGGGAGGACAATTTGTTTTTCCTTCTCGGATTTTTTTCGTGACGGGTTTGAGTTTTGGGACGTCATCTTTCGATCCTACACCGAGTACGATCCGCAATCCGTTGAGGTTTATCGAAGGTTTGTTGGTAGCGGAAGGACTAGTATAGAGAATCTAGGTGTGAGATTCTTTGATACTGGATTGTCCGATTGATGATCTTGGCGGTCATCTATATCTCCGTGTGGCCCACATCTTAGTTCTTACGCATTCGTCTGGGTATCGACTTGCCACGACCTGTGGATCCGTGGATTTGGGTCTTAGTTGACGATCTGGACGTATTTGCCAGATTTCCATGGGCTGCATATGCGTATCAAATTCTACAACACTACATGTGGAATATGAAGACCGGGGCCAAATATCACTTCTACGGACCATCATGGGCATTATATATTTGGTCACTAGAGATCATCCCGGATCTTGGCACGACGGTTGCAAAGTATGTCCGGGAGGATGTGTATCCTAGATGCATGAGGTGGAAGTTCACGAAGATGATTGACGTGGATACACAGGCCCTGTTCGATCGTGAGGGGCAACCGTTGTGGGGTTAGTCCCGGACGACTATGAGATGAGCATGCCGTATTATCGTCATCTCTATATCCGGTGCCGGGAGTGAACTACGGAGACCCGTTCCCATCTCATGCGCTGGGAACAACCCCGCCCGCACTAGGCGGCCTCGTTCTAGGCGGGGCCTTCTACCGATGTGGGGTTGGTCGGCGGCAGACGCAGCGATGCGGGCACATCATCTGTTGTTGAAGAGATTGATGAGGGCACGAGGGCATGAGGAGCCACGACATCGATCGTGGGGATAGGCGTGCGTCGGACGAGGACGCCGATCGATATAGGGGGCGCGATCGGGATACGAAGCGTCACGAGACAGCTACGTTCCTCTTCATCTAGCGGCGGTGAGCACCTGAGGCGTCCGAGTCGGAGGGATCGTCGTTGGATCACGCACACGATCAATGATGTGGTTAGAGAGAATATTCGAGGACTCGAGGCGTGGTTTGAGTCTATGATAGAAGGGTGTCGATGTAGATGTTCGCGCAAGATCGAGGCATATCGCCGTCCGTCGTGGAACTACCCACGGCGATGCGGGTGGACGATCGAGGACCGGGCCTTCTACTGTACTCCTACATCAGATGTACCCCAGCAGACTCCTCTAGCAGATCCGGCGTCTCCTGTACACCAGCCAGAGTATACACCTCATCGTCAGTCTCTACAGGAGTATGGATCTACCTCTGGATTCATTAGCCCATCACACAGCGAGGATCCAGCTCGTCATTCCATGCCAGAGATGCCGAGACCATTGGTAAATTATCTTATTTTATATTATTGCATCATATTTGATATGTTTACTTTTTCTAACTCTGTTGCTTTAACAAAAATTAGCCAACTCGTAGAAGCGAACGAGTAAGGTTCGCTGCGCCTGCACTGAGGTCACCGTACGTGAATAGCCCTGTGCCTCGTCCTATCCCCGATAGTGTATACGCTTCTTATGAAACTTTTCTTGAGGCGAGGACGGGTTCAGTGATTATTAGAGACAGTGGATGCATGCTGACCTACAGTGATTTTGTTCGCATCGAAGACCCTACTGACGAGCTTGACGTGGGGGTAAGTATCACTTCTATTTCTATTTCTATTTTCATATATGAAATCGTTATTTAAAAAATAAATTATTTATTGCAGGCTCTTGATTTGTACATGCATCCGAGGACCGATTAATAAACCGGCAATGACTTGTTGAATGGGGTCAATGATTCGAGCACTATTATTTTGGACACGATTTCTTTGTAAGTATATATTTCGTATTTCTTATAGATGTGAATATATATGTATATATTTTATATATATATTGAATTTTTATTTCTTCTTTGAATAGTTGTACATTAGTCGAGAGTGGTTGCATATTTACGGCGTAGTCAAACGCGGGATCTAGATCATGGTATATCTCGTGGGCTCCATCGCTAATTGGTATCGGGCGGTCCGTGGTAGTAGCGGGGTGGGCCAAAGTCATGACCATGGCTTTCTGTGAGCAGTAACTTCTTTATACAATGACTAATTATAAAATATATTTTTGTTTGTGCCTTTACAAATTGAATCTCTTTTACGGTCATCATCCCTTGTTTTAGCAGAGGTCGCATCATTTTGGCTCGAATGCACATGACGGCGGGGTGTGTGAAATGTTCGATCCGGTACATTATTCATTAGACCCCGTGCGACAAGATGAGCGGTTGATGAATTGGATCGGCTTGAGGATGTTATTTACACAGTTCTTACTCAGAACTCGTTGGTTTGAAGATAACGAGACTCGGTGTTCGTGCTTTCCGCGTGATCGGCGTTTACATTTCTCGCTCTCGATGTACAGTTCGATCAAGAAGACAACGTCGATCTTGGAACGATACATGTGCATGTATGCCGAACGCCTCATTTCTCGGTTCCCGAGCATCCCGTGGGGTAATGAGAATGTATATGCCACCGTAAAAAATAGTCGCTTCTATATTTGAATTATGTGAGCGAGAGTCATAGATAGAAAGTGTTAGAAACATGTTACTAATTATTATGTAATAACCTTTTGTATTTGAATGTATTTTCTTAAATATTGTAATATTTGTATTTGAGTATATTTTCTCGAAAATCATAATCACAACCCAATAAATTATATCATTCTATTAGTATACTTTTAGGTATATCAACCATTTATAATCACTTAACAACATATAATCTAATATCTTTGTCATCAAGTTTTCATTTCAACATAATATGTTTATAAAATTCAACTTTTCGTATTCTTAGTTCTCAACTCCTCAATTAAGCTTCATTACTCCTTACTTACATAATATGTTCACAATTCATAAGATATGAAGAAGAACATTAAAAATCATAAAAGTATCATATGTGAGCTTAATCATCAATATTAACACCATATATTAACTTTAATATATATATATATAGCAATTAAGCACCTAAACTAAAAATTTTCAATTTCAACATATGAATTTAGAAAATTCTAGTAAATTCATAGAATGCTTAAATTATCATATTAAACTCATATATCAAGTTAAGTGAATCAATATCTCATTCAATTAATGAGATGGTAAATAAGGACATGATTGTCGCGTGTGATCTGCGGAACCACACAAGCCACACCTCCTACGTGCACGACTTGTACTGCTTGACCCCATTTCTCCTCCACCAGATCTTCGATGGGGACGTTCGGTTGGATGACGATGGCGCCTAACTTTCGGACGACCGCAGCCGGACCACGCAGTGGCAATACTTCAACAGGCTGCGACATCGGTAGGAAGCATCCAACTGGATTGGGCGGAACATGATTTACTCGTATGAGTAGGCTGTACTAGCTTCGGCGTGGTAGTATTCTCCCACATAGCTGGAAATTTGGTCATCTTTATGCCGCATAAATTAAAATTCGAGATCAAAACAATGATAAAGTTGTTAGTTATAAATTGGAATACCGTACTAAAAAATTATATTTAGTATGTAGCTCCATACCGTATAGTCTACAATTGCATGAGAACACGGATCGATCCATGTCCCACTCCAAGCACGAGCACGATTCCGTCCCGAGATTGACATTGAAGGTTTGGTTTCATCCTTGACTTTGATGTGTCGTTACTTTTGGGCACTATAGTATCTGGCGTGATCTCTCCAGCTCGCCCGTATCTTGCGAAACGACTTGGGGTTAGGTCGGTGGGGTATGCTCTTGCTGCTTCAAGTCTTTGATCGAACCATTTTTCTATGATATGACGAATCGCTTCAACCATAGAGCAAATGGGCAATCGTCTTGCCCACAACAACCGAGCATTGAAGGACTCGGCAATGTTGGAAGTCAGGTATATAGCGCCTCCACGGGGCACTTTGATCTCGCCCACTTCTCAACTCCTACCTCGTCAACTTGCCATACGCACCACGGTGAGGTCTATCTTTAGGCACGAGGACTTTAACATGTTCATTGCTTTGTCAAACTCCGCCTCCCGATATGCATAAGCCGCCTACAGTACAATGCTACCGACGGTTTCCCAAAAGGCGTGATTTTTTCAACAGATGGTAGTAGCATAAGCCGTGGGCGTTCTCGGAAAGACATTTTTCACAAGCATTGGATATACCGGCGCGCATCGGACACAATCAACGTCTCGAATTCGGTGGTAAGCGGTCTTCACGTGTTCGAAACCAAGTCCATGATAAATCATTCTCGATCGGACCAATTCCATAAGCGATGGAAAAACTTGCCGTTGCCGTCGCCCGTAATAAAGAACAAACAATATACCCTTATTGCGGCCCTTGATGCGTGCCATCCACAACAATAACAGGCCTCATGCACAACGTGTAACCGAGTCGGTGGAACCGAAGCGCTACAAAAGATGGCGAAACGACCATCCGGTCCAATATCCAAGTCAATCAACGAACCGAGATTAGTTGTCCGCAACATGTGAAGATAACCCGGTAGCATCGATAGGATTGTTCATACCCACCATATATCATCTCGATTGCCTATTACGAGCTCTCACCGCGACAAGATATGATGCACGCACGCCATACTCGTTGTAACTCGGCCATAATCGATCTCGGCTTAATGACTTCACCGTCCTCGCGTATTTTTCGCTATGTATGTTGCAATCACACGGGCTTTGACCTTGCGCGTTTCGGTATTCACGAGATCATCTACGGTGTGTACGGCATCAAACTTGCGCACAAACCAAAACCACCACATTGCGATGCGCGCAATAGAAACGGACACCGATCACGATATCTCGCATTTGAGCGTAATCCGGTGCGGTCCGATCATGAATAACAAATTCGCTCTTTGTTCCATGTGCCACAAACCGACCGATATCTTAAGGTCCACCTTGTTGTCGAAGATGGAACCTTCGCTCATTTCATCGGGGTTCGAATAGAGTCGAGAGGACTAGCAAAAGATTGTTCAAGCCTCATGAGGAATAACGAGGAGCTAGCCAATTGCTCATCTCTTCCATTTGTTCTACCTCGAGTCCTCGGTTACCCTTGCGTGTTGCTCGCATAATCATCCCAAGTAATTTTCTATTCCACCCTCTCGACGTATCCACGCATCAAATTCTACAAACGTGCTGAGATCACATTTGCACCGCACGCCCTCCTCCTCCTCCTCTCTCTTCTTCATCGACGATGTTTGTTCTTCACCATCGACGACGTATTCGTCATCATCACTGTCGTCAACGATCGCGTCAGCCACTTCGGCCACATGTTGCGGCACTTCTTGAGGTGTATTTTGCTCAAACCAATTATATGCTCCAAATTGTTGTGTGAATGACTCATCCAGAGATGAGTATTGTGAAGCGTAGTCATACGCTGTATCACGTGGTTGCTCGAATTGTGGCATATATGCTTGAGTTACGGTTGGGGCGGCGCCTCCGTATGTCACATACACTCACGGTTGGGCATAAATCTCGCACAATCGAGCTAGCTGATCATCGGTAGTCAAAAGTGATTTGATAAGTCTACCACCTCGAGATCTCGATATATAATGTATTTGGTAGTCAAAAGAATTTGCTCCCAGAAGGGAATTAATGCTTTCTCTTAACTCCCAAATAAGTGCATTATCAGTCCGAACAAAGGTATATGATGATGCACCGCCGCAGTAGTTCAAACAATCATCCCAACATCCTCCATATCTAATGATAATATTCTTCCACCCCGACATCTAATTAAATCATACAAATGCACAATAATTAATTAAAAATTTATTAATTATAAAACAAACATCTAAAATAAATAATACAAATTAAATATAAAAACAGTAACATTGATCACGAATGTTTAATAATAAGAACAATAAATTATAAACTAAACTAAACTAAATGAAAATTTCAAAAATGAACGTGTATAAATCGTGATTCACCTAAACTAAATCAAATAATAATTCACATAAAATAAATAAATAATACAAATCAAATAATAATTCACATAAACTAAATAAATAATACAAATGCACAATAATGGACGTGTATAAATCTCTAAACTAAATAATAATTAAATATTATAATTCATCGGGACGGATATAACTAAACTAAATTAAATAATAATTCACCTAAATTAAACTAAATGTTAGCTAAATGAAAAATTCAAGTGTATTGTTACGTATTTACAATAATTAAACTAAACTAAACTAAACTAAATTAACTATAATTTAATTCAACTACAAAATCATAAAAATTTAATTTAACCCAACCCCACCCCCACGACCAACCCCACCCCCACTGCCAACCCCACCCATGCTGCCAACCCCATGCTGCCAACCCCACCCCGTGGCCAACCCAACCCCCTGTGCCAACCCCACCCAAGACGGCCAACCCCATTACGGCCAACCCCACCCAAATGACCAACCCATACCAACGGCTAAACTAAAATTCAACTCTCGATCTAAACTAAACTAAAATTAAACTAAACTAAACTATTTAATTTATCTAAACTATTTAATTCATCTAAAAATTCATAATACAGCACGGTTAATTAATTATTCATACAAATTTAATTCATCTAAAAATTTAATTAATTATTCATACAAATGCACAATGGTTATAACCTAAATAATTATTAATTGAAATTAATTAAAATTCACCAAAATTCATCTAACAATAATTAAGGAATCATATATATAACAAATACATCAAAATATTGAAATTACCTTTTATAATCCACTTATCCACTTAGAGAGAGCGAGAGCGAGAGCGAGTTATAATCCACTTAGAGAGAGCGAGAGCGAGAGCGAGAGAGCGAGAGCGAGAGCGATAAAAGAATTCGAGAAAAGAATGAAATATATGTATAATTCAAATATTTATTGGCGTAGAGTTGTTGATCAAGTAAATTCACGATGAAAAGTTGTGTAGAGTTGTTGATCAAGTAAATTCATCGATGAAAAGTTGTTGATAAGTAAATTCGATGATGAAAAAGTTGTTGATCGAATTAAATTCATCGAAAAAGTTGTTGTGTATTTAATTTACAAAAAGTGTTGATAAAATCATATAATTAATAATTAATAATTAATAATCAAATTCAATTTATAATTAATTTATAATTAATTAATAAATTCAGTATAATTAATAATTAATAATTAATGATAAGGATTTAAATTTATAAATAATTAATAAAATTAACGGCGGCCAACCCTAGGCGCGGCCAACCCCTAGGCGCGGTTTATAATTAATTAATAAATTCAATATAATTAATAATTAATAATTAATGATTATAAATAATTAATAAAATTACGGCGGCCAACCCGGCGCGGCCAACCCGAGGCGCGGCTATGCGCGGCCAACCCACCCCCACCCCGCCCGCCCAACCCCCGGGCGGCCAACCCTCCTCACGGCCAACCCCCGGGTGGCCAACCCACCCCACCCTGTAGGCCAACCCATACCCCACCCTAGGCGGCCAACGGCCAACCCTCTGCGGCCAACCCACGCCGGCCAACCCCACCCCATCTGGCCAACACCACCCCACGGCCAACCCACCCCACCCGCCAACCCCACCCCACCGGCCAACCCCACCCCACTACCAACCCACCCCACCCCAACCCACCCACCGGCCAACCCCATCCCACTACTAACCCCACCCAAAACGGCCAACCCACCCCTTTAATTTAATTTAATTTAATTTAATTTAATTTGTACAATTTAATTTAATTTAATTTAATTTAATTTTTACAAATTATAACTTTAGTTTAATTTAATTTGTAAATTAAATTAAATTAAATTAACGGTTTTTTGATTTGATTGATTATTGAAATGATTGTGTCTTTCTGCAGGTCGTTGAAAAATATATTTAAAAAATGAAATGGGTATACACGGCATTGTTTTTTTGAGATTGGATATATACTGATTCAAGTTTTAAAAAAAAGTGTATTTCCATATATTTCCACAAAAAAAAACCCCCCCGAAAAACTGAAATCAATTTTTTATAATTATTTATGATTTTATTTTAACTAAAAAATATAAATTATCATTCCATTTGTATAATTATAACTAAACTTTATTTATCATTATATATATATATATATATATATATATATATATATTATAATTTGAATTTTGTTCGATTTTGAAAATATCAAATCAATTTAACCGGTTCTATTTTAAATTTCGATTTGGTTTGGTTCAAGTCACTTATTCAATTTTTGAATATTTTGTTCGCTCCTATACAGAATTCTCCATCATTAGATTTTAGATCATTTGGACCTATTTAACAGTTTTAATTAAATAGAGAGTTGATTATAGGGATATTGGCATATAAATACGAACTTTGATGTGATTTTGGTTTTACACACGAACTTTAAAGGAGTATATAAATACGAACTTATTAAGCGTAGTAATTTTACCATGATTTTTTTCCGAACAAATTAAAAGCGATGTGGCAAAAAATAATAAATAAAATACAAAACAAACAAATAAAAACAATAAAATAAGTACAAACAATTCACACATCAAAAGACACACATTCACAAAGAGACACACGGAAAGAAATGAAAAAAGCGCACAAGACAAACTAAAGCAAACAAAACATAGAAGAAAGAAGATTTTGAATCTTGTCGGAGGAGACAGTTGGTCTCACATATTCTAAGCTAATTTGTGGTGGTCCCTAATTCATGTTGCAAAATTGTTAGTGTCGAGCTCGTTTTCCATCGCCACACCTTGCCGCCTTGCCTCATATCGTTCCCCATCGCCGCCGCAGAAAGAGCCCGTAAATTCCACGGGCTCGTCTTCCTCCTCACATTTGCTGCCTATGCCGCTTCCACTCTTCCCGTAAACCCCAAGCATAGTCAAAGGTTTCACATCCCCGCTAACCAAACCCTAGCCACCGACGCGCGCAAATGCCGCACCTCTCTCGGTTTCCGATCACGATCCATCTCGATCCGATGGCAATGGAGCCGGATGGGCCCCATTCGACGGCCCCGAATGTATGTCTTTTGATGTATGTCTGCTCTGTGAATGTGTGTCTTTTGATGTGTGAATTGTTTGTACTTATTTTATTGTTTATTTATTTGTTTGTTTTTGTATTTTATTTATTATTTTTTTGCCACATCATTGCTACGTCAGTTTTAATTTGTCCAGAAAAAAAATCATGGTAAAATTACTACAGTTAATAAGTTCGTGTATTTATATACTCATTTTAAAGTTCGTGTGCAAAACCAAAATCACATCAAAGTTCGTGTATTTATATGTCAATATCCCTTGATTATATATATGAGTGCGCGCGTGTTGAATCTTGTTATTTGTATGTTAATATATGGAGCAAAGGTAAATTTCTTTTTTATTATTTATATTCTGACTGAACCAACCATATACACACTTATTCTTTATTTAATTTCATAATCTTATTAATTAAATTGTTTATAAAATCCCTAATATTATTTGCGGGATGACAGATGTAGTTTGATTTTTTCTTTTTCCTTTTTTCTTTTTTTCTTTTTTCTTTTTTTGTAGTTTGAAATTCTTTTAAGTATCCACTTTCGTTTGTAAAAGTTAAAGAAATGAAGAAGAATTAAATTACTGGATTTGAATTTCTTGATTTCCGACGGTAAGTTTGATACGGAATTAGAAATTATATAAATACCAAGAAGAAATCTATCAATATACAAACACAAAAGTTCAACCCAAAAATATAATGTGGTAGTTTGCACATTTACCAAAATAAATAAAGTCCATAATTGATTTAGAAGAATTCTTGTAACAAACCCTAGAATAACCCAAGTTTGAAATCGAGGAGAAATTCAGTCGAATTGGAGAAAATAAATACTTCATCCGTCCACCAAATACGTTCATTTAATTCTATTTTGGTCCGTCCACAAAAAATATTCATTTTTCTTTTTTTTAGAAACATCAATTTCACATCCTTACCATAAATATATCCACTTATTTACAAAAAAACCCATTCATGACCTATCTTTTTACACCAACTATCCATTAATATATTTATTTATTATCTTCATGGCTCACATTTTTACATCCACTTACTTTACACTCATTATAATTTATTAAAACTCATATCACCAAAATCAAAAACGATTTTGATGGACGGTGGAGTATATAACTACGTAATTTTCATCTCACGCTACCAACCCCACTCTTGGGATTTTCCTATAGAAGCGTCTCTTTTTTCTCATACACATTCCAACACCACATACGGATATAAGATATTGCTGATGCTTTATAGTCTCAGTTTTCTCCAATGGCTTCGTCTTCTTCCTCAACCAATTACCTTATCACATATTTCTTTCTCTTAATTTTATTATCATCACAAACCAAACACGCTTCTTCTTCTTCTTCATGCTTCAAATCCATAATTGGCTTCGGAGATTCTCTAGCAGATACCGGCAACCTTCCTCACCTGTATCCGACGGACCCTCCGCTCTTTTTCGAGCTGCCGCCCTACGGAGATACCTTCTTCCATCATCCCACTGGAAGATGCTCCGATGGCCGCCTCATTATTGATTTCATCGGTACACTACCTTTTTCTGTCATCGATATCGTATTTGGTTGGATGGATAAGATAGATAATATTGATAAGATAGAGAGTATGATTGAACTATTGTGATTATATAGTTTTGCATTTCGATTGATTGTGTGGAATAAGATAAAATGGAGGATTATGACTAATATGTAACATAATATTAAGATTGTTGTTGTGGTATAGCAAAAATACAAAAAATTGAGGACAAAGATGACCAAAAATAATTTTGAAAATAGTACTTTTTGAAATTTTGCATTATGATAGAAGAATGATTACTAATTAACTCAAATTTCAACTGATAAATTATCATCCAATTGAATAATTAAAACAGGGAATGAGTTGAATTATGTTATCAATCAAACCAAACACCCATATATTATTATTATTTTTATGAAAAATAATTGTAGTGGTTTGCAGCTCAATATCTGGGGCTTCCTTTGGTGCCGCCGTTTCATGATGGGAAGAATTCGAGCGGCGGAGGTAGTGCGAATTTTGCGGTGGCGGGGGCAAGTGCGCTGCCGGATTCATTTTTTGTGAGTAAAGGGATCCAAATTCGCCAAGCAAATATTTCTCTGGGAAATCAGTTGCGTTGGTTTAAGGAAAAATTCTTGCCCAAATTTTATCACAAATCTTCAGGTCAGAGAACATGTATTATTTTTTAAGAATTCACTTCTTTTGGTGATAACTTTTCGTAAGAAGCAACATTTAGGCTACATTTAGGTCAAAGTTTTAGGGAGAAGAGCCTTTGCATATGGCTTCATTTGGTGTAGCCGTTAATTAGGCTACATTTAGTCTCTTGAAAAGTAAGTAAATAGCTTTAATTAAGTACACATCTCTGTAAACCGATAATATCGCAATCATGCAAAAAATATTAATTAGAAAGTTTTAAATTAAGAGGTGGTCTCTTGTGCTGATGTCCGTATGTTCAGACATTAATATTTTTCTTCAGTATAAATGATAAATTTTTCTTTAATATAAATAATACTTTTAAATTACAGTATAAAAAATAAATGATATTTTTCTTCGGAACAAATGATATTTTTATCCGTCTGCACCGTGCGGACAAATGTAAGTTTTTGTGTTAAACTAATTGATAGACTAAACTAGCGATAGACTGATCTATATATGTATTGTTGTTAACTTGTGGCGGCAATAATGAAAGATTTGTGGTTGCCCAATAATTTCCATGTGATAACCTCTTGCATCCGATGTAAAATATTTTAATTAGCCAATTTATTTTTAATTTTAATTTTTTTTATAATGGCAGTTTTTTAAAAGTATAGTAAATTTTCCGCTGTTGAGATCTAAAATTCAAGAAATCCTTACCTAAAAAAATATTATTATATATGAATATCAAACTATTAACGAACAGAAAATAGGAAATTAGTTAAAAAAGGATCATCAGAAAATTGGTCTTGTAACTAATGTATATGACTGTAAATTCAACAAATAATCTTTAAAATTTCTAATATCAGCCGCTAAGAAAATATATTACAGGGAGTCCCTTATTATCATCTTTGCTGCAAAATGTTAGAAAAGAAGTTCTGGTTAAATTCTGAAAAACGTCTTATTACACTAACTTCTACGTAAAAATCTGGAGTTTAATTTGTAGTTCTCTTTAATCAATCTTTCATTTCCATGATTCAGATCGTCAAAAAATTCTTGACGCCTCGTTGGTCATAGTGGGAGAGATAGGAGGCAATGACTACAATCATGCATTACTTGGAGGGGCGAGCAAAGAACTGGTCGGAACATTTGTGCCTAAGGTTGTCGGAGCTATCAGTTCAACTATCAGGGTAATGAAGCAAACTCCTTTACTACAAATATTCAATTATATATAAATAATAAATGTGGTGTTTTATTTGAATGATTTGATAAAATAATCCAACTTAATCCTATGTTTGGTTTGAAGGATTTGACCCGTGAAGAATAACTCGATCTGTGCTCCAATCATCCAATTGAATGATAATTTATCAACCAAAATTAAGTTGATTATTAATCATCCTTCAATATATAATGCAAAATTTCAAAAATAATTTCAACAAAATTATTTTTGGTCCTCTTTACCCTCGAATTGTTGTGTTTTGGTCCTTCTATAGTTCTATTAAAGGGGCAATATTGGCTTTGTGCTACATTTTCATCATAATCATTCAATTTATCATACAACACAATCAATAAATCCAAACACAAAATTAAATAATTTAAATAGTCAAATCCTACTTTATCCATTAATATTATCTATCCCATCCATCCATCGACCAAATGCCCTCAAAGGTTTCAAAATCACCACACTATATATTAAAATGAAAAATAATATATCTATATATATATATGATAAAATAATATATATGTATATATATGACCAAATAATGTAATGCAGGATCTGATTAAACTAGGAGCAAAGACATTAATGGTGCCAGGAAACTTTCCCATTGGATGTTCAGCCACTTATCTCGCACAGTTCAAAAGTTCAAACAAAAGGGATTACAGCCCTAAAACTGGTTGCCTCAATTGGCTGAACAAATTTGCTCGCTACCACAATAATATGCTTCGCGCAGACATCGATCGCATTCAGAAGAAGTATCCTCACACCCACATAATCTACGCAGATTACTACAATGCTGCGATGCGTTTCTATCTCTCCCCTCACAAATATGGTAAATTCGTTGTTGCTTTGATTTGATTCGATTCCGTATATGAACATATGATGTCGGAGAATCGAGGATGGATCAATTTTTGTTGCAGGGTTTGCGAAAGGAGCCCTCGCAGCTTGTTGCCCAAAATGTGGGCCCTACAAAGTCGATACTCCCGTGTCAGCACCTGGGGAGAAAGCGTGCGAGGATCCGCGGCAGTACGTGAGTTGGGATGGTTTGCATTTGACGGAAGCAGCTTACAGAGTGATAGCAAGGGGTTTGATGAGAGAATCTTTTACTATTCCTCGCATTAATTCCTCCTGCGCTTATGGTGATGAAGGGATCTCCAGACATTAGTTGTGGGACTTCGTGCATGATTAATATTTTGTAATTGCAACAAAATATATGTTGCACTAATTTACATCAAAATAGTGGAGAGCTTGCACTAATTTAATTGGAGTTGTGCGCAGGATGTCTTGTTGGGTAATTAATATGAATTGTTTTGTTTTTGCAGAATCCAAGTTGATGTCATTATTATATGTAGTTTCTAATAAAATTGCATTTCTTGCATGAGTCCTACCTAAAACAATAATAAAGAATCAGTTTCAGTTTTAAAGTTGCTATCACACTTTTTTGTTTTTGCATGTAGAATTACGTTGCCTTGCTCAATTGGTCCTCCTAATTTAACATTATTTATTGTGTAGTAGACAAATGGCTTGCCTTGTTACTTTTGACTTTTACATGGGAAAGGGTTTTACGTGATCTAAATAAAAGATACTCCTCCGTTTCGCCTAACTTTGATCATTTATTTTGACACGATTATTTAGGTATTAGTATTTGTTGTATAACATAGTATGTTTACTTGTGTTTTGTATGTAAAATATGAACTAAAAGGAAAATGGACCAAATGAATTGAATACCCCGAAAAGAAATATAGGGTCAAGTTCGAAGGAATAGACGGACGCAGTATTAGTTTAGACAAAAAAGTGAAATTTTATATTCTGATAGTTGAACTAATCTCGAAATATTTGACTTTCTATGAGTGTTGAATTCCCCGTGTCCATTTATTATTAGCTAGCCTGCGTGCGTGTGTGAATTGTGATTACTGATGTAAATAAAATTAAAAACACCCAGAGCGATTCATGTGGTTGTAACTGTGCATACCAAGAAGATGATTATTATAACTATGCATAATTACCGAATCTTTATAAATAATTTTGAATGCTACATATCATGGAATATCATTGCTTACTGTGGGTTGCTAATGATGATATATTTCATAATTATAAATCACAGACCGTCTCTCGAGTACAAAAAATGCAGTACTTTCACCATAAAACCAAAATATATTAATAAGATTGCACAATAGATAAAAGAATAAATCCGGATCGAATAAGGAAGATCGAAAAATTATTAATTAGTTGTTGGAAATAAAACCTAGGAACTAAAACTCAGTCTCAAGTAGCCTTTATCCACTTAATATCTTAGTCAATTAGTGGATTTTGGTTGCACTTTCTCAGCTCACAAGTATACAAGATATCCAGTTGTGATTATAGAAAATAATAAATTAAATAATATTAGCCATTCCATCACACTCCAACTAAAATTCACGGCAGAGCAGTTGGAGTGATAGCTATACATTTAAGGCTGCTCGCAGTATTAATTGATGAGTGGCCCAAAGGCAGCAGTTGCTCCTTAGTTGCAATTTTTTCTTGCATCTGATTGCAAACTTGGTAGCATGAAAATCGTTTTCTTCTTTGTATTTACCTTTTCAATCACAGTTTTATGCAGCCCTCCTCCAAAGTATGACTCAATTTTCAGCTTTGGTGATTCGCTCGCCGATACCGGAAATTTCCTACTCTCCGGCGCCCTCCAGTTTCCGGTCATCGGAGAACGCCCCTATGGCCAAACATTCTTCCGCCATGCCACCGGCCGTTCCTCCGACGGCCGCCTCATTGTCGACTTTATAGGTACATTGCAATTAATAATAACCTTTTATCTATTTCTCAGCTAGACAAACGTATAAATGTTATAATGGTAGTCCTAATTGTCAACTCTAAATTTTCAATGTCAATTTACTTCATTTGTGGCAAACATACTAGGATTGTTTTTTATTCAGTAAGTGCAGTGGTCGTCTCCACACATGACACGTTAGGATGCAATTAAACACGAGATGATCCACCACGAACTAATATAACTCGTCTGTATCGTCTTTTTCTTGTTTTTGACATTGCAGCGGAGGCATATGGTTTACCTTACTTATCGCCGTATTTATCTCATGCTAAAGGCGAAAAGTTAGAGCATGGGGTGAATTTCGCAGTTGCGGGAGCTACTGCTCTTGACTCAAAATTCTTCTACGATCGAAACATCGGTCAGTTTCTTTGGACAAATGATTCATTAACAGTTCAGCTTGGCTGGTTCAACAACCTTAAATCCACTCTTTGTTCCGACAAACAAGGTACCTTGAAAACTGTAATATTCCTCGAATTAAAAATATATGTGTAATACTAAATTTTGTTGTTACGTATCTAATATTGAAGTAGAAAAAAAAAAGCCTATTGGCAATCATAGGCTCTTAATTATCAACTTGTCTATATTTATTTGCAGTCAACGTTAGAACTAACGTGTCAAATGTAAATGGGCTTATTGTCCAAGTTGAAGTCCGGTTTAGCTATTGTGTTGCCCAATTTCAAACATATTTGATATGATTAAATAAGCTGTCTGTCTAATTCTTATAGAAAACTGGGAATGTTTGTTATCACTATCTATTCTATAAACAGAAAGCCTCCCTCTTTTGTGTGTGTGTGTGTGTTTTATCGAATTGGGGTCACTTAATTATAACCTAAGCCCGACTTTGATCAAAATTAACGAAGCACTAATTATATATGTTGATTGTTGGAATAGATTGTGCAAACTATTTTAAAAGAAGTCTCTTTCTGGTGGGGGAGATTGGTGGTAATGACTACAACTACCCATTCTTTGTTGGTGGAAACATTAATCAACTCAAGGCAATGGTACCTGCGGTTGTTGGAGCCATTTCTTCTGCTACGACTGTAAGCTACTCTACCATTATTCTTTAATTACCTAGCTATAATTTGCCAACTCTCACATGTGTAATTTCAATTACACTTATCAAGATTATATATATATATATATATATATATATATATATATATATATATATATATATATATAGGGATTGGTTATGGTGAGAAAGCTCCTTAACGTATTGAAAATAAGAATAGTATCACATCTTTCATATTTTGTAGACAATCGAATTACTATATTCGCATGTTAGTTTAGACATATTTCATCAATTCAGTAGCACATATGCTAAATATATTAGTTTAGACATCTTTCATTGCAACAGAAGACAAGAAGAGTTATAGTGTTGCACAATAATCCGTATAGCACACGAAACACAAAACGTAGCACATTAGAAAATTAAATCTCAACCATTGATACAAAGAAATCAAAGGCCCAGATTCATTCCTATTTCCTACCAAATTATTCATTCTCACTGATCCATCTCCTATATATATAAATATATATATATAGAGAGAGAGTTTAGTTCAAATGAAAACCATTCTTATCCTAAAACTAAGAACCAAATGAATTCGTTATGAAAGTTGATGAATCCGTTAAGAAACTTAATGAATTCAACAATTAAATTTTTCACCTGTGTTCGAATCCCATGAGGGACAAAAATTTTATTTTTTGGATTCAAGAACTTTCCCAATGATTCATCAACTTTCACCGTGAATTCATCATTTTTGGTTCTCACGCTCATAATAAAAATGGTTCTCACGTTAACCTTCCCTATATATATATATATATATATATATATATATATATATATATATAGGGGTTGATTATGGTGAGAAAGTTCTTAATGTACGAAATACGAATAATAGCATATCTTTCATATTGTGAAGACAATCGTAATTAATGTATTAGCATACGAAAGTTTAGCACATATTTCATCCATTCGTAGCACATATCTAAATATATTAGTTTAGACATCTTTCATTGCAACAGAAGACAAGAAGAGTTATAGTGTTGCACAATAATCCCAGTAGCACACAAAACACAAAATCAGTAGCACACACGAAAATTAAATCTCAACCATTGATATAGCAAATCAAAGGTCCAGATTCATTCCTATTTCCTACCAAATTATCTATTCCTACCGATCCATCTCTATATATATATATATATATATATATATATATATATATATATATATAACCGTTAACACTTTTAAATAAGATGGTAGGTAAAGTTAGACCGATAACTAATGACAAATGAACATTAATTGGATCTTCCTTTCCTTTGACAGATGCTTATAGAGGAAGGGCAGTAGAACTGATAGTGCCTGGGAATCTGCCTATTGGTTGCAACGCGGTGTATCTAACTCTGTTTAGGACAAGTGATGCAGCAGCCTACGACAAAATGGGTGTCTGAAAGCGTACAACGCTTTCTCCAAGTATCATAATTCTCAACTCCAGATTGCTTTGGAGAAGTTGAGGCAGAAATATCCTCATGCCAGAATCAGTTATGCTGATTACTATGGTGCTGCTAAGAGATTCTTCCATGCTCCCAAGCACTACGGTGAGTCGAAACTTAGACAGTTCATTTTCATAATTCATTAAATTAAATGTGTATATATATATATATATATATATATATATATTTATTATTAAATGTAATGGTGGGTCCAGGTTTTAAGGAGAGATTAGTGGCCTGTTGTGGAGGAGGTGGGCCCTACAATTTCAATAATTCAGCGAGATGCGGTCATGTAGGATCCAAGGCCTGTTCGGACCCAAAAGCTTTTGCAAATTGGGATGGGGTCCATTTAACTGAGGCCGCTTACCATTACATTGCTTTGGGCTTGCTTAATGGGCCCTTTACTACTCCTCCGCCCACATTCTCCCCTATTAATCCATTTTAAATTACCAAAATTATTTTATAGCCACAAACACCTTTCTTCTACCTGTGACCATATAGTTGTCGAATGACGGCTGAAAAGTCACACAGTCAGAATTCTATTCATATTTGCGTAATTAATTATCTATCTACACGCACTTATTATGCCCCTGTGTATCTAATATAAAATAAATATTTAATGCATTTCCTCGTATTTTTATGAATCTTTATTTGTTCATATTAATGAGCAATCGTACTAAAAGAAAATTGTACATGTATCACTTAAGTTCGTTATCTGTCGAATGTTAATAACATGTCTGAATAAACAACACCGTGGTGAGACGTACAAGTCTAACAATTATAGGCCAATTTTAAAAACAAATGACCTACTTTGCTTTAGTTTATAGTGAATTAGTGATTATATAGACATTATAATGTCTTGTGCTACTTAATGAATAAATTAAACCTTATAGAAGAAAATATCCAAGAATATCATACTATTTGAATTTAGTTTGGATAATGTTAGCTTTTTAATTATTCTCAAATTAGTATACAATATTTCAATATTTTTCAGGAAAGATGATTAAAAAAACTCGTTTAACCCCATAAATTTAAATAGTAGCAATTTTTGCTCAATTTTATCCCATTAATTAGTGATGATTTCAGCATCGAAAATTACAGTTGAGAATTGGATTTTATTTGTGGAATTTTCAGTCGTATAATTTTAATGACGTAAGTAAGAAATTTTCAGCAGCCAATACATATTTTTTTCCACATTCCAAATAAACTTTTTCTTAGTCAAAAGAATGAGTGAAAACAACACGATAATACAACTATACTAAACAAGTGCATTCAGCAAATTATAAACACTCAAAATGTAGGACAGAATCAGAACAATAATCATCAATCATGCGTCAAAAGCACAACAAAGTCAACAAAGAAATGTGTGATCACCATTAGCAACGTATATATAGTCATAGCAGAAACACAAAAACAATTGCAAGCTATACAACAGCAATTCGACGAAAATTAGAGAAATTCACAGTAGATTTCGAGGGTTGTGGATTCGTGTCCGTCCACATCTTCCAATTGCAAATGGGTAGGCTTCAATCGACTAGGATTAGCCCTAGTTTTCCTCAGTCACAATCGAACCGAACCCTAGTTTATTTCCTTTTACAATCGGTATCCTTCTGTTGATGGAGGCGAGCCCTAGTTTATATTGCAGAGGAGTCGAGCATAGCTGTCGGATTGAAGCCCTAATTGGACTGGTCGCGAACGAGGACGGAATATGAAGGAAGCAACAATGGGTGAGGAGGTTATTGGAAGGGAAGCAATAATGGTGTTCGAATCCAGCCCTAATATCTCATATGTGAAAATTTCCAATTTTCAGTTTATCACAATTGTGGATATTGAATTTGGATGCATACCAATAATTCTGGGATTATAGAGATAGAAAGCTTGATTTTAGAGAGACACTGATTTTGCAATTGACCCTATGCCTTTTTCGATTTAAAATAAGAAAATAAAAATCAATACTATTTGGGTAGCCCACTGAAATGTAAAATTGAATCTACACTAATTGATTAGTGCTAAATCGAAGATGTAGATTAATTCTTATTTCCTATTTTATTATAACCCACCATTATATACATATTATATATATGAATACGTAATGAGAGTAGTACATTAATCATGATTGACAAAGTCAACTATTACAAATCCCAGCTTAATTAGGATCCAACCAACACATCCGTACTTTGGAAACAAACGTAATGCACATGAAACTTAATTATGTGATTGTCATAACATACAAGAAACCAACATGTCTATACTTATAATAATAAAAAATAGAGAGAAAGAGTCAAGAATCCCAAATAGGGCCAAATGCGGCAATCCCATTAGCCTTGCATGCATCAACCACGTCCCTACTTCCCTCTGGATTACTCGTCACAATCACCACCTCCGCTCCAAACTTCTTCGCGGTGTCGACGCTCATCTCCGACACGTTGGGGCGGCCCAGCAAGGCGGTGTCGTGAACGATCACCTTCTCCTTGGGGTGTCCGCTCATCCACTCCTTAATCTCTTTCCCAAAATTCTGCTCCACGCCTTTCGTCACCCACAGCAAGCAAACCTCGGCCTTGCACGGCTGCAGAAGAAACGAGAGAAAAACACATATCCCCGACCCGGTAGCCACCAAAAGGACCCGATTGTACATGTTGGTCAAATACGGGAGACCCGCAAAGTGCACTTGCCTGACCCACAGGTGCCGCGGCGGATACGACACTAGAGATTTCGTAAAGTCGCCGACAGCTCCGGCCAGCATCATGTGCTCTTTCTTGTTGTCCGAAATTATTCCGAACGCGTGCCACTCGGAGAAAGGCGACGGGCTGATTCTGCCTAGGATTCCGGCTTTGACGCCCCCATCGAACTTGATGATGGCGGCGTGGCCCGACGGAGACGAGATGCGGACCGGGACCCGCCTCACGGTTAGCCAGGGAATGATGATCAAAACAGTGATTCCGAATGTGAACCAGAATTCCTGCCTCTTTACCAGTCTTGAACCTAAATCGTTGCTGTAGGTTTTTGTTAAGGGATCGTATGAGATGGTGAGAGTAATGAAAGCCCATAGGAGGCCGAGAGAGCTCCAACCGGCAAAGCGGTGGGTCCGCTCGAAGACGTTGTGGTGGAGGTGGCGGACGAGAGGGAACGCCGCCAAGGAAGAGAGGCAAAGAAGGCCGAGAATCGCGGAGGCGACGCCGATGATCTCCGGCGTAGCGTTGTCCCTGTCTTTGAGCGTGAGGACTAATGCGTAAATCAGCCATGCAATGGAGGAAATCCCGCAGCCGCTGTGTATTCCGCCTAAAGATTGAAGCAAAGCAGTAGTCATAGTTTTGAGGCGCAAAGGAACCCATGCGTAACCCAAAATATTCACCGCTACCCAGAAAACAACCCTCAAAACCGCCTCGCTCCGGCACAAAACCAACGCGAAAATGTTGGCGATTGAGAATAACGCGGCACGGTTCCTGGCGTATGGGAACTGACCGGTGGCCGCCAGAACCAAACCGGTAATGTTCAACGCCAAGCAAACTACAAAGAGCCGCTTGTACACGGTGAAGAGCCCTTGATCGAGCAGAATGACTGAGAGCCGAGATGACGGGGATTTCTTCTTGGCGGCGGATCGAGGTGGTGGAGGAGGAAGCCGGGGAGGAGATTGGTCCGGCTTACCTTCTTCGTGGCCTTCTTCAATGTCGGCGAGAGTTTCGACTTCGTCATCTTCATCGTCGAGATCGCAGAAATGGCTGCTGCTCTGGCTCAGAGACCTCTCCAAGACTTCAGAGGATGGAACAATGCGCGTGAAGCTGCCCCATTGAACCCAGGATCTACGGCTGCTGCCGTTGCGAGACGGTTTAGTCACCGGAGCCGGAATGGCGAAGAGGTCGGAATGGGGTTTGATTTCAAAAGCTACGCCTCTGCAGCTCGAAAACCTCTCCAGTTTTTCAGTTTTTTCCATTTTTCAGTTGTTGTTTTTTGGTGGGAATGAATGCGGGAGAAGAGAGTTGAAATATTGAATTTCAAAGTAATGGTTGCGTGCCTCGTGATTATGAAGTGTCATATCTATTTATAGGTCACAAGATCATCTTAATTATCGATACCACTTGTTATTGAAATGTTTATTATTATTATTGGCTAATTATTGTCTTATTTGAACCGGTCAGGTACTATATTAAAAAAAGACGCAACATATTTCATTTTTCTTTTTTTTTACTACAGGCAGCATATTTACAGCATATGTAAATGTTCTTTTTTATGCAGGTATAGATATGTACATTAAATATTAGTATTCAAATTAAATATTAGTATTCAACTGTCTTAGTTCTTTTGTTTTTTATAAAAGTTTGTGAGGAAAACTGCTCTAGAGTTATTGCAGTGTAACATATATACAGTACTGTTAAAGATGCAACCTAGTCAAAAGATTATCCACCTTAAACTTGCGGGTGTTGTATTTTATTATTTATGCTAAATATACAAATAACCTCGTTAACATGAACAGGGATATGTAGCGAACCAAGTCAACTCTTTTGATTAAACCAAAGTAGCTATCGTGTTTAGTCATGTCAGCATATCGCTCAGATAAGTACCGTTGCAGCATGTTCAGGTTCTGATTTAACGATTTTGTCTAGTTGAGTTTAACTACTTTCGTTCGCAAATACTTGGTCAATTTACTTAATTTCACTTCTTTTTTGATAGGATCTTTGAACTTTAGTTTGTATTCCCTCTCTCCCATTTAAAATGTTCCACTTTTCTTTTTGGGTTGTCCCATTCCATTTTAAAAATAATTATCCCTTCAAAAAGTGTGGACCCTACCAACTTTTTAACACTTTAACTACTTTATACATTTCTCATAAATAACCGTGCTCAAAAGAAATGAGACACTTTAAGTGGGACGGATGGAGTAATAAATAAGTTCATGTCCTTTTGTTTATAATAAAATTATATTTTAATTTTACTAAGGACTTCATTCGAATACAAATTAGAACGAGCATATATCTAGTTAATTCTTAAGATTAAATGAAGTTATTAGTGTTTTGAAAAAAGTTATTAGTTATGTAAAAAAGGTCTTTTGGGACTCAAGATGGCTTTACAAAATAAGGTCATTTCTCTGGAAAGACAAAAATTTGGGTGAGATTCGTCTTTTACTTTGTTTTTTACTAAAATAATTATATATTAATTATGGTGAGTAAGATGATTAGATTTTATTAATTCATAATTAAGTTTTATTAATTCAAAATTAGGGTTTGTTGTTCAAAATTAGGGTTTATTATTTCAAAATTAGGGTTTATTAATTCACAGTTAGGGTTTATTATTCAAATTAGGGTTTTTAATTCACAGTTAGGGTTTATTAATTGAAAATTAGAGTTTATTATTCACAATTAGGGTTTATTAATTTCAATTAGGGTTTATTAATTCAAAATTAAGATTTATTAATTCACAATTAGGATTTATTAATTCACAATTAGGGTTTATTAATTCTAATTAGACTTTATTAATTCAAAATTATTATTTATTAATTTATAATTATGATTTATTAATTTATTATTAATTATTATTAAATTAATTCTTTAATTTAATAATAATTAATTAATTAAGGGATCTCACTATCCATGTGGCGCGCACAGGAGACCACCCCTTTGAAAAAGTGTTATTAATTAGTTAAAAGGCTTTCAAAATTTAAAAATTATATATTTAAATCAGATTTAGGCTCTGTGGTATTTATGTCTTATCAAGAAAGGAGATATATAGAGAGCTAATGATCATGAAGTCCAACTGTTTACACATGGCTTATTATTCACACATGGCTTCATATAGTATACTCCAAAAAAAATGTTAATTAAAATTATTATTTACAAATTTTAGATCTTAGTCCCATAACTCACTCATCATACGATCGAGCAGAAAGGACATTAATTATATTATACTAATTACTTATGATGTTAAAATATTATAACGATTGGAGGATCCAAACTAATACTAATTATATCAATGCTTGTAGATTATCATATGTCATTGTACAATACTACAATGTTACCAACTAAATTATGTACCACTTATTTTCATCATTGGACCTCGTCAATACAAATTATGTGATTGAAATAACTTGCAGGCGGACCTCGTAGATTATCATGTGATTATATCAATGCCCGTCGATTATCATTATGTACCACTTATAATAGGGTGAGTTATTATAAATACCTTTGTTATCTTACAAACGTGAGAATAATGCATTATTTGTGAAAAATGCTATATTAAACAAAAATATTTAAATTTTCGCTTCTCATGGGATTCGAATCCGATGATGTACAATGCACTCATCCAACAAAATGATGCATCACCGTAGATCTTCGCAATCTAATTGCTGAAAATGATTCTCGTTCTCACTTTAAATAAGGTTTTTATATGAACATATATAAATATATATATATAGGGGATTGTTAACCTAATAATATTTTTTATCATGAGAATCAAAAAATGATGAATTTGATGTGAAAGTTAATGAATCGGTTAGGAAAGTTAGTGAATCCAAAAAAATAATTTTTTTATCTTATATAGGATTCGAACCTGGGGTGGAAAGTCGGAATTTTTGGATTCAATAACTTTCTCATCGGATGCATTAACTTTCATAGCGAATTCATTTTGTTCATAACAAATTTTTGTGATTATTAGTTCTCACGTTAAAATTGTTTCTTATTTTAAACTTTCTCTCTGGACTCATTAACTTTCTCTCTCTCTCTCTCAAATTTTGTGATTATTAGTTCTATAAAATATATATATATATATATATATATATATGTGTGTGTGTGTGTGTGTGTGTGTTGTTCCGACCAAATTGTTCTACTTAGTCGCTCGCAATAGCACGAGGTCCCTATAGCGTGGTAAGGTCGACCCAAGTCGAATCTCTCGAGGAAGACTTAACAGGGCTATGATGTGTTACGATTAAAACGGTAAATCTAAATCCTAAACTTGATTGGGGTGATGATTAACTAAGATTAACAGGAAATAAAACACGCAAACGATTCAAACGATTGTTCAAAGCAGTTCAATAGCAACAGGAATTCTTCAAGAATGTGAGATAGAACTAGGGTATTAGGGTTCTTCGCCTTGATTAATTGATTAATGCTCGATTAAGAAATCTACCTATTCATGCAATTCTCAAACCTCAATCCAAACACTCGACTCTCGTTCCGTGGATTAAACCTAGGTTATCAAATTTCACAAATACATAAACTATTAGAGTCTCGTTTCCGGTAACCTCTAATCCAATCTAGTCCTATGATGCAACGTATCTATCTCTCGATAATACACGAAACATAAACAATTAAATGGTGATCAATCACTTAATCATAAACCCTAGGATTCAATTGATGCACTCAATCAAAACAAATAATCAATTAAACAATTGGAATCACCCAACCCTAGAAGAGGATTAGTTCATGCTCATCTCACGGATCAAACAATTATAATTGATAGAAATCATTATCTAACAATTCAAAGGAAGAAAGATCGAATAATTAATCCTTACAATCGTAATAGTCGTGATGAATCTCTTCAATCAAGTTCTTGAATCAATCCGATGCAAAGAAATTACAAGGAGATCGATCTGATAAACAATTCGCGTGGAGGAGCAAAACTCTCAAAACTGATGGTAAAATAAACTGAATGTAAAGATGTAGGGTTTCACGCGTTTTAAAACATATATATAGGTTCGGGATTTTCACGCCCAGCGCCGGACAGAGTCCAAGCGCCGACGCGAGGTCTTCAAAACCAGGCGAAATCATAGGCACCCAACGGACGATACTCATACACGGCGCGAGCGCGCGATGGAAAGCGGAGGCGGCGCGGACGTAAGCCAAGACCGACGCGCCACTCTGGACTTCTTCAACTTCGACGCCCAACGCCGGACGACGCCGCCGGACGCGGCGCGCTCGGCGGCTTCACTGACACCGGCGCCGGACGCCGCACGCCACGGACGCGGCGCGCTCTCGGAGGCTTCACTGATGCCCAATGCGCGGGCGCACGCCCGGACGGACGCGTCTCTCGAAATCTTTAGCGTGGCGCCCAGCACGGACGATGCCGGCCGGACGCGGGGCGCCCTAAGGCACGGCACCCGGCCACGGACGCAATAAGCGAGCCGGACGCGGGTGCAACTTCACGTGCGTTTTTATGCTCAAAATGCTTAAACGCGAACATTCCCTACACAAAACAAAACGAACATGATTCCAATAAAAAGATATTCAAAACTTAAGCATATATATAGGAACCAAATAGTTACAAACAAATACAGAAAAACACAACAAAAACACGCAAAACATGTGTGTGTGTGGAAGAGATCACATAAAAGCTTATTTTTCATAAAAAATTAAAATCAAAGCATTTTACATACAAAGTTACTGCATGCACTACGAAATATTGATGAATAGTGTAAGATAACAAGGTATATATATATGGAGTGATGTTCAAATAAGAACCAATTTTAACGTGAGAACTAAGAATCACGAAAATTCTTTACGAATAAAATGAATTTGTTATGAAAGTTAATGAATCTGCTAGGAAAGTTACTAAATCCAAAAATTCATAATTTTTGCCAAAGGTTCGAATCCCATGAGAGGCGAAAATTTCATTTTTTTTTTTTTTGGTTCAGTAACTTTCCCAACGGATTCATTAAGTTTCACATCGAATTTATCATTTTTTGGTTATCACGTTCTCACGATAAAAATGGTTCTCACATTAACCCTTCCTTATATATATATATGAGGGTTAACGTGATAATTATTTTTATCGTGAGAACCAAAATATCATGAATTGTTGTGAAAATTGATGAATCAATAGCGAAAGTTGTTGAATTCAAAAAAATAGAATTTTTGTTCCTCATGGAATTCGAAACCGGGTGAAAAATATCAAAATTTTGGATTCGGTATATATATATATATATGTGTGTGTGTGTGTGTGTGTTCAAATAAGAACAATTTTTAATGTGAAAATTAAGAATCACAAAATTTCGCTATGAACAAAATGAATTCGCCATGAAAGTTTCTGAATTCAAAAATTCAAAATTGTCACTGAGGTTTCAAATCCTATGACGGGCGAAAATTCAATATTTTTAGATTCAGTAACTTTCCTAGTTTATTCATCAACTTTCACACCAAATTAATTATTTTTTAATTCTCACATATATATATATATATATATATATATATATATATATATATATATTCAAAACTTGATCATTTGATTCGATTCCGGTAACTTGCAGAAAATTATTATTGTTTGCAATTGGGGTAACGGAAAGCTTGTATATGGATTGATTGGCGGCAAAAGATGCCAAAGTTTATGGAATGTTAAGAAAAGTCAAGCTTTGACTCGTGACTCGCCCGGCCACTTGCAAAAGAATTCCAAATCGATTGATGGACTTGGTCACCGCATGATCTGTACATTTGCCATATTTATTTATTATTTATTGTAATAGATTAAGAAATTAATTTTGTGTGCACCATACTTATAATGAATTATTATTTCTCAAGATTCTAATGATTTTAATTTGAAAGAAGCCCTCGCTAATGGTCAGTTCCAGTTAACCGAAATGATGATCACAAAACTTATATAATTAATTAGAAGTAGGGTATAAATTGGGGGTTCTTTAAAATTTATTAATTTCTAATTTGAGTTTAAGTAATCCATGAACAAAAACTTAATCAAATTCATAAACGCTATTTATAGTCATTCAGATTTGAGCGGTCCGTGCCTGGTGAATGTCTGCATTTGGAGACCATATGATTATTGTATGTCTAATTTATGAGTTCGTTTTGATTTATTTTATTGTTCGTTTAGTGTTAGTTGTTCGTGAATGTGAAGTACGGATTTCAATGCTGTCATTACTATTTATACTAATAGTTTATTTATTAGGATTTAGGAGTACCAATAATTTTCCTAATCGAATATTATATTGCTGAATATGTACTATATATTGTTGCTCGTCGATCATCACCAAGTTTTACTACTGACCCATTAATTCACATCATTGAGACAATTGCGGTTGGACTCGTTCAGCATAACATCAACCGAATGACGATAATGAACACTAGAAAATATTGTTTTTTTTTGTGTGTGTGTTGGCTTAGTGGTAGAGTGGTTAATGTTGGGACCAAAGGTCTCGGGTTCGAGTCCACCGTGACGCAGCCTTTAAAATTTCTGTATTAATTGACGAAAAAAAAAATTGTTTTTGTATGTTTATATTGGCCTAGTAATAAAATATTAACTTCTGAAATTAAAGGTATCAGGTTCGAAACCACTGTAGTAATAAAAGATTTCCAACTTTGAAAGAAATTACTGATCATTCTGAAAAAGATTATGCCTTATGAGTTAGGACCACGTAATATAAGCTCGCACTGATTCCAGTGTTATATATTGTATTGAATCATTAATCTTAATTTTAAAATATATTTTGCATGCACATTTATCTGTTATATTTTACAGTATTATATCTTTGATTTTGATTTTTAGTTATTAAAGAATTTATTGCCTTATTTATTATTTTATAAAAAGACATTTCTTATATTTAACTGTATTTATCATCATATTTAGTATAATTGTAAGTGAAGTAATTATACGATAAATATCATATTCATCTAATGATTTCCTTTGGAATACATATAAAACTTTATTACTTAATAAAACTAAGGTAAATATCACTTTAAACCCTCAACTATACATATTTTATCAAAATATCCTGAATTTTAAAAAATATCATTTTAAACCCCAAACTATTAACATTTTATCAAAAGAAGTATCACTTTAAACCTTAAACTATTAATTTTTTTTATCAAAAATACTCTACATCAATTTTTAAGCTCCTGAAATTGGACGAGAAATATCTTCTTCTCGTTCGATGAGCCACATCAAAATTTCAAAGGCAAGAAATGAACGCTGAATATATCCGATGAACCAATCAGAAGATATTTCTCGTCCAATTTCGGGAGCTGAAAAATTAATGTAGGATATGTTTGATAAAAAAAATTAACAGTTTGAGGTTTAAAGTGATACTTCTCAAAGTTTAGAACTTTTTTGATAAAATGTTAATAGTTTAGGGTTTAAAATGATAATTTTTAAAATTAATGATATTTTTGATAAAATGAGTATAGTTTGAGGTTTAAAGTGATATTTACCTCAAATCTAATTATGACCATAGTAATACTAAATATTCATAATTATGAAATACTCGCACCACATAATTCATTTGACTCAATCAATAAATCTTGCGTATATCTTGGGATAACTATAGATAGTTCTTATAACATTAATAAAATAATTCAAACTTTTAATATATAGATATTATATAGTGTTTGCTTCATAGTTGCGTCAGATAACAGGATAAGGGAAAATATTTCTTGCAGAGAGACAATATTGGAATTGTGCTAGACCTAATTTGTATCGAGAGAGAGAGAGAGCATAAAAAGTCAGAAAGGACTGGAAATATGTCTCTATCTTCATTGGTGACCAGCTCAGTTTACTCGGACCTTTTCTATGCCGGCAGCAACTTTTCAATATGAACTATGCAATGATTTAAGTCTTTAAAGCATCTCCATCGGCAGAAGCCAAATCGCGCTGCGCGCTGAAATGCAGCTGGAATTATTTCTAACGTTAACGCAGCACTGTAGCTAACAGCTAACTAGCTATCCTATCATTTCCCTTTTTTTTGTTGTTGATATTTTGGTTACAATGATGAATATTTATTTATGTTATTTTGTAAATATATGATGAATATTTATTTTATTTATAGAGAGAAAAGAGTTTATTGGGGAAGTCTGAAACGTACTAAAATTTAAATTATATTAAAGATACACAAATTAAAATAAAAAATTATATAAAATAACTAAAAATCAAATAAAATTACATAAAATATAATTATATAAATAATTTTATTTTAATGTAAGTTTTAAAAATTATTAAGATAGAATAAATAAATAAAAATTCTAAATAATTATTTTTCTACTGTAAAATAGAGTAGATGACTGAAAATAAAATATTATTTATATTGTAAAATAGAGATAAAATTACTGTATCTTTATGCAAACCATTGCAGATGCTTGAATAAATAAAGAGTAATATTTTGGAATATTCTTTTTCTGTTATAAAATAGAGTAGAGGGTTGGAAAAAAAATTGTTTCTACTGTAAAATAAAGATAAAGCTGTTGTATTTTTTAGAAAATGATTGGAGATGGCCTAATATTATAATTACACGCAACTCAGTTCCAAATCTATATACTCCATCGGTCCCCCAATTTTCTTCCTAGTTTTTCTTTTTGGGACGTCCCTCAATTTCTTTCTTATCTATTTATGGAAAATATCTTTCCAACTTTACCCTCAATAATATTTTTTATTTACACCTCTTATCATCTATGACCCATCACTATTTCTCTTTTTTACCCTCAACAACCTATTTATTTACACATTTTACCACATATGGCCCACCACTAACTAATTTAATATTACATTAATGTGGGATCCTTATTCCACTCACAATACACTAAACAACTTTCATTAAAATCCGCATCCAAGATTCGAGGAAAAATTTTGGGACGGAGTAAGTATTATATAAAAAAGAGTTTTGACAGTAATTTTTTATCACAAAAAATATCTCTTTTCTCTTTATTCTGTTTCGATTTTTTTTTCTAAAAATGGACGAATTTAATTCATAAAAAATTCAATATATATTTAAATTAATCAGCATGACAATATTTTTGTTTTGATGTAAAAAAAAGTGAAATAATAAATTTAAAACGAAGAATGTTTAAAACTATTTTTTTTTCTCTTTCCTCTTTCTTTAACTAAACAACCGGCCTTTGGTTTTTCCTAGATTTCTTTTCCTATTTTGGATTTATTTCAAAAATCATGTACTTCCTCCATCCCTCAAATCTATTATTGAGAATCTTTAATATGAATTTTAATAAAAATTATTGAATGTATTATGAGTGGAATAAGAGTCCAACCATAGTGTAATATTAAATTTGTTAGTGATGGACCGTATATGATAAAAATATGTAAATAAATAGATTGTTGAGAGTAAAAAAGAGAAATAGTTGTGGATCATGGGTGGAAAAATGTATAAATAAAGGATATTATCGAGGGTAAAGTTGGGAAGACAGTTACCATAAATTGATAAGAAGGAAATTGATGGACATCAAAAGAAAACTAGAAAGAAAATTGGGGGACGGAGAAATACATTTATTTACTTTTATATTTATTTACTTTTGTATTTATGTTTTGTTTTAGTGGGAAAACAAATAAATATCAGTTTTTATGTTTTTTATTTACATGATTTTTTAATTATAATATTCTCTCTGTTTATTTAATTTCATTTGGTTCGTCCACTAAATTCGTCCACCAAAACGTTATTTAATTTCATTTTGGAAAATCAACTTTACATTTTTATTCTAAAATCAATGATGAATTTGAAGTGCACCGAAAAATAATTAAATGCACGTTTTGGTGGACGGACGGTATTTACTTTCCTTTTGGAAAATCAACTTTACATTTTTATTCTAAAATCAAAGAATGAATTTGAGGGACGGAGCCGGAGGGAATAGTTTTTAATACAGCTAAGGTTAAGATTAATTTAAACATATACGTTCGTTATCTTTTCTCAATTAATTTAAAGTTAGATTGAGATTTATATATTAAAAATTTATTTTCAAATATGATTTCGATTTATTTATTTATTTTATTTATGATTGTGTACGAAAATATCTATTTATTTTATGGCATTAAGTACTAGCGTTAAAATATGCAATGTTAATTATAATTATTAAATAAATTATATATACATATATCTAAAATTATATTTAACTAAGAAATTAGATTATGTATTTAAATAATTTATTTTGTAAGATTTAAATCTCCCAGCTTTATGAGGAATATGTACTAGGAGAAATTTGATCATGGTATAAGTTTTCGCTGAAAGGTCTAATTATATTAATAACATTAATTATATTATTTATTTGTGTCTTTAAGTAATTTTGGTTGGACACAAAAGGCAAAAATACTATTTTAGTATATTTATGTTCATCTATATATAGAGAGAGATGAAAATGCCATAAAAATAGTTTTTTGGATAAAAATACTTCTTATTTGAACATAACTCGGGGAGGGTTAATATGAGAACTATTTTTATTGTGAGAACCAAAAAATGATTAATTCACTGTAAAAGTTGATGAATCCACTGGGAAAGTTACTGAATCCAAAAAATACCCCTCATGGGATTCGAACCCGGATAAAAAATTTAGAATTTTTAAACTCAGTAACTTTCCCAACGGATTCATCAATTTTATAACAAAACATTTGGTTCTTAGTTTTTAGGATAAATATAATTCTCGTTTGAATCTAACTATATATATATATATATATATATATATATAGAGAGAGAGAGAGAGAGAGATTCAAATAAGAACCATTTTTAGTGTGAGAATTAAGAATCACAAAATTTCGCTATGAAAGTTGATGCATCCGTTGAAAAGTTACTAAATCAAAAAAATTGATACTTTTCATCAGGGTTTGAGACGAAAATTCTATTTTTTTGGATTCAATAACTTTCTCGACGGATTCATCAACTTTCACAGTGAATTCATCATTTTTTTGTTCTCACATGCTCATGATAAAAATGATTCTCACGTTAACTCACACACACACACACACACACACACACACATATATATATATATATGTGTGTGTGTGTGTGTGTGTGTGGATAGAGTTTTCGTAGTACCTGGTCCCCAAATAGTATGTAGTACTTAATCTAGACCACATATTTTGAATATATGACCGTACCACAAGTTGACACGTGGTAGCTCATTTTTTTTTTCTTTCTTAATTTTCGCAATAGGCAAATGAAAATAAAACAAATCAGCATTCTTCTTCTCTTCTCCTCTATCTATCTTCTTCCATTTTTTTTATAATGACGACAGCGGTGACGACGACGGCGGACAACGGCAATAATTACGAATAGCAAAAAAAAATTGATTTTGAAAGAAAAAAAGAAGAATAAAACTTTGAGAACAAAATTGATGGATTTTGAGAAAAAATAGAAGATGAATTTGATAGATGTTTGAAGAATCAAGAGAGATGATGACTATGTCAGTGGTTCATGGTGAAATTTGCCGATTAATCAGGGGAAGATACGACGGAATTGATGGAGAATGATGGATGAGAGATTTGCTATCGAAAAACATAAAACTGCATTTAACAAAACATAAAACTTCATGTTGGCACGAAACACAAACATGCATTTAAGAAAACACATTCATGCATTTAATAAAACATGTTCATGCATCTTACAAAACGTAAAAATGCATTGTTGGCCAACGAGCATGTATTTTTGTGTTCATTTAAATGTATTATTCAGTTCAACTAAATGTATGATTTGTTTTTCGCAATCACATAACAAATCAAATTATTAATCCATCCTTACTGTGGCGAAATTAAGCTTAAAAATCCAAAAATATCTACACCATATGATCTATGAGATGGGTGAATGAGATTGACTACTACATATTACCTCAGACTCGAATATTATTTGATCTCTACTCTTTCTATATATATATATATATATATGGAGTGGATCAAATGAGAACTCCAACTTTTTTGAGAACTAAGAACTAATGTGGTCCATTCATTTTTATAATCTAATGGTCAAGATTAATTATAAATAGTTAATTATCCTCATAATTTAATGATAATCGTTTAGCCCTAAAATCAAGGGATTTGTATATTGATTTTCGTAATTATTCTCGTATGTATAATTACTACTATTATATGCATAACACCATGAATTACATGAACATAACAATGAATTGGAATGAATAGCATGCACAAGAACTATGATTATATGCATAACAACATGAATTATATGAACAACGAAAAATAGAATGGGAATATCCAAATAACGAAAATTTAGGATTTGGCTATTTTATCATTAAATAATTATGTGTCGTCCGATCTTACTTAATCTAACGGTAGTTATTGGTTCTTAGTTCTTATCTAAGAGGTGGTTCTCTATAACCAACCCTATATATATATATATATATATATATATATATATATATATATTAATGTTTGATACGGCATTTTCCAAAACAATAATATAAATTTATTCATATATATAATGTGATGTGAGCATTTTTAAGTATCCCCTTGAATTATCCATCTCTCTTCTACTCGCTCCGTGAAGAGTTTAGAAATTATTACGTAGCTATAATATCAATTTATTTGTAAATTTGATAAACCTTATATATTTAATACTCCTTCCGTCCCAATATTCATGACACGTTTTTTTTTTTTTTTTACTGTCCCATTAAATTGGCCAATTTCCAAAAAAGGAAACACTTTTACACTAAAAAATGTTTCGAGTTTCGTATCACCCACTACTTTACACATAAAACACAACTCTCATTAATCTACGTATAAAAAAGAAACGTCTATGAATATTGAAACGGATGGAGTATAATATTAGTCATCTTCCTCGTCGCATTTTCCTTTCTTTTTTCTTTTTTTAATATTTTGGAAATTTACGATCGCTCTCTTCTACTCGCTTCGTGAAGAGTTTAGAAATTATTACGTAGCTATAATATGAATTTATTTGTAAATTTGATAAAACTTATATATATATAAGATAATATTAGTCATCTTCCTCGTCGCATTTTCCTTTCTTTTTTTTTTTTTAATATTGTGGAAATTTACGATGGCCATTTTTAATATGTATGGGATTCAGTCTTTTCTTTCATTACTACACAACCTAGAAGCCCGGAACCACTATTCAAAATTCAAAATTATGAATTATATAGAGTTTTAAATATCACAAAAGAATGCACTAGTATAGTTGAAAGTTGACTTTGTCTCCAGTCCATTGAAGTCAAGTCAACCCCCAATCCATTCCACTTCAACCTTCCATGATTCCGTGGTCGTATCACTACGGAGAATATGAATTACAACTGCAAAAGACATAGTTGCAGATTTGCAACTAAGATTCTTCGACTACGACATGTTAGCTATATAAGGAAGCTAATAATTCCCTGCGGACTTCGACATGTTAACTACATATATGACTACACAGATTTAATTTTAATATGCATTTTGTTACGTAAAATATTCAAAGATATATATATATTTTATGAAAATATAAGGAAATCTGTATGCTGCATATTTAATCGTGACATAAGTCCCGTCAATTGTATATTGCATGCTATAACTATTGATCTTTATGTATATATATAACATAATTAAAATACATCAAACTTATAAACTATGTTGAACGAGTGGGATATTCAAGGCATGAGTATGAATTATGTCAATAAGCTTAATTGTTGTACGTCATTTATCTATTAAGATTTATCTATCTTTATCTTATTTTGTGTGGATTGTTTGCCATTTATAGGAACAATATTATTTACCTATAACGGCTTTATAATTATTAATTATGTTTTCTCTCCTCAGTAAAAACTATCTTGTGTGTACTGTACTGATTGACACTGCTAATTAAGCAAACCAAATCTGTGCCTATCTTCTCGGAAGATAAAATCATCATTATGCTTTTTTGTAGATTCAATTAGAGGAAATGGCAGCATTGATAATTGATACAATTATTTTCCCAATAATATATTTTATTTTATTTTTTCTAGTTTTTTAATCGAATGTTACAGGTCAACTATTTACGCTACTCGCATATCGTCGCTCAAATAAAAAATATATCCCCACTGATTTTACAAGTTTGTTCAATTACTTGAAGCATCATTCTTAATTGCGATGTTTTCGCTAATTTATAATATATTCTCTTATATTCTAACGCTTAAAATTAATTTCTAATTTATAATATTTTCCAAAGCTGTCATGTTGGAGTTGATTTCTAATTTCATATTTCGTTTACTTTTTAAAAAGCTTTCATATACACGCGGTTATAACATATAACCGATTCAATAAATGATAATAACAGATTATGGAATAAAACGATTGAACCATTATGTTTTATTACATCCCTTGATTCTGGACTGTATTTAGAATTAGATGACGACGTGCACAATTTTGCGTTCAGTAATTAGTTTATATAGAGAGAGAGCGCGCGGAGGGTTAACATAATAACTATTTTTATCGTGAGACTAAAAAAATAATGAATTAAAGTTCGCCCTTGAGATCCTTGGGTGAAAAAAAATAAAATTTTCGATTCATCAACTTTCATATCGAAAATTAAAACTTGAGTGAAAAATTCTAAATTTTTGGATTAATTAAATTTTTCAACGGATTCATCAACTTTCATATCGAATTCATTTGATTCATCAACTTTAGAATTCATCGTTTTTTTCACGGATAAAATTGTTCTCATTTGAACATAACTCTCTCTCTCTATATATATATATATATGTATATTATAGATATAGATATATATAGGGTGGTAGAATATTTAAAATATATACATATTTGTATATATAAGAAAACTATAATTTAGTCCGTACCAAGAAAAAAATAGCCTTTGTTGAATTTCTGGGAAAATGGTAGGAGCTTCAAACTTTATTTAGATTATCTACAGGAATGAGGACTGTACTTGACACTTTTGTTATTGTGTTAAGAGTTGAGAAAGATAAGAGCAAAATACATATCGAGTAAGAGGGTTAGATTTTTTTGAAAACTAAATGTCTATATTTAATTTTCCTGATTTAACTATTATGGAACAAATTGTGTGTGCTCTCCGGGTTTGGCCGGCTAATTGACATCTTAATAGTTACTTGGGCCAGCCTAATTGACCCATAAATGGGCCCAAAATATTGTGTATTTATGATTCAAAAAAATGGGGTATAAGTTATTGCCCCTGAATTAAAGTCAATTTCTAATTGTGTTTGGTGAAAGTGTTTTTTGCTCTAATTATCTTCGGTCCATATAAACATCCTAACGGTAACAAAATTTAAACTGATGTGAGCTACCGCCTTTTTTTTGAAATAGCGTAAGTATTGCTTAATTACTCGAATAGAAAGACCAAATAAATATATTCATATACGATATACGTATAGAGGTGGGTTCATGTGGTCGAGAGGTCATAGGTTCGAACCCCACCAAACGCCTCTATGGGTTTGAGCACCGTCACACTTGGTTTCTAAGTGTGGTTTATCCGTCTGTGTGGTTTGCGGCTATCGCACAGAACGTGGGTTTATCCAACAAGACACCTAAAGTAGCAGTTACGGGTTCCCCATTATACCAAAAAAAAAGAGAAAAACAAAGATGTTTTATAGAGAAGGGGATGGAAGAATTAATTAAGGCCAAATATTGGGGGTGGCAGAAGAATAAATGTTGGTTATGAAAGCATGAGAGTGCAAAGCTATCCTGTATTAATTGCTGGAGTTAATGTTGGATGTGTTGGCAATTAATAATTATGATTATTTATCCCATAAATTGTGGAAAACATGACTTTGAAGGACCACATTTTCATTTAATCCGTTTAATTCCACAATTTCTATTATACTCCGTACATCCCGTTGAATATGATTCGTTTTTCGTTAGCGATTATTTAGAAGAATTTTATAAAGTGATTTAATGGATAAAAATAAGTAGAAAATGATATAAAGTGGGAAAAAAAAGTAGATAAAACCTACACTTTTTGAAGCAATATTTATTTCTTAAAAATAAAATGAATCAGATTCGATAGGATAATTCGAAAACTAATAAAGACCAAATTTAGTGGGACGAAAGAAGTATTACTTTCCCGTACCGCCTATTAGGCTGAGCCCCTCCAGTCCTCACTATTAGGGGTGGAAGCGTTCGGGTTCGGTTAATCGCGACCGATTTTTTGATTAACCGAACCAAATTTTCATAAATTTAATAATCGAAATCGAACCGCTTATTAAGTTCGGTTAACCAAAACCGCATCGGTTAATGCGGTTCGGTTTTGTTAACAGAAAACCGAAAATTGATTGGAGATTACATGAATTTATAAGAAACGACATGTCATAAGATACAATTTTACAATCAGATGTGTAAACTTTTCAAATTTAATGTCCATAAAAAAATTCATCCAATATTCATCAATAATTCAAAATAAATCAAAGCAATCAATATCAATCCATCAACAAACTATCATGTTCATGCAATGATAATTTGATACATTAGAGTAATTTGATACATTAGAGTAATAGGGTTTACTTTAATTAATATTGGTAATTAGTTTTTATAGATTTATAAATAATTAAAATAATTAATAAAATAGAAAAAAATTCGGTTTTTCGGTTATCGGTTAACCGAAAACCGAAAAAAATTAAAATATTATACCGCAAACCGAATATGCGGAATACGGTTAACCGAACATGGTACGGTTTCGGTTCGGTTCGGTATTAACCGATAACCGATAACCGTTTCCCCAGCCCTACTCACTATCTCATTATTATTATTATTATTTAGTTACTTATTCATGGTTAGTCTATCCTTATTCGTTATGTTTGTCTAATTTTGTGTTTTATTTTATTACTACGCATCTTGCAAGTAATGTGATGTTGTGACTTGTGAAGATAGAAGATGATTGGTATGAATAATAAGTTAATGGATCATGAACTTAGGAATGAAATCATATTTCCTATAATTATATTTTGATTGAGCATAGAAAGAAATGGAGTATCAAAATATTTTATTTTATAAATTGAATAACTTTTTTATAGGATTTAACTTCCGTCAAATAAAATAAAATGCAATGAATGATATTATTAATATAACATAAAATCTAATTTACATGTCTGGACTATATTTTCTTTTTTTATCTATTGTCTATGAGTTCTGATGAAATCATATCAAAATAAATAATAATTATAAAAATCATTTTGAGTAACATAACAATTTATTTTATTTCATGAAGATAATTTCATAGACCGAGATTGCTCTACATCGAGATCAAAATAAATATCACGTCTTTTAGGATATATAAATATGTTGTTCCGTTATGCTTGCTTTGAAAGAGTCGCATTCCATCATACATACCATCACTTTTTAATAATTTGAGAATTCTGGAGTACTATGTTTTTGAGTTATAATTTTGGGAAAGTGTTTCAAGTAGTAAAACTCTTGTTTATTTTAGAAATAATAATTACTTGATCTGTCCCATTTAAAATATTTCATTTTCCTTTTTGGGTTGTCACATTACAAATGTTTTATTTTATTTTAGGAAGTAATTATAAATGTTTCATTCCATCTTTAGTAAGTAATTATACCCTTCACTTTAAAAGTGTGGGTAACCATTGGTCCAAGTACTATCAATTTTTAATATTTTAACTAATGTTTATACATTTCAAACCATTTTTAACGTGTATATCAAGGGCTCGTTTGGTAGATATGTTTAGATATATCAAGATAGTAAGAATATGATAAAGATAATGTTAAGACACTTTGAATAAGAGATCTTGTTGGGGAGTATAACTGAACCAGTTGGTATAATACATATCAAATAATGTTTAATTTTTTTTTTTTGAATGGCATTTAATGTTTATTTATAAGTATAACAAACAATTTTTAACATGTATATCAAGTAGCATCCGCGTTCCTCATTCGGTATATATTTCATATAATAAATTATCCCATATTTATTAATTATCTCAATAATTGTGAAGAAATAGTTGTAAAAAACAATTAATAAAATGAAAAGTAGCACAAGGGCTTGACAGTTTGATGTTCTAATTAAATGACAAATGACAGCTCCCAACTATCATTTATTTATGTTGTTGTGGGTATGTCGGTGTAAGATATGCAATATATAGACATTGTCTTGAATCATGGGCCAAAATCTGTTTCAAGTGGATCTGATTAGGCATAATTTCTTAGTTGATCTACGACTACATATTTTGGCACAATCTAACTTATTGTCACATCAATGCACCGCCATATATATCTCAATCTCAATAAATTATGCATCAGATTTTTTATAGAATCAATAATGTTTTGCCATAACTCTGAAAATGTCAAAGTAATATGAAATATATATGACGATAATATGACATCATCTATGAAAGTAAATCTGGGCGGACAATTAATAACGGAAAAGATTTTACCAAACCAAATTATGTGAAGGAAAAATGTTCCATCTAAAAGTTGAAAGTACCCTAAAAACATTTCATATTCAACAATCATGATTATCTGCTCGTGCACAAGTATAAGTGAAGCTCCGATCTTCACACTGGACTTCATAGGTACAAATGATTAGTAAATCGGAGTTCGAACGAACAAAAACGAAGCAAAATAAAAACACTGCACACGCAGCTGCGGCACCAAAGCATAAAATCGATGTTTTGCCTCGGAAGGCGTGGGCTTCAGAAGCAGGCAGTTCAACAGCCGCACCTATAGGGCGTTTTTAAGGCTTGTGGCCACGGTTATCTTGGCCTTCAGCCGTTATCGTGGCCTGATTCCATATTTGTGCGGATTTTTTCATTTTTTCGATTTTTCTATTTTTTTCTTGTGTTTTTTATCCCTACTAGGACTCAAATCATATTCTCATATTATTATTTAACCCTTTTAGAATTTCATAACTTTGTCCACCTATAAATATATACCTCTTCCACATACTTGATTAGATACCATTCAACTCTTATTTTTTTCTACAAATTTTCTTATAGTTCAGTTCTAACTTTTGAATTTACATTTCAAATAGATATTGAAGATTCGAGAATCAAAGATTGAAGTTTGTCATTGTGATTATAAAACATGAGTTTTATTTCCTCATCTATTTTTTTTTGTCTTCTTTAATTTTAATTATACATAGCTAAGTTTTTAGTTGATCTTAGGGATTGGATTGTATGACTTAATTAAGATTATGTGATTTTTCTATTGTACCCAATCCGTCTTTAATTTCATGGTTTGTGATTCTTTGCGCTTATTTTAATGTTGAGATAACTAATAACTATTGATGCATGCTAGTCACTTAGTTAATACTTAGCAGATTTAATTGAGTAATCGAATTCAAAAACACACAATACAATTAATCTAAGTTCTTAGTATATTAGGGAAAAATTGTAGGAGGAATAATCTATGTGAACTTTTGAGAGTTAGTATAGTTTCTTGAGATTTAGTGGGGATAGATTATATATTAACTATTATAAATTTGTATATGAAGGAGATTGTAGTTATTCAAGTAATCATTCACACGATTTGATTTAAATGTTGGTAATTGATTTAATAGGTTAATTGCAAAATTTAAGTCGAGTCAATACAATCTCGAAGGTCAATATGTTCCATTTGTTTCTGAAAGTGTGTTTATTTACGTTATTTGATTTTCTGCCTAATTAATAAATATCATGCTTTAATCACCTTGTTTAGTTTGAATAATAATAAAATATTTATATTTAATTACTTATTGTGTGCTTTGTTTTCAATTTCTATGCATACCATATTTTAATTACTAAATTACTTGCAATATATAATTGATGTGATATTTGATAGGATTTACTATTTAGTGATCTATTATACCATCTCGAACTCTTTAATTGAAACGCAATGTGCCTCAAAACATGCGAGCATACCCGGAGAGTGTAGTCTTTTTGAGGTGACCAAAAAAGTCTCCTAGAAAAATGGTTTCGAATAAAAGGAAAAGTAGGAGAAAATAATTCAATATTTCTTTTAAATTTAATAATGCAAGATTCATCAAAAGACACGTTTGTCTGGGTTTGCTACTCGAAGTATATTGACAAATGTGGTTACAAACGAGGCTGTGAATCTTTGCGCGACCAATTTTTTGGCTTTGAGAAACTGAAGCATGACCAAAAATTTTAATGGCGAGTCTGCAGATAACTTTTAAATACCATGATTCCGGCAAAATTAAGATAACTAGCTAATAGAATATTATCCTAGGAGTATTTAAGCTATTCTCAAACTGGGAAAGTTGTTTTGATTTTTCTGAAAAAAAAAACAATAAAGAGAAAAAAACTTGAGTTATAGTATCGGTTTATCCCATATTTTATATTTGAAGCAGTTATATTAAGATGTCCTTGAAAATTTGAAATGATTGATACCCGAAGGTAGCAAATAATTGAAGAAAGAGAGAATGTCCTAAGAAAAGGGCAATCAAGCAAGAGAATCGAGTAGGGGGTCACACATCAACTTCCCCACTTACTCATCTACCCTTATTTTTTATATTTTTAAATTAGTTTATATCAAAATATATATGTACATATCTAGAAAATGGATCATACAAAACTTTACATATTTAAACAATCAAACAAGAATTTCCTCCCTTTATGATATTGTAAGAATAAATTTGGACCCTTCATCTTTATTATCTATGGTTGTGTATTATCATTACATATAAAATGCACTAAAATAAAGACGCATAATTATAATGTACAAAATGTGTTTTATATATATAGTATTTGGATCATGTAGGAATACAAATTAAAAACTTTTTTGTTCTATTAACTATGATGCAAGGATCATTGTAATATATAAAATATATTATTGTAATATATAAAAAATATGATTATAAAATAACATCATTGTATACATAGAAAAATATTATCGTAGAAATAAACATTATTGTATACATAAAAAATATTATTTTGTATGAAAATTAATCTTGATCATAATTTTAGTCAAAATCTATGAACTAAATTAACTTTTAATTCATAATCAATAGAATAATCATGGTTTACACCATAATCCAAATTTTTTTTTTTATCATGGGGAACGCGCAGCCGCTATCTTAGGTGCGCACTGAATAAACCCCACGTTATTGTGCAATAGTCTGCAAACCACATACGATGTGAAACCACACTTGGAAAATCGGTGCCATGTTTCAAACCCATAGAGGCGTTTGGTGGGTTCGAACATGTGACATCTCGGCCACATGAACCCACCTTAACCATTAGGCTATCCCTAGGAGACCAGAATCCATCTTTATCTCTCTATGTATACTGATCGAAGCGAAAAAACGGAATTACGAAGAGAAGTCGATTTTACATTATGGTATTTTGTTTGTTTTAATTTTTACATCTATTATAGAAAGTGACAAAGGCGATCTGTCCGAAGACAAATAAAAATGTGAATATAAAGGAGCAAGGTTGGTTAATAGTCATATTCGGTTTGCTCAAGGCCCTTTTTCTGAAAGTGATATATCAGCCATGAAATTTACAAAACTTCATCCCTAACCTAGAACTAATTAAGAATCATAACTCAACATAATAAATGAATACATAGAAATTAAGAAGTATAATAACTAGGTATAACTAATTTTTGGATTCATTAACAATTCATCAAATACATTAACTTTCATAGCAAATTCATTTTATTCCTAACGATTTTTCGTGATTCTTAATTCTTACGTTAACAATATTTTTATTTGAACATTACTATCTCTATATATGTGTATATATATTTCTTTCCACGTGAACCTTGTTTTTTTAATATTGAAACGGTTTGGTATCCAATAGTATTTACTAATTTTAGTATGACTTCATGTGTAAAATATCTAGTTTTGAAGTTGTCTTTCATAAATGTTATGCATAGGTTTTAATATGTTATTATTTGAAGGAATATATACCGTTGAAATGCCTTGAAATTATCTCCTGCTTCGAATAGTTAGTCGGGGGTTATATTGAACCTTAATACTCGTATTGGCGTGAGCTAAACTGGTGTATTCTCTTAATACTATATATATCGTCTTTGAGAACTATAATTGTATTCTGAAACCCTAGCCGCATAATAAAATATGTTATCCTTTTTTACCCATGGACGTAACCAACTTATTGTTGGTGAACCACATAAATCGGTGTTTGCTTTACGTTTTCTGTTTCTTATTGCCTCATAATCTTAATCCGTTACAACATATACATTTATTGTTATTATTATTTGGGAAGTTCAATCTCGTTATCCAATTAGTTTTATAAGAAGACTAATTAGATCTCATCTAAAGGATCTTCTCCACGCGAGCAAAATAAAATTGTCTCTACCTTTTGTTTTTTTATATATCCAAGTCTCTTAGATTTTTCTATATGGTCACTAACAATTATCGAAGTACAATAAGTCTCTTCTGTTTTGAAGATAATAAAGTTTTTATTATGAAATAGAGTATTCGGGACTCTAACATCAAACATGCATTATGTATTTCTCACTTAACACCACATTCAAATCGTGATTTTTTCATCAACGTTTTTTTTACCAACGTTAAAAAATTGCAAAAAACATGTAGGAAAGTTTTAAAGTATTTTCAATTTCAACATTGAACAAGTTCATAGCAAGTTGACTTAAAGTTCATTTCTTCCCAAAGTTGATTTTGAAGGTCTTTTTATAAACGATGAACATGCCTGCCAGCTAATGTGATTTTGTTTCCCGCTATAGATGGTTAGCTTGTCCTAAAAGAGGAAGTTCTCCATTTGCCTCGAAATCTCCATATCTAGAGATGTTCGCTCGTATGTCTGAACATGTTTGGTTCGAACTCAAACGAGCCGCGAACTCTTATTCGAACATGTTCACGAACCTGATTCAACATGTCCGCGAACCTTAATCGAACATGTTCACGAACATGTTCATGAACGTATAAAATAATAGATTATTTATACATATTTAAATAATTAAAATGAATAATAAATTATAAAATATATGTTAATTATAATTATTTAGCAACAAATAAGCATATATATCAATATCTCGAAGTTCTCCTTTGGAAATCTCCATATCTCAGTTCTATGAGAAAAAAATGTAAATCACGGTAATTCAACAGTTAAACAGTTAGAAGGATCTTTACATAGTACCTACAAGGAGCAATCATAAAGATGGTAGAATATGAGAGGTAAATCACGGTAACTCAACGATTAAATAACTTGGAGGTCATTTGCATAGTATCCACAATAACCAATTTTAAAGAGGGGAAAAAAATCACATGCCAACTAATGCGAAATTTTTTTCCCACTATAGAGAGTTAGCTGGTAATTCGTATTATATATAAAGAGAACTTTTAAGTATCGTGTGTGTTTTTAGTTTTTTACAAGTTTTCAAGAGTTCACCAAATTGTATAAAGAAAAAGTTTCGATTCAAAATACGTTAACCTTGTTTAATATTTTTTGGTCACATTCTGTATAATTGATTTAGTTATATATTCATAATATAATAATATTTGGTGAAACATGAAAAGAACAAAATATTTGGTTATCATTATTATTACCGCTTCTACTATTAGTATTTAGTACTACTATTATTACTATTTGACCACAAATATATATTTATATTATCCTAAATTGAATATTAATTTGTTAATTCGCTCTCTCGGGCCAATAATGATAATTATGAATTATGGTTTCTTCATATATAGTCTAAAGGCTACTAAATTGGAGTTTGATTAATTTGAACTCCATTTTAGCTACACAAAAGATAAAAAATTGGACCCCAACAAAACAAATCCAATCACCTTCAAACAAATCAACTTCATTACAACGTATGGTATCGTGAAAGCGTAGCCATATCAATTTCTCATAATTTTAGAACCCGACCGTTGGAGAGACTTCGAATTTTTTATCACTTTAATCACTACAATAATAAATTTTTCACTTTTACAAATTTTCTCGAAACTTAGAAATCTTAATTTATATCTAGAGATTTATTTTCCAAGGGAATTTTCATAAAACATATATGTATACTATATCCTCTTATATAATAATATTTTATTGTCTATACAGAATATATGTTCTATAGAATTTTCCATTTCTCAAATAACTCGAACCAAAAGCATTAATTGCAAATTTATTCGAAACAGGATTTTGGCAAAGATCCGTTTTTTTATATCGGATCACCCCTACAAATTAAGTCTCCGAAAGCTCCTTCCTAAAGCTAAAAGGTGGAACTACTCTCTTCCGTCACTGTAGTATTTTTATATGAGAAAGAAGAGAATGATAATTATTCTTTTACTGTAGCTTTCTTTTTTTCGGGTAATTATCTCAGAGCCAAACCTACCTTTGCAACACTCTTGTACAGTTAGAAGAGAAAGTGACTCATGTAGAATCGACCTTCTCCAAGATTTCAACACGAAACCGTTGGTAGAGAGAGAGAACAGCCGAATTATCTTGAATTTAAGGCAACGATGGTTGCTGGGAAAGTAAAGTCTGTAATGGGGTTGCAGACATCAGCGGCGCCAACTAAGCAAAAGCCCGACGCCTCTGCCAAACCACCACGGTCAACCACGCCGAGTTCAGCCAAGCCGCCGCCGCCGCAGAAGGGATCCCCCGCCCCTTTCTCACGTTACTTCCCACGCGCATCGGCTCAGGTCCAGCCCCGCCCCCGACGTCTCCGAACTCCTCCGCCTCGTCGAAGAATTGCGAGAGAGCGAGTCGCGGTTGAAGACCGAACTCTTGGAGCAGAAACTCGTCAGAGGGTCCGTCGCCATCGTCCCCGTTTTGGAGAGCGTCATCTCCATATCCATCAAGGATTCCGAAATCGAACGCTTCAGAAGGAAGATCGGATGCCTGGAATCGGAAAACGAGAGGATCAGGAGCGAGAACGAGTTTCTACATATGGAGCTATCCAAACAGAATCAGATATACGAAGAGAAAATCAGACACATGCAGGCTGAGTTAGCTGATATTAAAATAGCCGTTTCGGAGAGAGAAAGCGAGTACGAGGAAGCGTCGTCTTCATCAACGACCGTGAAGCTCAACGACGCGTCGAGCAATCGTAAATCAAATATGCTTACGAAGTGTTTGAGAAAATGCACAACTGATGCGAGGAAAGACGAATTCTCTGGTGCGGCTGAGAGAAACGAAAGGGCGAGAAGTTCTGAAGAAATTCCAGAAACTTCGGATGGGTTTATGGGGATAAGATCCCGTGCTCCGCGCGTTCCGAAACCGCCTCCGCGGCCGTCCGCATCACTTCTTCGTTCATCTCCTTCGAAATATTTGTCATCCGTCTCGTTGCCTTCTTACGGTTCCTTATCCGATTCAGCACACCGCGCATTATCGGAGATTTCCAATTGTTCACATCCGCCACCGCCTCCCCCGCCGCCAATTAGAGGGTCCGCCCTCCTCCACCCCCGTCCGCCGCTACGCAACCACCACCACCTCCTCCGCCTCCCCCCAAAAGGGGGTCAAAACCTTCGCCAGCGAAAGTCAGGAGAGTTCCGGAGGTGGCCGAGTTTTACCACTCTCTAATGCGGAGGGACTCCACTTGCCGGAAGGATTCTGGCGCCGGCGATCCGCAGGTCACGGGTGCTTCGGCGAAGGACATGATAGGCGAAATCGAGAACCGTTCTGCACATTTACTAGCCGTAAGTTTCCTCTTGACTGTTTTGGTCATGGTATGTGTGGTAATTTACCGCGGTTGCCAACGACTTTTTTGCCACTCTGTCACTGAGACTGACCCGGTCCCGGTGTCCTTTTATGGGGCGCTTTTTCTTGGAATTTTGCCAGATTCCTTACAGGATAAGACAGGATTTTAGATTCGAGATCAAAATTGGTAGAGCGGAAAGTGTAATAAATTGACCTTGAACCACGTAGGCAAAAATGACAATTCATTTCCTCCTCCGCCTAAATCAATTCTCGCTGCACTTTTTGTTCGTTTTACAAAAAAATGGAAAAGCTTGTCAATGTGTGCTTGGTTTCGTCTCTATATGTTTGTCATTATTTGATTTTATGCTAACTTCATTGCAGATTAAGACTGATATAGAGACTCAAGGGGATTTCATTAGGTTCTTGATTAAAGAAGTTGAGGCTGCTGCATTCACTGATATTGAGGATGTTGTGTCTTTCGTCAAATGGCTCGATGATGAGCTGTCTTACCTTGTATATATCCCTTAATCTCTCCAAATTGTTGTTATTTTTTTGGTTGGTAATGATTTTCTAATCGCGCTTTGCAAATATATGAAGGTGGATGAGAGAGCAGTGTTGAAACACTTTGATTGGCCTGAAAAGAGAGCGGATGCATTGAGAGAAGCTGCATTCGGTTACTCCGATTTGAAGAAGTTGGAATCGGAGGTCTCCTCGTTTCGTGATGATCCTAGGCAACCTTGCGCTCATGCTCTCAAGAAGATACAGTCTTTGTTTGAGAAGTATGAAAGCTACCTAATTATTACCTGAATTTGCTTTAGTTGGATAGAAAGACTTTACTTTTCATTTGTTATATTGCATTATTTTGTTGCAGATTGGAGCATGCTGTGTATAATTTGTCGAGATTGAGAGAGTCAGCTACGGAGAGATACAGAGGTTTCCACATTCCTGTCAACTGGATGCTCGATAACGGTTATGTAAGTCAGGTAAAATTGCATTCTCACAAGTTTTGATGCTTGTTGTTGATGAGTATATTAAATCCAAAAGTTTCAGCTAAGATCTTGTTTGGTTTAGTTGTTTCTAATGTTGACTTGATTTATGTGGGATTTCTGGCATCTAGATTTGGGGTTTATATATAGATTATCTAATATGACTACATTGACTTGTCACATTGGAGAAAATTTCTCTTCCTTCGTAAACAACTGTAATATTTTGCTGAGTTGGTAATGACAGAAAATGCAGTATTTTGCAGGATTTGGATTTTACTGAACTCTTTAACAATTATACAAACATTAGGACATGTACGACTTTTCTATAAAAATTGTGTATAGATTGAATTAGAGCTTATATATTTGCAATCTGGAGGCCGTTAATCTTGTCTGATTCTCAATTTAGTTTTAATAGAGAAAAACTGACATAACCTTCGTTTGTAAATCTGTATTGACCTCTGCAAATAAAAAGATTTGCTGGCATGGTCCAAGTTCATCCATTTAGGTGGATTTTAGGAACATGTCTGTGTCATTTGTGGATTAGCAATTAACTCACTCTAACTGCGCACATAATGCGTTTCACATGTTTTTGATTGAGATATTATCTGTTAATTGCAAATTACTCTGGAACTTCAGCGTTCGTCCTATAAATAGAATCTATTGATGATCGAGCAATTGAGCAATAATCAAATGAAAGAGATACACATCTGTAATTAAATGAGTAATTTATTATTACTTGGTAATTTAATATCGGAGAGTTCTTTTCGTGGTCCCTCGAGGTCACTTATACAACTGGAAACTTATGGGGAAGCATGCCATACAAAAATTAAGTTTTGGTAGGTGACAAAAGATCCTCATTTTGTTATGTCCAGCTATTGCCATGAGAGGCGTTGAGCATGTGGCTCTCAGATCTCTAAGATGCCTCAATTTTGTCTCTTTTGATTGGAATTATTTATATTCTGTAAGTTGACCTTAAACTAATCCCTGAAATCTATGTCAACTTGGTTTACTTTCTTGCCTGTTTCATTTTGCTATACGACAATCTATCATCGTATTGTTTAATGAACTATCATCTCATAACGAACATGCGAGAAGCTTCGCTGCTCTGATTTTTTATTTTTTTTACCACATTAGACCGTTTTACTTCCCTCAATTTTTACCGTGTTACAATGGGGAAATAACAGATAAAGGTGGCGTCTGTGAAATTGGCGGTGAAGTACATGAAGAGAGTGTCGGGGGAGCTTGAAATGGTTGGTGGCGGACCCGAAGAAGAAGAGCTTATAGTGCAAGGTGTCAAGTTTGCTTTCCGAGTTCATCAGGTGAGTGAATGATTCTTGTTTGATTTTTTCTACTTTTTTCAAACTTCATATGTTGCAAAGTGATCACTTCTGATTCGGATTTTGTTTCTTAGTTTGCGGGTGGTTTTGATGTGGAAACGATGAGGGCTTTTGAGGAGCTGAGGGATAAAGCTCGTCTGTGTAACGCACAGTGTCAAACGCAGCAGCAGCACAAGTATATTTCGAGGTCTTGTGCATCTGCTGTTTATCTGTAGGCTGCAGTGAAGTCACCTGCAGAAGATGGTGGCCGCTATTTTTTGCTGTAAAATAGGAGGGGAGATAGGCCAAGAATGTGAATATGATTGGCGGCTGCAGATGCATGCAAACTTATTGCTGTATAAGCTTCAAAAATTTAAATATAACAATGATTTCAATGAAATATAGGTGGAAAATCAAAATCAATCTGGAGGGATGGTGGTATGTATGCATTCCTTCCCATGCCTTGTCTGCTCAACTCATTATCAAGGCTTTTTTTCTTTCTTTTTTTTTTTGGGGGACTGAATTATATTCTTGAACTTTATTTATTTTCAATCCTTAATATAAGATATTGCTAAGTATAGATTCTGAATTCTGTTGAAAGTTGATGAATCAGTTGGAAAGTTATATATATAAATTTTATTGTTTTGTTCTTTGTTAAACACTATGCTGCAAGTAATACATTCAAAGACATACGCGATGTGTAGTATTTAAGCAAAATATAACGTAAGGACAAACCAAGTTGATGCACATTTGTTTTTTTTGTTCTATCAACCTTAATTTGAACAGTACATTATTTACAACCGATCATTTTCATATGATTCAGAATATTTATTTATAAGGAAGATGAACAATCATAGAATAAAAATAATTTTTACAAATAATTTAGAAGGGCAAACAATTCTAGTGAAGTATATATATAAGTAACCAAGTTCAGGCGGTAAATTGTTCAAATTAAAATTGTAGGGCAAAAGCAAAATGATCAAATTTGGTGAGTTTAGAAGATTATAAATGTATTGCGAGTGACATTTGTAAGGGTTCATTGCCGCAAATAACATAATATTTATCATAATTTAAAATCACGACACGACTTCTACGACCTTTTAATAACAGTATCACCTTTTAAGCTTTAACAATAACGACTTCAACAAAAAAAAAAGAAGAAATTTGTCCTACGTATTACTAAAACATTTGAGGTAAGGGTAGCTCCAAATTTTCTAAAATATTGACTACATAAATGAATAAGGGGGTGTTTGGCTAAGCTTATTTTAGAGAGCTTATAAGCTCCAAGAGCTTATAAGAGGTAATGTCTCAATTGCCTATAAGTTATTAAAGTGTTTGGATAATTGATCTTATAAGCTAGAGAAATAATCGTGAGTTAGAGAGAGAAAATCATAGTTAGAGAGATAAAATTGACGAGAGGTGAAGTTGAATAATAAAGTTATTTTGGTAAATTCATGATTGCTTATAAGTTTATGAAAAAATAAGTTAGGGTTGACTAACTATTTTTAGGGGAGCTTATAAGTTGTTGGAGCTTATTTTCACAGCTTATAAATTGTTTATGAGCTTATTTTGTCAAACACTTTGCAACAGCTTATAAGCTCCTAAACATCTTATAAGCTGTTTTAAAGAGCTTATAAGCTCAGCCAAACACCCTCTAAGTCAAATTTTTGACGATGATGGAAATTATTTTGTGAATCGAGAAGATCATGCCATGAAACTGACGAGCACATCTAATTTCCATGTATCCCGTTTGGGGGCTGCATGATGGTCAATTGGTCATCTTATTAATATTTAAAATTGGGAGTTATAGGGATTAAATAGAAAAAAATGAAAATTAGGAGGTATAGGGATTATTAAATTATAAATGCACAAATAATTTTTATATACGAGGACTATAATCAGTCGACTGATGGTTATATCTAACCCTTTAGATAAAAAGACAGGCCTACAGATAAAAAGGCCCATTTGCATTTAGATTTGAGAGCCCAAAACGCTATAACTACATAGTTGTCGGAGAGTTCGAGTTTTGAGCCCAAGAACTGCACCGGAGCTCATCTCTTTCACAGCACAACGCAATGAGTCAAATCACGGCTCTTTCAAGTTGTGGAATCATTGCGAATCCCCCAATTCAGTTATCCCCATCAAGATTTGCTTCCTTCAATTTCCTAACTCCATCTTTTTCGCATAATAAACCGATTACTGTTTCACGCCCTCTCAACGTGGTAGCTGCATCTCCCATGACGAGTGAGCAGTGTTCAGTCGAAGCGATTAGCTCTGTGCCCGATTCTTCCATCAAGCTCCTCTTTGTTGAAATGGGAGTCGGCTACGATCAGCATGGGTACCTCTCTCTCTCTCTGTCTGCTTTTATGGTTATATCTGAATTTATGCCTGAATTTATTTTTGAAATGAAAACAGGCAGGATATTACATCAGCGGCAATGCGAGCTTGTAGAGATGCCATTTCCTCCAACTCAATTCCTGCTTTCAGAAGAGGTAGCTTTACTTATTTTGCATCAATTTCCTCTCTTAATTTTACTTCTTTGCTACTTATACACTGACTGCATAATCTCTTAAATGTTGCTGAAGTTCTTTTCTTTCTTCTTTGTGTTGATTTTGAAATTGAAATATTCTAAGATTAATTCCCTTTTCAGTTTCCTATGATGAGTTTAAGTTGACAATTCAATTTCTGAAACATTAAAAACCGGAATAGTGTTGATATTTTTGTGGTATATTCATAATTCTCCATTGAAAGTTTTTCAAAGGGGATGTTTTGAACTCTATTTGTATCTTGTTATGCCTTAATTTACAAATATAAACCGAGTAGATTAAATGTGTGTATGCCCATATCGTATTGAAATTGTTAATATCTTCATTATATTTGCTTACAAGTAGTAGACTTGTCTAGTTTATATTGTTCTGACTGATAAATTATTCCAAGCAGTTAGGAAATGCTTTTCTTTTCCTTATTTGTGACAGTTAATTGTTTCTCTTCCCCTTCTTCATTGTGTGTGTGGACTCAGGTTCTATACCAGGTGTTTCATTTGGCGAAATGAAACTACAGATTAAATTGGGAGTCCCTCGACCTCTCCAGCATTTGTTGGATATCGACAAGGTCAATTCAGTTTTCCCTTAGTAAGTACCTCACCTATTATTTTGCTTATCTACCTTTTTCTGCGCATGTTTTGATCATTTATAACTTCAACAGCGGAGCAATAACAAACGTTGAAGTTGTGGATGGCGGACTCATATGCTCGAGTGGTGTTGAAGTTGAGGAAATGGGAGATAAGAATGATAACTGCTACATTGTAAACGCGGCTGTCTATGTTGGTTACTAAGTTGATGTGGTTATCAGGCCTGCATGCTACAAGGTTTGCTTTCCTTTCCTTCAAGTATATTTTGTGAAAAAAATCATGATCCCATCTAATCTCACATGTATCTATGGTGAAGGATGTCAAAAGCATATATATTGTGTATCTTGTTAAAATGCTCATACTAATGAAGTTCTACCATCTCATAGATAACACGTGCTCAAAATAAATGGGATATTGTTTGCTATGACAATTTCTTATCTTAACAGAAGTGGTGCTGCACAGAGAAGATGGCTGCAAGTCTCGGACAAGGCTCCATTTTTGTATCAGCTCGGTCTTCACTGTATTTACATGGACAGCAAGAATGAAACGCTGTTTCATCTTTAGGTCACAGCAGATGTATATGCAGATGCTTTGTTTTTAATTGTTGTATGTCTTAAATTCTGTCTAATCCAGAACGCTAATAATCAGTTTTTTCTGAAATGAAATGGTTCATAATTGCTTTGATGGAACATCACAATTAATTGAATGTAATGTTCACCATATCCCATTTTACACATCAATGAACATTACCAGCTGGTTCCACAAATGACAACAACCAGAACACTAGAGATTATCTGGACAAATTCCACATGTTCCAATCTGTAAAACACAAGAAACTCCATTTCCTTTTCATGCAATCACTGAATATTTTTACATTTGAAGATCATCATTTCCCTTATTGCTTCAATCAACTAATCACAATTTGTTCTCAGTAACCCTAAACCAGAGAAGTAAATACAGACAATTAATTATAGACAAGAAATACGAAACCTCGACGCCATCGCAGCTCACATAACAAGAGCAGCATAGAGAAGCTGGTTCCATGTATCCGGCAAACCGGGGAGGCACCAATGGCTGCAATCCACCCCCGCATGATCACCACTATAAGCAGACGGATGAGCATCCTTCCTCAGCTGAGACAGAAACGTGACGTCCAGCAAATACACTCGTTTCTGCATTCTGCTCAACACCCTATTAACAACCTCCACCTCCGGTGGCGTCCCCCCTGGATACGTTGTCCCCTCCAGAGGCTGCTGCTCGCCGTTGCAGTTTTTTGATGCCGCCTTCCAGTCCCTACCTCTGCCAAACACAAAAAGCTGCGAGTTCAGCCATAATTTCGAGTACCCCAAGACGCCAGACCATGCACTGTCTAACAACTTACTGATAGTGAGTGGGAGAGATCCCCTGGAAGAACACTCTGGTCTTGGTGGGGTCGACGTTCAGGTCAACCCAGCGCCCCCACGTCGTCAACCCTTTGTAGAAGGCCACGAGACGGTTCATGTCCTTGGACACTGTGGAGCCGTCTTGTATGTAGTCCCATCTGCAACCACAGCCACATATCACGCTTTTTGTATGAGGTTGTTCACAAATCGCAATCATATACAGAATAAGGAGAGGTAAAAGAGTTCATACGATTGAGCTTTGCCTTTGTGAGTCCACCAATGCCATGTGTTGAACACGAGCATGTCCATTCCTCTCCACGCATTCCCTTGTTCAATCGAATCCAGTTTCAACACTCTTCCAATTTTTTCTCGAGTTATGTCTACTAAATATGGTGATCGGTATAGTAGTAGCGTAACTCCATAATCCTGAAATTATTAATCAACAATAGTAAAGCTCATGCTATGTCAAAATCCACAAGTACAAAGGCCACTTATTCAGCTTTTGATTTTTCTTCGACGGCGAATAAAAGAAGCCCAAGTTTGACTACAAGAACTCAATAAATCAGAGGTTGTATTAAATAGTGTTTCGGCTTAGGCTGGCAGCGGAGAAATATTTATTGTTATTGAGCTGGAGATTAGGCCGCCTTGGCCCGTTTGACAGGCAATCATTTAATTTCTTCAACATAGTTTATCAGTTGACGATTTTCATGTTTTTACCAAAGTTTCAAAGGTGCACCGAAACAGCAGGAGCATAAATTCTTGGATAAGAGAGAAAAGGCTAGTTTCAGAGGTGAACCACTGTTGTTGTCTGAAAGTCATTTATCCAAATCTTGAAATTAATTAGAATCATTGGTTAAAGAAATATAGCATGAGATTCTAACTTCTTATTGTAATTGCAGAAAAATGATTCGTCAGCTACAGTCTATTAATAATGCTCCAGTTTCGATTATTGTAGTGTTAGTGTCTTAGATAAGGGCTAATGGTGGCTCTTAAAGTGCATATTATATTTCAATTGATTTAAAATGTTGAGTAAAGCATCCGTGACAAAGTTTCCAACTTTATTAGATTACTCTCAACAAAACTAGCCTCACTAATGAAAGATGCTAATCACGGTCAAACATTTAAAAGAAATACAGAAATATTTAAGAATCTTATCTTCGGGAATAATATAATAACATGGAACATGAAAAACAGAACAACAATTCGAAGGAGAATAAAAATCATTCCAATAATAAAAAAGAAATGAAAAGAGATATTACTGACCTGGAATATTACCGAAGAAAGGGTGCCCTGTCTCACGTAATTATACTTAGATTTGGGAGCCGCAGCATGAAGCATACAAGCGAGCGACTGCCACTGATTCAAACTCAACGAGTCGCCCACAAACATAATCTTCTTCCCCCTCCACCTCGTCAGAAAATCCACCCCATTAAACCTGAAAAAGAAAAGATTTGAAAATGCGTTCCGAGCACACATAAACACACACGGGTCTGTGTGTGTGGGCGAACTTCTAACCTGGGCAGGTTGCAGGAGTCGGGCTTCCACGAGAACTTGAGGAACTGCTTATCGGGTCGACCGTATTTGATGCAGTCGAATTCCGGGTCGATAAATGGGCAGCCCGAGGACTCGTAGAGCGGGTACGAAGGATCCCAGACCCATTTCCCTTGGAACAGATTGCAAGAAGTGATTAATTCTCTGCTGCTTCTGCTAGAATTACTATCCGAGGCTGCAGCGCGGTGTGGCAGTAGCAAAGCGGGCAACACTAAAAACACGGCTAATTCGAGAATCAGGGATTGGCGGTGATTAAGAGAGGAGGGCATTATGTTTGTGCCTGACTGTGTGTTGTGCGTTTTTTTGGGGGTACAGAAGACTGGGAGAAAGAAAACAAAGTTTTGAAGAAAAAGCTGCCTCCAAATCATGTTCTCATTGTTCGTGATATATAAGAGAGAGGGGGTTCACATGGTTTATTTAGCGTAATGTTGAGGAGTAAGTCGAGACGGTTTAATGTGTGGGAGTGACATGAGTTGGAAATTGTTGGAAGCATTCGAGTGAGAAAGGGTGCAGATGTGTCTTTTTGTACACTTGGTTTCCCAGAACATTAAAAAAAAATTGTATGGAGAGATGTACAAAGAAAGTAACTCACTTTTTTTTATTAAAAAATATTTTGTTTTGTATTTCGTTGGCGCGCATGTCACGGGATTTTCAATACTTGTCGACGTAACATTCTATTTCACGTTTGTTTTCTTGGAATTGAAAGAAGTGTTAAGAAAGAAATCAGGCACGTCTTGATTTCTGAATAATGCAACAGTATATAACTTTTTTTTTTGCGGTCATCTTTATTTTATAATAAAAAACTTGTTTACTTTTAATTGAAGAGTAATACTGTAATAGTACAATGTCCTAAATTATATTTGTATATTATTACTATTATATAAATGTGTATCCTCACAATTATTTGTATATCTTTGAGTCGAGCAATCAAAGATTAGAAAAATACGAGTAACAAAGTGGCTGTTAAGAAAGTCATGATTGCAAATAAACAATTTTTTGTAGCATGGCCCCAACGCACCAAGAATTAGAGACTCGTCGCCACCAATCATAGCATGCATATTTTATATATAAACAAATGGGACAACTTGCAGAAGGAGCTATAAGCCATCGCATAGTGATTTTGAGATGAGGAAACAAACTAAGATAATTTAACAAATAGATTTCCCATTTGTCCAAATATTGTAGCTTCTTTCATGGAAAACCACCATGTGTTCCGTTCCATTCATCATCGTAAGTTGGGGTCCTATTTTTCATAATTGTTTACATTTCTTTATCATAACTATTTATGATTGACATTGATCTCGTTTGCGTGTATGATTACGGCAATATTGATTATTCCAGACAAGGAAAATAAAAAACGTGAGATTGAGTTGAGATTGTATAGTTCATCAACGCTAACGTTATATTGGTTTTCCACCATGTACGACCAATCATCAAAGAGATCATAATAATAATTAATTTTAAATGAATAAATATCAGTTAATTTCCCAACATCGAACGTAAGTATATTGCTATTTTGGTCCCTAAAGTTTTAGAAAATTTCACTTAATGTCCCTCCGATCAACTTTCGATGTACAAACGCTTACGTGGCTGCTAGAATTCCATGTTGAACTTCACGTCAATATAAAAATAAAATAAACACGTGAAAAAGCTCCTCCAAATCGACGTTATTCTATTTCTTTTTCACGCCAATATAAGGGAAGAAATAGAACGACGTCGTTTCGGATGAGTTTTTTCATGTTTTTATTTCATTTTTATAATGGCGTGGAGTCCAACATGGAATTCTGGTAACCACGTAAACGTTTGTATGCCAGAAATTGATTGGCGAGACATTAAGTGAAATTTTCTGAAACTTTAGGGACCAAAATAACAATATGCTTATGTTGGGGCATTAAGTGAAAAACACAAATATTGGGACATAAACTGATATTTATCATTCTTAAATTAAAATATATAGAGAAAACCTTAACATGATTATTTTCGAATTGCCTCATATACTTAGCTCAGTTGGTTAAGAGCTAGCATATTTGGAATATCGATTATTTGTGAACTAATTCATTTTGTATAAGTGCAGAAGGTGAATTTTGTAATAAAGAAAAATCAAGCGCCGCAAGTGAAAATCTATATTATTGTTAAAATCTGTCTGCACATGTTGGTTACTTTTGATGAATTTTCTTATGCCTGAACTAATTTCCGCTAAATGTTTTCTACTATAATTAAGCTAAAGTTATACATGTATATATACGTGGATTACTGGTGAAATACTATATATTTCAAAATTATTTTCTATTAAAAAATAGTAAATTGTAACGCATATATATACATTTATTATGATATGTACTCCTTTTCTTCTCAAAAAAAATAAAATGAAAATGTACTCCTTTGATAAATGTTATGTGTTTTTTTTGGGAAATAAGTAACAATTGTTATTTAAAACAATATTTTCAAAAGTCAGAATTCCTAACGATATTTGACTAATAGGCCATCCTACGTTACTAGAAGTGTTTGATACTATCAATCGACACGAATGTAAATATAATAAATATTTGTGTGTATATAATAGAGGTACAGTTGCTACTTAAAAAAATAAAAAATTAAACAAACTTCATTAATGATATTGTATTAATTCAATTAGTTTGTGGCGTCTAATAACTTGACAATTAACATATTATGATATATGTGAGGCGGAAAGAAGAACAACATTAAAACCTTAATTAAAACCAATCAATCAGTGACGTAACCCCTAATTATTGGGCTTATATCTCATTAATAGTAACTCTACGGCCATAGCAACCCAAAAAAAGTGTCAAAAGTACTTTTGGTATTTTATTAATTAAAATGGTATTATTACTAACCAAAAGCAGCCAAATAAATCCTCAACAGTTGGAGAATTTAAATTGAGTTACTCCAGCTAGCTGTCCAGTTATGACAATCAAGTATAAGTAAGTTAAGGCTGTCCTCTTACACTTACCTGCTGCTCATTCAAAACTAAATAAGTTATCTAAAAGTTTGCAGAAATTTATGAACTTAAAATGTCGATCATGATAAACCTCCATGCAATTATAATCTAAATAAACGTACAATTATGTTCAATAGCAACGCCAGCAAATTTGACGTACTATTTCAGAGTAGGTATATTGGCGGCCACCCATAATACTTTCAATAGAAAAGTAGAAAAGATTAAATTAATAGGACCTTTTAAAAATGGCCGGCTGTTCGAAATTGACTCTATATTTAGCCCCAACAATTTGAATATTAAAAATTTAAACTTCAAAATATAATATTAGTATGTATATATATATCACCACCAGCTTATTTCGAAAATCATGTAGTTTATACTTTTAAACTTTTATTTATTTTCTTAATAATTTCTCTATACTTATTTAAACTTCTATATATCCACCACATGTTTTTTTATATATTTTTCAGAAATATATGTGTATATTTTAAAATCCTAGAATATATTGTCAACTCCTTTTTCTTGGGCGTAAAAGGATTATGATTCATACCCAAATCTCTCGTGTTTAATTTTTTTTATATGGATAATTTTATTTCAACTTGAATTGTGTTAAATTTCAATGGAAGTAATATGGTGAAATTTGTGGGTTCAATATTTGGCTCCATCACGGATAAGAAACACTTACAAGTTTATAAAAAAGAAAAAGAAAATAAAACCCTTCTTTGTTTCGCAAGGTATTTGATTAAATTTCGAGTCACTGTGTATCGATTGCTTCAGACTCCACCCATTACCTTCTTTTACATTTTAAGGGACAAATGAAAGTGGATTAGTTAAGCATTCTCAACAAATTATTATTCCATGAGTCAACCTAGAGATGTCAATGGATGAGTTTTACCGGACCAGAATCAATAAATAAGTAATGGTTGCGGTTGCCGGCAACCCATTAGACACTGGATCCGGACCGGACCCGGACCATCAACTATGAGTCTTAAGTCGGATCTGAGGGGGTCTAGAACCAGAACCGGATCAGAACCAGATAAGAACCAGAACTAAAACCGAAACCGTTGCTTTATAATTTAATGTGTTATGAGTGATTTTAAATCGATATGGATAAAACTAGCTCATTGATAAGCTTATTTATTAAACTTAAGTTTGTCAATAGACGGATTTTACTCGGACCAGAACCGATAAATAAGTATTGGTTACGGTTACGGTTCTGAACCGAAACAGATTCGAGCATCATCGACCATCAAACTAAGGATCTAAGCGGTTCGGGTAAAGCGGATCTGGGCAGGGCAAGGCCGCCGCTTTAAAATTTAATAGATTTTGAACGGTTCCGGATCGATCCGGGTAAAATTCACCATTGATATCCCTAAGTCAACCTACTCTAGTCTCTATAAATGGGGTAGGTCAATTTTGAAGTAAGAAGGTGAAACAATGAACTTTCTGAATCAAACTAGTACTCACATTCCCAATTTTGTTAATGAGTTTGATTGCAACTAGTTGAAAAAGGTGCTCCCAATTTGCAAGTAAGAGGACTTTGATATTCGTGAATTGTGACAGGAGGTAGATAGAACTTGTGATTCCTCAATTATGTGATATCAAATGTAAGACGCAGACCGTGACAAGAATATTTCGCTATTATTTGGTATGTTGTGACAAAGTAGTAATAGTCAACCATTAAGGGGAGTGACAAACGAAATTTATTGCTATGTACTGGTCTGTGCTGATTTATTAATCTTGCAAAGGAATGTATTAATAATCTCGAAAATAATCATTTTCAAGATACAAAAGTTTAGGAGCCCACCTCAAAAATGCTCCGCTCATGTGTGGCCACCTCATTTTTCAATTGTTTTTATTTTCGAAAAGGATTGTTGGAGGACAAAATTATTTGCTTCTAAAATAAAAAAAAATTAATGTAAAATTTTATTTTAATGACGATGTATTATAATAGGACACCGGGGGTTTTATCAATTGCTGAATTGGTCATGGAATTATAATGTCTTTTATTCTCAGTCCGAACTCTCGAATTCAGTGTAGGCCATCTGATATGACGTGATTTTTTTTTTCATAATTTAGACAAAAATAGCTCATAGTGACATAATTATTTGTATAATTAAATTTTATTAATTTATAATTAAATTTATTAATTTTAATTATAATTTTGATCTTAAGTAGGGTTTATTAATTCATAATTAGGGTTTATTAATTCAAAATTAGGATTTATTATTCCCAAAATTAAGGTTTATTAAAAAAGGAAAGATAGTGACATAATTTAAAGGACCACCCCATAATTTAATGTAAGACTCAATAAGTATTTCATGAACCAATTTGACCTATATATCATGGATGCTTGCTATAAGTAGTAAACTCTTTGGCCCAATTACGCAATATTCGGCCCATTGAATAGGCCCAGAAACTCAAAGTAGGACCAATGATAATTGTTTATTTTGAAGCAACAGCCCCAATGAATTTTAGTCTTACATTTTGGGGATATTTTTTTCGATGAAGCCCAATATTATTGGTCGTGTCGAATTTAAGATAAGGCAGCGGAAACCCCTGAATAAGGATAACAAGACCGAGGCGAGGGTAGGGAGCGAGAACTCAATCAGAAAAAATGGCGTCCTGCTTTTCGGTGGGAACAACTCTGTGTTACAGAGGGAATAATTTCAGCACACCTTCAGCTTCACTTTCACTAGGTTCAAGAACAGCTACTTCTCTTTCACTGAACGCGAAACCTAAGGCGCAGATTTCTTCTGGGCCGCTCCATTCCGCCTTAACACCCACCTCTCTTTCTCTCTCTTCCGCTTCATCCTTCTCAGGTTTTGTTTTGTTTCCCAGTTTTTATCTTTTCCTTTGGGTTTCTTGACTTTGGTTGTGGGATTGTGGCTTTTCTGTTCAAAGTTGGCAATGCTCAAAGGGTTCTTGATTTCTTTGTATTTTGCACTGGATTTCTAGCATTTTTCCAAGATTTTTTTTTTGTCTTTTTAAATTTCAGTTTTCTGGGGTGAATTATTTGCTTTAATGTGCTATGTTGTGGGATTGAACTGCAAGAATTTAATGGATGAGACTAGGGTGTAAGTTTGTTTTTTCTTGTTCCTTTTTTTTTTGGGAAAGAGGGATGGATTTTTTTATTCCAATTGCACATGTTTTGTGTTCTAGATAAGATGGCTAATACATTTGAAACTCGAACTGGCTTGAGAAGAACCTATATATTGGTTGTCCTTTTGAATTCATTCAATGCTGTCAGAAAATTTGGAAATATTATGATTACCTTTGGGCTTCAAGAATCGAGCATGTTGATGCCCTTTTCCATATGTTGATATGAGCTAGAAATTGGTGTGTTGTTTGTATTGTTAATCCCAGGTTTGTCGTTGGGGTTGTGTTTGAATGCCAGCATTGGCAAGGCAAGTGTTAAGAGGCGTGGCTTAGTTGTGAGAGCATCCAAATACTTGCTGTGTCAAACCAAGAGGAACAGATCGCGAAAATCTCTTGCTCGAACTCATGGCTTCCGGAAGCGTATGAGCACCACCAGTGGGAGAGCGCTCATCAAGCGCAGGCGTGCAAAAGGGCGCTGGAAGCTCTGCACAAAGACCAACCCCAACAGTGGCAAACGAGCCTGATCTTTTCACTAGGTAATTCATCAATTTAATGCTGGATTCTGGTGTATTCTCAAGTTTTTTTGTATTGTTCATTGTGAGAGAACTATTTCTAGATTCTGTTCTCTATGAGATGTAAATTTTCTCTTGTTAAATTGCTCAAAACCAGCTTGATGATCTTGCGACCTTTGCTGGTTTTGGAGTAGATATTTGATAATATTGATCCTTTTGATTGAATTCTGTTTCCATTAGCGTTGTGAAACCACGCCTTCGAATCAGGTGTGTTCTTGAATGGTTGCAATATGCTATCATGTGATTGTGCAAATTTGGCTGTTAACTGGTTTTATGTTAGTAGAATCTACTGGCTAGGAAATTCGCCATGTTTTGTGTTAAAACAGATAATATTTGTTACTCCGTATATATATATATATATATATATATATATATATATATATATATAGAAATAAGAATGATTTTTAATGTGAGTATGGAGAACTAGCTATGGACCCAATCAACTTCTTTCCGCTATGAGAATTTCACCGCAGTCCCACCCACCAACTGGAGAAAGAAGGGAGCTGTAACTGGAATCAGAGATGCACACTGTGGTATATAGGACTAGGTTCAAAATCGAATTAATCTTATTTAGCATGGACACACATTCGATTCGGCCATTAAATTATCAACATCGTGGATGTTTAAGATTCATAAATGGTTTGAACTATCGGATCCAATATCATGGACACCGAACCGAAATCATTATTTATTTAAGCGTCCCTATATATACACATTTCATCACATTGTGGATAAGGCAGATACTTGCCATAAACACTTTCGTCACGGGATAAGGCAGATACTTGCAAGGAAGCAAAGGCAGTCGCCAAAGTAAGCAGCTACAAATACGCACCCCAAGACAATGAGGTGGCGCTGATGAAGGCTGTCGCCCGACAATAGCCTATCGCTCTAAGTGTCAATGCAAGGGGACTGGACTTTCAGTTCCACGCGAGCGGCATCTTCACTGGGAAATGTAGGTCGACGCTGGACCATGGAGTTACGGTGGATAACTGGACATTTAAGAACTCTTGGGGTACAGCTTGTGAGGGCAAGGATACATGAGATTGCAGAGAGAGGTGGATCAAAAGTTTTTGAACAAATCTGTGCAATTGATGAGCAAGCAATATAACATATCGTTTGATTACTTCTTTGGATCACATGTTCTTAGATGTTACATGTATAATAGACTGGATGCATTTCATTGTGCCTCATAAGTTATAAATACACATCTATTACAGTTTTAAGATATTTGACAAATTTGCTTGATAATAAAGTCTTCACATATTTGACAAATAAAGCGATTCAATCAATGAAATTTTTCTTTGGTCTTCTTTCTTTGAAAATATGTGAAAACTTTATTATCAAATTATCGTTCAAGAAATATATAATTAGAATTATCATGACAATAATCGCAATCTTGATTGTGTAAATGGCCTTTCGAGGGTACTCTACTCGCTTGCGTCGAAGTAAACCAGAAATGCGATTACGAATCAAAATACAGGAAATCGATCATATTTCTAAACATAACTCGTGGATTTCAAACTATTATATTATACATAATTTGTATGAAAAAAAAATACAAATAACCAGAGATAATACGATCCCAAACATTCCACGCCAATTTGTGACGAGTCCATACAAAATCTATTTGATCCACGAAGAATAATTTGTGATGGCCAAGTAAATAATAATTATTTCTATTTGTTTGTATAATCTATTACAATGCATCATCACTATTAAACAGAAAACAACATGAAAGTGATAGGAAAGGCGAGCAAAGCTCTACCTAGACTACATCTTGGGAAGACGAAATCTTGCGACCTTAATATTATCGACATTCACCTCCCACTATCAAGATTATATCTCTCAACTGACCAACCATGATCAAACTTCATAGAATATGAATTCATGTACTAAGAGCCCAATGCAAGGATGGATCGATTCTCCACCAAATAGATGGGCGAGCAGAAAAGGACCGCAAAAAATTCAGCAGAACATATACAATATTTCCAAATCTAACCCAGCAATACCGCCAAGATAAGTTTAAACAAGATAAATAGTTCACATTCTCTCACCACAAGTCTTAATTCTGATGCATAACACCAAACACCTTTATATCTAACAGGACAGATATTGCATACCCACATATAAGTTTAATCCCACATCATGTCAAGAACAAATCAAATGCTGGCATGTTCAAGCAATAAGGAAAAGGGGGTGAATGGAAATAAAAATAATTAAACTAAAGCTTCTAAGAGATTCCATATATGGATGCCCAACATAATACCAGTTCAAAATCAAATTTCTGAGCTCTGAAGACCAAAATCCGTCATGCAAGAAAGACCTCTAACTCTTAAGTAATGTTTGCATCACAAGTCCTGTTGGTTTCAATCCCACTCTTGTCATTAGATTAGATGATAGGACTTTTTTTTCATACTCGATTACCGAAGAGAAAAATTCATCCAAACAGATCCCAACATAAAGATGCAATCCAATTGCTATTCAAAAGTAACCAGCCAACATAAGCAACTCAAAATATGCTTTCTCATTTAAACTTGATAAAAGAACCACTATCTGTCATACCGGGTAGGCAAGAGCTTCCATAGAAACCACAGAAAGCACTTAAAACATTCAAGTGAAGAACATAGACAAGTAAACAACATCCAAATGAAAATTGACTGGAGCAAAGGATTTTACAGTGAACTAGAAACAGAAAGCAACAGTCAAAACTAAAACTCAGCATTAAAGAGCAAGCCCAAGTTTAGAACACTTTTCAGCCACTTATCACATAATACACCAAGTCTCAAGTAACAACTTTGAGCTCATTCTAGCACAAATATAGCTCATAAATCCACAAGTAGGTTGAGCAGTCCATTTATCAACCAAAGATTTCAAGTCGGGAATCACATAATCACCACAACCATTTAAAACATTTGCGCCCAAGAAGCTGTCAAAATACCTGAACACATAAACATGCAAAACCGAATCCATCAATCCAATTGAAACTCAAGAAAACAAATCATCAGAAAACTCATAAAAATACAAAATGACACGTTCATGAACTCAGCTAAACGAGCTCATCAATATATGAATTACAGGCATAGCCAAAATCATTAAAAGGGAAAAAGATTGCATGAGTCTGTTTAACCCCATTCTTTTTTCAGGGTTTACTATCAAAAGTCATTACACGCATAACCAGAAGCAACCATAGCTCAATTAAGGGAGCATGACTCCTAGTCTGCCACCGCACAGCTAAAGATAATAGGGGCATGTCTTTAATAACCAAGAAGTATGTGGTATCCTATTTAAATCGTACAACAGTAAAGCTAGGAATATTGTGTGACTGCAGTGTCCTATATCAGAGTTATAACAAGACATCTAATTCCATGTAACCTAATTAGGTATCTATGATCATTAATTTCCTTTAGCTAATTACTAGACAATAAATAAGCAATCACACATTTATCTACCACAAAAACATGATTGAAGGACGCGATTAACACCACAAGTGACTTGAACAAGTCATGAATAATCAATTACCTCAATATGGTGGCATCCCCTGGTAAGCCGGAAGTCTAGGACCTGGACCGGAAGGGTGGTTTGGCTGTGTCGGATATGCGGATTGAAGCCCATAGTTCCCACTGTCAGGATAACCCACGGAGCTCTGCATCCCCAAGCTACTAGGTGGCATTCTGTATCCCCCAGCATTACCCATGCCTCCACCAAACTCCCCGGCCCCAGCTCCAGCACCACCTACTCCATCGTACACTGATGCCCCACCTCCATACCCACCACCATAGCCTTGCCCTCCTGGTCCTCCGGGACCACTCATTGCAGTGTTGTAACCTACATTCTGATGCACCATTCCAGCCTGCTGTGGTGGCTGAGGCATATTAGGTCCTGGTCCGTATCCCATATATCCTCCCATACCATAATTACGTGCAGGCATACCCATAGGCCCAGAATTCGGCATACCAGGAACCATTACACCCGGTGGTCCAACATTTGGCTTCTGTTTCTTGTTATCTGTAGCCAACTTACACACAACCTGATGACCATCAATAGTTTTCATGGGGTCTACCAATGAGGCCTTCGCACCCTCCTCTGTCTTATACACAAAAAAGGCGAAACCCTTCGCTTTTCCAGTCTGCTTGTCAAATCCTAACGGTCCTTCCTCAATCTCACCGTACATCGAAAAGTGAGCCAATAATCTCTCGGAGGAAATCTCAAACGGGATATTACCAACATAAATCTTCCTCAACGCTACATCAGTGGAATGAGAACTACCTGAATTGCCGGCGGCGGCAAGCTGAGTCACCGTCATCCGCCCATCAATCTTCTTATTGGCCTCCTTCAAAGCTAGTATCGCAGCATCGATGTGCTTAAACGTCACAAACCCATAACCCTTCGATTTCCCGGAATTCTTATCCGTAATTACGATAGAATTCGCTTCATCCAGTTCCCCGTAGGCGGAAAAAACTTGACGCAATTTCTCCGTCGTGGTCTCCCAACCGAGGCCGCGGATGAACAGTTTACGCTGGACGGGATCGGCATCGGCGACGGCTCGGACGGACTCCAAGACATCTGGGTGGCGGAGCACGGCGGCGCGTATAATTGGGAGGAGCTGTTCCTTGGTGAAGGGCTCGAGGATTTTCTCTGCGTCTTCGGGCGCAAGGATGCCCATCGACGACGGCGGCACGGAGGCCAAAGGGTTGCCGAGGTCAGCGGTTAAGGGATACGCTCTGCCATTCTCGTCGGCCTTGCGTTTCTTGGTGAGATCCATGGCTAACAAACCAAGAATTGAGTTTGTTTGTGGCGAAAACCCTAATTGCGGTGGTTTGTGACAGGGAAAAAAACCTACTGAAAATTGGGCCAATATATATAATATATATATATATATATATGGAGGCTTTTAGCCAAACGCGACGTTTATGCAAAACTGTTTTATTCTAAAATTAACCGCCTCGCTGAGCATCCTGAATATTTGCCTATTTTGGGCCTTTTCTATTAGCGCGAATAAATCCATAGAAATATTCAAATTAATTAGCCTTCGCCAGACTGGCCCACTTTCGATTTCTTGGATTAATGATTTTATTTAGATTTTACGTATGTATGTACAGACCAAAAAACTTATTTGAATTGACGATTCTATAATTTATCAGCAAACCTCATCCTGATTCTCAATTCAAAAGATTGTAAAATATCTTTTGCAGAGTGCCAGGCAAATGGGTAAGAAAGAAATGGAACCAATATCTTTTGAGAATATAATTCCCAAAGAAGGCTTTTCTAATATATAATTGATTAAACTGCAATACATAAGATCAAATATTTGAAGCATTATACGATAAACCAATTTAAAAATTGTTCAATTCATTGAAGTATGTAAATGTACTAAAACCTATATTAATTCTATCTATCTAAACTATCACCTGAAGTAAACACCGCCAAATAGTAAAATGAATTATTATCTACTTCCCCATCATCATATAATAATATGTTTTACTATAGTAAATATTCATGGTATCATGTAATTACAAAAAAAAAAATGAAAATAAGCATTCATTAACATTAAGAATTTTTCGTGCATAGATAACAAACACCTACTCTTATATAATAAAAATATCCTAGTACACGAAAATAATTACCTATTAAATGTCTACACTAAGACATGTATTAGCAAAAAATTAGACAAGAATAATGGGATAATGGAACCGACATATTCACATGTGATGATCACAATTTGCATAGGAATGGCTGATCTTATAAGCTTTCTACACTATTTAATCGAATCAGAATGTGCATTGTTCAAGACACAAAGCACAATCACCCAAATGCTCTAAACTTGTCTGTCTTATGTTCTTGCTTTTCATTGCAGGCTAAACAGAAGATGATCAGAGATGGAAGAAAAAAAATATACCAAAAAATTGATTATTAAAAAAATATCCATGATTAACAATCAGAATCACAAACATGCAGTTGCACCAGAGGTACAATCGCCAGTGGTACTCATTCTTTCCTTTGTATGTACCATTTTCCCAACCCCAAAAAAAAAAAGAAGCATGATCCGATCACTGTGAGCACTTTCTAGTAAGGTAAGCTCTTAGAACTTGAGCTAACCACCAAAGCCTTGAGCTTGGGAGAAGCATCCCCAGCCGCCCCGTTGGCGCGGTGCGTGATGTTTTCCATATTCTTATACAAACTCTGCTTCACAATCTCGCTCATCATCCTCTTCCCCTGCTCGGCCTCCTCCTCGCCAAGAGGCGACCCAATCACGATCCTCCCCACCTGCAGGGGCCCCGAATGTGGCCCCATCCTCGTCTGCCGCTCATCCTTGAACCACTGCAGCAGCTTCAGCGCCCTTTTCTGCGCCAACGGGCTGCCCAACAGCGCGACTTCTAGAAGCACCTGCACAATCCCGGCCTTGGCCATCTTCTGCCTCTGCAAGGAGCTCTGATGGGCCAAGATCATCAAAATGTAGGCAGACAGCTCTTGGCATTTCGGATTCTCCTCCCACGTCATGATCTCTATTAGGCCCTCAGGCACCGTGGGGTTCTGCTCGAGCGCCTTCCTCCCAGCTGATGTCACCACCAAGTTGCCTAGGGTTGCTAGGCTTCTCTCCGAGGTATCCTTCACTGAGGACAGCTTCATTAGGGTGGAGACAACCCCGGTTGAGATGAGGGTTGGCGCGTTGTCGAGGACTGAAGAGAGGTTGTACAATGTGCTTAAACAAAATTCTTCTGTCTCAATGCTTGAACTGGATTCGAGAATGCAGACTGCAGTTGGAATGATTCTCGATGAGTTGAGGGAAAATTGGCTGTTGGCTAGGCCTGATATAGACAGGAGCAGCTCTGCAAACTCTCTCTTGTCTGTTTCCTCTAATGAACTCAAATTCTTGGGCAATCTTGATATTATTCCTGCCTCCACCATCAGAGCCTTGTTCCTGAAATAAAAGCACACAAAATTAACAGGAATTATTGAAGGAATTACTAAGTGTTGCTATTGGTCATGTCTTCATCAAGAATTACTATAACAACGTAATTTCATAATTATAAATTTTCAACGGTCCCATTGCAGAAATCAGAGACATTATGTGAGAGATAATATAACAAGATTGAAAATGTGAAAAAAAAAATTAGAGTTTTATGTCGTCGACAGATAACCATATTTGAACTACCCTACTAAATACTAGCAACCATTGTTTTTATGATCATTTGATTCGAATTATGCCACTTGAAATTTCCTCCAGAAGCTGTGGAGACCACCCACTCCCACTTGGAAAAAAGATGGATCAAATTATTTGGTATATTAAAATGCTATATTTTTAGGGATTGTTTACTTTACGTGATTACGCAAGATAGATAAAATTAATCCACTCTAATCCTACGTTCATTTTTAAGGATTACCATTTGAAGATATCCAAAAGCTCAAGATTATTTTAATCATTTTGATTGCTCTCCAATGATTTTAATCCAATCAATATAGGTGGAATTAAAGTAATCATCCAAACAAATGGAGATTTATTTGTCCCAATTTTAATCTTCCACTGATATCTTATAGTAAACAAAGTATTGACAAATAAAAAATTTATATTATTATACATTTGATTCATCAAATACTTAATTCTTCAAAATATTAATCATGAAAAATAAACAACTCTTATACGTATATACAAAATATGTTTCATTCCAAATATACAAAAGTTAAGCAATTGATGTTAGCTTGACAAACATACTATCGTTATCTTCAACTTATAGCTCTATTTTTTTTCTTTGGCCATCATCATATCCTTGCGCCAAGAGCTTCAATTTCCACGCTGTATTATAGCATAAAACAAGAATTTCAAGAGCTACATACGACTTAACAAAGTCCAAGCACTAATGTTGAGGCACCGAACTTTCAATTAATAAATGCCGGAAAATTTTGTCTAGCGGCGAAGCCTTCGCCGGCGAGCAAGAAATGGCGGTGGCGCGGCCGGGCAACGATGGGGGGGTGCCTACGACGCCCACCCCACCCACGTTTACAAGTCAATAATGGCCAGTAGGCCTCCATTATGGTTCCATTAATCTTTTCCATTTGTGACTAACATTTTGCCAACTCATTATATTAACTAAGAAAATGTATAGCTTCGGCCCCTCCAGCAATTAAATATATTCAATCATCCAACTAGATTACAGACTACATTCTTATTAATCTCATTTAATTCTTCTACTCTAATTCAATTCAGTCCCCACCGAGAAAAAAATTGAAGGAATAAAAACAGTTCTTAGCTCTGTTTTCTTAATCCCCCCCACCCCACCCCAAAATAAAATAAAATAAATAAATAAAAAAATAAAAATAATAATAATAATAATAACAATCATTTTAAAAATGAATTCCTACTCAAAATAAATCGTACCCTAATCAGATATAATCAAATTCACCTAGACTCAAAACTCGTTATCATGCATTTTGATGCTTGAATATGCAATGACACAAATTAAATTAAAAACAAATTAAAACTTACGTGAAAGAGCCATTGGCGAGTTCAATCAGCGCTTGTACAGCCAATCTTTGACGCGCCACCACCTCCGCCCCAACCATGGCGACCAACGGCGGAATAACGCCTAGCTCCGCCATGGTCCTCCGCCGCTTCACATCTTCCTCCGCCAGCTTTTTCATCTCCCTCGCCGCCGCTTCCTTCTCTTCCCAGCTCCCAAAATGAAGCATCTTCACAGACTTTTTCAACGCCGCCATCCAATCATGATCGCTATCGCAATCATGCTGATCACGAATCTTGGCTTCTTCTTCAGACGTAACCATATCTGTATCTATATGCTCCGCCGCCACCTCCGCCGGTTTGCACTCTTTCCTGGCCGATTTCAACCGGTGCCGCCGCCGAACGCGAGATAAGAATCTTATGGTAAACAAACAGTTAGTTAAAGAGGCGGACGCTTTTGGTGCTTGTGGAACTGACATATTTCAAGAAACTTTGAGTCAAATTTGTATTTGCCTAATCAATTATTTTAATATTAAATAATTATTTGTGTCTGACTTTTGGTTGAGAGAGAAAGTGAGAGAATCAGACAGAAGGAGACTTTGCGAGAAAATACAAAAGAAGCAGATAGCACATGCAGCTTAAGCAATCTGTCTGTTCCTGGGATGAATGAAACATAATTTTCCTTTTTATTTTTTCTGGTACAATTTCACCGACTGTAACGACTTTATACAATGGGATTAAGGCTTAATAAAAGTTTTCTGAGTTTCCACAAATGCCCATGTGAAATCCAGCATTTTACTTGGCTGGCGTTTTGGGACACTGAAATAGTGAGATGTGGTTAATTAATGCAAAGATCCGGGTTCGATTCATGTGTAGTTCTAAAATTTCGTATTAAATTGAAATAGTGAGATGTGACCTAATCATTGATGTAATTTCGTCTAAGAGTCAAATTAGGGCTAAGATTAATGTAATTAGTGGAGGGAACTTTATTTTTAACTCATGTGCTCAGATATTATACTAACTAATATCACATATAGGTAATTAGGTATACCTAACAGATCCTGTTGGGATTATAATTTGATCCCTACCCCTCCTCTAATATTTATCGAATATTATTTTTAATAAATAAAGCTTAGTATTTTACTAGTTGAAATTCATTATGTGTATCTACATACATGTGTATGATATATTGTTCCATGCGATATGAATTACCCAAAATGCGACCAAAAGGTAAATGATATGATGAAATTATCTCTGATCTATGGTTCCATTTATCAGCTAAAGAGTTTATGATGTTAATTAAGATTTAGTTTTGCTTAAATCTTAAAATATTATTCTGAACAACATTAATTGCTTGTTGTGGTGATGAGTTTCGATCGTCAGTTGGTTCCATAGTCCACCAAAACTGGTGGCTTGTCCAGTTGTCCTCACACATGTCGGCTGCCATGGGAAAAAAATAATAAGATCTTGCAAATATTAATTAGATCATATATATTTGTTTATCAATTGTTAAATTTGGTGCCTACATATGCACAACATAAATGCCAAGTCAGAGGATACTGTAAACAAATATTAACAGTTATTTTGTGAAGAATAGATGGAGGTTAGATTAAAATAAAAATATGAAAATATGGATATTTTGAGATATTATTGATAATAAAGGATTTTTTGAGAGTAAAACAATTTATATGATCGACCATCATATAAAGCAACTTATACCAAATAACATCTAGCAACTTATAAATGGTCAATTATAAATTATCTTCTCTTATGGAGCATATATATAAGTTCTGCTTTTTCAAGAAAAAAGTTTTCCAAAAATATCTTACCGCTTAGAATTGGTCAAAATCTTATTAGTTTGTATATAAATAAACTTATAAGCACCTCTAAAAAGGGTGTCCATGTGGATGTTGTATTGAGCTTTAACATTGAGGTCTTAAGTTTGAAAGTCATATACTCTCATTACTTGATCAAATTTATACACATATTTTACGAACTATATATATACACATATATATCAAACGGGAAGAGTTCAAATAAAAACCTATTTTTCGTAAAACTTAAAAACTAATGCACTATAAGTACAAAGTTAATGCACTTTATGTATAAAGTAATTGCAATATGAAATATTGATGAATAGTGTTGTCTTTTACCAGAACTCAATGGTGTATTAGTTTTATATATAAAGTGCATTAACTTTATACGTAAAATGCTTGGTTTTTAGATTTTTACGACTCAATCTATATCAAACCACTTTATAATGGTTTCATTATTTTAGAATACCTAATATATAGTGGTGTTCTTATTATATCATGTTGCGGCTTGCCTAGTTTGCTTATAATTTGGATTTGATGGGAAGAAAGTCTAGATATATATTGTCCAGGCCAGCTTCGACGTTACAGCTAATCAGACTGATTTTATTTTATTTTTTTTGCAATACATTATGTGAGATTCATTCATTAGATAATAAATTTCTATAAAAAATTGCAAGATACGTTTGCAAGATATGTGAGATTCATCTTTTTTTCCACTTGCAATTCTTTTGAGATCATTTGCAATTTGTAGGTCTCCTCCGAAATTCATGAATGCAACATTTATTTTCCACAAATACATGTATATCCATATAAATGTGAAAATATTATAGAAAAAGTCCTTCATTGTATGTAGTCATTAGAAAAAAAAGGAAAAACAATTTGTTAGTCGGATTTTTTAGTATAGCGATCAATCTCATCTCCTTCCTAGAAAATCACCGTTCCGTATTCTATTTTGTTTCGTCTTCTTTTTTCTTTTTTTCAAGGGAAAGTACCATAACCTTCATAGTGTTTCACAACATGAATAAAGAATAAAATGTTCAACACATTTATAGAATTTCCACGTTGAAGAAACATATGAGGCCTAAGCCAAAACTTTAGATGTATAGAAAAAACTCTCTCGTTGATTATTCGAAATAAATATCTCCAGTGACCTCTAATTGACAACGTCATTGATTAATGAGTAAATTAATCTATGTTGAATATTTAAAGATATGTTTTAGAAGTAAAAAAAAAACCACGAACTTCCATAGGTGAAAATAGGCAGCATATGATCCGCTAATTAAAAATCAGAAGAGGTGTGATTCTTTTGTCACGTGTAGCAAACTCAAGCTGTCACACTCCCCTTCTAATTAATGTCAATAATCCTCATAAATCCTTAATATGCATGGGACGTCACCACGTTTCGACGGGATTTGGGCTAAAAACAATCAATCCATATATGCTTCACACCCATTTTGAATTCTTCATTCACAATAATTCTCTCTTCCTTAATTTACATCTAACCCTCAAAACCCATTCAAAGTATCAACCATATATAATGTCTTCATACTTTCAAACACATGTCCATTCATCTAATATCATCAACATTTCAACATTCTTCAATCAGTCTATTTTTCTATATTTCAATAAATTTTCATTGAATTAATTACAACTTTTGAAAGTATGTACAACGACCGAATAAAGTATACGTATTGTATAATATAGTTAATTAATAATCATGTACGTCTTGAAAGTATTAAAATTAATTTGAGCTGAAGATATAATCGAGTCAAGACTTTAGTAGAGCCAAGATATATAATAATATTATTATTTTTATCGAATTTGGAAAGGAGGAAAAGAATAAATAAAGAGATGGTGTCTTTTAACAAAAAAAATAAGATAAAAATTAGTCTAAGCAATGTTAGTCTACTAACATGTTTATAAGCAAATAATTAAATTTTTTAAAAAAGTTGTCATTATTCCCTTCATTATTCTCTCTCAGTTGCATGATTTACGCTATTACACTCAGCCCTCTCAAAAAATTTGACTCTGCCTCCGATGGCAACGTGTCTCATCTAATACAAAATCGTCAATGAAATGTGGCATGGATTCCTACCTCAAGAAGTCCCGACATATCCAAATTCATAAAACACATGGTGGATTCACGCCTTCAGCTACGAAATCAAAACACATGAGATAGTGAAGAAATGGTATTGGATTTGATTATATATTCCACTGAGTAGACGAGCAGATGTGAAGAAATGTTGATTAGGAATTCCACTACCAACAGTATGAATCCCACCTTACAATTTCTGAGATGGTCACTTTTTGTTTTAGATCCAACTTGCGAGCTATAAATAGCTGCGGCTATTAGGGTGTTTGAGTTGAACAAAAGGGATTGTGACGAGTTGAGGTGACTTGAAAGTTCAAAGTCCTCATTCCATTGCCCTTCTTGAAGGAAATACGTGCAGCTTTTGGTCATATTTGGAAACTTGAATGTGACTTTCTTAGTGGAAAGGACCCAAATCTGAGCTTAGGAAGTCCATCATGTCTTAATAGTTATTACTAAGAAAGCATAGACGTTGGCTGCATAGAGACACATCAGCGTGAAAATAATGAATCACGCACGCATGCGCACTCCCTCTTCCCATCAACATGTTGAAGATGAGCCAAAAAAATATAAAAAATCTTCTGAGAAAATGGGTTGCACCAGCCGGGAATCGAACCCGGGTCTGTACCGTGGCAGGGTACTATTCTACCACTAGACCACTGGTGCTTGGTTGACTAGTTGGCCCTGTCTTTACTACTTATATTGTATTGTCAATTGTATCACGATATTTCTTTCGTACTCGTGAATATAAAAAGTTTCACCGTTCATTTTTTACAAATAAAATATAATGGGAAAACTAGAATTCTGTAATAGTTTATAGATTTATAACCAATAAATCCAAATAAAAATAGTTATTTTAGATAATATACGCCCGTGCACACTCCCATGTATATAAATATTATTTATACAAAAAATCATGGAGAATATAGTAAATGTCGTTACCCTACCAATTATTTTCTTTTTTGAATCAGTTGATAAACGTTATCAAACTATCTTGAATAACTATATTGTCTCTATTATATAGTGATGCATATTATAGTATTAATCATATATATGATGATTCAATTTGAAAAGATATCATAATCATAAAATATTAACTACAAGAAATATCATAATAAAGAATTATTCCGAGTTTCGACACTTCCAAATGTGGCTATTAAGATGCTTTCAGCATGAAACAATCCCTTTTCATTTTATTTATATAATTTTTTATATTCTTTGAAACGATAATGAACACATGTTTACGACGGATCAAATAAAATTGTCTTGCTCGAACACAAAAAGGGTTGGACAGGAAATCTGCAAGTTAGCCCTAAACTGATAGAACGTTAATTGAAACTTCAGTTGCTTCAAATCAGAGCAAATTCATCATCGTCATCGCCAGTTTCATCAGCCCAATCCACCTCAAAGTCGCCAGCAGACTTCATCAGTTCCGTTAGGCCAGTTAGGTCTTCCAAATATGTAGGATGGTTGATGGCTTCCAGTATGAAATCCAATCCTCTCTTCTCGTACTCCTCCACAACCTGAACATATATAATCAAATTATCTGTAAATGAATATAGCAGGGACAATTATTCTGACATCAAGATAAGGGAGTATCTTACGGTGGAGCTACAAGCAGTGCAACTCGCAGAGGCATGACCAACGAGGATCATCTGAGAAAACTGCGAGAGAGACCCTCGAATTTGATGGGGTAGGATACCGAGAGGTTGATCGCCGCCAGTATCAATTGTGCTAGCAAATTCAGCTTTGGCTGATATCCTGTAATGGTTATATCGTAACGACAAGGAAAAGATATAGAAAGGAACTCACTGAGTAAAGCTACAAATTGTGCAGAACCATCGTACCCAAAAGGATGATGTAGAATTCCTACAAGAAGTTCAACTGCGAGAGATGATGCAATAGGAGCAAGTCCTGGACGTGTGACAGTACATTGTTGGTCTAGCGTACGATTGGATGTTGACTGCAGAACAGACCAGAACAGTTAAGATTGTTTTTGCTGTAATAGAGAAAGACAATATAGACGTGTGCATAGGGGTGGGTGGGTGTGATTCCGAGACCAGTTGCTTGAATGATACTTACATCAACTGGAGCGACAATATCGTTGCAAAAGTAACACCCCAATCTCTGCCCCCTAGTTTTGTCCGTGAGAGAGACGGTTGCAATTTCATCTGATAAATCATTTATAGCTTCTGCTTTTATTTCATGAGAAGGGTTAAACGGACCAGCTCCATGGCGCATAACTAGAAAGCTATCAAACCCAAGAGCAGCAGTAATGGTGATCTACAATTAAAGCAAACAAGTTCATAAATCAGTAACCGGATATAGTTCAATAGGTAATGTATTAGAGAATTTCAGATGACACTGATTTCAGGATAGATGCAGTTATAGAAAAATTATTCTTGAGGAAGGAAAAGGAAAGCAGATCAACCTTGTTGGTTTTAGCACAAAAAGAGTTGGAAGCCACCTACTTTCTCGTGTATCAGTTAGCAAAAAAATTACATCATGAGATTCTATTAAATTATGCAAGTGTTTGCAATCCTCAAGCACACTACTCTCTTCTTGGCTCATTACAGGATGCCCAGGCATTGGAATAGCCATTACAATAGATTGTGCTTCCTGAGATATATTGCACAACAAATAGTGAGAAAATTCAATAAAAAGCACATTTCCTCATGCAATGGAATTGATAGCATGGACTTAACAGAAAAGATAACACTACTTACCACTGCCGGATATATTCTAGTTAAACTTTTAACAGCTGCTATGGCCTTGAATTCGCCACCATTCAGGCAATCATCCAAGGTATACAGTGACTGCCGAAGTGGATTAGACATAGAAACTTTACCGCTATCAACAAGTGTGATCTTCCGAACACCCCATGCCTGCCATAATTAGTAAAATTATAAAAGGCCATTGAGGCCAACACAAATATTGAGAGATGTACAGTATACTGAAATCCATACCATAAGCATCCGAGCAACCTGGCATCCAAGTGTACCTGCACCTAAAAGAAGGCATCTTGTAGATGACAAGACAGTCAGATTTAATGATGGCATCTGCCGCCATCTCATTAGCTTTAAGTTCAAATCGGCAGCTTCAACGGCTAACCTGTCAAGATCCAAGTACAACTAACAATTGGACTATATGATGAGGTTCTGAATTGTACAGTAGGAGATTATGAAGAATACCTAGTTGGATCCATTGTCTTGGCAAGACTGATGCACCTTGATGCCTTCTTCCCTCTGTTATTAAGTTCCCAACCAACAGCATTTGGAATGTTCTGGGAATTACTCAGTTCTAGATAAAGACACTCAGAATGAGAATGCATCAAAATGAAACTGGTGAAACAAGAAAGAGAGGTCTCAAAAGAGGTGGTATCCTATTCTGTTCGATCTACCTTGTGAATTTGATACTGAAGCTTCTCCTACCAACGATAATTCCAGATCAGCTAACCCACGACTCTCGCGATAGCAGAAAAACTGAACCTTAGGAAGACTCCATCTTCTGAAAATAAACCACAAGAAGTTTCGAAGAGGCCAACCAGGATTATTTGGAAGATGACAAGGGTCATAAAACCCAAACAGGACCTGCGGAGAATAGGATATTTGGTCACTTATCTAGTGGTGATTAGGCATTCAGCTTCCCTCATACAAAAAGTTTTAAAGTTAATAACATGTGTGTTTCTGTTTGTTGGTTTGAGTAGACATCTTATTATCATAATAATTTCAATTTACAAATGACAAACCTTATGACCATTCCTCTGACAGGCCTTAAACTCAGCCAGATGCCTAATAGTTGCAGCAGAATTTGAAGAAATGGATATCAGGAAGAAAGGAACATCTGTAGAAGACTTGACCTTTAGCTGTGAATCTAATGGAGGTAAAGAAAAATAACCATAATTATTCAGGATGACATTCACCTGTTTTTGAGCACATATTGCGCCAATCATTACAAGCAGCCGTCACAGACTCCACCTACAAGCACAATGTTATCTTATATATCAAATTGAATATCCCAAAAAGCTAACAGTAATACCAGCAGCTTGACATTGAAAGCACCTCTTCCAGACTAAACCACTGAGTAGCCGGCTTAAGATTAACAACAGTTGCTGGAGGGTCAAGAACCAATGCAGGAAAAGCAAACCAATAATAAAAGCTCCATTTTTTCAAGTCAGCAAATGAAATGACAAGGAATCTTGATAGAAGGCTGCACTCCTCCTCGACTTTGCCCGATAAAATATCCTCCCATATCTGACATTCCACAAAAAAATTGAAACGAGAACATATCCAAATTCAAGCAGAGTTTCTTCACTAAGATCAGTTCAAATGAGTCAAAAATAAGAAAAAACAATGGATTAAAAATAAGACCTTTTTTGCTTCTGCTTTGAGTAGGCTTTGTTTGTCGAGAGCCTGGAACCCCTCCAATGTGTTTGTATTGTAAAGAATACCAGGGATAGGACATCTATTCCTGTTCCCACGACTTAATACAGGCTCAAATGATTGTTCATTAGACTCAGGAGGTAATGATTCAGTGAAAAGAGTTAAATGATTGGACACTTGTCGATGTGAAGAAGGGGCATAGAAACCTGCCATGAGAGTTAAGAAAGAAGTGAAAATTTCTGTATGGTCAGATTATCTGCAGGTATTCCCTAAAGTACTATAGTACTTGCAAAAAATTATGTACCCTCCCCTCATTAATCTCTGGAAGTCAACTAGTTAATCACTGCTTAACAGTAAAAGCATGCAGTGTTTGGAATAATTATCTAATAAAAGAAAATTCAGCAATGTTAGGAACATGCTAATGCACTAGCAATGGCTCAGATATTTACAATATGACATTATATTAGACATTCTCTGCACTAAAAAGAACAGGGAAAGATTTGAGGGAACCTAAGATCACGAAGCACCGTCACCTCTATGAAGCATGTCATAAACATAATCTGTTTCATTTATATGCCCAAAATACTTGATCCACTTAATACCTACAATCTGATTGATACTGCTCGAATGATGCAATACTATGATAATATCACAGCAAAACAATAAATCTCACACGCTAGCTGATTTCGAGGACCCATATCCAGCAATCTCTATACACTACGATTAACTGAAAGAAGGATAGACAAGAACTAGCACCAAAGCAACAATAACATTCCTTAAGACATAACTGGATCAATAAACCTAAAAGTAATTAGTGATGCGATTGAAGCCTACAAATAATAACTCAATGCAGTGATCTCAACGCAGTTTTAAAGTCTGGAAGTCATAAATCAATTCAAAAAAAGCTTGAAAATTGCAAGCAACCTTCGAGTAATATAAAGCGTACCAGTGATAGGAATAGGAGACTCGTCAATCCCAAGCTTGTTGAGCTTCAGTGATGATAACCTGTGCCAAAATCCCTCGTCCACTGCACTTTGAAAAGGAGCAAATTGAAGAATCGATCGTTTCTCTTCATCCACCGCACTCGACGACATTGAACCCTACGCTTCTCCTTGCGTTGATAGATCAAATATTATTGACAATCGGGGTAAAACTACGCCGAAAAAAGATCTGAGATTGCACAAGTATAGTCAAAGGAAAATTAGGGCTCACAATTGGGACTAATGGAGGTTGAGCCGTCTCGAGTTTGGATGAGGAGAAGAAAGTTGGATTGAAGTCTTGTAGCTTTCTATATTTCCCAAATCCGATCCATACGCTGTTTGAATACTGATTTAGCCTACTGAAATGATATTTACATTATTACAGTTATTTTGTAAAAAGATAAACAAAACACATTGCTTGAAGAGTTGGAAACAAAAACAAAACAGTTAAAGATTGAAAAGTAAACGTGGCGAATGCTAGCATTTTAAGATGAGTGAATATTACCTCAACTTGGTCAAAATTCATAATCTTCTTGAGATTCCAAGATGAAGGTGCGTGCTTTTTTTCAAGAAGAATGAAGTTAACGACGGCCTGTATTTTAAGATAAATTGCCCGTACATCAGTTTATCAAAAGCCGTTGAACATCTTAATAATACAAGCTCTGCAGCCGCTTTTGTGGCTGAAAAGTTGACTTTTGTTAAAAGAGTGATAAAATCATAAATTTCTTTACTTACAGATTTCTCACAACATAAAATATTGAAGTATATTGTAATTTACGAGCAACTCTATTCTTCACTTTTATAAAATTGGATGATCGGAAAAAATTATTTATAGTTAGAAATTGAATGCAGATCCCATATATATTTAGAGACCCAAAAAAAAGAAAATTAGCTATAACTAAAATAGGCTATACCATTATCTCATAATGGGCTTGAAGTTAGTTTACAGTTGAGATAAAATACTAAAAACCAACCATTTCACAAGTTCAAAAATTTAACAACGAAAAATAAAAATAGATTGGTTTGAAAAAGCAAAAAGAAAAGGGCCGAGGTAATGCATAATGGGCTTTAATAGTAAGTTTGTTTTGGGCGGAGCTCCCTAGGTCACCATACGACGGCGTTTACTCGCTGATAAAATTACAACGTGGCAGAAGAAGTAGAACGCGGAGCTCGTAATTTGCAGGTGGGGTAGGTAACCTTCTTCTTCTTCTTTACTATGCCGTTACTAAAATCTTACTCAATCTCGGTAACCCTAAACCCTTAATTTCTGTAGGTGCTTTTGCTGAGTAAAAATGCTTAGTTTAGTTACTGAATTAGTGTCTTTTTTTTTATGGATCAGGACTATTGGTGCTAGATTTCTTTGGAAGATTGGAAACCTACCTCATTTGTATTGCATCTTCCCTTTACAACTCTCTCGTTTTAAAATACTATTTTGGATTTCTGGATTTTATTCCTACTCTTTTTTGTTTTGTTTTGCTGCTTAATTTTGTGAACGGGTGGGAGATTTGAATTGATCAAATAACTTCACTTTCGGAAGCTATTTTTATGCTAGTATTTTGTGTGTAAAATGGAAAAACTGTTACTGGCCTAATTGAATTCACTATGAATTCAGTTCTTGTGAGATATATTGTAAATTTGAAAACTAATGATATGATTTTGGGCATATGTCATTGCCTGCTTCTCGTGGTCTCCTCTCCATGCATTTACTCAACTTATAATTTTATCTATCTTTTTCAATTTGACTTCACTAGGTTCATTGCAAATTAAGCATTCTTCCTCTCTAACACATGAAAAAGTTTGTTCCTTGTCTGGTTTATATATTGATTTTTTCTATCATGTTTCTGGTAGGTTGGAGCGATCCGCAGGCAGTTGCAATGGAAGCAGCTCTTAATAACAGTGCTTTAGGTTCTGATCCAAAGCCTCCGGTTATATATCGCTGCAAGAAATGCCGCAGAATTGTTGCTACGGAGGAGCACATTGTTTCCCATGAACGCGGAGGAGGGCAGAAAAGCTTCAAATGGAAAAAGAGAACTGCTGATGACGATGTGCGGGATCTTGAATGCTCCTCTATCTTTGTGGAGCCCATGAAATGGATGCAAGCATGTTAGTAGAACCTTAACCATCAAATTCACTCTAAGGTTACCATGACTTTTTCAGAGTCTGAGAAATCCTTATTTATCTTGCCTTTTTTTTGTCTGTGTACTTGCAGTGGAAGAGGGCTGTGTGGGAGACAAGCTTCAATGCATCGGTTGCAAAGCCCGATTGGGTTCCTTCAATTGGGCAGGCATGCAGTGCAACTGTGGGGCATGGATTAATCCTGCATTTCAGCTGCACAAAAGTCGTTTAGATGAGTGCCGTTGCTAAGTTTCTACCTTCATCTCATAAATTTTGACAATGAGACATCTAGGCTATCTGTAAATGCATCAATGATATTAGTCATTTTGGAATGTTGAGATGTTGCTTACTAGTTCACCACAAGGCGGCATTGCCTTGGATGTGTTGTGTCGTGTGTGACATGAGGATGTAGATTTATTCTCTCCTGAAGTTTTATTGGAGCTTTATCTATGTATATAAAGTCCTCTATACTTTTTTAGTAGTCTAAGCTTCTTTTTTTTTGGTCTAATTTCATTTTTCGAGTTCATCGTCATCATTATAGCTGACAAAATAGCGGGTTTGTGCCCGTCGGATTTTTACATTTTGGGTCTAAAAATATGAGGCTCAAATCAGCCCTTAGTGGGCTTTGGGCGGACGGGCTTTTTTAGATCATTTTTCTAATTTTTTAATATATAAAATTAATATTTTAATTGTAAAAAAATAAATAATTATATAAATTATATTAATATTATTAAATAATTATAGATATGTATATTAAATAATATTATTTAATAGAATATCGGGTGGGCTTTTTAGTCCAAAATCTTGTGCTTTTTTGGCTCGAACCCGGTAGGCCGGGGTTTTTTCGGCTTTTTGGGCTTTTAAGTCTAATTTTTTCGGGCCTTTAATTTTTAAGCGTAAACCCGGGTATCCCGGGCAGGATATTCGTGCTGGGTTTATTTTGCCGGCTCTAGTCATCATCATAAGATGTTGGTAGGGTTGGTCTGAAGTTGCCGGAATGTGATGTGATAGTGTGAATGCTCTTGAGCTTGCTGGTTTTACAAACAGTGCTCTTTATTTGGTCTATTAACACAGAAAATTTGAAGAGAAGAATCATTCAAATAAAGATGAGAAACAAAGCCATGGATAATCCGATCATTGGCCTGGAGCAAAGGCCTCGACCGGGAAAGTCTTGGTAATTCCGGCAAGGCTCTTGAAGTGGATCTTTCCGGTGGGCGGATCATCAACTGTGATCTGACCGACTGGAGGCCATAGAACCAGCTCCTTGGCCTTGACTCCCTTGAGCTTCTTGATTCGCTTCTTCTCCACATATCCCGTTATGTCCGTGTCGTAGCTCACGAGCTTGGTAATCATCTTGAAGTTGTGCTCCACCTTCTCCTTCTGCTGGATCCACATGTACCCGCTGCTCCTCACGAACCCTACTTCGATCACGTTAGCCAGTGGGAGAAGGCCACCTGGCAGCTCAAACTCTTCGAGGAGGGCTGTGGCCAGTTTTAGCCCTTCTTCATGGCCTTGCTTCACCATTGCTCCTTCCTTTTCTGCCATTCTCGATGAAGGGGGTTCTTCTGTTTTGTTTATTTATCTATTTTAGTTGTGAGATTTGTGGGGTTTTGAAGTAGTTTGCTTGATCAGAATTTATACCAAAGATATACCTATAAGAAACAAAATTGCAATGGAGAAACCAACGTGATTAGCGTTGTTTATTTCACTTAAACTAGTGTATATACTTGGCAGTTTGCACAATAATGCTGCTCGTCATTTTCATTCTAATGTGTAATCTTTCTCGATAATGGCTTCTGCAGCATAATTTGAGACTCTGAACTGGATCCATACTCAAGCACAAAAAAAATGGATTTGGATCTGAACCTAGAAAGATTCGATACAGATCTGATTCATTATCATCCCTACTCACGACTAACTAATTTAATATTACATTAATATATAACTCTTAATCCACTTATTATACATTCAATAACTTTTATTAAAATCGGTGTCCAAGATTCCCATAAAGAAATTTGGGAAATGGAGGTAGTATATATCAACCATATATATCAATATATTGTCATTAATATTCAGGATGTATGTGGGTATACGAGAATATAAGATGAAACATAGTATAGAACATAGGTTTTAATTTTGTGTGCTCCTAACGTAACACAAGAATGGAACTGAGAAAATTAGAAGTTATAAATTTATAATATGAATGATGTAGCAGCCAAGAATGAACTCTTTTCCATTATTAGAAAGATTTGAAGACAAATTTTCCCTGTTTTGATATTGTCGTGGAAGGGAGGTGCATGGACATTTAACTAAGCATTTCTGCGTAACGTTATTTCAACAATAAACAAAAGGAAAGTACTCAATGGACTAATATGAAACAAGTAATTGTCATCATTAAGGTTGTTCGAATTACGCGTATGACTTCTAATTAAACTGCAGCCATTTTCAGCGACAAAAACGCCACTGGTTGCTCTGTAATGTTTAAATGAAGATAAAGCAACACTTTTAGTGCAGTTTCTGTACCTATATGCTTATATATTGTAAGAGTTGCTTTGGTTGACATCTCCATCTCCTTTGTCTTCTGCATTCTTTGTTGCTGCAAATCATTGTTAAGAGCAAATATAGCAACCTCAAATGCCAAAATCAAGATCATGTGAGACCAAACTTTCTCCCCTTTGATTGGTGGATGAAAAATATAACATCATATATCAATAAAAGATTGTTAATCCTGAGAATTCTGGTACACGTTGGGGAAAAAATGATATAACTCATGAGAAAACTGGAATTCTCATTCATGTTGTCAGCATACAACGACCTGCAGCGATACATGGTGAAGAGTCTTGTTGCTTTATTGTGTCGGCAACATGCGCCACCACTCCGGCTCCAGCATTATGAAACCTTTCGTTTTTCACCTGTTTATTATAGGGTAATTACAATCAAGGTACAAATTGAAGGACTATAGTTGCCATAAACATACGATGATGTATGAGGACTTTGAAATTTACTTTACCTGAATATTGTAGTGCGCAAAGAATGGCCAGAATACAGAGTGAAAGCTGACATCGACTTTCATCCATCCCAATCGTTGTAATCCACGTATCATTTCATCTGTAACAGACGATTATCATTTCCCGAACAGATGAACAGTAATATGTCTTAATAGAGTGGGCATCTTCATTCAGTGTTGCAATTGTACCTTCCATAATCTCATGATATTCTACGGTGTTGTGTCCGCTCGGATCATTTTGAGCAGCCTCCTTTGCTTCAGCTGCCTCCGAAGGGAAATTCGGGCTCTCGGACAAAACTGGCGGGCAATGCTCCACGTTGACAATGTGTTCGTAGCCATCCAATGACCCATTAGCAGGCTGCCAGTGTCATAATTAGAAATCTAACTTTATCACTGTAAAAGATAATAAGACACAACAAAGAAAATCTCAAATTACCTTAACAAGTTCTTCTTCTCTTCTAATGGAGGATGTGCGCCAACCAACCATATCTGGACAACGTTAAGAATCCGAGCAATCAATGCAACAGGAAAGAACCATTTTTGTAGTAATTGAAATCAGGATACGGTCATAAGAGACGTTTGCATAAAGAATCCGACATCTGAAAGCACCAAGTGCAGACCTGGAATATAACTCAGCAAAATAAGCCTAAAAGTCGAACACCAGACATAATTCAACAAAAGAACATGCCAACAAGTTAAGTTCATCACAGTCTGAGGCCATTCGTAGTAACAGAGGAGGTTTGTCAGCCTCTCCGTCAGTGAGAAAGAGTTGACTGCCGGTTTGCCCAGTAAAAATAGGCGCAATTGGTGGAGCAATTTTCTCCAAGAAAGGCACACCCAAGAGAAATGGAAGCTGAATTATTGAAAGAAAATTGACTGTCTGGAGGTCAGATCCCACATGACTACTAGTATGCTAATTGACTGTCTGGAAGCTATTAGTATAATATTCTATAAGACCAGATTGGTTCTAAACAATAAGCCATTTGTTTTAAATTAACACAAACAAAATAAAAAAATACAGGTTGATCTTGCCGTCAGCAAAATGTACCTGTTTTTTTCCTCTTACTCCAAGATGAGGTGTTGCCAAGGTAATAAAATTAATTGCTTCCAGGCCAGCAATCAAACCACCATTTGAAGAAGATGGGGTTTCGGAATTTGTAGCAGTATCATCGGAAAAAGCATTAGGCGTGTACAAGACAGCAATTGCATATCTTGCAATCAATCCACCAAGTGAATGGGCTAAAAAGGAAATTTTTCTAAGCTATCTTCCTTCTTCACGACCTCCGTGACCTGTTCCAGAAAAGAAAAGGGAAAAGGAGAGATACACTTCAATTATCAATTCAGACTCGATCTTCATAATGAGCAGTAAAAAGACTTGTAGCCCAGGCATATGTAGCAACAGCTCATAGAAAATCAGGTCCTAATCTGGTTCACAGCCTAAGCACACACACTAGTATTAAAGAGATGCGTACAAGCGCATGATCCAAAGAACTTACTTCATCAGCCAGTCGTCTACCAGCATCATCAATGCCTGTGAAAGTCTTGGTGTACATATTACAAGAACTCGCTGCAAATAAAAAGGAAGTAAAAACCAAATGAATTTACACTACAGCTCAAAGATTACCGTAAAACGAGAACTCATCAGTTCGATTTCATCAAAAGCCGAGACGCTTTTGCATGCATTTTCAAGGACCGAATAGATGCTTTGTTTTGCAGAACATGCAAACATCTTTTGCATATAAATTCTCTAGTTGTCCTCCAAGCAAAGCCCCTCTATATCTATATCCCCATATTCATGAAAGTAAGCACTCTTAACAGTTGCAAATTGGCTCACTATTCTTATATATTGCCAGCATTGTTCTCAATAAGGGATAATCTCCCAACTGTAGAATTCTAAAATACCCCCCCTCCTTGATGTGTTGATTATGTAAAAGGGATGGGAAGAACAAATTTGAGCACATGTAACATCACAAAACTTTAGCAATACCACAAACAGGACGGGGCCATATATTCTCCTTTTGACGAATAGCCCCAATCTAAAAAGAAGCACGTCTAAAAGCAGAGGAAGAAAGTGGGGGAAAGAAAGAAGGGTGTACCGTAATGTATAAGAGTCAATCATAAAGGAAAGATGAATTTAAGGAGACCAACAAATTTTTCTCCGACCTTCCCTCCAACTAATTGGAAAGACTACAAAAGACTGTGGCAGGGATCTCACATGTGCATCAGATCTGACAAGGATTTGGTAGACCATACTCAACCCAGAAACCCTCACTAAGGCCACCTTCTCGGACTTTGTCCAAATAGCATATTGCTGCATCATCAGTGGTATGACAATGTGGCAATGCTAACCAATCATTTTCTTAATTCCAAAATAATTTCATTCTCATGTCAATAATACAACACGATATTACAAACCCTAAAATTGTATTGAAGTTCATGTTTGTCAAGTGGACCTTGAATGTGAAATAATTAGAAAAGAAAACATACCATATATCAAGAATTTTTTTCCTAATCGCCTCTTCAACTCTGCTTCACAATACGTCCAATCGCTTGGACTGCAATACTTAGAAACTTCAGCATACATATAAATCATGTGCAACTTAATGCAGTATTAGATTCAATATCTTCTTTATATTCACCAGAGAGCATAATCCTTATTTACTTAATCCATGTACAAAAATCAGCATACCTCCCCATGATACCATGAACAAGGACAAGAAGATGATCGGGTTTGTCCTCCAAATTTGTCATGGTTGATGTTGGAGATGAAAGATCTCCTTGAGTAGTACTCATCACTTGAGCCTTAAGGCTATGGTGCTTCCAGATAACTTTTAAGCCTGCAAGATGTAAATCAGAACAGTGAAATTGAAGCGGATATGCTATCAGGTAGTAAGATGTTGTATAATTGAATACATTGACATGAAGGCATCAGAGAATGTACCTTGCTCACTAGACCATACATACACTTGTATTTTCAATGCATTGAATTATTAGCACATGAAGTTTAAGCAAAGAAGCATGATCGACTCATAAACTAGCTTGGCAATTATTTTGAATCAATAGGTATCTGTAACGAGGCCAGGAAAGACAATTTATGACTCTCAATGGTAGCTGTACTTGTACAGCTAAACCTTTTTCGGGTTAACTGGGTAAAAACTACTAACGTAGTGAAGGAAAAAGATTCCAGCTTGGTTTTAGTCGTCACGTAATAACAGAAAGAAGAGATCCACATTCCACGCTATAAGGTCCCAGCTGTAGTTATAGATTCACAAAAACAATCAGTGCAAACCTAAGCACCAATCTCAGTAATCAATCTTGAAATGATTAAGAGGCGGGGGTATCAATGATCTTGATTTGTATCCATTCAGTTAACTAATGGAGTGAGAGAGTGACCCAATCAAGCAACTTTGGCCGATAAAAGATTAGCAAATTATGTAGGAACTGCAGGCTGACAATAGGATAATCTCCAAAATCCCCAAATTATACAGTGCATATTTTTCACAATATTCGCGATCTTGCACGCGAGATACCACAAAGTGAACTCATTTCACAATCAAATTACAAGAGAGATAGGAACTAGGTTTACAGTAAAAAACCAATACGCCAATCACGAAACTCCAGAAATTCCACAATTCCATTGCCTGTAGATCACAAATTAGTGAAAACTCTGACAGCAAACCCTCGTCCACACATTACAGCATTTCAGAGAGAGAGGGGGGTACCGTTGAAAGTAATGAAATCCAATAACGCCCTGGGCGATGAGACGAGATATTGGAGTAAGAAGAATAAGGGGAAGAGGAACCAGATGACGACGGCGGATTGTGGTGGTTAACCAAATTCGTATTCCGGCGGCTGACGAGCCGTGGACAATCTCTCCTTTTGGGCAAGCAGAGCAAGAGCGAAACAAAGGTGGAGAGGCCGCCATCTGTCCGCGCTTTCTATTATTTATAGTCGTAAATAAATAAATTAACAAAGACGGGAGATTCTAGCCGTAAATACCACGTCAGCGCCGGAAGTGTTGGTTTGATTTTTCTCCGATGCGGCGCGTTATAAACACGCCCCATTACCTTTACTTAAGATTCTCTTTATGTGATCAAGAGGGTGTTTGATTGAGCTTATAAGTTCCCCAAACACAATTTATAAGTTGTTTAAGCTGTTTTGGGAACTTATAACACCTTTCAAGTCACTTAAAAAAAAGATAAATAACTAATAGAGAGCTTTATCATCTACCGTCTGATATTTGAACACAACCAAAAACAACGATTTTTATTACAATGCCACCAAAATGTCAATCGAAATCGAATTATTTGTTCGGAACAGAAAGCTCCAACAAAACCAAATTGAATTGTTATTTGTTTGATACAGAGGCTCCAAGAAAGCAAAGGAGAAGATACCTGTGCCGGCCCCCCATTGATGTTATCGCTGCCTAATCAGCTGCTTTCGAGATGGATTGACTCATCTCGAAAGCATATGAATGTCCATCGTATAACTGGTAGTTCGAGACGCACAAATAATATTGCAGCAAACATTATTACTGAAACGAGAAGGAAATTTCCTTTTTTAGTTAAAAAAGAGGAACTTACCCCTGAGTTTTTTTTTTGTTTTTTTTTTGCTACTTACCCCTGAGTTTTCCATCTATATTTCACCTCTCCAGTGAAATATTACTTTTTGCTACTTCGAATAAACAACATTTAATATTACGGACTTTAAATATTTACAACGACTCGATCGTTGATAATATTTTTATTGTTTATAAAATGTCGAAGTGGCGACTCAGGTATGCTTGTTCTCTTTTTACTAATATGTCGAAGTGGCGACTCAGTATGCTTGTTCTATTTTTACTAATTTAATATTATATATATCATATAATATCAATCATATAGGTATATAAAGAGATTGATTATCGCAAAAATCTCCTTTACAATAAAACTTACAAATTATAAAAGTTGGTGCATTTATCCTGAAAGTTCATGTATTTTAAACAAAAATAGAATTATCACTTCTCATAAGATTCGAACTTAGGTGATGAATTCATCCACCAAATTAGGGGTGTGCAACAGTCGGCTTCGCTTAAAAACCGAACCGATTGTATCGATAACCGGATTGATTTAAAAAATTTGATCGAACCGAACCGATCTTGTGCCTTCGATCGAACCGAAACCGACCGAAATGCAAGTAGTCCAAATCGTCGACCGACCGAAATATATATAATATTAATCATGTACTTATTTCGGTCGGTTTTAACCAAACGAATCGAATCCCACTTTGATCAAACCATCGACCGATCGAATCACATCTTAAACCGCTCGAAACCGACCGAAACTCATCGGTTCGATTCGATTTTTCGGTTTCGGTTTGATTATGCACACCCCTGTAGCAAATTGATGCATTCTGTAAATCTTAACGATTGAATGACTGAAATGATTATTACGTTTTCACTTTAAATAAGGTTCACATTTTAAACCTTCTTAGCTAATAAATAAGAACTATTCTAACCTTTTATTAGTACAAAATAGATGGCGAAGATCTAAAATATGAGCATCACGTTGATCTAATTAGAAATGAGGTTGTTGTGTAAATAATGTGCAAGTAGGTAATGAAAATGTTGCTTTGCCTGGATAAAAAAATAATTGTATTGCTGTTATTAGCACACATAGTAAAGCAGTGGAATAAGTATAAAGAACACCAGAGATAATGTATGATCTACATATGCCAATATAGAAAAATTATTCACTATATGTATACATTGAATGTTTACAAAATTTACTTCTTTATCCAAGATAAATTTGAATCAAAACTAACGATCAAACTATGAAAATATTTCCTCACACTACTGGTGAAAAGGACTATCAAACTTCTATGACACTAGAAGATCAAACACGAGAGTTACCAAAAATATTATGAAAACAGATTCAAGAACAGAAACGGATCTCCAGTATTTTTCTCCAAGAATAATATGTGTAAAATCATGTCTTGCTTCAATTGATCAACCTTTTATTTATAGAGGACGAAGATGCCTTCAGATTCACATATTTGGATCAAGTCCATCCAAGGTTGAGAGAATTTGTGACTGAATTATGAGATTAAGTATGACTTCCTCATATCTCTATCTCTTTATCTTATCTCCAAGATTTCGTATTTCTTCAACCTTATTCTAATATATCCGAATCATGTGTTTGTAGGAATGTTGGAATATCAACATCTCCAAATGACGTGTCTCACGTTTGTTGGACTAATGGAACAGCAACACGAACAACAACGTGGAGGATGAGCAAAACCCTAAACAATAATCAAATAAGTTAATTTAGAGTTATACAACTCAAACAAGTGAAATGGTTAAAAATTAAAATTTTGTTTCGCAAATCCCGTAATTAATGGGTGGAATAAAATGATGGCATACAACTATTGTTATTCTCGTGTTTTGAATAATATGCATAACTAGATAGTAGTTGTGTATATGATTGTAATATTTGTATATATATGATTATAAGTAGTTATAGTAACTAATAATTTAACATATAAGATTAAGAATCTTATCTTTGAATAATAATTAATATAGAAAAAATAATCAAAACTATAAAATTTTCTTAAAATAACATTGATCATCAATATTATCATAGTACAGTAAATTTATACGTAAAATATATTAATTTTATATGAAAATTGCATTGGTTCTTAGGTTCTTATAAAAAATAGGTCTTTATTTGAACCATTATATATATATATACTAAAAACTAAGAACCAAATGAATTTGTTATGAAAGTTGATGAATTTGTTGAGAAAATTAATGAATTTCAAAATTCAAAATTTTTCACCCGGATTCGAATCCCATGAGCGGCGACAATTATATTTTTTTGGATTCAGTAACTTTCTCAACGAATTCATCAATTTTCACAATAAATTCATCATTTTTTTATTCTCACGATAAAAATGGTTCTCATGTTAACTCTCCCCTATATAGAGTTATATATATATATATATGTGTGTGTATACTTATATTGCTTTTTATGGAAGGAAAATAGTGCTACTTTAAAACTAATATAATTATAGTATTTAATCGCATACATATTAAACTGGCCTAAGGTTATCATGTCCGAAAGCTAGCTCTTGCTGGAGGCAGCAAATTCAATTGAAATATTGGAAAAATGCTTGACTCCAATTTATTTATCAATTTGAGTAAAGTCCAAATCAAGCTTAGTTCCCAATTGTGCACCTAGTAATGGGTAAGCAATTAGAATGGTGGAAATCAAGGGAACCTTTTAGTACTACATTCTTGTTCTACAACTTTGCTTATTCTCTACGATCACACCCCATTCTAGTTAAAACGCAGTTTGTGATCCACTATAAATGACCATGGTTATAATTAAATTTCTATTTAAGCTATCATTATATATAAATCATCTCCATTTTTTGGATCGAGCAAAATTACTCACAAACCCATAATCCAAAATGCATAAGCGGAGAAGAATAAAATAATGGAAAACTTCTTCAGTCCGATATATTTAGCATCATGCATCGTATCTGGTTGTAATTTCCTGCCTAACTACCAATTTTTTGCCGCAAAATTTGCTATAATATATATATACTTCAGATTCCCAACCACTCATATCTTCAATGTGAACTATAATGGATTTTGTAATGTATATACTTATATAATTAATAGTGTTCCCGCAAAGGAAAATTACCAATTTATGTTGTGAAATCTTATTTTAGATGAAATCTAATTATATAGCAGCAACATCACGAGGCTATTTTCATATTGCTCCAGTTTTAAGTAAACCAAAAAATAATAATAATTGGTTTGTAAACCATCGCCCGGGACCCATGTTACTTAAGTAGACCAATTCCTCAAATCATTTCTATACATAAACTTGCTTCTTAGTCTAAGCGTTTTAACTTCTATTTTCAACGGTATATTCAAGTTAATCATATGCAATTTTTAAAAATCACCACTAGTACAAGGTGTATAATAATGTACAGCAAGAAACGTAGAAACCGATCATTGTCTATTCCGGCCCTTTCTTTTTCTCTCATCCTCTCTCTTTTACGATTAATTTTTCCTTCAACTACAAGACAGGAAGGTAGATATTTCAGCAACTTTGACCATCGGGATCGCATCTCCTCCTCTTCGCCGCCTCAGAACCGCCTCGCTCCGCCGCTCGCCACTCCTCCAGCTGCGGCGCATCAAAGAAGCAGCCCTCCGCCGTCGGGGGCTTGTTTTTCCGGCGGCCTGCGCCTATCGGCACGTTGCGGAGAGCCCCGCCGGCGGTCCAGTACCTCTGGCAGCCCCGACAGAAGTGCCGGGGCTGATTAACGTTGTAGTTGTTGAAGTAACAAAACTTGGTCTCCATGCTTTTGCACCTCGGGCACGGGATGATCTTGTCCGGCCTCTTCTCAGCCGTCCGATCTTCCGCTTTCGCTGATCCTCGATCGTCGCCGTTCGCTTCTGATCTTTCCTTAATGATTGGAATCGTCGTGCCGAACAACTTGATCCCCGATATGTTTCTTTCCTCGACCTCCGCCATATAGAGAGAGAGAGAAAAGAGGAGAGAATTAAATTTGATTATAGAGGTAATTTGGTGTGATGAAGTATTTAGGTGGATTATAAAGGTATATATGATATGATGTAACGAGTTTTGACTTGTCAAGTATGAACACTCAGTCGCACTACTACCCATCGATTTATATATATTAGGAATTATGTAATATACCATTTATAATAAATAAATGATAAAGTATCCAATTAGAAGAGGGGTTAAGTGAAAAAGTTGATGCTCGACTTTTTGTCCATGTCATGATCTTGTTTAGTTTGAAAACCAGGAAAGTGGGCCACAGGCCAGGTATGTTGAGTGCAAAGTGGGAGCATAGAGATAAAGGATTAAAAAAGGGATAAAGCCCTTAAGTTTCTTTTGATTTGTTTAATTAACATGAAATCCACTTGCTCTTTTCCTCCCACTTTCTTCCTCTTTTTCTTTCTTTCCTTCCCTATATTTTTTTTTGAAATAACATGGTATTTTAGATCAACGAGTTATGATTTAGATTTGACATATCATATTCAATGTAAATTTAACTTAGTGATATTCATTTCTTTATGATTAAAAATGAGTGGTCCGGACAAATTCTAATTGTCTCATCTCACAATCCAAAAAATAAAACCAAATTGACATGTCATGTAATGTGGTTCTTATATAATTTAATATGCCTTGCGAGTTGAGATGCCCTCCGTTAATATCTCCCCCCTTAAATTACATATATTTAATTCAATGTATATAAAATAGATTCAACACATAACAATTCCATAAACATTAGTGCGATGCCAGTTACAGCTGTCGTATTTTTAACGAGTCAATGAAATCATAATTTCCAAGTCAACGGACAAATAGTTAACGCTTTGGGTTTTGGCTAACTTGTTTCCACTTCATCCCGTTTCTTCCTTTACCCGGGTCGTCTCCTGCGCGCATACAGTGGGGCCATCTAAATAATTTTTTAATTTTAATTAAAATTAATTAATTTAATAAATCTTAATTGTAAATTAATAAATAATAATTTTAAATTAATAAATTCTAATTTTGAATTAATAAATTCTAATTTTGAATTAATAAACCATAATCATGAATTAATAAACTATAATTTGAATAATAAAACCTAATTAGAATTAATAACCCTAATTTTAAATACTATACCTTAATTGTGAATTAATAAACCCTAATTGTGAATTAATAAACCCTAATTGTGAATTAATAAACCATAATTTTGAATAATAAACCTTAATTATGAATTAATAAACCTTACTTGTGAATTAATAAACCTTAATTATGAATTAATAAATTATAGTTAAAAATATTAAATTTAATTATAAATTAATAAATTATAATTATCTTTAATTTAATTATAATTAATATAAATTATTTTAATAAAGAAAATCATAATTAATATATAAATATTTAAATAAAAAACGAGGATGAAATTTCCCTGACAATATTTCTTTATTTCTTGTCTTGAATATTTGTGTCTCGTTATTAGGAATATAAATAGTGAAATTAAACCGAATTCTTCCAAAATTGTTTGGATTCTCAAGCTCTGGAGACATTTTTTTCCTCTTCTTTTCTCGTTATAAATCACAAAACTTCAACAAACTATGATTGAGTAAATATTTTTAAACTTAGAATGAATATCGAACTAGTCACTCATTAGGCACTAATCAATTAGTTGATCCTTTTCAACAAAACTGAATGATCGGTAAATATTTGACTATATATATGATAGTTATATATTCAAATATAAAAAAATAAACAAGGATCGAAAATAATGATGAAGCCTTTTTTATATATAGAATCATATTTTATAGGTCAGCAACAGCAAGGCCCAGAATTTAGGAATTAAGTGCTTACTTTCAATAATGATAAAAAGGTTGACAACAAATAAGCTCATAATAGGAACTTTGTTAATTAATTTTGTATCTCACACAAATTATTGTGACACAGATATATATATTCCAATATTTGATCACTTAAACTTTTTCGATGTGTTGCTTCTTTGCCCAATTTCACGTGTAACTTTAGTTTTTGGTCCCAGACCAATTACAAACCAAGAACTAAAGAGGGCACATTTTTTCAATGAAAAAAGGAGGTGAATAGATCCTCATACACTCAGTCTGATGCTTTTTATATTAATGCTCTTCCTTTTGCCTGCAACTCGAATCTCCACTGACTCTAAATTTCATGACTCTGCTCCTTATTTATTTATATTCGTTTAATGGAAAAAAAAAAGCAGAATTTGATTATGGGATTACTTTGATAAAGTTCTCTTTATTTTCGGTTAATTCAAAAAGTGGGTAGCCACATTTCCGAAATCTTTTTCCAAATCTACTGTCATTTTGAAAAGATACACTTTCACTTTAGGAATGCCTTTACAGAAATAAATCTCATTAAAGCAGAATCCAAATTCGATTACATCTATATTGATAAATTGATTGAGACGGATCTAAGAATTCATTATGTGATATTTGCATATAGTTAATAATTGTAATACCCCTCGTATAACTCTGGATGAGATGATAGTATCGGAAAAGTTGATTAACTATTTTGTTGCTTAAACTTGGGTGAGCTCCACTCATAGTGAAATTTCATGTTTTTGTTAAAATGATTATATAATAATTATATGTAAAGATAATTTGATTTTATTAATGTATAATTAAATTTATTAATTTTAATTATAAATTTTAATTTAAAATTAGAACTTATTAATTCATAATTATGGTTTATTAATTCGTAATTGAGGTTTATTAATTCATAATTAGGGTTTATTAATTAACAAATAGGGTTTATTAATTCAAAGATAGTGTTTATTAATTCACAATTAGGGTTTATTATTCAAAATTAGGGTTTATTATTTTCAATTGGGGTTTATTAATTCAAAATTAGGGTTTATTAATTCCAAATAGAGTTTATTAATTCAAAATTAGGGTTTATTATTCAAAATTAGGGTTTATTAATTCCAAATAGGGTTTATTAATTCAAAATTAGGGTTTAATTCACAATTAGGATTTATTAATTTAAAATTAAGATTTATTATTCAAAATTAGGATTTATTAATTCATGATTAGGGTTTATCAATTTATAATTAGAGTTTATTAATTCAAAATTAAGATATATTAATTTAAAATTATTATTTATTAATTTACAATTAAATTGTATTAAACTTAATTTTAATTAGAATTAATTTAATTAATTAATTAATTAGGATTAATTAAGTAAAATTAATTAAATGATTAAAAAATAATTATATACCCCATTTTGTTAATGTGGGTTGGGATGAGATCTAATGTCCTATAATTTTGTATGTAACAATTTTGTATGTGTCGTTGTATCCTATTATTATATCTATTATTTTAATAATATTTTTATAAAAATAAAATTATTATAATTTTATGTAACAATTCTAGGCAATAATCACAAAATTAAACAAAATCATACAAAATTGAAATTGAAAAAAAAAAGATGAAAAATACCATGAAAACTAAAGTTTACCACAAAGTAAGATACCAATTATGAGATATTGGATCTCAATTCTTGTGGTTTATTATAGTAATTGTTACATATATAAAAAATATTCAATCTATCACCATTATTGTTGACTTTTTTGGAGGGGACTGTTTTCTATTGTTGGTCCGTTTCCAAAAAAGAAAACAATTTTACATTAAAAGTGTCTCAAATTTCGTATCACATATTACTTTACACATAAAATACAACCTTCTTAATTTACGTGTAAAAAGAAGCGTGCCAACAATATGAGGACGGAGAAAATACAAGATAACTAAAAGCATGAAAAAGGCTACCTCTTTTCCTTAAATATAATATATAATATTAAAAGAATCCAGTATGATTACTGTGGCTAATCACTTCTTCTCAACTCAAAAGAAAATGAAATTGACTAAAAGTCAATAAATTAAATGAAGGTGCGCTAATTTCAATAAAGTTGTACATCTGAAAGGAAGAATCCAGATTTGAAAAAATAGAGGAAAGCTTACTTTACATTGAATTTGAAACAAGCCACATCATGGAGTTAGAGTTGAAAGTAGAGTAAAAGCACAAGAAGAACGGATGACATCATATGTCCCACAGTTTAAGTTTTTTGTACATCATTGTGTTCCATAATTGATTTTATTATTTAATAAAAACTATTATAAAAATAAAAAGTATTATTATATAATGAATCTGAATTAATATTTACCACTAAAAATCAGAATTTTAAAAAATAATACGTACCATAACTTTGGATTGGTTGACCCTAATTATATTAATTCAAAAATTCGAAAATAATTATAAACCATTATTGGATTAATGAACCCTAGTTAATTATCTTAAAAAATTATACTAAAAATTTAAAAATTAAAACTGAAGAAAACTATCAATCAAAAACTATGAAAATGAAAAAATGTGACACTGAGTGAGACAATGAGATAGTGAGACAGAGTCACATGTGAAAGAAGATAATTGTTAACTAAGTGGAATCCCAGATTTATAGCACTGGCTAATTTTCTATGTACAATAAAATAAATAACGAATAAGCATCTAAATTTGGTAATATAAATCCTGATCACTCATTTTCGACCAAAAAAATAAAAATAAAATTACCATATTGATAGTTTAGGTCTTACATCAAGTGTCACTCCAGTTGTCCCCGTCATCGCTTCCAACAGCCTGAAGGGAACAGAATAAATTTACAAATATTTGGTAATAAACGAGGAAATTGTTTTCATCTATGTTCTTTCCCCCATTAGCTTCTCTCCTTGGGCAAGTGACTTCTCTGAACTGAACGGCTGTATACTAAAAATGACAAGATTAATGTAAGATCTCATTTAGCTTAACCATGATTCATAGACAAGGAGATTAAAATACTAGACCTTGCTTTTCTGCTCACTTGAAAATGCTGAATGCTTAAGATCAAAAGCATTAGTATCTCTACTGTTTTCTGTAGCCCACCATTACACAGGAGGAGGATCAGCAGCAGTTGCAATTCCGGCTCATTTGAATAGGTATCTTTTCTTACTTCATTTTGGAATGACTGGTTTTGAACTGCGCACTTTAACTGCCCAGAACTTGATTCAGAGTGATGACTTTGAGAGTCATCTGATGAAGAAGGCGATGATCTACGGAACGTGCCATCATCTGAGTCTGAACCAACATTCAGCCTAGTATTGGAAACCGCTGGGAGTAATTGAAATGAAGGATATACATCTATGCTGCCTTGATCAATAAGGCCTTCCATGAATTTCAGTTTCTTTTTTCAAGTCCTAAAGCCACCGATTGATTGGACCGAAATTTTCATGTGAGCGAGTGGAGGTGATGAAGAAGAAAACCTCATTAAACTCCCACCTTCGGAGAGATCTTCATTTCGTCCACGACATGTTTGATATACATAGTTTGGATGTTTAGCGGCTCGGGTTCAACGATATCAGGTGCATCCGTGAAATGATCTGTTTCACTTCCATAGTCATCTAGATGGATGGCACCTGATCCGAGAGTTTTATTACAAGTCTGGACATCCGATTTGTCAACAGTTTCAAAACCAAAAGCATCATCACCGAGAGAACTCAGGTGTCTATCATGATTACAACCCTTCATTGCAGACTCAGTAATAGCAGCCTCTTCACCCCAATCATCAGAATATGAACTACAGACACCTTGCTCTTGAGCTAAACCCATCTGAATATCATCACATGCATCCGCAACTTTTTCCATTGTGAAATAATGGTATAGGTCATCCACTACCGTGAATTTTTCCAGGAGAAGAAATGAAACCTAAATCATTTATCTGGTCTGAATTTGACTGTTCATACAAGTCTGATCTTAATGCAGCATAATATGTTGGTTGGCAAGGTGAAGTCTTACGACCTACATTAGATGGAGGTAACTGAATTCTGCAATGTTAAACATTTCAAACTTAGCACCTCATGAAAGTGCAGTAAATACTTTTAGTGAACAACCTGTTCACGTTTTCCTTCCATGTTTTCATCAAAAGTTTCCGTTGTTTTCCACTTCTCATTTCCTATATCGACTTTCAATTGCAAGCACAGAAGTACAGCACCTGGCATTGAGATAGGCAAATGATGCTACTTCTCCAATTCTAGGCCACGACCTTCTTTTCTGTCCAAGTTCCACCACAGTTTAGATACAGCTGAGAAACACTAAAGGAAAAACTAAACATACAGAAAGGTGCTCTGTATCTAAGTTGTTTGATTATGTTGGCAATAAACACAAGGATAAGCTAATTCATTGAATGTGGAATTTTGTTTCATCAGGTTCTGTGAGACTTACTTTCTCTTGTCTGATTCATGGATACCTTATTGAATGAACAAACGTAATTGAAAAGGCCTAGTGTGTTAATGGTAAGAGATTCATAATCTAACCAATGAGACAAGATAATCATGAGTATACTGTTTGTCAATATTATCTTCCTCAGTTTCAGGGGATCTTATTCACATCATTTAACAGTTGTAGTACACATTCGGTGGAAACATATAAATCTGGTGCATCTCAAATGACTCAAATATGGTACTAGGAATCTATGTTAATTTTAAATATAAATTAAAGATCTCCTAGGGCTCTCTCTCCATCACAACATCAATCATGTTCCAATATAGTTAGATTCTCTTCAAAGTTTTGATCCAGAGGACTTCCTTATTAATGTTGATGAAGATAAAATTCAACTTAGTGTGTGCAAGCATTGGCAAGAGCACTAGAGCAGATAAACATATACAGCAGAGATTGTGTTCTTTAATTCTTCATGGCTTGTATTACCTTAATCTTTTCTACCTTCTTATATTTTGCAACTTTCCCAGTACTTGCATCACCAGATGCCTTTGATGCATTGTTGTAGATAGTTGGATCTGAATACCTTTTCAAGCAAGATCCAGGGCCACCACGGTCAAACCTAAAACAATGATTAGAAAAAAGAAAAAAAGTAGCTTTATGTGCCAGTACAGCTTTCTCAACGGGAACAACTTCTGCTTCAATTCGTAGAACACGACTCATCAACTTTCGGCTTCTAGAACATGTTATCATCACTTCTTCCTGCAAGCCATGAAAAACTTCCGCTGCAAACCTACCACATATAGAGTTCAAAATTGTGTCTGTCTGAACGTTCATATCCAGATGATTTATCATGAAAAACTAGGATTTCCTCCATAGTAAGAGACCTTAGACAACAGAAATAAAGGGTGTTTCTGCGAGAAGATTTCATTTCCAGATAATCCCCACATTCACAAAGGAAGCTTAGCAGATTTGGAACAAGGACCAAGGATCGAATCCTAGCAGCCGCAGTGTGGGAGTTTCACCTCTTTAGGGTGGCTCCTCGCAAGACTAGGTAAAAGTCCTCCTAACTTCTTAACCTTGGTCACCGTAATTTCCCTCTCACATTCTCGTGAAATTTGGGGTATAGGGTTCCGGGAGGAGCTTCCCTTTGGAACAAGTAAATGATTCACCGTTTTTGGGGCTTGAGAAATGTAAAAGCAAGCCAAGGAAGAGGTACATCCAATTGCTTCATCTCTTCACTTATATCCAACTACGTTAAGGTAATTTGCACTACGTCCAATCGGAAATTGAACACACCAAAGTTTAATTTGCAGAGCTTGATATTAATTAACTGTACTACTCAACCTAATTCTTGTATTAATTCGGATACTGTTGATGGTCAAGTTAGTTTTCTTCAGTCCTTTGATCGAATACTACGTTCATGGATCAAATTCAGAAAACTACGAAATTTCACACGATCGAAAACTCATTTCCGAGATAAATTTTCCATAAGAATCAAACTAGAGAACAAAATTACAAATTATCGGAAAAACATTCTCTGAAGCAGAATTCTGAAAAACGCATAAGATATTCCTTCTTGTCGAAAGGATAATGTTTATTAAAAAATGAGATATAAAATTAAATAAATTAAACATAATAATAAAATAATGTACTGGCAAAAATTAGTCGTAAAATGCATAATATACGAGGACAAAGAGGGGCAAAACTTTCTCTCGTGGTTCTCAGCTGTGGAAAAATCAATCATGTATTTCAGCTCCATTCTTCACTTCATCTCGTGATTTGAAGCAAAAATCTTTTATTTTGCAACAGTGATGAAGATATTTTTTAATTTTTTTCTATCGACTATTTGTTCAAGAAAGCGTGTGGCCCATTCATTTAATGGACCAAATGCATCCGACAATTTTTAGCCCAAGCAATATTAATGCCAAACAGCCCCTATCTAAGGAATATCTACTTCTTCTTCTTCTTCTTTGAGATTCCATATGTATTATGATTCCATGTTTGAGCTAAAAGTTTTCAAATTGACTGATTATTTCATGTTTTTAATTGTTAAAAGGAGTATGAATCGATACCTTTAGTTGTAGGTCTGATTTTAATGTAATACGTCTGTGTTTTATAAATTTTTATTGGTTTCATGAGATGTTTGATCGACCTTCAGAGTATTTGGTCTATTTATTTTGTTGTTGTCACTTATTGATTATAGATAACAATAGAACAGTGTGTGTGTTGGCCTAGTGGTAGAGTGGTTAATGCCCGAGACCAAAGGTCTCGGGTTCGATTCCACCGTGACGTAGCCTTTAAAATTTCTGCATTAAATTGCCAAAAAAAAAAGATAACAATAGAACATACAACTGATTTAGACTTTGCAGCCCAATCCTAGAAAAACACTCTAGCCATCACGTCATCCTTGTATAATTGAGGTCATATTCAAAGAAGGGAAAACACATAATTTTAACCTAATAACTTGATTGTATGATAATTTTAGCATAATAAATTAATAATATCTCAATCAAGCCTAACAAATTGATTTTATAATAATTTTAACCCATAAGTGATCTTTGGTACCAAAAATACAGTCAGCAACGAGAACTAATCTATAGAAAGCACAAATTAAAAATATCGTAGGAACTTACTTACATGCTACATGTTATTTTCAGTAACAATTATGTTTTTCGATGTCAAAAAAATCACTTATGACTAAAATTATCATGAAATCAATTCACTAAACTGGATTAAGATATTATTAATTTATTATATTAAATTATCATAAAATTAATTTATTAAGCTAAAATCATGTGTTTTCCTTTCAAAGCACCTTTGAGAGGCGGTGCAAAATGGTGGGCTCGGACATAGTTGATGGGGTTTGGAGGCTATAAATATGGCACAGTGCAGAGATGAATTGTTGTAGCAAGTAGTTTGGGCTGCTTCAGTTCGGACAATCCTGTCCAATCCGATAGCATCAAGACTTTTATAAATGGGTATTTTCAGCAATAAAGCTATACGGCCATATGATGGTTGTTTTTACAATTATTAATATAATTAATTAACAAAAAAAAAATATTAAGTTAATGTGTTAATTATTTTTATATAAATATCATTTCTACCTATTTTTTAATGTAAAACTAATTTTTTAATAGATGAAATATTAAATAAACTATTTTTTCATTCAATAAAGTTTATTATGGCCGATCACATTATGGTCGAATAACATCACTCTATTTTCAGAATACCATTTTGAAGCCAGGGTATTTTCAGTATCAAACTTACATTAATATTTTTTAGTTATTTAGTTCTCAACCCCAAATTCGAACAATTTCATTATTCTTACCCCTTAAGAATATTTTTTTTCGAGGACACTCCTTAGACGACTATCAGCTATTAATCCCTTTATATGATGTTCATAGCCGAACTTAATATATAATTATAATAATATTTTATATTGTATATTTTATATTTGGTTTGGAATTACAATATTATTGAAAAACCGCAACTCGTGAAAAACCGGAATTAATCGAACCAAACGAATCAACTCAACAATTTTTTCTTCAATTTCAATTCGATTTTGCTCACTTTAATATAAGCGTGAATAATTGAAAGGAAGCACAATGAATATAGTGGGACCCGGGGACATTACCAAATGGAGGTGAGGGTGGGGCCAGCCAGTCACGTGGAGTGACAAGTCTTTTAATGTCGCAGCGAAAGGATTTTTGTAAAGCACGATTTCTAGCAACATTACTCGTATTTTAATTTCTAACACGTCAAAAATTATTCCTCCTCCTTTCCACTGACACAGACATGATATATCATGCTCAGAAAATTCCTTTTAATTTTCTTCTAATCTTCAAATTCTTGAAATTTAATATATCCTTTTGGAATATTATCATTAAAAAATGGTGGGCATTCTCACGGTCTTTTGTTCATACTATTCGGGAATGATCATAAGAATCGTGTGTTTGGTTAAGTTAGAAATATCTTTATTTTTTCTAATTCAGAATTTGAGATTTTTACTACACAAATATATCAATTTTTCTACAAAGATGCGTTATTTAATGTTGTAAATTTATGATCCCTACATCATTTATATCTACTCCACTTCACATATAAGTTCAATGAATACCTCAAAAATAAAATAAAATAAAATAAAATAAAATAAAATAAAATAAAATAAAGTTCAATGAATTGGATTTTTAGTAAAGTATATGGTTGATGCCTTCGGGGTAGGGATGTCAATGAATGAGTTTTATCCCGACCGGTCCGAAACCGTTCAAAACCCATTAAATTTTAAAGCAACGGTTCTGGTTCTGGTTCCAGATCCGCTTTAGACCCGGACCGTTTAGATCCATAGTTTTATGATCCGGTTCGATCCGAATCTGGTTCTGGTTCCAGAACCAGAATCAATACTTATTTATTGCTTCGGTCGAGTAAAACTCGCATCATCGACAAACCTAAGTTTAAATAAGCTTGTCGAAAGCTAGTTTATCCATATCGATTCAAAATCACTCATAACATATTAAATTATAAAGCAACGGTTTCGATTTTAGTTCTGGTTCTTGTACGGTTCTGGTCCGGTTCTGGTTCCAGATCCACTCAAATCCAGACCGTTTAAGACCATAGTTGATGGTCCGGGTCCGGTCCGGATCTAGTGTCTAATGGGTCGGTTCAGAACCAGAACCATTACTTATTTATTGGTTCTGGTCCGGATAAAACTCATTCATTGACATCTTACTTCGGGGTAATCCTTAATTTGGATATTTTTTTGAGTTGAATCCTTAATTTGGATATTACCGCGAAAGTAATCTTAGTTTTAATAGTCTACTCTTATAAATATTAATTAGGTCATTTCTTTTAATGTAGTGGAATTTTATAACTTTGTTTTTTGTATTCGACACTGTTATTATATTTTTATTTTTACTCGTAAAAACATCTCAAACAAAACTATATTTTATTTTTCTCATAGAATAACCAGCAAAATTATCTTGATAATAAAATGTTGAAAATATAAAAAAATAAAGTAAAAAAGAACTAAGATAGCTTATAGCTACTAAAGTAATTAAAAGACATTGAAAAGATACTACGACATCGCGTCTGAATTAAGATTTACCATAATCATTAATTAAGAAATTAAACACTGATTAAGCCGCGCAATTAACAAATTGTCCGATTTAACGAAGACATCATCAACCATATAATACATCAACAGACAAAAAGCCAAAACAGAAAAAAGAAACCGTACGATAATGGCATCCCTTTTGAAAAAAATATTTTGTGTGGCCTTACTATATAAACCACACATTTAAAGAACAATAATAAGAAGGGGGGCCGCAACCGATATAGCTAACTTTTGGGGCAGGGGGGAATTTTTATTTTGGAAAAATAGAAAAATAAAGAATTGTCGAAATTAGTGAAAGCGACTAGGCAACCACCTGCATCAATCCCCTAAAAAATATGAAAGGAGAATTGGAAATTTGTATAGTTATGTACCTACGTCAAATTTCTTATTTTAATATTTATGTAAAAATATATTAAATATGAAAATTAATTATTTATATATATTAATAGAAAATTATTAATAAATTCATATACCCTTATATCTATTTTAGCAATAGTTGACTTTTTCAACTCAAATCTTTTTTTCATATCTTTTCAATTTAATTAAATATTTATATTTCATAATTTTAGTGGATTAATTAATGGCAACATATTAATTTAAATCGTTTGTATTCTCTTTTTAGCTTTTGTATCTTCATTTCTTATATTGTTTTTTATTTTATTTTATTTGCCACACTCTATTTCCGCACTTTAATTTAGTATCTTCTTTTGACAAACAATAACGTGAGTATAATTAAAATCCATACATTCTAGTGAGATAAAAATGTGCCTTGTAAAATAATCATTCACTTCTCGATCACAGTAAATTATTAAAATGATGTTTGTATAAATAAAAATGTACAATGTATAATAAATTATAATTCACTGGTTTAATATTCAAAACACCTATGACATCAAACTGTACGGTTAAATTTCATTTATGCATGAATTTAAGAAATATGAATTTATAATCTCTTTGCATTTATGTAAATCTTACAAAAATAGTTCTAAAATATGTTCTCAAATTAAAAATACGACGGTTTAAATATATTATCTCAACTAAAACAGTATAACACATATGAAATAAATATCAAATTAATTGGTGAATGATTTGATATCCATTAATTGATTAATTCCTTTAAATAGATTTGGCATATAATTTTCATATATATAAAATACTTAAAGGATTAATGACTTCAAACACTAATTGGTATAAATTAAAGAAAATTGGTTCAATCAATTACCGTTCACATAAATTGATTTAATTAAATTATATGGATATTATATCTAGACATATATGTTTAAATAACTTTGCCTTAAAATAAAAACTGTTTGGTTGTGGTTTACTATAATTGATAAGTTGTATAATGTGTTGCAAAATTAGTTTGCGAAGGTAACACATAAATAGATGAAAGAGACTACAAAACTTAATGCGCAGATTAATTATAATTTCAAAGTCTTGTACTTTAACAAAAGAACACTCTACCTTGATTATATTTACATGTATAATATATTTAAATTTTGATATAACTAGTTAATGGCAGGAAAAACGAGTTTCTCCTTCATAAAGTAATAATGTGATGGGATTTTTAGAGTAATGAAGTGATAAGTGTTTATATTAACATATAGTTTCGTACGAAATGATTAGATACATTATAACATATAACTATAACCAATCATTATTGTCCCTTTGGGACAAGAGGTGGTCTCCTGTGCGCCCGCGCACAGTGAGACCACCCTAATTAATTAATTAGTTAATCAATCTTAATTAATTAATTAAATTAATTATAATTAAAATTAATTAATTTAATAAACTTTAATTGTAAATTAATAAATATAATTTTAAATTAATATATCTTAATTTTGAATTAATAAACTCTAATTTTGAATAATAAAGTCTAATTATGAATTAATAAATCCTAATTTTGAATTAATAAATCCTATTTGGAATTAATAAACCCTAATTTTGAATAATAAATCCTAATTTTGAATTAATAAACTCTAATTGAAAATAATAAACCCTAATTTTGAATAATAAACCATAATTTTGAATAATAAACCATAATTATGAATTAATAAACCCTAACTTTGAATTAATAAACCCTAATTGTTAATTAATAAACCCTAATTATGAATTAATAAATTATAATTAAAAATCTAATTATCCTTAATTATTATATTTAATATAGATTTTGTCATAAAACAAAAGACATAACATTAAATAATAAAATATTAAAAAAACAAAAACAAAGTGTGCGCGCACCACAAGGTCGCGCGTACACAAGTTTTTGCCTTGGGACAAAGGGACAGTTTAATGGTAAAATGGTTTTTTATAGCAAAAATTTGTATGTTCGAAACTCATTAACGTTTTTATAGATCTAAGTCTCTAATGCATTATTTTTAAGTGTGGTTTACATAATGTGCACTAAAAATAGAGGTTACGGTTCCCTAAATGCAAATAAAAAATCATTATTTTATAATCTAAATATACAATAATTGATCATTCGTTATTTAATTTGATACCGATTAATAATTATCTTACTTGAAACATAGTTAGGAACCTCCATTACAGGGCTCTTACTTAATTAGTGGACTGTATTATTAATTCAAAAGGTATATTGTATAAAAATATGTTAATGACCTTAAGGTTGGCATATCAAGAATTTCTTTTTCATATTCAATTTTTATTCAATCTCAAGAATGCCTTTATCTAATATTTTCATCCAAAATATTATATTAATTTGTTGGAAATTACATTAAAATAGATATAGATCCCGAAGGAATAAAAAAAAAGTTTAAAAGTAGTAAGATCAGGAACCATGTTCAAGGAGACGTCATTGCCTTTAGAATTCGTAACTTAATGCTATAATAAAGTCAAATATTCTGCTGATAGCCTTTTGACGTTTTTAAAGAATTTTATCTAATTAATTATTCAAGTAATTATTATCATGTCGAAATAAAGACATTATTGTTTGAGTTGTTCTAATTGTTTAAAGTGTCTTAAGCCTATTTGATTATTTTCTCATAAATTTAATTAGTTATTCTTATTTTAATTAGTTGTTCTTTTCTTTTCTTTTTTCTTTTTGTGGCGGAAGTTGCACAGTAGTAGTTGAGTTGTGATTTATCAATGAATCAAACTACTGAATTAAAAAGGAAATTAAACTGGTTTTTCCTATAAAACGAAAAAAGCGGGACCCAGTTAGCCTTTCTTTGATTGGTTACAAGATTTATGAGTAGGACCCACAAAGATCTTAACGAATTTGTATTCCATTAATTGATCTCTGTCTCATAGAAAAAAACGAAACATCACCGTCACTCACGCTTAGGGTTGGAAAAACTGTTTATGGTTATCGTTTAATATCGAATAGAATCAAATCGAAATCGTATTATATTCGGTTAATCAAATATTGTATATTCAGATTATGGTTTAGTAAAATATTTTGATTTTTTGATTTTCGGTTAATAGATAACCGAAAAATCAAAAATCTATTTTTATTTTATTTTTATAATTATGTTTTCATCATAAAAATTAATAAATAAAAGTAGAGTCTTAATTTGTAGGTAAAATTCAATAGAAATATCAAAAAATAAAATAATAGGTTTATGTGTAGTAAGCATGCATGTAGTTTTTTCATTTTAATGGCTATAAAACTTGTAATTAGTCGTAGTTGTAGGATATCAAAACTTTAAATCATGTGCATGATAGATTGAGTAATTAATTCATATACAAGTAATTAAATAGATTATTTGAAGCCATCCATATAAATCTAAAATAAAGCACAATTACTTTATCATAAAGTTAGTTTAATAGTAAATATATAATATTTATACTATTTAACGTAGTTGAGTAATAAAAATAAAAATTATAGGTTCTTTTTCGATTAATCGAAAATCGAATCGCTATAATCGATATGATTCTCGGTTAACCGAACTTAATAAATGGTTCAGTTTCGATTTTAGAATTTATAAAAATTTCAGTTCGATTAACCAAAAAAACCAGTAAGATTAACCGTACCCAATTAATCGTTTCCCACCACTAGTCAAGATGGGGATACATGTGAAATGCCTCTAATTCAAATTTCGCATATTCAAAATAACTGTGACGTAATTTGAAAATTTCGCCTACCCATTTCAAAAATCATTTTTAAAGCAAAAAACAAGCAAATTCTTTGTCAACCAAGTAGTTTACATGGCAAGATAAGTTAGAGGATGTTTGGCTAAATTTATATTAAAGAGTTTACAAATTCTAATAGTTTATATGTTGTCTTAAGAGCTTATAAAATATAATATTTCGGGAACTTATAAGTTTTCAAAGTGTTTAGATAATTGAGCATATAAACTATAGAAAGAATCATGATTTAAAGAGAAAATTAAAAAATATGAAACTAGAAGAATATATATATTGCAAATAACAAATCATAGTAAGATTGCTTTTTTTTTCATTGTTACTTTTAAGTTTGTGAAATAATAAATTAAGGTTGATGAACTTAATTTTTTTAAATTTATAAACTATTGGAACTTATATTAACACTTTATTGGTTGTATAGAAGTTTATCTTCTCAAACACTTCTCAAAAATTTATAAACCTTCAAACAACGTATAAGTAGTTTTGATTGAAGAAGGTTATAAGTTCACCTAACACCCTCTTAGACAATTCGGGAAATCTGATAACCACTTGACGTATTTCAAAGAAAAAGGTGTATGACTAATAAATAGGAGTATTAATTATGATTGATTATATCTAATTATGATTTAATTACTTTTTTAGCATATAATTCCCAATTTTAGTAAATAATCAATTATTATGATTGATTATTTAATAATTGGGGTATATAATATTTAAAACTTCAATTTTGAGTATTAAACGTTAATTATGATTATTATATTATAATAATTTTAATTTTATAATAAATACTCTCTTAATTCACTAAAAGCTTGCATTGCTTTTGGTGACACAAGTTTTAATAAATTGTAATAAATATAAAGTGAGTGAAAATGATAAATGAATAAATTAATGGATAGTGAGATTACAGGTGAGACATGAAGATAATAAATAAATATATTAATGAATAGTGGGAGTAAAAATATGGACGATATGCAGGTTCTTTTTATAAATATATGTGTAGATTGAGGGTAAATATGAAGAAGTTGATGTTTTCAAAAATAAAAATATAAGCTTTTGATAAAAAAATACGAATTGAAAATGAATTAAATACAAGCTTTTGATGGACATATAAAATATTATTGAAATAATAAATTTTGATAGTACAACAAAAAAAATGTTGAAACAAAAGATCCGAGTTTGATTCTTAAGATATAAAAAATCATTGGAAATTCGATCTTCGGAACTCGCCTTTTTTTAGTAAATTGTCTTCCAAAAAAACTTGTATTTCTTAGTAAACGATAAAAACTAAAAAATTAGTACCAAATTGTTCGGATTTAAACCCCATGTACTAATAGCTAATATATCATCCTTCTGAATCCTAAATCGATAAACTCTTCATTATTATTTTTTTATTGTATTTATTAAAGAAAGAATAAAACACTCACTCACTAATTTTCTAGATTATTCAAACCCTCAATTTATTTGTTGGAAAGAAAGAGTCTTATCTATTTAATCATTGTAACTCATAAACTCGTATGATTTGAGGATTGCCTAATCTTCTTGCGGAATAAGCTTGCACTCGCCACCTTTAAATAAATGAACACTGGATTTGTGTAAAAGAGTCCAATTGTATCATCCTTCGGTGTATTTGTACTTTAGGTTTCTTTTTTCTTGTTCTTTTCTAAGGAGGATCAAAATGGTACACCATTAATTTCCTTCTATAATGATTCGAACCCCTAATTTATTGGTCGGAGGAGAAACGTATTGTCAATTAAGTCACATTTGTTGTCTTATTTATACTTTAGTTCTCTAGTCAATGTTTAGTTTTAATTATTTTATCAGTTCTTTGTTTTTGTTAGGATTTATTTATTGTATATATAGTTAGGTACAGTTTTTAACTGTGTCAGTAAATCAATTTTTGAGAATTATCTAAAACAATAAAATTAGTAAATAAATTTAAAAAATTTAAAGGGACATGCATAACATATTAACATTACACAAAATATAGAAATTGTATGTAGCTATAAAAGAAATATGCCGCCGATTCTGGGTTGTTTCTGTATACATAACCTAAATTGATAATTTAAATTAAAGTTTATGCACAACGTGTTTCTGGGTTGTTTCTGTATACATAACCTAAATAATTAGATGGCATCTAACATCAATTAAGAAATGGTGAAAATTATCTATAATAAAAATAATAAATAAATATTTAATAGGAGAGAATAGAACATAACATATGTAAACTAGCATACTTTTTAGATATATATGAGTATCTATAAATGGGAAAAAGAGAGGAGATTTTAAGACGATCTGGAGGAATTTTCAAAAAGGAAACAAAATCCATAGTTGGTAAGAAATATTATCATCATCCATGGATCAAACATTTATACTGGACAAGGTTAAGGGCTTGAAACTTTAAGGTGGTGTGATAAGATAATATTTATCTATATCAATCTTTTGTTTACTACAGATGATTAGTGAATGATTAAAATTGGGATAAATAATTCTCCTTTTATTTTGAGGATTATTTCAATCCTACCTATATTGGTTGGATTAAAATTAATGAAAAATAATTCAAAGGATTAAAATAATCCTGGGCTTTGGGATATCCTCAAATATTAATCCTTAAAAGAAAACACTTGATTAGGTTGGATTAATTTTATCTATCCAACCTAATCATACAAAGTAAACACCACCTAAGAGTATTATATTATCAATAGTCTATATATATATATATATATATATATATATATATATATATATATATATATTGTGGTGTGTTGGTTTAGTGGATGTTAATGGACCAAGGTTTCGATTCGAGTCCATCTTGACGTGATGTTTAAATTTTTTATTTAATTGAAAAAAGTCAATATTTTTGTTTGGGTGGGGGCAAGAGAGTATTTCTTTTCAAGTATAAATTTCATTAACCCTCCAAATCCTTAATTGCTACATCAAGTAACTTAAGTTTAAAATCAACAGACCATTTAGCACTCGAAATCCTTATTTGCCTCTTTGCCGCTGTCACTGTATGTTTGTCCGAGGTAAATTCGATGAAATTAATATTCCCAGACAAAACACAGGGATGAATCAGATTCAAGAGAAAGGCTGAGTTGCAAAAAGATTTATCGAGAATCTCAGAGGATCAAATTGGAGCCAGAATTCTCAAAGTTGAACATGTCGTTCTTGACATGGCTCCAACCATCAATATTATATGTTCCAAAGTGCAATTCATCTTAGTATAATCAATTTTATGTGAAAATTATGTGATTTTCAATGGATTTTCAAGGGTGAAAACTAGAAATATCAACTCTGATACTTTACATATTTTGAAGTAAGGAAAATTTTACAATTATATTAATTTTGAAAAGAAAATTTATTTAGCATGAAAGAAAATCTAGCAGTGAGATACTCATGTCCGATCACTTTGTCTTTTCACAATTATTTTTGGGTTCATTTATTATGTCTCTTTGCTCTTTCATGTGATCCCAATTTAACACTTCTACCTTTCCATGGATCGCATCTTTCTGTTTAGGTCAATTTGTTCGTATACAGTCTTTTACCAAACGCTATAATTTCTACAGAAATTGATGTAATAAAAGAATCCGAACAATTAGCTCGAAGAGTTAATCGAATTAATGATCTCTAGAATTCATTTGTTTTACCCTCGTTAATTCAGTTTTTTTTAATCACTAATTTCAGTTTTGAGGCAAAACTTTGAATTTGAGTCTTAATTCATGCTTTAATTAAAGATTAATACTCCATACAAGTATTGTTCATTAATGTTTCATAATAAACTGAATTTTGTAAATTAATATACATAAAAACTCCATACACTCATATTGTTGGGATCGGATAAAATTATTATTGTTGGGAGGTTATTACTAAATAGAGTTTTACATAGAAAGTAGTTTTTCTTAGAGAAAAATAATACATGATAGTGCATAAATATATTTAACAAATTCATCCAATTAATATAAATTTGACTAAAACAATTGCATGCGCTTTGATAGTACATAAAATACATGCATTGATCATTTAATTACCTAGAAACTAAAAAAAAATAGTTATTGTTTGTATATGTATATATGCTAGTCTAATGCATATTTTTTTTCAAAAAATCATTACTCTTTTATCTACTTGAAGCCTATGACACCTAATGTTGGCAAGTATTATATGACATTATAAACTTGTAGTAATGTGAGTGTGTTAATTATTTATTATTATATATATGCATAAACCCTTAAGAGGGATAAAAATATTATTTATTACAATGTATGGTTTATTCCTAAATATAATTGATTCTGTCCGAATTCCCAATGTTTTTTATATCTTGAGAATCAACTTGGATCCTTTGTCCCAATCTGCGACTTCATTAGAGACAGCTAAAGGTGAAAAAGATAAGTCATCATCAAATACACATAAAAAAAAATTTAAGACAACTACGGACGTACATTTATCAAAAATTGATGATGGGTATGCTTCCTTTGACCATGTCAGTTTGTCACGCATCTACGTAAAATCCAATTGTACAAATTTGTTTAGCTTAAAATTTCCAAACAAGGTACCACTACTGTGCTCTTTCTTCCACACGAATTAAGCCAACACCAGATATAATCCAAGTACATACTCCATCCGTCCCGGTATTGTTGACTCTTTTCTTTTTACGCGTGAATTAAGGAGGGTTGTTTTGTATGTAAAATAATGTTGACATGAAATTCAAAGCATGTTTTATGTAAAATTGTTTTCTTTTTCGGAACGAGCCAACATTAGCGGGACAGCCCAAAAAGGAAAACAAACCAACGGTAATATGACGGATGTAGTACATTATTTGCCTTTTAACTATTGATTATTTTATTGCAGTGTCCTTGGGTTTCAATTTTATTGCTTCTAAACTTTTGTTTTTGTAGCATTAAACTCATGAGCAGACATTTTTACTTACTTTTACTGCGCTTATATAACATTTACTCGATATTTGTTTTCTGCTTTTAACGGTAATTAAGAGTTAACGTTTTTCTACCATACTATCTATCTCTTAAAAGTGTAAATATATAATAGTTGACTAGCTAAGCAAATTAAATTGCAACCTTATCTTAAATCAACCAGTAAAGGTCGAGTTAATCAGCAGTGGCATCAGTAAATATAATAATGATTATGATTAATGATGGCGGCTTGAATAATATATCCAACTATTCAATATTTTATGTAATAGGTAAACTTAAAAAAATATTATTTCAAGATCGTATCTGATCTGAGTGCCCGTGACAGGTTGACTTGAATATTGTTACTTCTAGTCTAGGCAATGCTCAAGCAAAAGGTTTTGATAATTTTGCATATCAAAAAATTTAATTAGCTGCAATTATCAATTTCGGGAAAATAATTAAGGCAACCGGCACCATAATTCTGTTTTCTTTGATTCCCCCCTTTTCTTAACCCCGGATTTTCTATTCTCTTTTTTTTTTGTATCATGAGGAACCCGCAGTCGTTACCTTAGATGCGCACTGAGTAAACCCCACGTTCCTATGCAATAGCCTGCAAACCACACTTGAAAAACCAGTTGTGACAAGCTCAAACCCATAGAAGCGTTTGGTGGGGTTCGAACATGTGACCTCTACCATGTGAACCCACTTTAACCATTGGACTGTCCCAGGGACAGATTTTCTATTCTCTTTTAAAGATGCCGTTTCACCACGACGTTGGGCCCACGTTCGGTACTAAGAAGTTCATTGTGCAAGATGGTCGATTCCGACCGATCATGGACCAAGTGCAAGAGTTTCAACTCATATTTCGGACGGCTTTGTCGTCGCCACGATGATTGAGAAGCTACCCGGTGGAGAGACTTGAGGTCTACCTTAAGCAAGCGAAGGATATGACACTTGAAGACTTGATCGTCCGACCGCGATCGAGTCCGACGTGAAGAAGCTAGAACTAAAGGAAAGGCTTGATCGATGTTAGAGCCAACTGTTGAGAGGCGGTCCCTCCAACAAACGTGTTCGTCCCAATGTCAAAGATAAAGCGCAAAGGAAGGTGGTTTCCGTAAGTTTGACGGGATTACAATTGTGGCAAGCATGGCCACAGTAGGCTGCCGTCCACTAAGAAGAAGAAGCTAAACAAGTTACCAACGTTGTCGAAGGACTTGACAAATGGGACAAGGATGACTTGGCTGCTGTGGTGACCGAAGAAGTCAATCACGCCGAGAATCAAGGTGGATGGTTCATCGACATCGGCGCAAAGCTGCGCGCGTGCGCGCCGAAAAGATGCGTTTCTCCACCTACAAGCTCGTTGAGGGAGGAAGCTCAACATGGGAACCAAGCTCGTCCGAGGTTGCCGGAGTTGGTGATGTGGTGCTCAAGATGACGTCCGCATTGAGATCACATTGAAGGATGTGTTTGCATGTCCCGACATTCGCAAGAACTTAGTGTCGGGCTCTATTCTAGTTAATAAAGGTTTTAGACTAGTTTTGAGTCGGACAAGTTTGTCTCGACTAAAGTTTCTTGGTAGAGGTTATCTCACCGGGGTCTTTTCAAACTAAATGTAATAATGTGTCGCCGTGTACCCACATGCAATAAAAGATTAGTAAATTTAGATTTACTAAAGTTAAATGAAGTTAATACACAAACGAAATGTGAGGTTTGTGTGGAAGCTAAAATGGCCAAGTTACCGTTTCATTCGGTAGAACGGAGCACTAAGCCTCTAGAACTTATTCACACCGATGTGTGTGATTTAAAGTTTGTACAAACTAGAGGTGGTAAAAGTACTTCATCACGCTTATTGATGATTGTACAAGATATTGTTATCTTTACCTTCTAAGAAGTAAAGACGAGGCTATTGAAGCTTTTAAAACTTCAAGAACGAGCCGAGAATCAATTAAGTGTCGAATTAAGACCTGCTCGAAGTGATAGAGGGAGAATATGTAGCTCCGCTTGAAAACTTGTGGGGGAAGTCGCTTTGATGACCAACTACATACTTGAACAAGATTCCACTCAAAGGTAAGGATGTCACTCTCACGAGTTGTGGAAAGGAAGAAAGCCATCGTACAAATATCTCAAAGTGTGGGGTGTTTGGCGAAGGTTGAGGTGCTCTTCCAAAACAAGTTACAATTGGACCTAAAGCGATCGATTGTATCTTTATTGGGTATGCACCGAACACAAGCGCTTATCGTTTCGATCCACAGTCGAGGTACGGATATGACCGTGGGGACGACGATTGAGTCGAGGAATGCTATATTCTTTGAAAGTGTTTATCCCTGTAAAGATAAGGATAAAAGTGAAGCCATTCTAGCAATAGAACCGATGGTGAAGCTTGAGTTCTAAACCTTTGGAGGAAGGACCGATATCGCATAAGCGATCGAGGTCCGATCCGTAGAGGTCGGAACCGAGACGTGGCAATAGAGTCGAACGCCAAAGGACTTTGGTCCCGACTATATTGCGTTCATGTTGACGAAGAACCAACTTCAATCAAAGTAGCTTATGCTCGCCGACGGGATGCTCGCAAGAGGTCATTCAAAGTGAGATTGATTCCATTTTGCAAACCACACTTGGGTCTTGGTTGATTTGCGAAGGTTGTAAGCCCTTAGGATGCAAGTGGATCCTTAAAAGGAAGTACAAGCGATGGATCAATTGAAAAGTATAAAGCCCGTTTGGTTGTCAAAGGTTTAAACAAAGAGAGGGTACGCATCATGCATATGGCTATTTCCACTCATGTGGGGATTGTTGAAAATCGCGTGCATATATATATAATATTATATATGTGGTCGAGTTCCCGAAGCTACTTTGACCAAGATTTTGAGTGACGTAACGCTTAATTTTGTGAAATTAAACGGCATAGGATCGATCTACGCCCGAGTAGATGATCGTGGTGTATTCACATTCTCAAATCCGATTTCCGGTGAGTGAGAAATAATGGATCAAAGTTGGTCACTTAAACATGGAGTTATGTGATTAATGGGATAAGTATGGATTAATTAATCCTTATCCCACATTGATTAATGTACCTTCATTAATTGTCATATAAGTGGGTCATTGAACACTTAGTATAATTATGTGCACAAGTGATGGGTGGAAAGCCCGCGCACACACGCCGCCGCCGCCGCCCGCCCGGTGCCCGGTGCCGGCGCCGGCCGCCGCGCCGCCGCCGCCGCCGCGCCGCTGCGTTCGCCCGCTCGGCCCGGCTCGGCTCGGTTCGGTTCCGTTCCGTGGTCCGTGGTCCGTGGTCCGTGGATCGTGGATCGTGGATCTTGGATCTTGGATCTTGGATCTTGGATCTTGGATCTTGCAATTGGTCTTTGGGTGGTCTTTGGCATTCTTTGGGCCTGTTCGTGGGCTTGCCGTGGGCCGGTTCCGTGGCCCATTGTCCTTATATTTGGATCAACGTTTGATCGAGCCCAAAGATGAAGTTGGTCCGGGCCCGATTCGTGTAGCCCAATCCGTTGGGCTCGTTGTGCGATGGAGTTGGTCCGAGGCCCAACTCGTGTGGCCCAATCCGTTGGGCTCGCTGTGCACTGAAGAGACGTCCGGATACGTCCAATGAACCCGACGCACGCGCGTTGTCCGTATTCGTCGTAACCGTCTTAACGCCCGACATGATGGCTCTGCGGAAACGTGCCCACGTTGTCTCCGTAAACCGCAGCAGACTCAATAGGGACATAACTCCGTAACACCCGACATCAATGCGGGTGTTGACTCCAAAGATGCTCCCATGAGGGGACGACGCCTATAAATAGGACATGTCTCCCAAAGATAAGCCACCCATCGCTAATCTGCATTCCAAAGATTCCAAAGCACTCCTGCATACATAGCTAGTGTCCAAGCTTTGTCCTCGCTCATTCCAGTCACGGAGCTCGTTGGTCCGCATGGCCGCCACCCACGAGACGCTGCTTTTATCTTTGGAGACGATACGCCGTAACCGAGAGCACTACTGGGCGTATCTCGCTCTTGGAAAGAGGCCTCCTCGACTCGGCATAAGAATACGGTTAAGCGTATTTTATTCTCGCTTTCTAGTTTCAAATTCATTGTTAGTTTTGATCTTTCTACCTTCATTTCACGTTATGTCACGCCCGCAAGTTCTGCATCGCTTTTGTACACCTTTTCCAACACAATTATCAATTTCGGGAAAATAATTAAGGTAACCGGCACCATAATTCTGTTTTCTTTGATTCCCCCCTTTTCTTAACCCGGATTTTCTATTCTCTTTTTTTTTGTATCATGAGGAACCCGCAGTCGTTACCTTAGATGCGCACTGAGTAAACCCCACGTTCCTATGCAATAACCTGCAAACCACACTTGAAAAACCAGTTGTGACAAACTCAAACTCATAGAAGCGTTGGGTGGGGTTCAAACCTGTGACCTCTCGGCCACAGAAACTCACTTTAACCATTGGACTGTCCCTAGGGGACAGATTTTCTATTCTCTTTTTCAGTATTATGTTGGTGTAATTGATAATCACCTAATTTAAGATAATCTACTTTAAATTTTCATTTAGTTTCTATTTTGGTGATACGTATCACATCAAAGTATCTAACCATATAATAGAATGAAAGTCAAGTTTATAGAAAAATGAAACCACAAAAGAAGAGAAGATATGAAATTGACTATTAAGAAATATACATATAGTTTGATATTGCTGCTAGTTTATATCGAGACGTCTAGATATCGTTAAGAGATACCAATAATATGTACTTTTATTTAATCTAATTAATACATAAATCTATAGTTCATTGATAACTCAAGGAGAGCGCTTATAAGTTATAATCAATGATTATGAACTCGAGAACTAATTAAACAGAGAATTTAAGATTATCCACATATTTAACAACGAGATATTTCAACTCAGATTTATACTCAAATATATCACAAAAACTCTTGTATATCCATCTTACCGTACGGACGGACAAAAGTACCATTTATTCTATACATTCATCCTACCGTACGGACGGATAAAAGTACCATTTATTCTTAACAAAAGTATCATATGTATTGAAGAAAAATATTATTTATGTTGAAGAAAAATATTATTTGTTTTTTAAACGATAATTTGAAAATATCATTTCTATTAAAGAAAAATATCTTTTATATTGAAGAAAATATTATTGTCCGTACATAGAGACATATGCACAGGAGACCAATTCCAGTTATATATAGTACTGAAATTAAGTGTCCTGCGACACTAAATGTTGAAACCCATAGTTGTACCGAGTCTCTCCAGTAGGCTGAGGATCATAAATTCATGGATGGTACAACAGAAACCACAATAATTTAACTAATGATGCTTACACACACAAACATATACATACTCCAATAATTAAAAATCAAGATTAAAAATTAAAAAGGTAATCTTAGTGCATTTAAAAAGAGACGTTGAAAATTAATGCATGAGAGAGGAAAAAAAAATTAAAGTAAGAACAAAAGCACCCGCAATGGGTCCCACACCATGTCCCCTCAATAGATGATCAAAAATCTTTCCCCACCATTCCATTTCCATTATTTTCTTTCACCATCCCTAATTTCTCTTTTCCAATTACCAAAAACAGCCATGAATAATTCCCCCGCACCAAACAGTTCCGCCGATCAGGGCTCCGCCAGTAGCAATCCACCGCCGCCGCTCAGCCGCTACGAATCCCAAAAGCGAAGAGACTGGAACACCTTCGGCCAGTATTTGAAAAATCAGAGGCCGCCGGTTTCGCTATCTCAGTGCAATTGCAATCACGTGCTCGAATTCCTGAGATACCTCGACCAGTTCGGAAAAACTAAGGTTCATCTGCATGGCTGCGTATTTTCGGGCAGCCCGATCCCCGGCGCCGTGCACCTGCCCGCTGCGGCAGGCGTGGGGCAGCCTAGACGCGCTGATCGGGCGGCTGAGGGCGGCCTTCGAGGAGCACGGCGGATCGCCGGAGATGAACCCCTTCGGGAACGGAGCGATCCGAGTTTATCTGCGCGAGGTCAAGGATTGCCAGTCCAAGGCGAGAGGGATTCCTTATAAGAAGAAGAAGAAGAGGAAAATCAATCAAACGAAGCCACAACACGATGAGCTGCTCCTCAAGAATCCAAAGCTGCCCGCTTGACTACTAGAATTGAAGATGAAGATAACTGGTAATTAATTGCTAATCCTACACTATAGCTAGTAAGTTTTTTCGTGTAGATGCGTGAATTTATCCCTGCGTATCATTTTTCATGGTAACATGAAATTGAGCTTCGGAATACTAGGAAAGCGACAGCTGATGTGTAAGAAACATCTGGTCTCTGCATAAACTTTGCTGCATAATTGGATTTGGGAGAGAGAGGGTCAGGACCACACGATCACAACCGCAATAGTATATTTAAGAATACTGTCTAATTCCAGTAACCCAGAAACCCTAGAATCATAGTTCGGTAAACCCTAATTCTGAAATGAATTTGCAGGTTCAGTCTTGCTAGTGTTGAGTAGAAGCTTTTACATAAACTGATGTGCTTTATTATTTTGTTTTCTTTTTTCAAAAATAAAATAAAATTTTGTTTGTTTCTCTCTCAAATCATGCGAACCACTGTGGGATTAAATAATTAGCTATAATTTAGTGTGGTTTGAATTTCGAATAAACTATTCTATTCCCCTTGTTTTGGGGTCTTTGGGATCTGGGACATGAATGACGGTTCATCATATCCACCATGTCTGTGGTTTGCATGAATTGGGGAATATCTAAATTCAACAAATTTTAATTTATTCTAATACCACCATATCTCCACAGTGATATATTATTATTCTTCAACAACATAATTGTTAGCTTTCACAACTACAAATTATTAGTATCCAAAACACATCCCAAAATTGTCTCCTTCTGTCCGTTACCTTCATTTCTGTATGATATTTACTATTTGTGTGCGTGTCGTCGTATGTCTATATATATTCTTCATCTGGGGAAACTCAGCTATACTCATCCACTAAAATAGTAATATTGAAGATGAAGAAGAAGAAGCAGAATCAAAAGAGAAGCAGTTTCTAATTTTGAATTTAAATAGTCCTATTAAACTAGCAGACATTTCAAAAAAATTGTACAGTGAGAGATAAGATACTCAAATTGTAGGTCCCGAACTGATTAATGCGATTCCAGTATTATTCAATCTGTATTATTCTGCTTCCAATAGTCTTCCTCTCTGCAAACTAAATAAAAGAAGAGAAAGAAAAAAGCTCGAATTTCCCTCAAATATGCATTACTACTCTTGCGAGATGGGGTTGAAGTAGATATACAATCTTAAATGTTTGAGGCATTCGTCAATTTTTTTGTCAGAGAAAACTACGTATTCCAAAGTTCTCCGCAAAATTTAAAAGAGGTTCTAATTATTTTCAGTATTTCATATATGGGCGAATTAACGTGATTACCATTTTTATCGTGAGAATATGATAACAAAAAAATGATGAATTCGCTGTGAAAATTGATGAATACGTTGAGAAAGTTATTTAATCCAAAAAAAATAGAATTTTTGTACTTCATGTGATTCGAACCTAGATGAAAAATTCTGATTTTTTAGATTCAGTAACTTTCTCAACGAATGCATTAATTTTCATAGTGAATTCATTTTATTCATAACGAATTTCGTGGTTCTTAATTTTCACGTTAAAAATTATTCTTATTTGAACCTCATACTCTCTCTCTCTTCTTTCTTTCTCTCTCTCTCTCTCTATATATATATATATGAGATAGTTCACGTAAGAATATACATATTGATAAAAAATAAGAATATGACACTGAACGTACAAAGTTGCTACACTAAATATTCATATCGTCGTGACAAAAAAGATTGTTACAATGTGAAGTAATAAAGTCAAAGTTGTCATTGATTATTAAGATTAATTAATATGAATTCTTGATTTGATGCGTTAATACTTCAAGTTTTCAGTAATAAAACTTTGGAAATAACTGTTGATCACTGATCATATTTAGTTTTACTGCTACGTGGCCAGCGTCAGAAAATTCTATATCTTGCTCGAGTTCTCAACTAGTGTGAAAATATTAAAAAAAATAAAAAATTGTATGAATAAAGCTTCTGGAACTAGCTATAATGCTGGCAATACATATGTATCGACTTATTTATTTAAGGCCACTCAAACTAAAATAATATTTACTTGTGTTCATTAATGTGGACTTTTCCTGGTTGTCTCTATAGTCAAGTCATCTTTGTCTCTATATGTGTTTAAAAATGTGTCGGAAATATAATTCAAGAGTAAAAAAAAATTCTACTTCCATAAAATACCTAATTTATCAACTAATTGTTGTGCTAAAGATTTGATTTGTTTTGTGGGTAACATTTATCAGTTTAGGAAAATTTTCTATACTAATCAGCTTTGTCCTTTTCCTCTAGTATGATGACATCAGATTCAGACAGGAGGATTCTTCTTTCTATTTGGTGTTTCATATTATTTTAAATTTTGTTTTTATCATTTCCATATAATGATCTTATTCTCTATTCATATGGCATATGTTTGTTAAAACAAGAGACTTACTGAAACACAGTAATACATATAGAAGCCTGCAGATTAAACAATCAAGCTAGGAACTGGAAAGATTGGATTGACAAAATATGAGAGATTCTTAGACCATTAATTAGGCCATAATTCAAATGCAGAAATCTCACTAATCCATATTTGCACTCTCTCCTTGAAAATCAAACCAAAACATATATACTCTGTCCTTGATATATATTCTTAGTTTTTGTCAGTACGAGTTTTAATAAATGCAATGAATGTAAAACTAATGGAGAATGAAACTCATATAATAAAATATATTATATGAGTGAAAAAAGTGGGTCATGAATGTTTTTTTTCTAAATAAGTGAGTTGAGTGTAGGTAAAATGTTGATTTTTGGATGGAATCCATGTTTATAAAAGGAAAGTAAACGAATTTTGTAGATGACTGAAACATAATTAAATAAACAAATATCAAGGACGGAAAGTATATACAATAAAATTTAAGTATTTGTTATAGTATATTCTTACAATAAAAGTGATCTAGCTTTATCTTTTCCTGTTGGGGTGAGGGTGGGGGGTGTTAAATGGAAGCATTTGATTAATTAACATTTTAGTTTCATGATAACAATAAAAGTATTTGATTTTTTTAAATTCATTAACACGTGACGATCATCCGTTTATGCAATAGAAGATATTGAATGGTTTTTCTATTTGTCATTTGTTAATGCTGCTCTTCATTTTTCCTACATTGGTATGTAGTAGGAGATGTGTCTACTTTGTTTTTTTTTGTCAATTTAATACGAAATTTTAAAGGCCTCGATAGACGGTGACCGTAATCAATAAATAAGTATTGAACCGGTTCAGTTCGGTTCGGAACCATAACTTTTAGCGGGTCCGGATATTAACCACTCTACCCACCTAAGCCATCCTTGTATGCACACAGATGTGTCTACTTCTGTACAGTACATGATGTCTATTGTCATCATCAATAACCAAAATCTCACTCTAAAACTCACATGCAGCCATGCACTGCCAAATCTGCCATTTATATTTTGTACGTGATACTTTTTCATACTTTACTATGTTCGTATCTTGTATTTTATTCATGATCTTAAACGTGTGCACACATTGATGATATCATCTATACCCGACACGTGTTGAAACATAGAATACGAAATTCGAGCTCATAATATTAACTTAAGAAACATGTAGACTAGTGTTTGCCTGTTTGGAGTGATCAACTTCTTGTTCAATCTATTCAGTGTTTACCAATATATTTTTTATCTCAAAATTCTATTATTCTTCGTTACTTTGCAGGACTGAATTCACATAGCAAGAAGTAGTTGATGGAGCAAGAAGGGGTTATTTTTCACTCGTCACAACTTGAGAGAGTGTAGCCATACACGATAGTAAGAGATGAAAGTCTGGGTATGAATAACTGACATTTTTAAGTATGTAAAACTGCTAGATCAAGAGCTTTTATATATATTATTGTAGATGTAGTTAAATATAGTAAATATTACATACAATATCGTAAATATATATTTTATATGTTGTTGTAGTTTAATATTATTGTAGTAAGTGGAGAAGCTTGTAAAACTCTAGCTAGCGGACACATCTTTAGATACAGTACCATTCGAATTATTGGTGGTTCGATCTCAAAAAAGTTTCTCGATATATATTGTCCAAAAATATTTTCGAGTCCTCGCAATCTTTAGAGAGTGTTTCTTGCATTGAATCTGGGAAAACTATCATACATAGATGTAATTATATAAATTTCTAACTTTGTGTGATAAACTCCAGTTGAAATTTCGTATTTTTGTTTTTGATAATATTTCTGGATTTCATTGATCGACTTTGAATTTTGCATGAATGGAGCTTCAACGTATTAACATTATCTGGACTAAAGTTAGATGTGGCCGATTCTGTGATATATTATGGCACAATTTCGAGCTTATTTAATTCCACCAAATGCAATTCAATTGAAACGAGAACCATCACCCAGAATGACAAAAACAACCTAGAAAGTCGATTAATTGTGAGGATTTAATTCAAAAATTCAAATTATAAACATTTTATTTTTCTTGTACAAGAAATATAAAGAGTTTCAAAGTACAAAATCGATCATAATGCACGTCATCACGTGGCAAGTCTCTATCCCTTACTAAAAATCAAATATGGTTTCGCTATAATTTGATCTTGGGATCTACTTAAGTTTTTACACCATAAAAATAATAAACTTAATTAGAATTAATAAATTCTAATTGAAAATAATAAACTTAATTAGAATTAATAAATTCTAATTAACTGTACTCATCATGTGTCCTCACATGAGATTTGTCTCTCTCTTTTTTTTCATGTTTGGTCTGGATATCAACTATCCACCATCCAGCATAAATACACTAAATTTTAATTGTAGCACATAATTTTATTATTTTTGAAGCATTTGATGCAAATCGAAAATCACAACCAAACCGGTCAAGACTACGATGCTAAGTAAGTTTCAAATTACCTCATACCTAAAAAAAATCAAAGTCGCATCTTTTCATGATGTACTCTCCAAATATTGTATGAATCGTTACGATCAATTTCCAAATTAAATGCAGAACTCATCACGTGAACTAAGTTGGGCATTTTATTACTATCCTCCTCGGATCCGATGTTTGGGCCCTCTAACATTTTTCCGTGATAGAACCCATCTCTCCACCGAATATAGTAATTAAGGAATGAGTAAAGACCACTACTGCCCCAACCATAAATTATCAACCATTATTTTGGAATTGACAGAACATGCTTTAGTTAATCATAAATAATTTTCCCCAATTGTATGTATGTACCAAGCTTCAAAAAATTATTTTTACAAATTACAAATAAGGAGAAAAAAAAATGCTGAATCAAACCATGCACGACAAATTACACCAACGCCCCTAAAACGAGTCGATTTTTAAACACCCATGAGCGTTTACATAGTTTATGTTGAGGCTGAGGGTTGAGATTCTTGAGAACTGACATAAACACACACACACACACACACACACACACATATATATATAACTTTAAACAAGACATTATAGAAAGGTACACGAACAGATTCAAATTAACACAGACATCTTAGCATCGCATTAAGCTAAATGTGCGGAAGATTATATTTAAACATATTCAAACACTAAACAGTTGCTAGATCCACTGAAAAGCAGTAAAAATTAATGATCCTAAGCAGGGCCAAACATGGGGCTGCCGAAAGTAGATTGATAAAACGAAAAGCCTAAACATTGACATGAATCTCTCTTCTACATAAAAATTAGCTAGTCAATTTCTTTCCCGGCCAAAGAATCTTCTTCAACTATCAACAAGAAGAAATAGCATATTGTTCAACTGCTCAAGCTCAACCCCTACCAAGGATTACACAACGTCCCTTTCTGCACCACTAGCTATACATATCTGCATAAATGGCAGAAAATCACAACTCAGAAAACAGATCATGAATAAAAGCATACAGAAGAAAGATAAGATGGCGATAGAAACAAGGAAATGCTTCCCCTGAGAGTATGCACTATGCCATAGCCATAAAAGTAAATGCACAATTTGAACTTTTCCAAACTATATAACCACTGAAGCTAAACAGGCAAGGAGGAGGAAAGATGGGAACAACTTGTATTCAGAAATGAGAAGTATATGAAAAGCTCAATGCAAGAGCTAAAGGATGTACAATTCAACCAGGACAATTTCAATCGAAGTAATGAACATATTATGAAAAGCCACAAATATAAAAGATAGAACAAAGATGCGACAAATGAAAACCTGCCCCAACAACATATTTAATTAATCTTTTATAGACCTAAATATCTGTTCTTCCAGAAACATTCAAAATAAAGCAACAGTGATAACATAGAATGAAGCAACACTAAATTGATTAGCATAATGGTAGACGATCAAGCCAGAATCAGAATCATCTTGTCTATAATAATGCATGCAAATAAAAGTTACCAACTAAGAGAATTCGTCAGCCATCAAACCCCAATCCAGGCCTCATCCGAAAGACCATTGTAAGATGCAAACAAACATTTCCCCTATTTCTAGCATTTATAGTCTGTCAACCCAAAAAAGCTGATGATTCACTCATATCTCAATTGCATTCATGATTCTTCAGAGGCTAAAACTTGCTTTAATATTCAAGAGTAATATAGGGAAGTGAGTTCCCAGCATGATGACATGAGCCTTTCACTTTTCCTGGATAATCTTTACATCAACAACACACACCAAGGGCTCACATAACAAAATGTGCCGACCAATTCTCATCTATAAGGGGAAAAAATTGGGGGAACAAGCTCGAATCACCTAACATATATATAAGAAACATATGCAGGGGCAAACTATAATCAGCTATTATATGAGAAACACATGCAGGGAACCAACCAGAATCACCAAAGAATATACAAGCCTCAACCCGAACAATATCACAGACTTATTCTTAGTAGAACTAGTTAGTAAACAGCGTACCAAATATGCAACTCTTTATGCAATTTCATCTATGTAATCAACCACGGAAGAAACAAGACAAGGCAAAATCATAATCAAAGGGTAGAAATTATATGAAAGTGATTAAATCACGATATATGGCAGTTATACCATCTGAGGATCCAGGTCGTTTTGCCCGTTTGACCTTCTCTAACTGGACCTGCGTATCCATAAATAATTGCATCCTTTGAACCTCCAAATCTTTAGCAAACTGCATCCTCTGCTTTTCCAACTCCACCATCTGCCTCTGCTTCATACCCTCTACCTTCTCAAAAATTTCCCCGAACTTCTCTATAGCCTTAGCCAGTCTGCTCATCCCCTCTTGCCCTACCTCTTCTTCCTCTCCATCCCCATCCTCGCTCCCCTCCACTTCATCGCCCTCCAACTCATCATCATCATCATCATCATCATCGGCTTCGTCGTCAGCTGCAGCCGCTGCAGCGGCCATAGCTGAATAATTTTTCCTGAAGGACGACTTGTCCATGGCCGGTGACAGCATCGGACGCTTCTGCGGCAGACTAAATGGCGTCACCACCGCAGGAATCATCGGCTTGCGATACGATAACGGCACAGCCAACGGCGGAGCAGGCAGAGACAGCGGCGGCGTAGATTGAGCCGACGATATCGGCACGGCGGACGTAATCACCTTACTCTGCTGGTGCTTGTTGAAATTAGATCCGATCAAGTGCTCCAGAGTGGAGAAAAACGGCCACGACGACGTTAGGGTTCCGTTAGATTCGGCGATCCTCGTCCTCTCGGTCTTGTACTTCTTCTTCAGAGTATCGATCCGGTTCTTGCACTGCACATCGGTGCGGCGCGTCTTCTTCGTGTGCCCGTGGCGCGCGTTAACCGCATCGGCCACCTCCTGCCAATCCTTCTGGCGGAGGTTGCCGCGGTTCAGCTCCATGTAACGCTGCCCCCAGGAATCGACGAGCGTCGACGTCGCCTCCTCCGTCCAGCAGTCCTCCCGGAAGGGGCCCTGCCGCGGCGGCTGAGGAGTCGAAGATTCCGTCAAATCGCCCATGGCTCAACAACCCTAACAAATCGTATTCAACGTTGAAATCTGAGAAGAAGGAATTGTGAAAACGAGATTGAAGAAAAAGGAGAGGCGGCGGGAGGCGAATACGGCTAGACAGATGATATGTATTGGGAAAAAAGGGGAGGGGGTGGGGATAGGGCTGACTGGAGTGGGAGGGGTATCGGCATCGGCGGGGCGCGCGCGTGGGAACGACGGTCACGCGAATTCGGCCGAATAGTCATTGGTAACTGCGTCACGTAACGTCTGTGGGTTAGGTTTTTAGCGATGATTGATTGGATTTGAAATTTTTGGCGAGTAGAATTAGGGAGTTTTTGTCTGAGTTGAGTGGGAAAATGAAAAATTAGATTTGGGCTTAGGCGGAAAATTTGAGAGGGAACACAACACGCACGGGGTGGATGGGCCGATGATGGGGAATTGTCCGGTCATGCGATTGCCGTGTGCTTTCACCAAATGACGCTTTTGCCCTTTCCAGCCAATCCTATCGCCGATTAGGGTTTCTTTTATTAATTATCAGGATTGTGAGGGTAATAACCTATTTATGAAGAGTGGCCTTGCGATGCTTTTCCCGCTCCCATTTTTCATACAAAATCATTTATGATGTGTCTATCTTCTAAAATATTTAGAATTATTAACACTTGACTTTATTTTAACACTGATACTTATTCAATTGCTATATTTAATTATAGTTACCAATAATTGGAATAACATAAATCCAATAATAGTTATTCAATTCATTCCCTACTAGAAATTGACATTTTTGGTCTTTCCTTTATCCATCAGTACATAGTTTTTTTAAGTTTCCATCCGTAACTCATTCTGGAATGCTAAATGGATGGATCTTATCCACTACAAGTCTTATCATAGATTTCGTATAAAAAAATTGAAAAAAAATTAGCTAGTAATACTAATAGTCACATATTTACTTTATTATATTTTATAGAAAAATATACAACACTAATCTATTAACAAAATATACTCCCTCTGTCCCATTTAAAATGTCCTATTTTCCTTTTTGGGTTGTCCCATTACAAATGTCTCATTCCATTTTGAAATAATTATCCTTCAAAAGTGTGATCCTACCCACTTTTTAACACTTTAACTACATTATACATTTTTCCTAAATACCGTGTCAAAAGAAATAAGACACTTTAGGCAGGACGGATGGTATTTTTTTGGAGGGGGGAAGTGCTCCCAATCGCCATGAGGCTCCGTCCCTGAACACATTGGTTAATATGATTAGTATTTCATCCGTCCACCAAAATTTGTATTTTTTACATGGATTTTAATAAATTGTAATTGGTAGAGATAATAAATGAATAGATTAATATGTAATGAGATTAAAAGTGTACCATAAAGATAATAAATAAATATATTAATTGATAGTAGAAGTAAAAATATGGGTCATGTATGAATTTTTGTGAGTAACGGGTAGAATAAAGGTAAAATTTATGAAGTTGAATTTGCAAAAATGAAAATACAAGTTTTGATATAGAATTGAAAAGGAATTAAATGGAAACGTTTGGTGGACGAAGAGAGTATTATTTATCTCTAAATAAACACTATTCATTGTTCTATAAGCTTTCATGTGAAAATACTACTCCCTCCGTCCATCAAAACGCAGATTTATTTTTTTTCCCGTCCCACCAAAATGTGCACTTTCCTTTTTAGAAACACCAACTTTATATTTTTACCCTCAAGTTATCCACTTATTTAAAAAAAACACTCATGGTCCACCTTTTTACCCTCACAATCCATTAATATATTCATTTATTATCCCAATGACACACATTTTATACACATTTACTTTACACTCATTACAGTTTTTTTAAAACCCGCCATCAAAATCGATGCACGTTTTTGGTGGACGGAGTAATTAATTTCCCTTCTCAAAAGAACAAATAAATTAAAAGAAATGTTTTACTGTGGCCCAGTCCAAGACTTTGATCGTCTATTTGGACCATTTCTGATACACAGGCCCAAAGAAAAGAGGGTCTTACATGGTGACATGTGCCAATATTTGGGCTTTGAAATTACTGGTCCAACAATGCGATTACTGACTTTCTTTCACAGTGATTTTTCTGTTGAATTTTGTGCGAGATGATGCCAACAGTTCAGATTCAAACTCATATTTTGAGTAGTATAATTGTAACATTATTAGTATTTGTAAATTGTAATTACAGATGGAACACATGTTTGGAACCAAAACTACCATGACATGGCCCCACACAAGTATTTAGGGGTGTCTAAACGGTTTTCGGTTAGAACCGGAATCGAACCGAAACCGACAAATTCGGTTAACCGAAAATCGACAAATTCGGTTATCGGTTCGGTTTCGGTTTCAGAGTTGAAAAAAATTTCAGTTATTGGTTAATCGATACCAATAACCGAATGGTTCGGAACCGAAAAATCGTTTTTTATTTTTAATTATTAATTAATTGATTAAAAATTCTGAAAATCAATTTTAATTATTACTTTATTAATTATTTGTTAAATATTTTAATTATTTATAATAAGTTTCAGTTTTTAAATTATTATTTTATTTGTTTTAATTATTATTTTATTTATTTATATTATTAATTAATTTTAATTCGGTTTTTCGATTAACGAAAACCGAACCATCGGAACTAATTGGTTTTCGGTTAACCGAAAATTAAACGATTCGATTTCGATTTCACTTTTTCGGAGAAATTCGGTTCGATTAACCGAAACCGAACCGCTTAACATCCCTACAAGTATTTATGTTTCTTGTTATGTTTTGTTCTTTTTACAGTAAGGATAAGACAAAATAGACATACTGCGCTGATCTATCTCTAACGGCACATTTATTACATTGATAGACATATTCATTAAATATCATATAATTCCATAATTTAGTAATTTTCACGTAGAAATTTGCACAAGGCAAATATTTTCCCGAAGAAACTGGAACAGACACATTTTTGATGCTGATGAACTTTCAAGCAAGTACACTTTAATTTGAGATGATCTTTTAAATAATGCAAAGAATAAAGAATAACTGCAAAGCTACTTTAGTCGTATCAATAAATCCAATCAATTGTCGTAAGTAACTCAAAGGTTTTCCTAAATGTGGCCATGAACTCCATAGTAAACGAATGGAACATGACGATAAGTGTGAATTAACTTGTGTGCGTGTGTAGGCCTAATGGTAGAGTGGTTAATGTCCGAGATCAAAGGTTTCGGGTTCGAGTCCACCGTGATGCGATCTTTAAATTTCTGTATTTTGTTGACAAAAAAATAATAATTAAGTTGAAGATGAAGTTGTCATCATTCCTTAATTTTAGTTGTATTATTGATGAGGATATAAAGAGTTTTGTGGGTGAGAGTTGACGTGACAATTAAAAGAACCTGAAATTAATACAATGCGGACGACACGGCCCTAATGGTACGTAATGGCTAATACCCATCGAAAACAAGTCTCCCCATAATATTTGTGGTCAAATGATTGAGATAATAATAATAATAATAATAATAATAATAATAATAATAATAATAATAATAATAATAATAATAATAATAATAATTTTCATCAATTCTCCCCATAATATTTGTGGTCAAATGATTGAGATCCCAATTGATCCTACATCTTCGATCTAGCATTTGACTCAAGGTCTATATATCTAATATCTTTTATTGGGTCATAAAAAGAACATTAATTACTAAATATACTTATTTTTGTGGGTAAGTCTTCTGAAAGTCGTATGAAAAGTCATAATTTATTAGAATGATGTTAAGATTTGAAATCAAATACGAACAAGTATATATACTATCACCAAATATAATTATTGATCAAATTACTAATACGATCTGAGGGATTTTGATCTAAGATGTATTTTTCTTTTATTTGCTCATGTAAGTAAGGGGTGTGCACCGACCGATCGAAATTTTTAAAACCGAAAATCGAACCGAAAATATTTTTTTGAACCGAACCGAACCGATTTATAGTTTCGGACCGACCGAAAATCGAACCAAAAAATCGATCGAAACATATTATATATATATATATATATATATATATATTTAAATAAACATATTTTAACCCTAATTATTTAATTAAAATATTAATTAATTATTATATAAAATATATAAATATATAAAAATAATATTTTTGGTTCGGTTACCGACCGAACCTAAAATATAAAATCGAAAATCGATTTTAATTGAAAATTTGAACCGAACCGAAAACCGATTTTTTCAAAAATCGAACCGACCGAAACCGATCGGTTCGGTCGGTTTTTTCGGTTCGGTTCGGTTCGTACACACCCATGTGTAATGCATATATGAGATGGACTATGTAGTGCTCACCTTGAAGTTTCAGTCTCTGTTGGAATCAACTTTGTGGGTGATGATATTGGCATCTTGTGATTAGTTCTTCTCTATAATAACCATATGCAAAAAAGAGAATAATGCCCACTTGCAACTACTAACAATTGAATTATATATTATTCTGATCATCCAGACTTTTGTAGGGACGATTATTCTATCAATTTACATAAGTTTATATATATTCGGGTAAAGGTCAATGCATCCGGTAATATTGACAATCGGCGCTACCAATTCCAAACCGTAACGATTTTTGCCCATGCCTTCAAAATGGTTGATATAAATGATGAAGTTGATGTTCGGACCACTTTAGTTAATTATAGTAATATTATATAATGATATGCAAAAGGTTTAATGCAATAGATAAATATATGTTGTATGGGATCGCGCAATCGACATCCATGCTAATTTGGCGGATCTTGTATTCAAGCATACTGCGATCAATGTTTGGATATATTTCAAATACATATATATATGTAGATGATAGAACAAATACAAATCTTCATGTTTCTAGTAACTAAAATCTAATCTGCTCCATTCATATTGACAATATGGATGACGATGATTGATTTTCAAGATAGAATGATGTTTTTATATATATATGAATCAAATGATAATTCCATTTTTTTAAGAAAATGAAGAACTAATCTAGTTTATCCATTTTTTATGATCTAACGACCAAGATTAATTATAAATCTTTTATTCATATTTTAATTGTAATCATTTCAGTCCTATAACTAAGAAATTTTATATACTCATTTACGAGTAACTGATCTCATATGTACAATCACTACGATTACATGCACAACAATATGCATTACATAAACATGAACATAACAAAAGGGTTGGAATATTATAGATGCACGAGAACTACGATTATATGAATAAAAATATGAATTACACGAACAACAAAGAATGAAATATGAAAGATTTTTGAGATAAGGATCTCCAAATGGAATGTGCGAGATTTTCGAGATTTCGATCTCTAAATAGCGAAAATTTAGGAATTTAACTATTTTTATGATTAAATAATTATTAGTTGTTCGATCTTATTCAATCTAATGGTGGTTATTGGTTCTTAGTTTTTATCTAAGAGATAATTTTCTCTATAACCAATCACTACTAATTCTTCATATGATAGTTTCTTTTATTTACAAAATAATGTTTCCTTTATGATTATATTTATTATTTCATGACAATAGAAGATTTAAACAAAGATGAGGCACACTTTGGTATATTTGGATGCATCGTGCATACATATTACATTATATTCAAATGCATTAATCAAATCTAACTGGGATTGATAAATCCTTATTAGATCTAATTAGGATGGATGCACCTTACGTTCAGATGCACACAAGTTTTGTCTATAAAGATTTGTGATTTCAAATTATTTGTTTGTTTTTTTGTTAGTGATATAAGATACAAATCATATCTCGAAATGGATAAATATTGCAAAGAACTCTAAATAAATAGCAAAATAATCAAGCTACTACAATGGATTATATAGATAAAATTTAAATAAATTACAAAGACAACCCACACGTAAGTGCGAATTAAACTCCAAACCTCTTGCTTAGGAGAGATCTTGGGTAAGAACCATTTTAAAGTGTAAACGTGAGAATCATATGAATTCGCAGTGAAAGTTGATGAATATATATGTCGTGAAGGTTGCTATGAATGGTGGATCAACTGCTTTTAAATCATTCGAACAAATGAAAAAAGTAAAAATAAAAAAAATACTGTTCAAGGGAAAATATGTAATACTTTTCGAAGAATTGCAATTCTTTTAAACTATATTACTTTCAAAGTAAAGATGCTAATTTATGCCTAAAAATGACAATTTTTATTGAGAAAGTAATATCTTTCGACTAGGATGTGTTTCATTGAGTACACTTTGTTGGAAAATAAGTACTCCCTAAATCCACCAAAAATTTGTATTTAATTCTTTTTTAGTTCGTCCATCAAAAATAGGTATTTTTCTTTTTTAAATATCTTTTTACACTTATAATATGTGACTATTTTTCACTCACTACAATTTATTGAAACACATGTCATAAAAAACAATGTAAGTTTTTAGTGGAAGAAGATAGTAAATTCTTTTCATTGATAAAGTGATATATATCTTTAATTGAAGGAAAATATATGTATTGCTCTTTAATTAAGGGAATACTAATACTCCTTAACTATATATACAACGTTCAAAGTACCGAATAATATTTCTTAACCAAAAAGGTAATACTTTAATTAAAAATGTAATACTTTTTCGTCAAAGATACTTCTCATTAAAAATGTAGGGAACTATTATACTTTTAACTATTCTATCTACTTTTTTAAAGTATACTTATTGACTAAAATGTTAATACTTTTGAATGAGTAAATAATGTATTTCAACGAATCCTCTTGTTTTATCGAGTAATAGTTTTCCTGAAAGAATATTATAATAGTTTTCCTGAAAGAATATTATATTTTTTTTCAGGAAAAAACATCAATAATACTTTTAAGATGCAGGTTCTAGGAGCTGCGCACGAGTCCTCCAAAAAATGCAGTATTCGGAAACTCTTTGAGTTAAATTAATTAATTGTGTTGCTCAAAAAGTTAAACTCATGATACCATCTCACATAAGTTTTAGAAAATTAAAATTCCTTTGGCCAAAAAGGATTTTCAGTTACAACACCAAATTTTTTCAAAATATAACAGTATGATTTAACATATAAAGCAGGCCAATGATGCCATCTCATGAATTTTAGCAAATTAGAATTGCCTTTGCTTAGGAAGGACTTTAATTACAACATGTAAAAAAAATTTCAAATATAACAATATGATTTAACTTATAAAGTAGGTCAATCCTCCAAAAATATAATTCCTCCGTCCCATTATTGTTGGCACGTTTTCTTTTATTGACTGTCCCATTAAATTGGTCCGTTTCCAAAAAGGGAAACACTTTTTAAACTAAAAAGTACCTCGAATTTCGTATCACCCATTACTTTACACACAAAACATAACTCTCCTTAATCTATATACAAAAAAAAGAAGCAGTCCCCTAGGGGCAGCCCAATGGTTAAGGTGGGTTCCTGTGGCTGAGAGGTCACATGTTCGAACCCCACCAAACGTATCTATGGGTTTGAGCTCATCACATCTGGTTTTTAAGTGTGGTTTCATCTATCTTGTGTGGTTTGCGATGCTATCGCTGCGTGAAACGTGAAGTTTATCCAAGACAAGCACCAAGATAATGCATGGTTCTCATAATACATGATAAAAAAGAAATAAATGAGCCATGGACGGATGGACTACTAATTAATACTTTTGTCCTAAACTATTCCAACCGACACCACAGCCTTCAAAGTTCCGTCTTCTCTTTTCATTTTTTTTATTTATACGAACACTATATATATTGCGAGGTAGCTACAGCCAGAAAACATGGAATCGGGTCTTATTTTCTCTTTTCAACCATCACATATGGGTTGATCACATAAACACTAATAAACAACATACGTAATATTTCATAATCTATATACACTAATATTATTATCATTAATTACTATCCCATAAACTTAAGTAATTAACCTCATCGTAATTTATTATGCACGAAACTAAAATAAACACACACACGCCACACAAAGTTGCATCAACAGCACCACTATCAACTGTAAGTGGGATCGCTTTCAAATTCTCGATCACTCATATATATATATATATATATATATATATATATACTCCTTGATTGTATTATTTTATTTTATCTTATCTTATTTATCTAATTTATGGCTCTAATCCACACGTACCGGAGACACAGCCACGTCCGACGGGACAGATATTTAAGTAGCAACCAACTTAATTCTTAAACTTAATTAATCTTAGTTAATTAACCTTGTTTTCTTGAATGCTCATATAAGAACATAGAAAATTAGCAACAACAAAAAACTATATATAAAAACAAGAATTGAGGGTTACAGCCAATAGTATTTCAGTTGAGAAACCCTAGTAAATAATCTAATGAAGTAAAAACTAAAAAAACAAAATACAAAAAAAAAAACAAAATTACTCGCCACGAATCACGCATCGGATGCTCCCTCCGAAATGCTATCCAAATGCGGTCTCCAAACTCTGCCACGGCCTCGCCGCCGATCTCTCTGCGACGAGACCTTCTCCGATAAAATTTCGCTCAAATAGCGATCGGAAACAAGTAGGTTGGTGACGGAGTTATTATTCCCGCCGGTTTTGGAACCGATGTTGCTTCTAGAAGCTTCGTTCTTCCTCCTCTTCGGCGGCGGCTGCGGCGGGAGGGGCATGAGGAAGTAAATCTTGCCGCGCTGGAGCTGCGCGTCTGGCGGAACGACGATTATTTTGGGGCACATGCCGTCCGCCGCCGACGGCGACGACGGCTTCTTCAGGACGTGTTTGGGGTGCAGTTTCATGATCTCCGCGGCGGTTACGGCGCAGCTGATCTCCTCGACGCGGCCGTTGGTATGCACTATTCGGACCACGTCGAGCGCGCCGCATGGTAGAATGCAGGAAATGCAGCACCTTATCGTGTTTATCATGGCTGCCGACTCTGTTTATCCCCTCTAGAGAGAGAGAGAGAGAGAGAGGGAGAGACGAGAATTCGAAAGTTAAAACTTGAGGAAAATAAAGAGAAGTTTCTTTTTCTTTGTTCTCGTCTTCTCTAGCTCCGGTAATATATTTGAAGAGAGAGAGAGAGAGAGAGTGGGGAATGCTGGTGGGTGTCAATCACTTCAGTTGGGTTGTTGTTTTTTTCCTGCATGTTTCTATTATATGCTTTTGGACCTTTCTTTTCATTTTCCACTTATTTCTGTTGGGAAAATAATGTTTTGTTTTGGATTTGATTTTTTATTGATAAGAATTACGCCATATATGTAAGGATGTATATTTTGGTGACTTGTAATTGGTAGGGGTGTCTAAACAGTTTTTGGTTAGAATCGGAACCGAACCGAAACCGACAAATTTGGTTAACCGAAAATCGACAAATTCGGTTATCGGTTGTTTTGCCCAGTCAATTTTTTTGGCTATTGGTTAACCGATAACCGAAGCAGTTCGAACCGAAAAACCGTTTTATTTTTAATTATTAATTAATTAATTAAAATTTGAAAATCAATTTTAATTATTACTTTATTAATTATTTTAATTATTTGTTAAGTATTTTATTTATTTATAATAAGTTTCATTTTAATTATTATTTTATTTATTTTATTATTAATTAATTTTAATTTGGTTTTTAGAATCGAAAATCGAACCGTCGGAACCGATCAGTTTTCGGTTAACCGAAAATTAAAAACTGTTCGGTTTCTATTCCACTTTTTCGGAGAAATTCGATTCGATTAATCAAAAAATTCGATTCGATTAACCGAAACCGAACCGTTTAACAGCCCTAGTAATTGGAATATGGAAAGACTCTTGCCATGAATTAATATGTGTTGTACTTTGCCTTTTAGATCCATCATTCCTCCCTTCCCTTCCCTTCCCATCCCCTCCTCACCCCATCACTGAGCTCGAGGGAGACACATGTTTGTCCGTGATTGGTTCGGTCAAGTCATCCAGTTGGTCGCGGGTTATGGCAAACGTGTCGAAAATCAAAATACGACTTGTCCACTTATAGTTGATTGGGCTAATTTGGTAGTGCACCAATCCAGGCTAATAGTGGAAAGTCGAGACATTGGTGAGGAGAGTGGAGAAGTTCAATATTTCTTTATGGTGTATAGATTGAGGATGAAGAAATTAGGATATGAAATCAAAACATGGGACACATGGTTGGGGTGTAATGGATATAGATCTTCTTTTGAGAGGATTTGTAATCTTTCAATATCCCCAAGCAAGAAAATGTCATGTGGATTGTGGTTTTCATTGGGCAGTGAGGGATATGATAGATTTTTGAAAGTGCTAACTTTGACTTGTGTGATATTTGCTTGTCCTATTAACCCAATATGGTGAAGTTAGTCATACTATTAATCCAATATCCATTTTTAATCTTTGGTACAACGCAAAATCCCCTTTATTATTTTTAGTAATTGTATAAAAAATCCCTAACCAAATAAACAACCAGTCTGATAATTTCAATAAGTCAAATCTATGAAAGAGTTGACCTAGATGGTGTTTGGTGTTTATAAACTTTCCAAAAAATTATAAAGTTTTCCCAAAGCAAATTTAAATTTTGTTTTTTAGCTCACCAAACACCGTCCTAATATATGCATACCCCAATATTTTTAAAAAACTATCCATGCATCTTCCTCTAAATATTCACTTATTTAATTGTTTCTTAGAATTATAACTCAGTTTTATCAATTAGTCTCTTCAACTTAACCTCATGTAAAAAAATTCAAAAGCATGATGATGACCGGTAGAAAATGGTTCTTTTTATTTATGACAGATATCCGAAGAATTCAGTTTGATATAACTGATTTTATGTAAATATCACCCCCGTGGGGCCAAGTACAAAAAAGAAAAGAAGAAGAAGGAGGAGAAAATAGATAAAAATGAATCGGGTTATGATTTGATTAATACCCTGAACATTAATATTAATATAATTGTTGGGTATATATAGGATAATCGAGTTGGAGGAGCCCAGATCATTTAATGGTAGAGATGTAGATGTTAGTGGGCAACATGTGGAGGATGGAGGGGAGGGTCCATTCTCCATCTAAATCTCCCCCTAAATCACAACATCCAAACTAAATACAATATGTCAGTCTACTGGTGCGTGATTAACACTAATTAATCATACGTATCATGATAGCTATGGCCATTTTTTGAGGGCGTCATCTCATGGGCTGTCTGAATCTGATATCTCTCTCTTCTTCAATTATAGAGGGAGAGAGACGCACATAAGGTTTGTGGTGTGATGTGGGCAGTCATCATCAACAAGCAGTAACAAAAAGGTCATTTTACTGACTTTTTTCTCATTATTTGTGGTGGACGTTTTCAGCTCTCTGCTAACTTTTTTCATATAATTTATTTTCTTGTTTTTTCAGAAATTCTATTTGATATGATCACAGTTCTGTTTGGCTCTGTTGGCCGACTCCACCAACTCTTTTGACCTATTCTCAAGAAATAAGTGTATATTCTAAAATTCAAATTAACATCTAAACCCCAGGGATTAATTAGGTCTAATTAATGTCCAAGAGCGCTTCATTGTACATCAATCCATGTAGGCTCTTCAATGGACAATTTTACTCGGATCAAAACTAATAAATAAATATTATTTCGATTTTGAACCAACCCATTAAATTCCGGACCTAGACTTCCAAACTATGGATCTGAATCGGGTAGTTGCCCGAATGCTAAAATAATTACTAATTTATATAATGTTTTCATAACTTAAATAAAAAAAACAATTAATTAGTATATAGAATATCTAAAACACATTAAACAAACACATAATACACTAAAAACAAAGAAAATGTCCGATCCGATCGGACTCGGAATAATCGGATCGGATCGAAATCGAACCAAAACTAAAACCAGAATTGTTGCTACTAGGCTATAGCGGTTTCGGGTCAATTCGGATAAAACTCGTCCATTAACAAGTCCGAATCCATGGATAAAGGAATAAAATAAACCAAAATACAAGATCTAGATTTTTTTATAAAAAAAAATACTTGAATACTTAATAAATATAGCAAGTGGAATTAGAATGGAAGTGTAGAGGAACATGGCATGGTGGCTTCCTTTTCCCTTTAGAACAATGCACTATGCGCCTCTTTCTTCTAAACTTGGGGCATGAGTATTTATTTTCTCAATAATTACATTGAAATCTCTGCAAATGAGGTTTATTATGAAAACGATATGGATGGCACGATATTAATGAAATAGTCGGATCTTTTTTCACATGGGTTGAATGAACTTCACGAGAGGCATCGTGATAGTACCTATGCAGTACAAATATGGTGAATTTTGAAATTACACTTCTACCGAATAAGAATTTCATATAGTAGAGTGTAAACATTCACACTTGTAGAACCTATATAAAGTAAATACATGTGTTTTTTTAAATAAAAAGTTATAGTAAATAAAATACTTTCATTTCCTTCAACAGGGTTGGAATTGGCTGCAGCGTCCATGGTCCGAACACTTCAAAAGACACAAAAAAACACTAAATGTGTGACTAAACAAAATAAGTATACTAAGTCGATCTCATGGTCATATGAAATGGACACAAATAGACGGCAATGCTGACCCGTAAAGAGTTAACCATTGATTTGAGGGGAGCATGTTATGGAGGTGGATCAATTTTAAACATAAAACAGCATTCGATCGGTGAAATAAGTAAATTTGTGATCAAATATTTTAAGTTTGAATTCAAATACCTTATAAATCGAGTCTATTATATAAGATTTTTCTAATACGATTAATCTCTCTTGTATGGTTTGTAACCATCAAGCAGAGACGAAAGTCGGGCTTAGTGATTCTTTGATTGGCTTAGGCTGATTATGACTCATAAGTCATCACCAATCTATTTTGGCATCGGATACTCTTTGGGTAGTAAAGACTTTCCTCAACGAAAATTGAAAATAAAATCAGAAATATATCAAACTCACCAGGAAAAGATGAATTAGAATTATCTTTTTGTTCAAATATTGATTCCCTCTTAAAACTAGTTCAGCCATTCCTAGTTCAAATTCCACAAGAAAATGAAAATGGGCTGTTAAATCTGTTGGGATTAGCGATAAGCCCAATTCTTGATATCACAAGAGCCCAGTCTCAATAACGATGACTCTCTAACCGGAGGAAACTGCAGAGATAGGAACTGCAGAGGTTAGAGCTCGTCTTGTCGAATAATTGACCGCAGCTGCAGCTCTCTGTGCTCGCACCTCTCGAGACAATCCAATCCATCAACGTTACACCCCAAACTCCGCCGCCAGCTGCCTCCGCCGGCGACATGCCAGTTTTCAAGACGCCGTTCAACGGCTACTCCATCAAATTCAGCCCATTCTACGAGAACCAGGTCGCAGTCGCCACCGCGCAGAATTTCGGCATACTCGGCAACGGCCGCGTCCACGTCCTCCACCTCGGACCCGCCATCACAGAGCGCGCTGCCTTCGACACGGCCGACGGAGTCTACGACGTCTGCTGGTCGGAATCGCACGATTCGCTCATCGTCGCGGCCGTGGCCGATGGCTCGTTGAAGATCTACGACTTGTCGCTGCCGGCGGCGGCCAATCCGATCCGATCGCTCCACGAGCACGCTCGCGAATGCCACGGCGTCGATTTCAACACCGTCAGAAAGGACTCGTTTTTGAGCGCGTCGTGGGATGATACCGTGAAATTGTGGACCGTGGATCGGCCGGCGAGCGTGCGGACTTTCAAGGAGCACGCTTATTGCGTGTACGCCGCCTCGTGGAACCCTAGACATGCCGATGTCTTCGCTTCCGCTTCCGGTGATTGTACCACTCGCATTTGGGATGTGCGCGAACCAGGTTTGCTATCCCGAACGCATATCTGTACCAAAATCAACCTAAATTATGCAATTCACAATCTGTCTAATTTCAATATTGATTGCGAATTAAAATTGGTCTTCGTGGATTAGGTTTTGAGGTGTTGAATGAATATAAATAAAATTGCTTGAATCTCGTAGATGTCTTATCATAATTCATAAAGATGAATGCAGCAAAAAGGATTGCTTTTTAACAGAATAATTATAATCAAACCATAGCATTTCCTAAATTTTACTAATCATGAAAAAACAATCTTCAGGTTCTACCATGATTCTTCCTGCCCACGAATTTGAAATCCTGGCGTGTGATTGGAATAAATATGACGATTGCATCATCGCAACTGCATCAGTGGATAAATCCATAAAAGTTTGGGATGTGAGGAATTACAGAGTGCCTGTGGCTGTGCTAAACGGGCATGGGTATGCAGTGAGGAAGGTGAAGTTCTCTCCCCACAGTGGGAGCATGATAGCGTCTTGCTCGTACGATATGAGCGTGTGTTTATGGGATTATATGGTCGAGGATGCTCTCATTGGGAGGTACGATCACCACACGGAGTTTGCAGTTGGCGTTGATATGAGCGTGCTCGTCGAGGGGCTCTTGGCGAGCACTGGCTGGGACGAGCTTGTCTACGTTTGGCAACATGGAACGGACCCTAGGGCGCCATGACATGAGGTCTGCTTCTCTCTCACTGTATGAACAAACAGATTACAGGGTCTCATCTTCATTCTTATACATCAAATTTACATATCATGCTATGGAATACGGTATGATGGTTCGGAACAGGTCGAGAAATATCAATGTTGAATAATGCATAGGACCCAACAAGTTGAAATGTATGAAATTCCAGTGATGCTTGAAGGAAATTTGTTGTCCTTTGACAGTTGTTTGTTGAATGTGTGAAATGAAATTTAATCGGCTCCATATGAAAAGAAGCCACTGCTGACAAACAGACATACCTGTTTGAATCAATCTAAAAAACGACATTATTTTCTTGTATTCCGCATATTCAAAAATGACGTTTGTGTCTCACGATCACCAAATTCAAGAAAAGTTGTGCAACATTTTGCTCAATTTCATTCCACATAATTGCATCCGAGCATAGTCTACATTCTGTTCAGAAAATTTGACGTTCCAATAATTTACCCCATATTTTCTAATTGTCGACCCATATTTGCAATCTAAGAGCAATTATAATTTCGTAATCCTCATCATCAACAGTGCCGATGCCCTCTTATGTGCAATTTCAGAAAGGGCAATAGTAACGTATTCGTTGAAAATAATAGTCACATATTAGCACAATAAGAGTTCGCATTCTTGCAGGCGCGAGAGAACCTCCTGACAGCTCGGTCGTTCATCTGGCTCAGCCCAGCAATCTGCTCAACGCAAAAATGGTATAGAAAATAATCAAATTTGTAGTTCTCTCAAAGGAACACAGCATGTATGAGGATAAGTCATAAATCTTTAAATAATACCTGCTATCAGCTTGCCCAGAGGACCTTCTGGGATTTCAAGCGTCTGCCCGTCGTTGCCAACAGCATAAACTACCTGTTCCTCACAACAACAACAAATGTAATTCTTGTGATTCTCTTTGGCTTTGCTATGATTGAATGGAGATTTGTTTGTGTGATGGTTGATGGTGCAAGAATTTGCTGATGCTTACCTGTACAGATGGTATGCCTTCCCATGGTCTTTTGAGTGTGCAGAGCTCCCACATTATGACGCCCAGGCTGAAGATATCGCATTTCTCTGTGAAGGGCTCATTGCGAATGAGTTCTGGTGCCATCCATTCTGGCGTTCCGGCTGAAGAAGAATCTTTCATGGGCCTGGTGATCAGTTTCCGCGAGAGTCCAAAATCACATATTTTCACCACCCAGTGCTTGTTCACAAGGCAATTTGCACTCTTCAGATCACGGTGTACCACATTCATTCGATGGATGCTTGTTAATCCCCTGTATAATCCGGGAAAGAATGGACCAGAATTAGTGGCAAAACGAAGAGGAAATTCATATTCGTATTTATTCCTGCACCTAATGATACCAGATCAATTAAAGTAATCATAAAGGGGTTACTTTATCCACGAAGATCAGCAGTTCATCTGACTCGTTTACAAATTCATTTGACTTTAGATACTACATAAAATTTAGAATTTGACAAAACATACAACGTTATAGAAAAGCCCGAACAGAACGTGCACAGAGCAAGGTTTTTTTTTGTCTTATTTTTGCTGAGATCAGGATGCTTTGTTCCATTAGGACAAAGGTTCTAAGCACGAGGAAAGAAAATGAAAAGGAAGAAATCGAAGATTGACATTCTGCAACACACCTGCATATATCACTAAGCATCTTGAGTCTCCTTGACCAGCTCAGCTTCTTTCTCAGCCCACTTGCATGGATTAAGTAATACAGTGAACCCATCTCCATAAATTCAGTAACTAGGGAGAGGCGTGGAGGTGTTGTGCAAGCACCAAGGAATAATATAACTGCATGAAGAAGATAATGTGCTTTTGCTAACAAGTATAGTGACAGCAGAGGAAGAAACAGTAAGTTATTAAGCAGGGAGATTACCATTTGGGTGGCGAATCCGGCTGCAGGAGAGAAAAGGAAATTGAAGATGTGTCAGATTCCCCTCATCAAGGATGATTTGAATTAAAATCATTTTCACAACACACTCTTTAACATCAGAAGTAACAAATAAATTACCTCAAGATAGATATTTCATTGCAGAAATCTTCAATATTCTCAGCAGTCGGATCTTGTTCCAGAAATAATTTGATCCCAACCTCTAACCCATTCCAAGTGCCACGAAAAACTTCACCAAAGAATCCTTAATGCAAAAGGAAGAAGAGAAAATAGTCTTCAAGAGAGATGAGAGGGGAGACTATGCTGAAAATAAATTTCAAGTAGTGATGAAAATAGATAAGAACTAAGAGTTTTGTTTTGATAGCGGAAACTTTAACAGAGAACTATCCGGTATTTTGTTTCAATCACATAATAATGATTGATTAAACTTTAAGAGATAACTATTCCAGTATTTTTAACTAAAATGTGATTAAGCTCACCTATGGAGTACATTTCTGCGGTGCAAGGCACATATAATGAGTATAAATTTCAGTATTGATAGAAATATGTATCAACTAGTGAGTCAATTAGAAAGCAGAAACTTTATACCAAACTATCCAGTTCAGTTGACACAAAAAAGAAGAAGATGAAATAATAATAAATAAATAAAATAAAATGGGTTACACACATGTCAATGGAGCACAAAATTACAGTGGTGCAAGACACGCAACTATTAAGATGGAGGCAAATATGAGAATCAATAAATATGCTTCTGCAATAATCTGACCCCAAATTTAAGCTCCACTAAAGCTAACCTAAGAACATACGTACCAATTCCTACACGAGCTCCGATGGTTATCTCAGAAAAATCTATATTCCATTCTTCGAAGGGTAGCAGTGGCTGGTTCAAGAACTTAGACGACTCGAGCACTTTACTAAATGTTGACATCATATCAGGACTCACAAATATTTCTGGTGTATCACTCAATAGAGAAGCTTTCTTGGAAAAACGTTGAGGAGAAGAAGGCAAAGAGATTGCCTTGTGAGAATGTAACTGTTTCAGGGGAAGATTATATGTCGAAGGCTTTTCACCATATAGCCGATCATGGGCGTCCGCATTGAACCTTGACACCTGGAAACGAAAGATGGTCATATTACAACAAATCCAACTACCAACATAGAGATTCAAGATAAGTAATGAAGTAATGGGCACGTATACATATTCATGCAAAAGCGACAAATCTATTAAAGGGAAAACTGACCATGGGTCATAAAGCAGAAAAATGGAAAGCATGAACAGTAATTATTTTCCATAGCCTGTAACATTTTTGCAATAAAAACAAAATTTTGAAACCTAGGTAGCCTATATTTCAACAGATCCTTAAACTACTAAAAACCCCATCAAGAGCAAAGTTGAATTTAATTGAACAGGAAAGTTTTGCAAAAAGGAAAGAAAAGGGAAAAAGATTGCCACATATAAGAAATAAAAGACAACAATTCCCAAATTAAAATTAAAGTACACTTAGTCACTGCAGAAAAATTGTTTTATTACTCTTTCATCACCAACTAATCACTAGGTGAATTACACTTCATTAGTATACAGGAAGAAGAGAAGGTGCCTACACTTCCTCGGAGGTCTGAGCAGTCTTCTTGTTCACTCGCGGAACAACTATAAGATGATGCTACTTTTTCCTCTGGATGACGATTTCTTTTGAGAGTTTCACCCATTTCTCGAACAGCCCTGAATTCAAACTTCCATGACCATGTTAGCGAACTCCTATGCAGACGCAGCTTCAACAAAACAACAGTGAAACTACGAATGATAGATAAAAGAAGATTTTTTTTTCAACCTGATGACTAAAAGGATAAGCGCTTCACTCAAGAAGAAAACACAAGCAGACATACAGTAATAGAAGCATAAAAACAGGCAGCAACTTTCAATTTAACATTATTCATAAACATACTCAGCCAGGCACCCCATAAAGTTCGCATCAAGTTCTGCAATGATTAGAATTTTGCCACAATTGCGACGGATTAATTTCCACTCAATCATATTAATATCAACCTTAATGAAACCCACAGGTAATTTTGCTCCAAAAGCTGCCCCAAATGGCATATAAGAATAAGTTAACCAAGTGCTGGTATGCAGGTCCACTGACTTCCAGTTATCCTATAGCCACCCATCTTGAATGGCATTGCTTCAATAATAAAGAAGGTTTGCCCCCTTCACATGGTACAACTTTCATACAATTTTTATCCCCAATACTAAAGATCTTATACAATTAACAAAATCAACAATTCAGTGTAAGCAGAGAGAGAGAACCACCTCACTATATCATCACCAATCTCGGGAACCATACTAATACACCGCCGTCTTCTCCTACGAGCTTCTATTGGAGATGCACCAACAGACCTTGATTCATTAATATCATTATCATATTCACGGAATGAATGCCTGCAACCTCCAAGCAAAGATCTCCCATGACCACGGAAGAAAGGATGCTCAGGACTGGAACATATTATAGACCAACAGAAAAAAGAGTGGATAATAAGTCTAAATGATCAGGAAAAAAAGAGAGGAGCATTTCATATATGAGAAATTGGCAAGAAGTTACATCAACAGATGAACTAAATTTCAAAGCACTCCTAGCAAGAAAAGCTATATAAAACAGATGCAGGAAGAAGTTAAAGCAATTAACGAGAAAAATTAACCTGAAGCCTACTATTGAACTAATACAAAAGGAACTTGCAAGATGTCAAAGTTCTTGATTTGATTTCATCCATACTAATATATGATTATTTGACAAGTGAAATGAACTGGAGATGCTTTCTCAAACGCAAACTACTCTCACAAGTCACAAAGTATCTGACCGAAGCTTATTAACATAGTTGTGAATAAATTAGATAACCCATGGCAGTGCAGAAGTGTTTCAAAGATCTAGCTCAATATTTTGTCAACTCTAGCTACTCATAGAGTTTTGACTAACTTCACTTTTATCATTAAGTTAATATCCTCTAAAGCTATAAAAAGCCCCACATGGTAATATTGCCGAATCATAAAGGGCATGCCAGAAGTTGGAGAAAAAAGCATTAAGTAAGAGGCGCCTGAGGGACACAGCTCCTGACAAGATATGCATCCTTAATAAGAAACTGTAGATCACACTTCCATGTAGCACTTCTTTCAAAATTTGACACCTACTTTTTCAGTTTACAAAAGTACAAGACCTTGAACTTGCAGTCCTTTGTTCAGCTATGGCTTTCTTTTGACTACGCCGCCAAAATGAATTCGCCAGATTTGGTTCACTGTGAGACAATCTGAATAAGAATAGGTATTTAGTAACCTTACCCAAAAAATCATATCAACAGATGAATATTGTTTTAGTAGGAGAACAACACAGGAAAAGTTCTCCGTGCATGGTACACATTATTTTCTCTATGAGAAATAGAATAAAGATGCAAGTAACAAGGATCAGATAATCAGATCTCAGAGCACCCAGCTCTTGCTTTCAAATAATAATCCACAACTACAAATCCCTCAAACTCAGTCAATGTTCATAGTTAGATTTGGAATGTTAAACAACTTTCCACAAAGACTCACCACTACATGTATAAGCTGAAAGCACTATATTACGGCAGAAGCAGGGTGTAATGATAAAAGTTTAAGGCTCAGTAGAAAGAGAATATTTTAAAAACACAGAATATTTTAAAAACACCAGTTAAGAACAACACAAATTGGATCCAGGATATGTGTTCTTACCCTTCCACTTCTGTTTGATCTGAAAATACGCGCACTGGGCTATTTGGTTCAATAGGTGAATCATATGAATCATTTTCAGCAGAATCACTCTCACCAGCAGATAGATGAGAGAGAAGAACTGCCTTTGCTGAGCATGGCACCAACTTACCAGGGTTACGTGCAAGATCAACCAAAAATTCAACAGAATTTAAAACAACTATGGCAGACATGTGCCTATACGCGTCTGATCGTTGTATTACCCCTTCTCTATGTAAACCCTGGAAGAAGTGGCAAACACAAAGATAAAATCAGGAGTTGGTTATGTAGAACAAATTCGGTTATGGCAAACAGTAAGAGCATGAACAGCTGCTGATGCTATGACAAATATAAAAATCATTGAGTGACTCAAAAGAGGATGGCAACTTACCACCATAAGCATACATTCCAGGCCAACAGTGTCAGCAAGAACTTTGAATAAGATAGCTTTGGAATGGCAAGAACCGTGCTTCACATGGCTCAGCATATGGATGCCTTGATTATCCAATGCATGAGAGACTTCCTCCAGTGCGCCTCTCACGTGATCGGGTTCCAAGTTTGGTCTTTTGAAGAAATCACAGACCTTTAGAGGTGTTATTAACAAATTTAAAAGAACATAATTTTACGAAGCCACTTCAAATGAAAAAAATACAATAAAAAGGAACTCAGAATTCCACACCAATCCAGCTAGCTTCTTGATTATGGCAGCAGGATTTGGATTGAGTCCCTTCACCAATGTGACAGCTAGCTGCTTTAACATAGAAAGCTTCTTATCTTTACGTGCATCAACAAGAATAACATTGGGTCTGAGCCCATCAGCATCCAAAGCTTGGAGCTCATCTATAGAGGGAATAGTATCAAAAAGCTCCTTGAATCTTCTTTCCTACAAAATAAGAGGAATTATAAAAGCAATCGAGTTGGCCACAAATTAAGTTGGTATATGACATATCTTACATTTTAATATGGTAATGCCTAATTTAAAAGAGAAAGAAAATCAAGTAATTAGCATAAATTTAGGACAGTGTGAAATAGTAGACATGTCTCTATCAATAGAAACAGAAAGGGCTTTCATCTCATGCAATAATACAGAAGAACAGAGTATAAAACTATTCCATCATGTCCAACCTAGCAGTTCCAAAATGTAAGCTAATACAAAATCCCTTAATAAAAAACCCTGAGTTGATAAATGATAACTATGAGTTGAACAAATGGACTGTATATAGGGTATGGCTGTGAAAAATTGTTAGCCCCCAGAGCTTTCGCTGCAATATTTCTACACATCAATGCTATTATTTCTAAAGAATACCAAATGCATAAAACAATCACATAAGTTAAATGAGGATAATCCTTCACTGCTATGCAGATTTTCAAGAGGGATATTACATTAATATCAACATATACTTGCTCCCAGTTATACAACCAAAGAGCTAATAAATATTTCTTGGAGAAGTTCACTAAGAAACTGGCCTTGTTTGGACTTTTGCATGTATCACCGATACACTCTCCTTCGAAAATGGCTTACTTCCTAGTATACGTTGACCCAGAACATGCAAGCTAGATATACACTTTTGGCTCAAGCACAATGGTTTGATACTAAAAATTTTGAGGCAGAAACCAATTGACTAGAATGAGGTAGAGGATGCAGCAGCATTGATGGCCAAGATATCCAAAAAACTCCCTGGAGTCTATGTGAGAAGTCAGAGAAGAAAAGAAAACTGGTTGCAAACTCTAAAGTAATAGAAACAATTTCAGTGTGTGGTTAAAAATGAATTTGAAGCAAAGTCATCCACATATCTGTGAATGTGATAAATCAGATAGAAATGAACAAAAGTAAACTAGTTAAACATAGCAAATGTCAACAGTTCTACCTTACCTATTTACTTTCTCATAGGACAAACGTAACCAAATAAAGCAGAATATATTGGTCATTTGAAAGTCAGCACTCAGCATAACAAGGATTTATAGAAGATCTTTAAATTAATAATCACACTTACTGGATAGACAAAATAGAAACCATCCGGAATTGGTTCAGCTAGCTTTCCAGTGTCCCACAAAGTCTGTGATGCTAAATGAAATGCTGGACTCCCACAGTCAAGCTGACCCCTTAATTTAGAACTTGAGGTTTCATCTGGAGAAGCCAGAGAAATTGCCCGCAGTTTCTCAAGAAGACCTGACGGCCACCATTGGGCATTATGAACTGGTCCTTCCACCATCCTAGTATCGTCTTTTGTCTCCTCCATGTATTCTTCAACTCAAAATACAATATCATATTTGGTAACATGTAACATGCATAAGAGTCATAGCCAACACAAACTCTGCTCCAGAAAATGTTCATAAACAGCTCGTCTATGATTTGACTGTAGAGCGAAGAATCTGTAACTTCAAAGATGGGAAAGAAATGAGCAAGCTCAGACAGTGATTCTTTCCACAGTGGCTATTTTAATGTGTTCCTTAACAAAATGTACCCATTTTAGCATTTTTGGTCCAAGTAACCAAGCTTCCATATCCTCCAAAAATATGGAACACAAAGAACATCATATATAATGGAAAAAAATTTAGAATGACCTAATTCTTTTTCACGGGAGGTAGAGAGTTGGAAATGAAGTTAAATAGAGAATTGTGTCAGAAACAATCCACAAAAATTTTCAAAAGTTAATAACTAGAAATTCCTGACAGATATTATAGTTGATGCATGTCACTTCCTATCTTCTGTGACATCAAAGTGAACTGTAACGGAGAAGCTTATTCGCTTTTCAACATGGCAGATTCACTCTTAACTAACTTTCCTAAATTAGGCAGTACGCTTTCTATCTTTGTTATTGTGCTACAGTACTTGCGCTTTGGTTTTAGTTTTTAGCACTCGATTAGTTAGTATAACTAGGCTTTGCTTCTATATATTTTGCAACCAATTCCCAATACATGAAAACAGAAACTTGCTCGCCCTTATCCTTCATTAGCCAACAGGTTGCATTGCGATAACCAATAATATAATATACTCTTCTTAAACCAGAAATTTTTGTGATGAATCAACCGTGAACTCTGCGACAAGATCAATATCTAATCTCATGAAAACCAATACTGCAAAATGAGCAAATTATTTCTCCAACAAAGTCATCAAACAGCAGCTCTCTCCACAACTCCAATACACAAGCATGAGTGCATGCCCACACGAGAGAATAAGGAAAATAAAGAAACAATAATGAAGTTCACTTGATTGTTGATCAATTAAAAAGTCAATTCAGCAAAGGGGTGTAGAAGACAATAAGAAGAAGGGAAAAAACTCATTGTCATGACGAATTTAATAATCAATAGAATAACTTAACTTGATTTCATAACAGGAAACCAAACAGCCAATAAGAAATCCAAAAAATTGCACGCCCCTGACTTAAAGTAAAGAAGAAGATTAGCAATAATGTCGATATACCACAACGAAATCCGTCGCAGCAAAACATGAAGGCTCCTCCAAGTTGAGAAAAAACCTCACATATTGAAGTTGTAACCCAACGACAATCCTTGACCAACCAGAGTAAATACATAAATTAAACTACAAAAAAGAAACCTCGTTTTTCTTCTCCAGAAAACAGAAAAAACCAGCTTACACACTTGTTTTACAGTTTTACTCCGTTGCCCGATTCATTTCCAATTAATCAATTAAACAAAACTTCCTCCCGTTCATTTGGAAAGCATGTATACAGGAACAAATAACCAATCAAGCAGCACCCTATTAACGAATTCACGTCAACAAAAGATGAAAACATAAACAAATTCAACGAAAATTTGAAGATAAGAAACAATGGTAAACAACGATAACGGTGAGTTACCGGAAGATCTGCAGCCGCAAATCTGAGAACGATTACCGGAAACATGGCAATCTGAATCTGAGAGAAGTGGCGTTAAAACTCTACTATTCTACGTTTGCGTCATAAATAAAAGTGAAAATCAATAGAGTTTGATTATTTGATCGCAGTGTCTGCATATATATATTTAATAAAATTAATAAACGTCAACGAATCCTGGCGTGGTTTGATTTGTAAATATCTTTTGATTTTTTAATTGTGAAGGAGCGTTCAAAGTTTCAAACCAACGGCGTGTGGAAACTAGTCTCCAAAAGGTGAACTCAAGTTTGGTAAGGAAAAGTTATAAAAAGGGTTTTTTTTACTTCCATAATTAAAGCTGATAATTTTATTTTGGATATAATTCTGAAGACTTTGAATAAGGAAAAGTTACTTATACAGTTTGCGTAATTATGGAAGTATGCATGTTTCCATAATTAAAAGTGAAAACTAATTTGGGATAATAATTATACACAATCTTTGGACTTTACTCTTGGAAAATTAAGTGCGTATATTTGTCACAGAAAGAAAAACACTCGTGCCTTCCATCTTTATAATTTTTGTGATACTTTTTCCTGAAGACTTGGGTAATTTTTTTCCAAAATGAATTATATTATTTATACTTTAAATATAAGCTTTTCAAAAAGAAAAATAAAGATGTTTTAGCCTGTAGTATACGACAAATATCTTCAGATTTTCGATAAAATCAAACATGCCCGCTCTATATCCCTATTTCCCACAAGCGTCAACAGTCGATTAATTGGACAATTATATCATCCTGTCTATATTATATTATAGTATCATCGTGAATTCATGTAATTAATTGAAGTACCTTCAATTAATTGGTAATTAAAGTAACTAGATATCAAGTACTATATATTTTTGTTGATGATGAAGACCTTGTTTTCATAGTAATTAAATGATGAGAATTTCATGAAAGTTATATTCCACTAATATAACATGACAAAAGAATGTTGACATTTAATAGGAAAAAGATATTGTTATTGATAGGATAATACCCATTATCTATAGATTAATAATCTCGTCGTAAGACAAGGAAACAACTTATAAACGATATAAATGAACTACGATGTTGCAGTTGTAAGGGTGATTCTATTCAAAGTGAGTTATAAAAATAGAAAACTCTTCAACCAAAATTAATTTTCTAATAAAAGATATAGCGTAGAAGATTCTAAAAGGAGCACATATCTAAAGAATCCTTACAAAGTCAAAACAAAATTGATTGAATCAACGCCACAAAGTCGAACTAAACAATCACGAGATGGTATATAAATCTTGAGTTTCGTGAATCAAACTAAGAGAAATGGAGGATCTACACTCGGATCATCTACTCGATCTACACTCATTTTGTATTCTAATTGTTATGTAATCATGTAAAGTACGACACTCAATACATTTTCAACACTCTGTGATTTTAGTGGGCGTAGATCTTTTAACGTTAGATCGAACCACGTAAATTCCTTGTGTTCTTAGTGTGGATGGCTATTATTTAATTCCTAACAAGTGAAATTAAGATCGATCGGTTATATAATACAAAAAATTATCTATAGATTAATAATCTCGTCATCAATTAGGAAGTAAGAACTATTCGATGTAAAGTTTATAAGCAATGTGCATGCAGTAATTTAATCTTCATACGTTACAGGGAACGGTTAATTGTAGTAGGCAAAATGTACTATACTATGTTAAATTTTATTCAATATCATGTACATTATTTTATAATTCACCGTAATATATTTTATAGTAATATTTTTAGAACGCGTATAAATTGACTCCAAGATTCGGCACAAGAATAGTAAGACATGACCATACATACACAAACGTTAATTGTAAAAAGATCATGATAATTGGACAAATTTATATTGTCAATATGATTTTAAAATATTATAATAATGATCATATAATTTGATTTGTAATAAAATAGATTTGTCAGTGTTCTTTCAACGATAGAAAAACTTAACGGGACACAATAAACCATATCGTTTTGTGCCTGCCGATTGCCGACAAAAGGAAAAATGTCGACTGTCGATTTTATGGGCGTATACGTTTTTACTACAATTAATAATGCTAAATTAATGTTAAAATACTCTTATAAGTTGTGAGTTATAAATTAGCTAAAATATGGTTATGTTTTTGGTACAACTAACCCATAAAAAAGAATACTTAAAGGATAGAACTAAGAAATTGAATCTGAATTACGGCTAAAACACAACCTTAAATTGTTGTACTTTTATTTTTATTCAATATTTTTTTGTTCTCACGTTAATCCTCATATATATATATAGAGAGAGAGAGATGTTGATTATAGAGGGAACTACCCCTTAAATAAGAACTTAGATTGAATAAGATTGGATGATTTATAATTATTAAATAAAAAATAGTTAAATCCCTAAATTTTCGCTATTTCAATATTTCATATTCAATTCTTTGTTGTTCGTATAATTCATGTTGTTGTTCATGTAATCATAGTTATTGTACATGCTATTACATTCAAATTAATTGTTATGCTCATATATATATATATATATATATATATATATATATATATATATATATATATGAAGAATGATTATCATGACACTTCCTTATAGTGTAAACATGTGGAAAAATATAAATTCTTTATAAATCAATATGGACGTTTTAGATTCAATGTATAAATTATGTATTGAGCGATACCGGGTCGGTCGAGCCGTCAAACATATGTTTGGTAGGTTGAATCGTTTGGGCATTTCCACCGTGGCAATATCGTCACGAAGGTGATACTCTCGCACTTTTCTTGATAGGAGCCGGTCTACGGTATTCGTTGTATGATGGCCTCCATATCTTCCAACCTCCTCGCCAAGGTGAGTCCAGGTTTGGTATGTGTTTAAGGTAACGATGCCACCAAATTGTCCGATCACAAATACACAATTATATGTAGAAATATGCATATAACTAATTCGGATGCATATTTAAATATAGTCAATTCATATGAACATGATTTATTTTCATTTATGTATATTAAGAGTTGTATAAACATGAACCAATTCGCTCGTGGGTCCAAAGGTATATATATATATATATATATATATATATATATATATATATATATATATAGTTTCGTTCAATGAAAAATAAGAATTTTAGAAATTCGTATCCTAAAACTAAGAATAAAATGAATTAGTTATGAAAGTTGATGAATCCGTTGAGAAAGTTAATGAATTCAAACATTGAATTTTGACCGGGTTCGAATCCCATGAGGCGAAAATTCTATTTTTGGATTCGATAATTTTCACAGATTCATCAACTTTCACTATGAATTCATGGGTTTTGGTTCTTACGTTCTCACAATAAAATGGTTATCACATTAACCCTATATATATATATATATATATATATATATATATATATATATATATATATATATATATATGAGAGTTTCACTAACTTTTGAACACTAAGCAATTGTCTTTTAACTATTTAGTCATTTAGTCAATATAATGAAAGCTTTCACATTCACATATATTCGATTAAAATGTAGGAATTCGTAGGGGAAGAAATACACATTATGGATCAGGGTAGTTAATATGATTGTGAAAATCACTAACCACCTGAATAAGGCCAAACATCGACAATTCCCAGAGTTAGTGGTTGTGCATTTAACAGCAGAGGAAGAAGAGGCGAAATTGCAGACGGTGGTGGATACTCCCGAAGCCCACGTGACATCGAGATTAGCACATTTATCATCTCTGCCACCAAACAAACGTTATTTTGTTTTGTTTCTCTTGTATAAAACAACAAAAGGTTTAATTTGCAAACAACAAATGAGATATGAATGAAATATCAACGTTAGCAGCCTATGTCTCAGGTGGTTTGCATGTAGATAAAAGCCAAAAATTCGATCAAATTATTAATAAGTTTTAGTTCCATCGATGTACACAGTAAACAAGATTTCAACACCTTTTGTCCTTTTCTTTTAGCTAGTTTAAAATTTAGATGGAGATGGACTCAAAAAAGAGAGATAAACTGGATATCCCATATCCGGGTAGATAAGGGTATTTTCGGAATATTTTACGCTAAATTATACTATTTTTTACAAAAAAAATTGTCGGGTTAACTTAACAAATTGTTACTGAACTACAATAGTTAAGTTGGTTACTAAATTTTAATTTATTTCAAAATATATATTAAACTTATAGTTTGTAGTATCATTTAAGATTTCAATTCAAATTTTCAATAATTTTTTTCTATATGGCAAGCAAAATGCCACATAAACTTCTCTATTTAACTAATTAGAGAATGTTTACTTTACATGATTAGGTTGGATATATAAGTAAAATTAATACAACCTAATCAAATATTTACTTTTAAAGATTAATATTTGAGGATATATTATTAAGTTCGAGATTATTTTAATCATTTGAATTGTTCTCCATTGATTTTAATACAATCAATATAGGTGGGATTAGAATAATTCTCCAAACAAATAGAAAGTTATTTATCCAAATTTTAATCATCCACTAGTCCTTTATAGTAAACAAATGATTGATAAATAAAAATTATCTATCATATATTTAATTTATCAAATACTCAATCCTTCAAAACACTAATCATGAAAAAGTAAACGCTCTCTTCAAATATTACTCTCCCTTATATAGAACTCCTCAACTCGCCAACACCGATAGAGTCTGGTTCCGGCAGGCGAGCAGAGCTGGAGTCGAGGCCATGCCGCCCTTAGCTTGAAATTTCCGGGAGTCTTGGTGGCGAATGTCCACCCCTTCTTCTGCAAGAATTTTGGTGGGACGCCGTCATTTTTTTTTGAAGCATTATTAATTAATTATTTTTAAAATAGTTTGTAGTTGAAAATTCCTATCACACCACATTAGATAATAGAAAATAAAATAAAAATATTAATAGTTGTAATTACATTAATTATACCAGTATTGAGGGTGACAATTCTTAACACGGTATAAAAATTACGGAACGGGGTTGTTTAGGCTTTCTGTGTTCGTATCATTGATGTGTCATCATGCGTCGTTGTGTAGTTATCTGTCAGCACGGTAATAATTAATTTACTAAATAATTTTCTTTCATATTTGTGTACTTTATAATATTTGGAGGTTTTTATTATTCTACAATTACAGTATAATTTCATAATAATATATTATTTAAAGTACCTGTGATCAATAGATATTAATTTTAGTTTATTGCATAATATTGTGACTTCACGAATAAATTTATTCATCTTTCAGCTTATTATATTCTGTCCATATCATATTAGCACAATATGACGACATAAATTTTCGGTCCTAATTAACATGTCGGTTAAATGGATTGTCCTTCATAAATTTCTAATTTATATCAATGTCAGATAACAAAAATGTCATCTGCAGACAAAATTTTCTCTTTTCGGTAAATTAAGTATATAACCTAAAAATATAGTCGAAATACACAAAAATATGCACATATTTGGGTACAGTTCCATATAGACGACATATTTATATTTTTAATAATTACATTTCGATCTCGGTATAATTATACTTACCCCTTTGACACCAGACTCTCAATTAAAATACATTAAAATACGAACAACTAAAAATATATTTTATATGGAAGATTCTGTTTGAGATTTCATATATAAATTAATTACCAGAGTGATACCCACCAATAGTTTGTAATTTGTAGCATCTAATTGTAGAACTTATTGTGAAAATATATCTCTATAAAATATATACTATATCAAAAATTATATCTTAAAATATATTCCACTCGTCCTCAAAATTTGTTCCTAGTTTTTTTTTCTCTATATATTCTCAAATTTGTCTTCTTTTCATTATTGAAAAATATCTCACAAAATACTTCATATTTATTACTCCATCCGTCCCATTAAGTTTGGCACACTTGCCATTTTGGGCTATCCATTTGTGATGTCCCAACCCCAATCCAAGCCCAAAATGTCAAATTTTAGGGCTCTAATGGTTACATTTAGTGAGGCCCTTAAGGTTAATATTATTATTTTGTTAATTAATTATATTGATAATTATTAAAATATTCTCGTGTGGTCAGCCATAATGTGGCCGCATAGCTTTATTGTAAACCAAAACCCTAACCCCAAGCTGCATTATATGCATCACTAATTTCGTCTTCTTCCCACTGTACATGATTCTTTCTCTATTACTCTCTTCATCTGCAACTCGATTCCATCCACCATGTCCTCTCATTTTCTCGCGTCGATAAGCCATCCCTACTCCTGGATTCTGAGATCATTGATGATTCACCGAGCGAATATGAGATCCATGAAGAATTGTTCAATAAAACCATATAAGAAGCACAACTTGCTTCCGTCGCCAATCGATCTTGCATAAACTTGATGAAATATGCATTATATGCGCCGACAATCGACGAATCCATGTTGGAAAACTCAAAAATCGAAACTCCTATCTCCGCTTTGATATCTGTGCCGACTATCGATGATTCTATTCGATTTGATTCTGAAATCAAAACCCCTTTCTCCACTTTGATTTATCCGGCGACAATGTAGGCTTCAGTGGTGATGGACGAACGTGGAAGATGAAGCATGAATCGGTGACGGCGGTGGAGATGGAAGTTGAAGACAAAGAGAATATGCCACCTTGTATGGAGAAGATGATGCAGATTCTTCTACCTGCATACTTCGATTTGGTTAGATATTTTCCTCTTTTGCTAACTCTTTTTTCTAATGTGCTTGATGTTGGCTTGGTTCCATTTGTTGCTATTGTGTTTGATGTTGGCTTGATTCCCTCTATTGCTATTGTGGTTGATGTTGGCTGCTGTGAGAATATGTGGGAATTTATAGGTTTGTGCTGAAATGATAAGAACTCGAACACACTATGTTTCATTTTAGTTGTTTTTGCATCTATGAATTTTTTTACAAACATGAGATGCATATCGAATTGCTCCTGACAATTGCGTGAGTAGAAAAATAAAAATTGATGTTTTGATATGTAGCATCAGACATTACATATGCATCATATCCAAAAAAAAATTGCACAATTTTTTTTTTTACATCTATACTCGACTTCAACCCTCTTCGCATTCGACCATCTGAATGCCCAGAGTACTCCTTATAATTTCTACCCTCTTTGAGAGTCCAACTTCAAGTAGGTAGGTTAGACAATCTCAAAACAATGCTTGAGATACTTCCAAGTTGAGTGTAAGTGTTCCTGCCCTTATTAGGGCTTCTTTACCCATATGTGGTAGCTTATAGCTATTCTTCTCTCTGAATTTCATTATTTCAATCATGCATCCCTGTAATGACAAGAATACATTGTTTAATGTTGTGGTTGTTAATTGTTCAAATGAGGTTTGAACATCATGCACCAATTGATCAACTGTGTGACAAACTGTCTCAGTTTGTATATATTGGATTGTCCTAAACCAAACTAAATCATTCACATTGGTATCCGGTGAATTGGGGTGGTTGTTGTACTAGTGTAAACATAAGATCCCCTTGCATGGACGTCTCTCTGAAAATAGGGTCTTTGTCTTTGATGTATGACTTCGAAATATCTTGTATATAAACATGTTTGCTTGCTTTTGCTGGCCATTTAGCTTTTATTACGGTGAGTATCGCAATAAAAGCATACATTATAAAAATTATTGAAGATGACAGTTAAGTAGGGTAATCCAACCAAAGAAACATTTATTCCATATCAAAGGCACATGTTTATTGAACAATATAGTTAACTACCTGCACTTCTATTAATGGTGAGTGATAGAATTTACATAACTCACCACTGTCACTCCATGCTTGCAGATTAATTAGACAACCTCTCACAACTTCTTTAGTTACTGATTGTATCGGCTTAGTCTCCATTGTGCCAGCTGCTCTATTTTTAGTTGATCTTTGAGCTGTTGCTTTTTGTGTGAAATGAAATATGCCAATTTTACCATCAAACACTACACTACCATCTGGACCAAACATTGGTCTGTATACAACACACATAAGCATCACTTTGGTTATGTACTTTTTGCTCTTGCATGTTCTATGTGGCTCTTACTATCCGGGGATCAAATAAAACCTATGTATTCATTTTGTGATGTTAAACCACTTCTCATCGATATGAATTGTGTCGTGCATGCTCTTAAACCTCAAAATATTCATTATTATGTTTAGTTCTAGAGCTTCAAGTGATAATCTTATCCTTAGCAACTTATTGGGAGCAGTGAGGTCTGGCCGTATTGCACTTGTGTGTGCTTTGATCAATCCACATCTTATCCATCTTCCCATTGTGCTCTTGCTGTAGCTACTCCTTGTACTAATTTCTTTATTATTGACCGCTTTTGCAACTGCAAACTGGAGATTAACTCCAAGCCAATATGCACTCCTTTAGCTCTTCTATTCATCTTTCCATTTTGTAGTGAGACACTTCACCAGCTTGTTGTTGTTTCATTGCTGCAACCCAAATCCAACTAATTGTCCTTTTGGAGCTGAAAATTTTGATGATAGCTTCAGCTCTCCTCCCGTTAGCTATTTTTCCATCGTGGCTCCATTCAAGAAGAAACTGCACCACTTGATTTTTTTTGATATTGTGAAATCTTTTCTTCTCATTTTGTTTATTTTTTTACTGTGAGGAATGTGGGAAATGAATGCAGTTTGTTGTGGCATATTTATAGGCAATTTGTAATAATAGTTAGAGGAAATTTTGAATTTTCAGTTTGTATTTTGGCTACTAATTTCAGTTTGTATTTTTGGTTCAACATTTGAAAAGGTTCAAATTTTTGCTTTAGTTTGGCAGATTTTAAATTTGACTCCAAAAATAAAAAGTACCCATCTAAATTAAGAGGGTTAATTAACACTCTAAATAAGTAGGGTTATAACACTTCATATTCCTTAATAAAATATTCCTTATTTTTTCCCCCAAAAGTAATGTGTCAAGTTTAGTGGAACGGAGGGAGTATTACTCAACAACGTCATTTATTTATATAATTTTACTATTCATGACTCACCATTATCTCTACCATTATTCTCACTAACATTATTTATTTACACATTTTATCACTTATAGTTTATCATTAATTAATTTAATACTATATTAATATAAAATTCTTATTTCATTTATATAAATTTTTAATAACTTTTATTAAAATATGTATAAAAAATTCGAAAAACATATTTTGGGAACTTGAAATTACTATGATTCTTCTTATCGCTAATTTTGATTCGTAAAGCAACGCCTACAATTTCTTTTTGTCCAGACTCCAAACTCAGCCCCTGCCCCACTAAACGACAAATATTAAAGCTCAAAGAAACTAGTTCAGGACGCTGCGTGAAATTTGTGCCCACTTGCACATAAATCCAAATTTCAGCGCACTCCTATTAAATATTCAAATGAAAACGTAACGGAACATATATATATATACATAGTATATTACCACAGTGAGAAATTCAGGGGAAAAAATGCGAAATAATCATCGAACAACAGATAAAATGATCTCTCTTCACCACACTCACAATATCAACCCAGATCAATGCACTTCGCTTGTGGTGCAGCACGTGCGGGCCCCGCTCCCTCTCGTTTGGTCGATACTGCGTCGTTTCGACCAGCCCCAGGCGTACAAGAAGCTGGTGAAGAAGTGCACCATGCTTGCCGGCGGCGGCGGCGTGGGGAGCGTGAGGGAGGTGTCGCTGGTCTCCGGTATGCCGGGGAAGATGAGCCGAGAGAGGCTGGATCGGCTCGATGAGGAGAATCACGTGATGATCTACACCGTGATCGAAGGGGATCAGCGGCTGGAGAATTATCAGTCCACGACCACCGTGCATGAGGCGGAGGACGGTGGCGGAGCGGTGGTTATCGAGAGTTACGTGGTGGATGTGCCGGAGGGGAATAGTGAGGAAGAGACGCGGATTTTTGCGAACACCGTTTTAGGGTGCCACCTCCGTTATTTGGCTTATCTTAGTGAAAAGTTAGCTTGAGTGAGGTAACTTGTTATGTAAAATATAATGCAAGTTGATATATAAAAAGGAAATTAGTTAGAATTTAATTTGCGTTATCAGTTTAAATATTAGTGTCATTTTGAGCTGAGTTTGGAAATAATAAGACAGTGTTACTTGTCGGTCACTGAGCACCTGGAATTTTAGAAAAAACTCCAAGGATATTTTAATAATTTATCTTATAATAATTTAAATATATATATGGACATATATTACTCTTATACATTTTTCCTTGTCAAACTTGAGTATAAATTTACGATACATTCACTTAAACTTAAGTTTGATTTCATTTTTGTGTAATTTAATTAATTATTTTTATATCACTGGAGTATGTATTTTGTTTATTCTTTCGGGTTTAGGACTATGTAAACTGTCATTTTAAAAGATTTTGTTTGTATAAAAATTATTTTCTCACGTTTAAACTTGTATACTTATTTTTCATTTTATATTACTAATAGTTATAGTTGCCTTCGTAAAGAAAATATTGTCCATCACTGATTTGTCAGCGTCTTGGATCATCGTTATCATATGCAACATGAAAAAGTTTTTAAGGAAGAGATAAACAAAAAAATAAAAAAGAAGAAGGAAAATGAAAAATCAAATACGATCAGTTTGAAGTTCCTAAAAGGAAATTTGGCTATAAGAGATATCAAATGAAAGAGTAGTAAAAAAGCACCGAACCAGATCCTCAGCTGAAAACGATATCTCGTCCGCTTACTCAATAATGGAATTGCCACGTGCCACTACGAGTTAAACACGTGGTTTTAGTTTCCACGTGGTTCTCATTTGCAAAAGCAGACATGATTCGGGTTACATTGCTTGCTATATGTTTTTAAAATTGCTCAACTATTTGGATAAATGTGATACAATTATTAAGCCTTTCAGTATTAAATAATAATTGTGAATCGGTAACAATAAGTTTTGTAATTCGAAGCACCCTGTTATTTATTAACTTATGCGACATATTTAAAAGAGAAAAAGAAAATGAAGCTTCAAAATGAGTTAATGATAAACTGTAGGACATGTTAACAAGGCCTCTTTGGTAGGTTAGTTAGGTTTCGTCAGTTAAAATGTCTTGTTGAATGAGTTTTAGAACCCACCACTTAGTTATGTTACAAATCACAAAAATAGTCAAAAATGTAGCTACTAAACAGATAAAACCACCAAGTCAGTCATTAAAACACGGTAGTCGGGATCTGAAAGCAGGCTACCAAACAGACGCGTGATATTAATATGAAATACCAAACAGACGCATAACTATCCTGATTTTGGTGGATTAACTAATTTAGTACGCAAAGATAATCTCTCTCTCTAATTTCTAATTTTCTATTATAAATCTCAAGAATATGGACCTACCTAACAGTCATATGTGTGAATTGTATAAACACACACACAAAATGACAAAATGATATGTATACAACAAAAATATGACAAAAATTTGGGTAAGCTCACTCTTGTTTTTTGTTAAAATAATTATATATTAATTATGGTGAATAAGGATAATTAGATTTTGTTAATTTATAATTAAAGTAATTAATTTTTAATTATAATTTTAATTTAAAATTAGAGTTTATTAATTCATAATTATGGTTTATTAATTCACAAATAAGGTTTATTAATTCATAATTAAGATTTATTAATTCAAAATTAGTGTTTATTATTCAAAAGTAGGATTTATTAATTCATAATTAGGGTTTATTAATTAAAAATTAGGGTTTATTATTCACAATTATGATTTGTTAATTTAAAATTATGGTTATTATTCAAAATTAAGGTTTTATTAATTTCAACTAGGGTTTATTAATTCAAAATTAGGGTTTATTAATTAATAATTATAGTTTATTAATTCTAATTAGACTTTGTTAATTCAAAATTAAGATTTATTAATTTGTGATTAGAATTTATTAATTTTTAATTATGATTTATTAAATTAATTAATTAATTAAAATTAATTAAATGGTCTCACTGCACGGCGCACACGGGAGACCATCCCAAAAACTAAGAACGTCATCAACCAAAAACAAATCTAACTAGTTAGAGGTCGGACCCAGTTAAACAAGATAGACCTGAAACCGAAATTGTAGGGCACGACTTGTTTCTCAACAACCACACCAATAATAATGAATTATGCTGGCAGGCTCATTTGTGTAATTATACAAACAAATAAGAAATGAATTAGCACTCCTAAATAAATATTTTCCACTTGGGTCATATCTCGAATTTTCGATCTAGTCCAAATCGTATGAAATATATCGAGCTTGGCCTCCAGGGATGAAACTTCATTATTCCGATTTGGAGTGTGTGTATATAAAGAGGGAGATTAGCGTAAAAATTATTTTTAAAGCAAAGAATAAAAGATATTAGATAAATCCTACCATCATAATTTTTAACAAAAAAACTAAATTTAATTTGACAAAAAATATCATTTTTCTAACAAACTCAAAAGCATGAAGCTATTAGTCTGATACAATGAAAGGAAGTTCAAATTCACATGAACATGGATTAAACGAATTCAAAAACCATGGACTAAAAATACTATTACAAAAAAAAAAAAAAAGACTAAAATAACAAATGCGTAATAAACTAGAAGATACAGCAAATGTTGAAAACCAACTGAAAGTGAATTAACATATTTTTCTTTGTGTATTACTAATAATAATTTTTCTCTTTTATAAAATATTCTAATTAAATAACAATATTCATGATAAGCAATAGATATGGATATAGATATATATTTATATGTTATCTGTTCTTTTTAAAAATAAAATATATTTTTGAGTGCAATTAATTATTAATTATTTGCTAAAAAATTACTATAATGTATTGTAATACATACAACAAATATTTCCAAGCTTCCGTACAATAGTTGATAAAGTTAAGTACTTATTTCCAAGTCTTAATAAATTTCTGTATGTCACTATATTATTTATTTCTATGTAAAAATAAAATTCAGGATACAAATTTACAAAAATGTATATGAAAAATTACAAAAAATTAATTACTTAAATATTTATAAATACAAGATAGAATATGTTCCATGTGCATCACAGGAACACTAGTTTTTAAATTCTAGATTGGTAGTATTGTTTTTTTTAGGATCTTTGTAAGTTTAAAATAGACTTATAACCCAGCCCATTACGATTAAGGCCCATGAAAGCCCAAATGGAATGAATGTATGCATGTTTAGAAACTACGGTCTTTTCTCAACTGCTATTTTCTCTCTCGCATACATTTGGAGAGAGAAGATTTACCAACTTATCTTCGTGCATAAATTTGCAGTGACTAATTTAGTATAAATGCCTTTATAATTTGCAGTGTTCATCCCATCTAAAATTAAAAAATTTGATGCAGTGTTCATCCTAAACACTCATTATAGATAGTGATTGCTCGTCTCTGCTCACCACAAGAGGAAATATACATGTGGATGACATTTTCAAATATTTATCTTATGTCTCATTTGTCGGTGTTTTGATAATTGAAAATAAAAAATATTCTTCATAATTAGAGAGAAAATTTCATTGGAAAAATAGATAAGACCATGAAATGATAACTTGTGTTGTAGAGCGCAGTTTTAATAATCTTATAATATTTTCTTTATGAAACTTATAAATGCTAGAGGGCTAATTTTCCCTTCAAAATATAACGAATGCCTTTATTTAATTTACTTTTTTTTTTTGTTTCTTTTTATTTTTTACGTCGATGATTAAAATATATTTAGGTAATACTAAGTGATAACATATATTTCGTTAATTACATGATAATGTGTGTATATATGTGCTAACTATAGTTTTTCACATCCGATAGAGAGCGATTTCACGCATCACTTAGACTAACATGTATTGAAAATTTACACTCATATTTTTATTTTGGTGTATGACTAATTACAGAATTATTCATAAAATTTGTGACTAATTCGTATAAAGTTATAAAATTTGTGACTAGCAAAAATCATGGGATTGATGAAGTCTCAATCTGACATATTTGTCCTAATACGTAGAATCAAAACAAAATGTTTTATTTCCGCCGATTGTCTTCTTCTTGCAAAACATAATTGAAAAATCAAGAATATTAAAGATTAGTGTGCAATGATATTCTCATTCCGATTGAAGAAATTGGTCGTAATTGACTTCCTAAACGGACGGCAAATCAGGAGCACTAATTTTGATTTAATGCATAGTGACAAATTATTAATGGCGACTTGAAAGTAACTGAGAACATCAGAATGATTAGTTACCACCATTCTTATTGTATTTGATATTGGTATCTTTGCAAGAATAATATATAAATCTCTTCACAAAGTAACTACTCTCTCAATATACAATATATATATAAATCTCTTTACAAAATAATGATGACTCTAAGTTTCACTAATGCCGTTTCACTAATCCTATTATATATTGATTCTATCAATGCCCCAACATATTTCGAAGTATATTTTAGGCAAAAGTGAGTAGAAAATAGTTGCAGCAGCCAGCACCAATTAGATAAAATTAGCGTAATTAAAGCGATTCTCCCCAACTTCACGGCTAATATTTAAATAAACATTTGCATTTATAGCAGACAAAAACAAATAAAATAACAATAATCCTCGTAAATTTAATCGATAACCTTTTGTGGTGTGAACAGCAATGAGTTTTGGTGGGGCCCAGCCCAGAAAAATTAAACTTGGCGAAGAACTAAATATTATAGCGCGCGAAATAAAGGCGGTTAGGTTTTCTATAACTGTCGCTCTAATTCAACGGTATGTCCCGTGACATAAGTCTCCCGACAACTCCAAAGACTACTCAAGAAAATCAATCAATTAAATAAATAATAAAGAGTGAAGAAAATCAAGAATTAGTATTTTCCCTCCGCCTTTTTTCAGCCCCACCACGTTATACCATCCACATGCATTTCAGTCAGTCAGTAATCAGCGCTACTCCTGCCTACTACTCATTTATCTTAAAAAGCACAACCAAACCCATAAACACACACTCTTTTTCTATAACCCTTTTCCCCTTTTATTTTGCCACCATTCGCGGGAAGAAACTCCAAATCCAAATAATCAGCGGGCTTCTGTCTTCCCCAGGTACCCGAGGAAATGCTTTTTTGTGTGTGTGTGTGTGTGTGTGTGTTTTCTCGGATTGTTTTAGGAATTTTTTCTTGTTCATTCTTGGTGTAATGTGCCACCCATCTTGAGTTCTTGGCGTATGGCGTATGACGAAATTTTGTTTTGTGGGGTTTAGTGATGATTTCGTAAACTTCTTTGTTTTTTTTTGTGTGTGTGTGTGTGTGGGGGGGGTTGCAGTGAAGAAGTTCTTGAAAGTAGCATTACGTGATTTGATTTTGGTATCTTTGTGAGAATGTACATTTTGGTCCAAAATTTGATTGTGCTTGATTTGCCTCTGATTTTTGTGATTTTGTTAATAAAAGATTAGTGGGTAAATTTTGATGAAATGATTGGAGAAATCAAGGAATCAGATTTTCTTCCTTCTTGGCTTAGATTGTCTTCATCCTTGAATGTAATGTATCTAATTACTGCAAATTCAGAAAATGGACTTTAAAGTTGAAAAACAAAAGAAAAAGATTTAAGCAGTCAGATTTCTCCCTTTTTGGCTTAGATTGTCTTAATCTCTGGATGCAATTTAACTAATTACTGGAAAATTCAGGAAATAGGCTTTTTGAAAAAGGGAAAGAAGAGATGACTGGTAACAGAACATTGATGCATTCCGTTGAGGCATTCATGGCCGATTTGAAGTAGATATTTAACTTGGTTGGTAAGTAAAGGTGGGTAAAGTAAATGCTTTTTCAGTGGTCAGTTCAATTTGCCGTAAAAAGTGAAAAGTTTGGTGCACTCATCAATGATTCATGATGAACACCATTTGCTAATTTTAATTTTTGAAAAGAAATTAGCAAACTTTTGAGTTTTTCAGTTGTTGAAATTTCTTCCTTTCAACTGAAGCAATCCCATATCACGACTGTTTATTTTGCTGTGTTATCCTTTTACTTGTCCCAAATCTAATAGCCCTTAACCACTGCGTGTTTTCCTTTTTCTACTAATGCGTATCTTGTCACTTTCTAAGTAAAACAGCAGTCTTAAAAATTGAAAAAGGTTTTCTTCCTCGTATATGTTTAAATCGATTTTCTATTGTTGAATTTTCTTGTTGTATCACTGCTGAAGTTTTCAGTCCATTTTGTTAGATTGATAAAAACAGCTAAATTACAAAATGGAAAAAGGCAACTAGATTTCAATGCACCACTTATGTCTGCAAGGAGATATGCATCCCCTTCAAAATCATCCGAGCTAGCAAAACGGAAGGCAGTGGAGAGGCCACAGCCCTCCCGGCAGCAATCTCTCCAACCTACGAAATCCGAATGGGAATCCGAGGAGGTGACTATGACTAAACCAGCTTCTGTTCCGTTTCATTGGGAGCAAATCCCGGGAAGGCCTAAAGGTGAAGCAGAGAGCCAATCACACACCCCGGAGGATTCAAACACGCCACGTCTCCCTCCAGCTAGGGTTTCAGACGCCATGAGGCGCAGCTCAGGAGAAATCCCAAAGCTTCCTCCTGGCAGGCTATCCGGTCCCTCGAGGTACTGCTCTGGTGAAAGAACGAACGATCAGAGTGTTTACCGGTCCCAAGTTGAGGCATTCTCCTTCGCTGATCATGCTAGTCTTTTGGAGAGATTGAATGCCAGTTTGAATTGTAAAGATGATTTGGATTCGGAGAGTGGAGACGACGCGTTTTCAGATGCACTCGACACGCTTTCACTGACAGAATCGTGGTCGTTCAGCTATAGCGTGAGTGGGATCAGTGGCTACCTGAGCTCCGGTGTGAAGCCGTCTGGAACCTTCTCTATTGAGACACAGACTCGAGATTTCATGATGAATAGGTTCCTGCCTGCAGCCAAGGCCGTTGTGTTGGAAACGCCTGATTATGCTGTGAAGAAGGCGTCTCTACTTGAGGAGAAGCGGGTGCTGAAGAAGGCGGTTTCTAGGGAGATGAAGCCATCGCCCAGGCAATATAGCTCGGATGCATTGCCGTATTACACTCAGTATATCAATAATGTGGAGCGAAGACGAAGATCAGGAGTCTGTTGCTCCTCCGAGTAAAAAGTCCGGGAAAGCTTGGGGGATCCTTCCTCGATTTTGTGTCAAGAATTCATTGTGCCTTCTGAATCCTGTGCCTGCATTGAAGTCGAAGCCAAAAGCCGGACTCCCTCCCCTTCAATGCCCGAGGTCAAAAGATTCACTCGAAATGCACATAGTGGACCACTTGACAAGGTGATCAATCTCTCAAAACTAGCCTCACATTGATAATGCATATATATTATTTGGGGGGGGAGGGGTTGACAACCATTTTTAACGTGAGAATGGGGAACCAAATTTTTTAATGCCATTCGCTGTGAAAGTTGACGTATCCACCGGGAAGTTACTGTATCCAAAAAACTAGAGTTTTTGCCCCCACATAACTTTCTCATGTTAAAAATGGTTCTTATTTGAACCTATCTATCTATCTATCTATCTATCTATCTATCAGATGAAATTATTTTCAATTTTGTTGATGATCTCTTAATTTGCAGAATGCTTGCCAAGTGGTACATAAGAAGAAATTTCACTCTGGATTGCTATCTCGTGACCTGCCAGGAATCGACAACAAGTTTAGGAATGATTCCAGTAGATCAGCAGGAGTGTCTCCATTAGGGAGTCAGCGAAGTGGCAACATTTCTCCATATCGTAATGAGTCTCCAAAGTCTCCATTCCGAGAAGGAGTGGGGTTTCTTGGCGTCCCTGAAAAAGCTGAGGCTTTCAATGCTAAGATTGCTTCATCGCGTAAGTTGTTCAAGGCCCTTCAAGATGTGTCGAGGAATCAGGTAAACGCAGCCCCTGCAGCCGATCCCGTGGAGAAAACAGTATGCGGATTACGTAAAGAAGAAAGATCTTCATAGCACGAAGCCATCTCGTACAAAAGCTAACACATTGAAGGAAGCCAAACGCATACCTTCTACATATTCTCCTAAGCCCATTTACGCTGCTGATGCAATGAGAGATGTTAAACCGGTTCAAAGCCATCATCAAGAATCAAGAAATGAAGTTCCTTGTGAGGCCAAATATATGGTCAAGGAAGAAGAGAAACCAAAGCCAGAAAATGTAGAAAGAGAGATGGATCCTCCTTTGAAATCTCCTCTACCTCCTCCATTACCAAAATCTCCATCCGAATCTTGGCTTTGGCGTACTCTGCCTTCCATTACTCTGGGAAATCCGTTTGCTAATTCGCATGGCAGCAGCCCTCTTCACCCCAAGAAGCTGCAGGGGCAGAAGGCCTCAGCCACTAACACCAAATGGGAGACTATCGTAAAGACTTCTAACTCACGACACGATCATGTCCGCTACTCAGAGGTGTCACCTCTTTCCGATCATGTCATACTCAAACTCTGGCAAAGGTTGTTCCATTGTTTTTGGTCTCATCTTTCTCACTTGCGTTTGCGTTCTTGCAGGAGCTCGTGCATCGTGCTTCTTACCGACCAATGAAGTCATAAGAAACCGCGGATGCTGCTGTGAAAACGGTGATGATGTATTCTCTGGAAAGTGTCTTGTTCGCCTCCGCTTGCGGATTTGCAAGACCTTCCAGCTTATACTAACTTGTACGTCTTCTTTTCCCATTTTTTTGAGGAAATGCAATACGAGTTGATGAGATTTGAACGACAGCGATTTTATAGTTATCTTTTTTCTTTTTCAATCCCCTCCTTTTTGTATGGTGGTGTTGTTAGGATGAAGTGTGGCATTGGTGTCTCCTAATCATCATAGTCTCGACGTGTATTGCTTGTCGAGCTTTTCTTTATGCAGTTTCAAAAAAGTCCATTTTCTTTTTTTACATGCCTGAACGAGGAAGTTCAATTGTCTGTTTATACTGTTGTCGTGTCGAAATGGATCTTCTGTTTTCAAATCATGTCTCGTCTCTAACAATACCTTTGTTTGTTCTAAAAGTGCAGTTACCACGGGCGTCGGAGAATGAGATTTTAAGTAAACGTGACGGTAATCTAATAATTGGGAAAGAAACGGATAAGGTCATGAATAATTATATCATATAAAATATATAAATTACATCGTTTGGATTCGAAGGATGATCTTCTTGCGTGATGCCTCCAACATATTAAACACTATTTATACGATCAATTTTATATAAAAGCCCAATAACAATAGATCTGTGTCATTTATGCAATGTTTATTAACTATTGGTAAAATTAATTACTTTTAACTTTTGGGCCTCATGATGATGGGCCTCCTATTATTTGCCGTATGAAGTTTCACAGGACACAGCATTTTGCCCATGATGTCATTACTCCTCATAACTACCAATAATAGCAAATAAATACATGATGACGAGATTACGACTATGAAATTAGGGCAGGAAAATAGGTTGTTAAACATAATTTCTTATTTATTTAAGATGATGGCGTCCCCTACTTGTTCTCCCTAATCCTCATTAAATCTTCTAATTTAAGCGTTAGGACGAATTAAATAGTCATATTTGCCGCCCCCTTGCATCAACCTGCGGGGGTCCGTCCTCAATAACATAGATACGTGTTCATACACTAAACTGAAATATTAACATTAGTATCATGTAAGTTAAATAATAAAAGAATAAAGTACATCAACCATTTTAACCTACTGAATATAGCTTAGTTAATGGGTGTTTTATTATCCTAAGAAAGTTTAGATTTCCTTGTCGAGAATTACAGAGGAATCGAATCGTGTAAAATATGAAGAAAAAGAAGAAAGAAGAACAATCCAGGACAACATTCAGTAGTTAAAATGAGGGGGACTTTTGGGTTTCTTGGAGGGATTTTAGGTACTGTTATTTAATTTGTCCAGTCTAAATCACAATCAAGTTCAATCAATGTTACTTATTAAAGGGGGTCAAGGTAATAATTATTAAATATGGTTGCAAATTGACTGATAACCATCCACCATTTATAAAGGATAGTGCTTGATCCCCTCTAGAGCTCTCACATTCCAGCCCATGACAATGTGAGGAGATAAATCACGTTATTTAGTCGTTAAGAAGTTATGGGGACTTTGTTTAGTGTCCACAAAGAGTCACTCTAAAAAGGGTATCACACTACGGCTGTTAGGATTCGATCATTGGTCCTTGTTCCAAAATTGTTAGTTCTTAACCAACTGAGCTAAACCACATGGAGGATAGATAATGCTAAATATACATAATATATACATATATAATACCTTTGGTAATTATAGTATCAAGACCATTTCCAAATTACCCCTAATCAATTTTCGTTAGTTATATATTATGAAAACAGAATGTTTTTATTTTCCTTTTCACTCAAATAATTTTGGAAATAAATGATTAATTTTTTAAAAAATAATTATCATTATGGAAATATAGATATGCACCAATTTTATACCATTATATAGATTTGAATACATATAGGGATATTTATTAATTTTAACATATTTTAATTAGAATACATTTATATTTTTATGTATCTTATAATGTGTTAATATTCTTACACTAGAATTATATCCTAAATTTGTAATTAAGACATTATAATATTCATAAAAATAGTAAATAAATGTATTCAAATTAAAATATATTAAAAGTTGATAAATAGTTCTTTATGGATACATGTCAATCTATTTTTGGGTCAATTTTCTTTATTTATCTTTTGCCTTTTCATTACTTTTTTACGTATTTGTTTTTTACTATGTAATCAATATTATGGCTATGCTTCACAATTAAACTAAAATATAATATCAGTTTTATGCTAAAATTTTCGAAAAATAAGAACAAGATGATGAAGAAATCTCTTTTGTGCATACGGCAAAAAAAAGGATGAAGAAATGTATTTACCTCGCTAAATTTTTCAAAAAAGAAGAACAAGAAGATGATGAAACCTCGATATGGCATAAATCAAATATTGTGTAGAATGAATGGAATGAGTTAGTTTAATTTAAATTTATTGCCAAATATTCCATGGGGTAAATTATCTTTCTCTCTTTATAGATTTTTATATTGATTTGCATGCGTTCATTCTAATAGTTTTCTCATAATTATGCTATTTATTAAGGAAGATTATGAACATAAGATTGAATTTTAAATGGTCTCTTCCTTAATGTCGCAAAGGTTAATTATGAAAATTTCAAATTCAATTAAAATTGGATTAACCTCGTAATTTTTGGAAATGTGTAAAATGACAAAAATATTCAATTATGTATGTACATATGTACATTTAGATTTATCCTTTATGGTATTCTCTTTCTTAATGAAATCTATCCTTTCCCATATGATTGCATTAAATATATATGTCTATGCATGTATATCTTATTATATTTGTTAGGCATGCAATGCAATTCACAGGTAGACCAAACTAACTACTCATCAACATTCTTTCATAAAAATTCCATCATTGTGTAAAACAATTGCAGCGACTAGGAAGAAAATTCCTTTTCATTCTTATTTGACGCTTAACCACTCACACATTTATGTTGTTAATCATTGAACACTTGTATATAGTTTTTATATTAACGTAATATTTTTATGCATATTATAGTTGATCGAAATATAGATGACCAACAACTACATAGAAGTATATATAGAACACCTGACAATCAACAAATCCCAAAAACTCATGTTAGAAAATACGGACGGAAGAAAAATATGATTTACTTTTTACCATGTAATTTGAATTACCATTTATATTTAAGAAAAGTATCAACGTCTGGTCTGTATCATAACAGTTGAATTTATTTTATTCATCTCATTTGTTCATGGGTAAAATTCATTTTGGTCTCACTAAGTACTGGCTTATTAGTCTCCTAAATTTAAAGGCAAAAATTTGTATGCATTGCGATGAGATGCACAGTGCCTCTACTCTAATTAATTAATTAGGATTCACAAAATCTCTTGCTAAAATTTATTAATTCTCAATCAAAACTAATTAATTCTTAGTTAGAATTTATTAATTATAACTAAAATTTAATTAAAATGCAGCTAATTAATCGCGTCTCAATGCAAAAATGCAGCTAATTAACAGAAAAACAGAAACAAACGGTACAACAGCAACTGCTTCTAATCGTATCCTCTCCTAAAAGACTAAGTACTTATGAGATCTCACTCCCATGCTCTCATGCATACACGGTCAGATCTCAAGTACTAAGCCACATTTTTCACATATTCAATAAACTGTGAATGTATACATATTATTCATCACCTATTTATGATTATAAAAATAATTAACTAATCTTCATTATTTAGCTACGTCGCAGTCGATGAATGAGGAGTCAAAGCAAGCGAAAGCTTCGTGTCAATATCCGAGTGATCGGCGCCGCCTTTCTGATCATTGTTGCTGCTTACACTGAGGCTCAATCCCAGTTTCAAATCGGCTGAAAACCACTTCCTCTCATCATTCATCTGTAGATTAATTATGATTTAAGCAACAGGATTATGCAAAACTAATTACAAATCAGATAAGAGGTTAAACTAATTCTTTGATTACCTGAAGTCTCAAGGGATTGGGATTATGAGACGCTACAAAGCTCGATTTCTGATGATTAATTCTGATGCTGTCGATAAAGTTATTATTCCAACGAGATTGTGGTCTTAAATTCTGAGAGAGACTAGTGGACAAAATGCTGTTGGATTTGGGGATTTCTTTCTCTTTGGATTGATTTTGGATGAGTTGTCTGGGAGGCCATCTTCTTCCTTCTAGGAACTGGCTCGGCCGGAGTGGGCCGTTAGAGTAGCTCTCGTGCAATGCATGGATCCGGCTAGAGATGGACCGTTTCTCTAGGGTTCCGGCCTCTGATATTAGCCCCGAATCAACCCTAACTTTTGGTTCGTGGCGGTATGAAGGCCATGGATGATACCTGCCTTGTAAGAAAATAGATACATAAGTGAAATTCCGAGTCATAGTAATTTGTGTGATGGTTTATTTTTGATCGCGCGCGACACGAACCTGGAAGAAGATAGAGGTTTGATATTCTCATAATTTTGATGAGATTTTAGATTTTGTGGAACTGGCATCGAGCAATCGAGCTGATTATTCGAATTACTTGTGAAAACAATGCCACCATTCTCCATTCTCAACTCATGAAATGGGCTGCATTTCTCATTATAAGCTGACGATGAGCTAGAATAGTAGCCTCTCCCTTGAATGTAAATCCTATTTGCTTGACCTATTACTGTTGCATGCAGATATACTAATTATAAATTTCGCAAGATTAAATCACATCATGTATAACTTTATAAAAAATGAAATTAAATAGTTATATATGTGAAAATATACGTACTCCGTCCAGATTCGTCCAGCTTCTTACTTCTATACATCTGAAATGATAATAAACGTAATTATCAGAAAAAAATGAAATTAACAAAAAAGGCATATCATCGTAAATCAGACTAGCCTTGTGCACCTGCAGGTGACTCTTAACATGCGAGATGCTCAATCCCCTCATGTTCATCAATTGAAGCACTGCCTTTGGAGTGGCTCCTACAAAATATTCAACTAATTAATCCAAGATTCATTACAACCATGTATATAAAGATGTACATGTGACAGCATTAATAATATTTGTCCTAACTATGAAATTAGTGTAACAACTTACTTTCTTGGCCACCTAGTCTTTCAATGGCATGAACAAAGGAGAGATGGAGGTCGGGAGTCCATCTCAGCCTCGGCATTTTGGATCGGACGTATTGGCGAACTGCATTCTTCTTATCCTTCCTATCTTCGGATTTGGAGCTGTCGTCTCCCGACCTCTCGTCCCTCGCTTGCTCCCCGTCTTGAATGCTTATGCCCGACATTTCAATCATGGGATCGCCTACTACATTGCTGCCGGCCTCCTCGTTCAAGTCGATCGAGGAGAGGTTCTCCGAGGAATCTGATGATACGACGTTGTCTTCTCCGCTCATCTGCTCATCAGACATGGGCTGCGTTTATTTCTGTAGATTTATTAGAGTGGACACTCTCCTTGTAAGGTCATTACTGATTTGGAACCTGCATGTATATATCAATTGTATAAGGATTTGGAGTATAAAGTGATTTTTAAAGTAGTCAAATTGCAGATGAGATTATTCAATGTAAATGTTAGTTTTCTGACCTTAAACAAAAGATAGTTGGATTACATTATTAAATGATTAATGGTTTATTAAATGAAAGCATGATTGGATGATATTAATTAATTCTTGAGACTCAACTGTCTTAAATCAGATCAAATTAGGTTAATCTATCATATTAAAGAACTAAGGATTGAATTAGTAAAACAATTAAAGTAAGCTCGAAATTCTGAGTTCACTGAAAGTTCTTTATGAGGGATCAGACTCTCTCACTCTTAACAAATTAATTAACTATATATATTAATCAGAAATTGAAAATTAAGATCATGGTAAAGTATGGAATTCAGCCGCAAATCTAGATTCGAGTTAAGAATTCAATCATCTAGTTGCATGTAATGTAACCACCAGAAGACTGGATTATGGGTTTTTACTGAATTCAAGGGACATTTTCTAATAATTCCTTATATTAATTGTTTCATTCAGCTCCATTGATGGAAGTAGATTAGATTTAAAAAACTCCAAATGGGCTGGTAAGACAGTTGAATATATATGAAGAATTGAAGGAGAGTTTTGATGATACAGATATACTTAAATCCACGCTCACCCCAGCCAATAGAAAAAACTGATTAATGAATAAAAACAAAATAGAGGGGGCGAAATAAAGAAGATTCCTATTATTTCTAAAGAAATCTTATATTTCAAAATAAGATTAGAATAAATACATAAATAAACTAAGAAGCAATGAAAATCGATCAGAACGTGAGAGAGGATTTATTCAATTTTTTTCCCAAGATTTTCTATTTTCTAATTGTAGTGTTAGTTTATTATCTTCATCATTTGCAAATAACAGGAAAACCCTAAAAATGGGATAGAAAGATTGGCAGGGTGACATGCGGCCTACAATAAATTAAGCCCGTATACATATAACTGTATATATAACCTAGTTAGAAAAGATGATATCTGAGATGAAATTCTCAACTCTATGAATCAAAATTCATATTTCTGTTCTGGTTTATAAAGTATGAAAAGGAATGTGTCTTTGATTCGAGCTATAAAAAAGCATCAAACCGAACTAACTGTTTCTTTGCATCAAACCGAACTAACCATTCAAGAAACAGTTAGTTCAATTAATCATTAACGAGAGAGACAGAAAACTAAAATCAAATTCATAAGGGAAAACGATAAAAGGACTGTGATATATAGTCCGAATTGGTCAAAAAATAAAAAGTAAAAGGTTAAGATCAGTGTTTTCTCATGAAGTAAATATTATATTCAAGATATATACAAACCCTCCAGTTATATTGGATTCGATCTTCTTTAGTTTGCAATACTTGCAAAAACTGATGATCGTCGTTCCTCAGCTCGCATCAATCTTGTCGTTCTTGATCGGACCAACCCCCTCGATGCTTCTGACAAGAGAATTATTGAAGAATGAAAATCAAACCAACATGATGATCATATTGGGGGAAAAACTTTGATCAAGATGATGCAGAGATGAAGAAGGGGTGGATGGAGAGATAGAGAGAGAGATTATGCAGCTTGATTCAACAATGAAAATAAATTCTATATGCGACTATTCGTCAGAATATTGAGATTTTTACCTAGACTTTCATGCAAAATGGGGGGTTGTACTTTCTTAATGAGGGGTAAAAAAGTGAAAATTCAACGATGGTCGGACACTCCACTTGTTGTATAGTGTGTAATAATGCAATAATTCTTGAATTATGGATACAGATGAAGAAGGGCCCCATTGGCTGTTCAGTATCATGTGACTTTCCCTAAAACAAAAACCCTTTTTTCTCTGACAGTTGTCCTATTTATATATGAAATTTCTCTCCTATTCATGTGATTATCTTAATTGATTTCTCATCTCAACTAGTGACTCTGCTGACTTTGATTTATCTATGGGTCATATTTACCAATAAAAAAATCATCTTTCTGGGCATTATATGCTTTCCAAGAAATCACTTTGAAAAAGGATTCCATATCAACCTTATCTTACCTAAACAAAGACTTTCTTTCTCCACAATGTGAAAATACAATTCTCTGTCCCCATGTGCTTCATTTTATATTCATCATTATTTAGGGTTTCTGTAAATCAAGATCAATTAAATAATACTCTCTCCATTTCATTTAAAGTGTCCCATTTATTTTGGGCATGAGTATTTAGAAGAAATATATAAAGTATTTCAAGTGATAAAAAGTGGGTAGGATCCACACTTTTTGAATGGATAATTACTTCTTAAAATAGAATGAGACATTTGTAATAGGACAACCCAAAAAAAAAGTGAGACATTTTAAATGAACCGATGTAGTAATATTTATGCATACTATATAGCTCTTATTATGGGAATATATATCAGATATTGTTTCAATGTTCAAGCATATTTTTGAAAATGTCTCAACATTTAATTAAACGTGCTTAATATCTAACATTTAGACATTGTCACAAAGTATCTTGAAACACAAATTTTGATCGTAAAAAATCGACTTGGCACATAGGTAAGAGCATGTAGTGCTGTGTGCGTGTGTTGGTCTAGTGGCAGAGTGGTTAATGTCTGAGGCCAAAGGTCTCGGGTTCGAATCCACCGTAACGCGGCCTTTAAAATTTATGTATTTAATGATCCCAAAAAAAAAAGCGCCTGTAGTGTACAATGGAGACTGACAAGAACTAAAGCACAATGAAGAAAGGATGTTAACACGTACCGTCGATTTTTCTAGACAAAAATGTACTTTCAGATACTTTTGTGATAATAAACTTTTGGTATCAAAAATGTTATATTTTATATGTTAGGACATTGTTGAGGATATGCTTAAATAATGAAACAATTTTTACTACCACATAAATTTGATATAAAAAAACAATTTACATATTGCTCTATGTACTGCAACTAATTACTTTATATCTCTAGTGAGAAAAAAGAATTACATATTTGATGAAGTAAGTAGCAAGCTTTACATATAAATGTACAATAAAAAAATAGAGATGTCGGGATTTGCCCTTAGAAACATTTTCTTGAAAAAGAGGTCTTCACCTTTTATGTTAATAACTGATACTTCGTGACACACGAGCTGTTAGCTAAGGTTACGCTCAAGTAGGACTTGTGTGATCATGTTTCAGTCAAGCTCGAATAAACGAGTCAAATGAGTATAGTAAGACTCAACTCAGCTCGACTCGATTGAACCCCATAGTAATTCACATAGATATCCATATTTGAGCGTATAGCAAATTAATGTGGCATCTCAATTTCCAGGCAAATTAATACGATACACAAGCTGACATCAAACTCTTTAAATTTTTACCGCCATGCATGAATAATAATAACTGCCACCGTCATTTTCATAATTAATTTAATGACGAGGCCATTACCCAAGAAAATGCACTTAAATCAAATCGCCATTAACTAGAATTTTTCTCCCACGCAGAATTTCCCAATGGTTGCAATAATATTCGTACGTTTATTGCATCACAGCGGCATATGGCAGTAATTAAAGAATGAACATTTATGTGGAATTTGGTGCATTCTTGGTGGAAATCTAACTGCAATATACTTAGTCAATTTTGGTGGCAATTTCTATGTTCCAATCCAGCCCGGGCATCACCTACAGTTTCTTGTACGTTACTATCTGTTATGTGAACCTAACAATTTTAACTAAATTAATTGAGTTAATTTTGTATATCTCCCAATTTTTTAGATTAACCATTAGGTTATTTAAATATCAAATATGTCACCCGCATTTATCACGTACGTCAGGCAATGTTCGCGGTTCTTGCCACAAATATATACAAACAACCACCGTACGACACAGTGCAGAATATATAATGAAATTTAAATTTGTGATGACCACACTTGGTTACTTAATTTATAAATATATATTTAATGGCAGACTAATCTAAATCAGCATAGCCTGTTTGATCAGCTGGCCATCTTGAAACAGATACTCTTGATTTTGAATTTTCAAATTGCAGTCTTTATTGTCAATATTTGGTGTACGTACTAAGTTAAATTGAGATATATGAAGCAGTATATGATAATGAAGATTACCAGGTCTAGTACTCATTTTGTTCTTTATTTTTTCTTATATATTCAACGAAGTTGGTAACACTAAAGGACATCCGCAACTGGGTCTCTGAGTTGTTACATCTCTCTCTCTCTCTCTCTCTCTCTCTCTCTCTATATATATATATATATATATATATATATATATATATATATAGATAGTTCAGTAGGAAAAGATAATTTGGTAGGAAATGAGAATGAATCGGGCATTTGATTTCTTGAATCAATGGTTGAGATTTAATTTCGGTTGTGTTTGCATTTTGTGTTTTGTGTGCTACATGGATATTATACGCAAAGACTAGAACCTTCTTGTCTTCAAGAATGAAAGATGTGTTAAACTAATATATTTAGCATATGTGCTACGAATGGATGATATATATGCTAAACTAACATGTGCAACATAGTAATTATGATTGTGATACACAAATATGAAAGATGTATTACTATTCTTATTTCCTATACTAAGGAGCTTTTATTTTAATTAGAGATCTAAGCCTAAGACACATGATCTGTGAAAGAGTGTGAATCGGGTGTTGGTGTTGGGGATAATGGGATTTAGAAAAACTAAACATTCTTGCAGTATAAAAGCTTGAAAACTAGTATATTTTGAAACCCTACACAGCTTAAAAAACATATGTTTTCTTGTCTTCTATTGGAGGGAGAGTTGACATTCTTCTCATTTTAGGTCACTGGAATCATTCATGGAATTTATGTATAAATTTTTCATGGATATCGACATTCTACCAAGATATCTCATGCAAAGTACTCTCTCCGTTCCATTCAAAACGATTCATTTTTTTTCGATACGGTCATTTAGGAGAATGGTATAAAGTGATTAAAATGATAAAAAGTAGATAGATCCCACAACTTTTGAAAAGATAATTATTTCTAAAAATGAAACAGACCATCTTGAATGGGATATCCCAAAAAGTAATACAGATCATCTTGGATGAGAGTATTATTTATTTAATTAACTAAAATACATCGACCGACCGTCTTCCTAGTTAATCTATTTTATTGTAATGATTGACGTGAGAATATGCGTGTAACAGCATTTCTTTTATCCACGGTGTGCATAATTACGGTCTTGTATCTATAAATAAATTAATGCATGGTCTTAAATTCTTAATGCACTGGCGATAGAACTATAGTATTGTTCTTCTTTGACTTGTAATTATTACAATTTTGCCTATGAATTAATGTGGCATGTTAGGAAAGAGTTACTGCTGCTTGGTCAAGGTTAGTTTAAATAAGATTAATTAAATGTATATTTCTAGAATCGAGGCCATTCAATTATATAATTGAATGTGGTACATTAATTTTTATAGATTAACCACCTTTTGATTAATTTTTTGGTCCCCCCACCTCCAGGGTTTAATAGTCCATTACATGTTAGGAAAACCTTAAATTATATCCACCACCGGCCTAGAAAAATTGCATAGATACTTTTTAAGTAAAATACGTTTGATCTCATAATTGATTAATTTTTTTTTGTGGGGAGGGGAGGAGGGGTGTTTGAAGCACATATCTCTTAGATGATCTTTCTTATCAGTTAATTTATGTAATCATCTATTCAAAGTAATTAAAATGATTTTGCGCAGTGAAATGGTGGGAATGTAATAATGGTTGGCTTGAAGAATAAAACAAACCCACAATGTTAGGATCTTGTAAATGCTAATCCAAAAATGATACTCTCTTCATCCCGGTATTGTTGGCACGTTACTTTTTACACGTAGATTAAGGAGAATTGTGTTTTATGTGTAAAATAGTGTATGACACGAAATCGATGCACTTTTTAATGTAAAATTATTTTCTTTTTTGAAACGGACCAACAATAGCGGACAACCCAAAAAAAAATCAACAATAATGGGATGGAGGAGTATAATATTAGTTGCAATATTTGAATATCATGAATTATGTGTGCCGATGTGTGTGTGTGTGTGTTTGTTGACTATGTAGCATGGGTACATAACACGCCATGTACTTAGATCACCAAAAACTTAATATATGAAACAATTTTCAAAGCATATATATATATATTGTGTATCAATGTTTGAAGTGGATACCAGAGGGAGCCGTTTTGACTTAGAAATAAAAAATAAAATAAAATATACGCTTAATTGTGAAGGTAGTATAGATCGTCATAATGAGTCATGTTTAAAAATGGATGGAATTTGCCTCCAGAATTACTCTACTTATAATGAACTAATGTTAGTTCTATCACTAATAAATGTTTCAGTTGTAAAAGAATCAATGGCTTTCCCGCGGAAAAAGAATTAAGAAATTATATTTTCTTAAAAATAAAATAAAAATGTTATTCAATAAATAAATATTAAATTCCGGTGCTGCATTGTCAAGTTAAAAAAAAAACTCAATATCTTATAACAAAAAATTAATAGTGTACATAAAATTTAATTGGTTATCAAAAATTAGTTATAATTGTAATGAAAATAACACCAGTAACATAGAGAAGGGCTGGATGAAATTTTCTAATGTCGGTCAGGCCTTGTTGTCATATGAAATTAAATATTTTTTGTTTGACCGTTGTTCCTTAATTAATTCCATGAACAATATGTACACATTCAAATATTCCATCCATTGTTCTTAGCCTCCATTGTTCCATTAAAAATTCAAGCAAAGTTTATTACAATCTTTTGACTAACATGGTCATGACCGTTGAACTTATTTTGAATTTCTGACTCCCGGCATTTCAATTATTGTCATTCTTTTTCAACAAAGCTTTAATATATAGCAATCTAGTTTTTATTCAAATCAAAATTCAAACGTTGAAAATTTTAGTATGAGAAGTTTATTTGTAAAACGTGAGCTGATTATTTCCACCTTGTATTTCCAAATGTAGATTTTTCTTTTTCAAATCCTGTTAAATGAAATACAATAAAGATGGACGGATCAATAATAGCAAACTTGTAATATAAATAATAATAATTATGTCGACTAAAAAATCCTTATTAAAAAATTTATTTGAAACATTTGAAAAGTCCTCTTTATCTCCATTAAATTTTGTAATTATTAATGTACAACATAAACAAATTAAATTATAGAAAAGTATTTTTAAAAAGTACTAAACACCAGAATGTTCAAAATATACGAATTTTGGTTTAACTTTCTAGATAAATTTATTATATGATCTTATTTTCTAAAAAAATAGTTGAATATTGAAAATCAAAAAGCAAATTTAACGTTTTCAATAAAAAGAGTATGTGATCTGTTAAATAGTTTTAGTTATTTGCCATTAAGTTTCATATTTCCGAATTTGTTGTTTTATGCTGCAAATTAAGATGAATCAAGGTTTATATATATATATATATATATATATATATATATATATATATATATATATATATATAAAGAGAGAGAGAGAGAGAGAGATTTTATATTCAAAAAACTAAAAATCAAATAAATTTGCTATGAAAATTAATAAATCTACTGAAAAATTATTGAATGTAAAAATTTAGAAATTTTCAATCGGGTTCAAATCCTATGAGGGATAAAATTTTTATTTTTTGGATTCAGTGGATTCATCCACTTCATAATGAATTCATCATTTTTTTATCATCACGTTCTCACAATAAAAATGGTTCTCACGTTAATCCTCCCCTACACTAATATTAGCATATTGTTGTATACATAATAATTCACGTTTATATATGTTCAAGTTTTTTGGAGTTATGATTCTATATTATCTCAATGACAAATAAATATATATGGCTATATGCAGTATATATTCTATTAAATATATGCACTCCACATATGTAATTATTGTATTAAAGTTGGAGCACAATATTACAAAGGTTAAAGATGACTTTTAAATTGCTTTACTAATTAATAAATGCTATTGATCCATTTAACATCAGCCGATATATATGTTCTTCAAAGACATTCAACCGGTGAGATGTATACAGTTCTCCCACTGCTCTCATTCCAAAAGTAAAAAAAAATAAAAAGTATCATCCCATGAAATTATTGTAATAATTTCTTTTATTTCTTTTATAGAAACTAGTGCCAGGTTATTTATTCTTCGTTCTACTTTTTATGCGTCTATTAATGTGTTTGATTAAGTGGTTGATCTTCCGAATTATAAGCACTTATCGTTCAACTGTAACTATTATTGCAACATTAACTGAGAAAATCTATTTAAGAAAAACGACATCATGCCGGAATATTTTTTCTTTTTTTATTCTTAGATGAATGCCACGACAATGATGTGCTGATTTTCATCTTCCCTTTGCAATCTCTTTTTTTTAAGAAAAAAAGGTTTCAAGCTAACATTTTATAGCTGATCATAATTGAAATCCAAAGAACTTAGATAATTTTTTCTCTTGTGAGAAATATATGAATTTCAATTGTAGGATTATAATTAATAAACAAGATTTATATTATAGCAGTTTTTGGCTTATTTTGTCATTATGGCAATTAAACTAGTTTACATAATTAATAAAATATATTATTATATTTAACTCTATGTATTTTCTAGGTATTGAGATAGTATGCTAATTAATAAATGACGTGAAATTCACATAATAAAATATTGAGTAAATTTATGCCTTCTGTGCTGCCACGTGTGAGATCTGGCTGGCAGAAGCGATGGTTTGCTAATCCATAAATTTTAATTTTGGATCCAATTAGTCGCAGAAGCAGTCTGTATGGCAAATTGGCAATGCCCAGAAAGGAACAGAGCATTGTTCCATATATTTCATTGGCCCATAATATATTCGCACAGATAACAAAGGCCCAATTCAACTTGCATATTAGAATATACCCAATCAAAACGGGCCAAAGTTCAACTCGACCCAAAGGCCCAAATTGTATTGGACCTAAGAAAAATTTACATTGGTAAATAAATTTTCAAATTACGAACATAATGAAAGGAAAAGGCGATAAAAGTGTCAAAAAGAAATGAGAATGTGAAGATGGGAGAAGGAAGGAAGTTGAGAATATAGTGAAGACTCGGGGTTCTCCGATTGCTGTTTGAGTTTTCTGTTTGTTGCAATTTAAGAACCCAAACCAAAATTGAAAACAGTTTTAAATTCTAATTTAGAAATATATATATATATATATATATATATATATATATATGAAGTGATTATTGTAAAAACCATTATTAACCTACAAACTACGAATTCTTGAAATCATTTGAATTTACCATGTAAGTCTCTAAATTCACAAAAATAAAAATTCATCCATCATGAGATTCGAACCTAGGTGTTTGAATCCATCTCTATAAATCTTCACGAATCAAGGGTTGAAAATGATTCATATTTTATACCTTGAGATCAAATACAAACAAATTTTAAAGTATAAAATATAAACCATTTCCAGCCATGATTCATGAAGATCTACGGTGAATTCATCACTTTATTTGATGGATTCATACACTTGGATTCGAATCCCATGAGGGATAAATTTTTATTTTTGTGAATTCAGACACTTACACGACGTCGGACTCTTTCACGGCGAATTCAAATGATTTTAAGAGTTCATAGTTTATATGTTAAGAATTATTTTTACAATAATCATTATATATATGAGATGGATGAGGTAGAAAATGATAATTTGGTAAGAAATGAGAATGAATCTGGGTCTTTGATTTGATAGATCAATGATTGAGATTTAATTTCGGTTCTGCTACAATATTATGTTTTGTGTGCTATGCGGATTATTGTGCATTACTAGAACTCTTCTTGTGCTACACTGTAATGAAAAATGTGCTAAACTAATATATTTTCATATGTGCTACGAATGGATGAAATATGTGCTAAACTAACATAGTGAACATAAGAATTCGATTGTCTACACAAATATGAAAGATGCTAGACTTATATATCTATTCCTATTTCTACACTAAGGATCTTTCTCACTATAACTCATCCTATATATATATATATATATATATATATATATATATATATATATATATATATATGAGTTGGTTATAGAGGAACTATCTCTTAAATAAAAACTAAGAACCAATAATCACCTTTACATTGAATAAGATCGGACGACTTATAATTATTTAATGAAAAAAATAGTTAAATCCATAAATTTTCACTATTTGAATATTTCATATTCAATTTTTCGTTGTTCGTGTAATTCATGTTGTTGTTCATGTAATCGTAATTCTTGTGCATTCTATCACATTCCAATTAATTGTTATGTTCATGTACTTCATGTTGTTGTGCATGTAATCATAGTGATTGTGCATATCAAAATAACTACGTAAATGAATATATAAAATCCCTTAATTATAGGGTTAAACGGTTACCATTAAAATCTGATGATAATAAACGATTTATAATTAATCATGATCGTTAGATTATAAAAAAATTGATAGACCACATTAGTTCTTATTCTAAAATAATAGAGTTCTCATTTGATCCACTCCATATATATATATATATATATAAGAGATCAAATAAAAATTTATTTTCAGTAAAAATCTAAAAATCAATGAATTACTTTATGTACAAAGTTAATGCACTTTATATATAAAGTTACTGCACTACAAAATATTGTTGAATAGTGTTGTCTTTTACCAGAACTCAATAGTGCATTAGCTTTATACGTAAAATACATTAACTTTGTATTGGTTTATATATATATATATATATGAATTAGATCAATACAAACTAATCTTAAATTATAACACATGAACCATTTTCAGCCCTTAATTCATGAAGATTTATGGTGAATCCATCAACTTACTTGATAAATTCAAATGAATGAGTTTGAATCCATGAAGGATGAATTTTATTTTTGAATTCAAATACTTTCACGACGAATTCAGATACTTTCACAGTGAATTCAAATTATTTTATGAGTTCGTAGTTTATATTTAAATGATGGTTTTTATAATAACCACTCCTTCACTTCCTATATATATAAGGTGCGGTTAATCTATAAACTATTCTAAACTTCTAAACCACGAATGTTGAATTCGTATAAATTCGCAATGAAAGTTGATGAGTTTGTCGTGTAAGTTGATGAATTATGAATTTTCACTCTTCATAAGATTCAAACCTAGGTATATGAATTTGTTCAACAAGGTGAGGCATTCACCATAAATTTTCATGATCCATGATTGAAATGATTCCTAATTTATATTTTAAACATACTACAAATATGTTAGACAAATATGTTAGTTCATTATATATACATTATAATTTATCAGATTCCATTTTCTATTGCTACCAATTTCATATTAATCACAAAAAGAATAATTGATTAATGTGACATTCTATGCTAGTTATATAAATATGTAGATTGTTTGACTCTTAACCATATTTTTGCCTTGATCTTCAACCAACTCATTATATTTCCTTCGTATTCAAAATATATTCATGAGAATCTTCAGTTCTAATTTTAATAAAAGTTGTTGAATATTTTGTGAGTGAGTGAGAGTTCCACATTAGTGTAGTCTTAAATTAATTATTGATGAGCCACAAGTAGTAAAATATGTAAATAAATAGTGTTGTTAATGATAATAAATAGGGATAATGGAGGTCATATATGGTAAAAATGTAAATAAATGATATTGTTGAAGATAATAAATATAAAATATTTTATAGGGTAATCTATATAAATAGAAATGGAACAAATTTGAAGGACGTATAAAAAATGAAAGCTTGGAACAAATTTTAGGAACGAAAGACATATTATATGTAAATTCATATCTTTACGTGTGTCGCATATAGTAGTTACAAGGATATTCATACTGTATGAATTATGTGCATTACTATACATTTCCAAGATTTGTAGAATAAAAATATACTCCATTCGTCCCGATATTATTGGCACATTTTTTTGTACGTAGATTAAGGAAAGTTGTGTTTTATGTGTAAAATAGTGTGTGATACGAAATTCGAAATATTTTTTAATGTAAAATTATATATATTTTTGAAATAGAATAATAATGGGATAATAAAAAAAAAAAATGTTTATCATTAATAATGGGATAAAGTGAATATTAAATTAATAGATATATTGGAGTTGATGTGAAAGTTACCAATTTTGAAGGAGACAAATGTAACACGCGACAAATGTAAGAGAGAGAGAGAGAGAGAGAGCGTCCTATTATATCGGATGTGGGGGCCCGCACCACCACCCATTCAAAAACACCCGCGAAATTGCTTGCCGGCGGTTTACCGTGCACCGGTTTTCATCAAATTCTCCATGCTTCTACTTCTACCCTTCCAAATGTAAGAATGTCGGAAATTTAATTAAGCAAGTTTAATACTAAGAGATGTAACATTTCATTAAAACATAGAAAATAACAGAGTTTTGCGGGTGGGTTGAGATCGGTGGTGATGGGACTATCTTCTTTTTTTAGATTGAGAAAACAAGAGAGAGAGAATCTTTTCTCCATTTCCCCGCTTTCTGAAAGATGGTCGAGGAGAGTTTTCACCTCTGAGATCATCCTGGAAAAGGCAGTCAACGAAATCCTATACGCATTCGTCTCTGTGTTGTATCAACATTGTAATTATCAATTTTTCCCAGTTTTCAATCGATTATTCTTCCATCAGCTCATAATTTTGAGTGTCGAACCACAAATTTCCTGTCGTCATAATTTGTAATATCGTCAACCTTTTCTGCATTTCTTATCGATTGCACAGAATCTTAAAAGGAATGCCAATTTCATTCTTGTCTTAATTGTTGGTTAGTTTTATTCTATATCTCTTTAAATTTCATGCCCTTTTTGCTTTTCCTGTGGTTGCTTGTTCTTACGGCTATTCTTCGGTTTCTTCTTCTCCAATAATTTTGCTCCTTTATCTTATTATATTATATAGAGGATTGTTGGATAAGTTTGTTTCGTGAGATTCGTTTCGTGTTTGAAAATAATGTTATTGATTGTGGGAATTTCTTCTTATTGATGCTTCCAGCTAAAGTCGAATCTAGAAATAGTTCATTGAGCTGGATGATGCAGTTATAGCAAGAGTAGGAGCTGATGCAGGATGATGAACCCGAATTTTGTTAGATAGGATCAAGAAGGCTGATATAGATTGTGGTACTTGCCATGTAGTTTTGGCCTAGTAGTGAGATTGTGAGTCTAGTTTGCTTGGTTTAGTGATTTTTTGTCCGAGTAATTCTAAATTGCTCGGAGAATTATCTGCACTATAAAGCTGGCGGTTTTATTTATCATCTTGTGTAGACTCCTGGCTGTTGGCAGAAACTGCCTCCAACAAGATACGAGTGGTTCTGTGAGCAATGGCTGGTAGTGGTAGATGGACTACTTGTGGGATGCAATTCTTTTGTTCCGTGCTTTTGATTATTGCCTTGGAAATTCATGGTTGTTTGTCCCTCAATTCTGAAGGTAGTGGGAAATATAACTATCAGTCTGAAGTGTTTAGTGCATCCTGCAACATTAGTTTTCACAAAATGGGAATATGCAGGGTTGGCGCTGTTTCAATTCAGAGTGAAGTTGGAGTTCGACCCTTTTGGTGCTTTGGCAAATTGGAATCCTGATGACTGTGATCCGTGCATGTGGTCAGGGATTGAATGTTTGGATGGTAATGTGGTCTTGCTGTAAGTCCCGTTATATGATCTCTATCTTCTTTTTGTCCCAACCTCATTTACAAGTGCAGCACTTCCTTTCTATTGTCTTGAAATCACCAACAGTATATTCTAGTGTTTTATAAGCTAAATCTCAAGCTAACTTGCTACTTACCTATTGTTGTAAAGAACTTGTGCATTTCCTAATTCATGAACATATGTTTTGTACAGAGATCTCAACGGACATGATTTGGAGGGAGTGTTGGTACCAGAGCTTGGAAATTTAAGTCATTTAAGATTTCTGTGAGTGTCAACTTGTTTTACCTAACTGCAATTTGTTTCCTGCATTAGTGATGAATACTCTTGGCACCTTCAGAATATCCTTGTTTGCCCCACCATCATATTGGGTTGTTGCTGCAGATGAGAGTCTAATTTACACAGTTTTTCCCAAGCAGCTCATGCAAGTAGAACAATTTGGACCCCTTAGAAAGAACTTTGATGCTCTAAAGTTGTAGTATGATCTTCTGGTGAGACTACAGAGTTATCTGGTGGATACTCATAGAAATTGAAGGCGTGTTCTCTTCATACCTGCTCATTGTTAGCAGTGAGTACAGAGATGAACACATTCAAAACTTGAGCGGATAAGCTTTCCTCCTGCAAACCTGATCCATATTTGCCACCATATGAGATTTGAGCATCTAATGAACTGACCTTGAAGTACACCAAACACAAAAGAATTGATATTTAACTAATCCTTGATTTTATCTTCTCTCCCTTTCTCTTTTATATGTATATAACGTAGAATTTCATTTGGTCTTTATGTTGCTTTTAGAATGTGTTATCCTTGGTTAATGTCTTTTGGTTATGCCACAAGTGACCTATCCAAAAACCACCTATCTGGCAACATTCCTCGTGGGTTTGGACAGCTTACATCACTGGAAGTATTGGACCTGAGAGATAATAACTTGAGCGGAGCAGTTCCTGCAGAACTAGGCAAACTGCGTTCTCTAAAACGCTTGTAAGTGAAGACTTCTGACATAATTATATCGCTTATGTTGCTGAATGCATTATTATTTTTGCTCAGCTGATATTTAAGTATCGTCCTAGGTTGCTCTGTAATAATAGATTCGAAGGAAGTATACCTGTGGAGATTGAGAAGCTTAGTTTGCTAACTGATTTGCAGTTGGATGGCATCTTTACAACTGCTGATGCTGCTGGAATTGGATGCTCAAATAGAAAATTTGGGCACTGGTAATGAATTCTTATCTGTCCTACATATGCCGCTTAAGATAGATAATATTTCCTGCTTTAAACATGGCTATACAACTGTCTGCTTAATGTTTTAAGCATGTAATCCCGTTTGATGAAATTTTCTTTCTAGATTAGTAATTAATTTCAAAATAAAGGGTGCTTATAAACTTTTTCTTTTCTTTTCCTACTAAATGGCCTGCCTTCTTCCACACAATTTTCAAAATTTATTCAGGTCGCCTGTTTCAGTTTAGTAATTTCCTATTTTTGGGATGTATTTCCTCTGCAACTTCAATACCTAGTCCTTTGATACGACCACTTTCTAGGTTGCTGTAGATTTCTTTTGCCCATGGCTAGTCACCATTCTGCTTACTCTAGGCATACAACTATTATTGGCTATTTTCATAATAATTTACTTGAAGTTTCTTGATGTTTCACACATTTATGGTGTTCTTATTGTTATATGATGCATGTATTCTGCAGCATAACGCAGAGTGCCTCTAAACAACCCAAGAAATCAGATTCTTCCCATACGCCTACTAAAAGAAGCATACCTCATTACCTGAATCTGCTACCACAGTAAGCAGTCACAATTGTATCCATTTGTCCTATTTGTCATCTTCATCCTAATTGCATCTTATCTGTGGAAACTGGTCTCCTTGTGTGTGAAGGTTCAGCTTTGGTAGTGAATTGTCCCAGAATCATGCTGATGATAGCTACAACAATCTAACAGGTAGATTTATTATCTTGATCTGCTGATGCATCTTTTTATATGACTTTGAACAAATGCATATGCTCTTCATTTTCTAGATCTTCCAGAGCAACGCGCCATCCAGAACACACACGAGGAAGTGAATAGTGTGCGCCGCATACTAGTTGAACAGTCCACCAACCTTGTTGCCCTTCCTCCTAATATTACATCCCTACCCCCATTGGAGCCTGCGATAACTCTTCCAAGCAGAAGTAGTGGGTCATTCCCTGCAGTTCCAAAACTATCTCCTCCTGTACCCTCACCTCCTCTAGGTCAAGAGCATAAGCCTCCTGACACGACTGCTGGAGATTCGGGCAGCTCACTCATATTTATAATTGGGATTTCGGCTGTGATTTTCTTTCTCTTTCTTCTAGCAATTATGTTCATCATCTACAGAAGCAAGGCAGCTAAAACAATTGTTCCTTGGAAGACTGGATTAAGTGGGCAGTTGCAGAAAGCTTTTGTTACAGGTGAGCTCTGAAGGGATCTATTAACTTTTAGCATCAATATAGCAAGATATAGGCGTGCAGATGCATGTTGAAATATACCTTACTTGAATTATTGAGTTGTTTCTGAAGCTAATTACATGATAGTGTATGTAATGGTCTATATTCCCGTAAACAAGTTGCAATATCTTTGTCTCATATCAAAGTGCGCATTCTTCGTCTGTAGGGGTCCCTAAGTTGAACAGAGCTGAGCTAGAAACTGCATGTGAGGATTTCAGCAACATTATCACCACACACGATGGTTTGGCCACTGTGTACAAGGGAACTTTATCCAGTGGAGTAGAGATTGCTGTTGCTTCGACTGTTATTGCTTCTACAAGTGAATGGTCAAAACAAGCAGAATTAGCATTCAGGAAGAAGGTTAGATGATAGTCTTCGATGTTGGAAAGGTTCATCATTCATAAAATCTAACAATTTCCATTGTCTCCAAATTATCCACTTTGATTTCCTCCTCCACAGATTGATAGTTTGTCGCAAGTGAATCACAAGAATTTCGTGAATCTTCTAGGCTACTGTGAAGAAGATAAACCTTTCACTAGGATGATGGTCTTCGAATATGCTCCAAACGGCACTCTCTTTGAACATCTGCACGGTAAAAAACTAATGAAATGCCGATAAGTTGGTGAAAATTAAGCCAGTAAATCCTCTTACTAATTTGAGTACTTCATTTGTGTCTTCAGTTGAAGAATACGAAGACCTTGACTGGGAAGCACGGATGAGGATAATAATGGGAACTGCATATTGCCTTCTATACATGCACGAACTCAATCCACCAATAGCAGTCAGCAACTTGACTTCCAATGACATTGTTCTGACTGATGACTATGCTGCCAAAGTAGGTTTCTCGTTCCCAATAATTGCTTATCACTCACCCAATGATAAGTAGTATAGCTACTATCTACTAATCGGTTCTTGCTTGTGCAGATTTCTGATGTAGCTTTTTGGGAGGAAATCATAACCAAGTCCAAAGCTCCTGCTCCCGCAGAAAATGAGTCGGAGCATTCCGTACTACCTCCACTTGTTGATGTTGAAACAAACGTTTACTGTTTTGCGATACTGCTGCTTCAGATCGTCTCTGGAAGGCTTCCCTACTCGAAAGAGCATGGAGATCTTCTAAACTGGGTACATATTTACTTACCATTTCATCAATGCATGTTTGAAAAACATGAACAGAACATCACGTGTTGAGCAGCCTATATTCTAATATTGATGCTTACAACAACTCTGATCAGGCTTCTCAGCACTTCAAAGATAAGAGCATCAAGCACTTGATTGATCCAACTTTGAAGTCTGTTGAAGACAAGGAGCTCAAGTCGTGTGTGAGGTGATACAGATGTGCATTCAACAAGAAGCGAGGAAAAGACCATCGATGAAGGAAGCCATGCAGATATTAAGACAGGCCCTCGATATCTCGCCTGAAGCGGCAACTCCGAGGCTCTCTCCACTTTGGTGGGCTGAACTTGAGATCTTATCACAAGAGGCAACTTGAATTGTCATGGAATGTAAGTCATCTTACTACAATATCAGCAAAGCGCTTTGTAAGTACTTTCTCATATTCTTTCATGTGTACAATGCCATTCCTGAAAAGGTCTTTGGTTCTTTTCACAAATGTTGGTGTTTTTGCTTTCATTGTGACTTGTATTTTTGTTGAAATCAAACGATGAAGAGAGAGACATGGCTGTATATATGGATTTTATGTCGTTTTGCATTGGTTTGTTGAAGCTTGCTTACACTAATTCACATACATGTTTCAAGGTAAACAAAATAGAGGTAGGGTGTGTGCTGTGTTGGTCTAATGGTAAAGTGATTAATGTCCGATGCTAAAGGTCTTGGGTTGGAATCCACTGTGCCGCGTTTAAATTTTATATTTAATTGACAAAAAAGAAAAAGAAATAAAATAGAGGTAGGGTGATCTATGATTTGTTTTATTGATGATTCTGTAGTTTTAGGCGTCAGATCTATTCTTAATATATATTTTAGTCAGATCTATTCTTAATATATATTTTATTTTATTTCATTTTTTTTTTTGTATTTGGCCACTGAGAGGAGATGAATTTTACGTAAAAAGATGGCAGTAATTTCTTGAAGCAATGGCCTCTTTCCCGCACAAAGGGATTTGTGTGTGATAGGAATTCTGAATTTTTGGGTAGGACAAATTTCTCCGTTTGAATTTCTGAGCAGCACGGGTTTATTTATGAGTGTTGATCACAAAATTGAAGAGAACTCGCGACCTCAAGATCTCGCGAAAACCTGCTTCAGTCCCTGTATCCGTATCCGTAAATTATCGACCGGATTACAACCCAAAACTAGTAAGTCAATGAAATCGTTAAAGATAAATTAGAATAGGAAATAACTCCACAAAACTTATATTATATTTGGTGATACAAATTTTAATAAATTGTAGTGAATATAGAAAAGATTTCATGATATAAGTGTAGAAAGAAGTCCAAAAGGAAAAAATATAAACTTTTGATAGACAAACCAAAAAATAATTAAATGTAAATTTTTATGATGAAAGGAGTAATTAAAAAAAAACAATTATGATAATGGTACTTGATTTAGAGTGGAAATTTGGTGGCTACAAGATTATGGATTCTTTCTTTTTTCTTTTTAATTTCTTCTTTTTTTCAGAAAAGAAAAAGGTCATTGATTCTAATATTGAAGCCAAAACAAATCAAAATTTTATACATATATTCAGATTATAAAGCAATAATCGAGTCTGTCCCCTTTTCCCCAAAATATATCGATATAACATTGTCCGTCAGGCGTCAACATAGCAATTACATGTAATACCCCCACGTCTACAATTGTCAGGAAATATTAGAATACCATACAAAAAATTTCAATACAAAAATAAACATTAAATATCTACCAATATCACGACTTATCTGAAAAACTCTCATGTAAGTGTGTGTTGGTTTTGATTAATGCATATATATATATATATACACGTGTTGGTATAATGATAGAGTGATTAATGTATATATTGTGTCTTAGTGAAGTGATAGAATAAATAATGGCTAAAGCCAAAAAATTTAGATTCAAACGTAAATTTTACAGAAATAAAATTTCTGTATTAATTGAAAAAATAAACTTCTCACACAAAATATAAGAAATTCAACTACGTCCTTGTTTGAGATAGTGGAGTATCACTCTACTCGACCTAAAACAATCTTTCATACATTTTTTTTCCTATTCTTACATTCTCTAAATATCGATGCATTTGTTTGTATGACTATCTTCGTAATATATACGTATTAATTAAAAAACTAAAAATATTATATATAATACATAGGACGACAAGTATCCTTCAAAAAGTGTGAAGTAAGTCTTTTTAACACTTTATCTAAATAACACTCACCAATTTCTAAAAGAAATACTTTTTAAGCATAAATGAACGATATTCGAAAATTTATAGAGAATAACAAGAATAGACACAATCAAATACAACTAGTCGTTCAACATCGTGTTAAGATTCTTTTATGCATAGGCGATCGAAAACATTTATAGAGAATAGACACAAGGCTCACACTAAGAAATCTCCTCCTAGTACCATGCACCTAACTAAAGAGAACATTCTTGCATAATTAAACCATCAATATATGCATAATATAATTTGATTTTTATATATAATTATCTCTTCAAAATTATGGATCCTACTTATTTTTATCACTTTAATCACTTTATTTGGTGATAATAAGAAAAAATGAATCGTCTTGGGCGTTGGTATAATTTGATATTTTAATACCACCTTACTAAAGAGAATATTCTTGCATATTAATTAAACCATCAATCTATCCATAATGTACTAGAAAAAGAAACTGACATGTGTCTAACTGAGTAACTGTATTATTAGTATCTTAACCCGTGTGGATTTCTAATAAACCTGGATTTAATTGAATTACTTACAACATTTGCTCCTAATTTTCCCCAATTTCCTCATCTGAATCTGAAGCATCGACGTGGCAGCGAGGAACTGCACGCACTGCATGGGCGTGAGTACATCCAGCACCCCCTTCATCGTCTTCAGCCTCACGCAGTCCGCCATCTTCATCACCTTCTCGAGCCCAGCCAGAAGCCCCTTGAGTGCCATTTCCACCTCCGCCGCCGCGTCCCCGCTCCTCCTCGCCAGCTCCACCATCTTCCGATCCGCCATGGCCACCTGCTGCCGCTCCATCTCCCTCTCCACCCGCTCCTCCTCCGCCCTCATCTTAACCCGCAGCGCCTCGATCCCCCGCACCTGCTCCTCGCTCAGCCCCGCCAGGCTCGCCCCACTCTCAGAGCGGGCCCCCTTGAGCGACTCCACGAGCCGGAAGGCCATCGAGGGCTTCCAGCCTGTCACCCATAGATACGCGTTTTCGAAGGGGCTCAGCCAATCGGGGGCAAAAAAGGACAGCACGTCTTCGTGGGCCGAGGCCCATTTGATCTTGTAGTACTCTTTGTGGTGGGCCGTCAGCTTTCTCACAATGGGCTCAAATTCCGCCTCGCCCGAATGCTGCTGCAGTGGCGCCACCAGCAGCAGCCGCAGATGGCCTTCCAGCTGCCTTATCCAAACTTCGTAGAATTCTGAGAATTTCATTTCAACTTGTGTTTCCATATATATGTTTTGAGACTAGAGAATAGAACTGAAACCTCTCTCTCTCTCTACATGTGTATAAATATATATGTAGAGAGAGGGAAAGAGAGAGGAAGGCAGAATAGTGCAGTAGGTGAGTTGTTAGGGGGAGAGAGTACCAGATGTAGGGAGAGGGGAGAGGCCACGCTGCGATGAGGTAGCGGAGTGCGTGGCCTTTCGCGGGGGGCAATAACCTTCGATCACGTGAAGGTGTTGTGGATTGCCTTAGCTATACATGGAATTCAATGCGCCGTAGACTTCTGCGATCATCGCAATATATACGTATATGTTACACTACACATGCATGTAGAGGAGTATACCTACCCTTTAACGGTGGGGGGGAACTACGTGTCGCGACGACGGGGAATTGGGTCCCACCTGGAGAATATTGTACGATGTTCATGGCCTCACTCTCAAATACCCGACCAATGCAATGCTTCTGAGTTTCAGGTGACTCATTGTTGCTTGCTCTAATACTATGTGCGGTAAATAATTAATTAATTAATTAAGGCAGTCGGGTTGTAGTGATGTACGATAAGAATAATTTGGCCTTTTAAGTCGAATGAATACATTTCTACGCCAACATCTGCTTATTAATATATGATACGTTGAAATATATTAAGTATATGTATTGTATGTACCATCTAATTTGTTATCATGCGCGTGTCAACGTGAAATTATCCAATATTAATAATCCAAGTCATGGGATGTCTTGTGCACAAGTGGATAAGTAATGCCGAAGAAATGAACTTGGGATTTATTATTATTATTTACTTCAAGTAGGGAAGAAGGTGGATGCGGGCTGGGCCTACTTGTAACCTTCTCTTATCGGCAGCGCATACAGAAAAAATGGCCCACTAATATTTCTGAGGAAGGACGAAGCCCTTGCCTCCAGTCACTGTCCTATTTGGGGCTACTGCTAGTATCAAATTCTAGGGTTTTTTCTCAAAATCTCTATCTCGAATTGATTGCTACCATTCTCCTATCCTCTACCATACAATCTCATTTTCAGCCACAGTTAGTGAACTAGGTGATAAATGATGATTAATTTTCTGTTTTTGTTATTCCGTAGTTTTTTGGATGATCTATCCATAAATTAATTGCATAGCAGAATTGAATTATCGGGTCGATGAAGATCTGCGATCTTCTTTGGAATGGATTACAATATTTTTAATGTTCAAACGGTCATTTTCCCCTTTATCGGCATAACTGATCGCAACCGTAGGATGTTTCTGTCTCAAAAGTTAGGATCCTAATTCATTCCCAAATGCGGTCTCTCTATGCTGTTCCAATCAGTTGTTTTTTAATGTTACTGTTGATTCATGGCTCTTTGCGTTTCGATTACCAGTAATAGCACATTACTGTTTTACCGTTGATTTTAAGCCTTTCCGTTTTATGTTTGCATTAATTTTTATATTTTTGTTTTCTGTACATCTCTCAGATTCAATTCATCGTGTGGATACTAAATGGAGGACATTTCTGTTTGCTGTACATCCAAAAATTCGAAAGCTATGTGTTACAACAGTGCTTCCTCGGATGATAGAGTAGAGGAACTAAGCACAAGCCTGTCGGGTCAGCTGAAGATCAATGATGCGAGATATTACATTGAGGAGGAGGAGGAGGAGGAAGAAGACAATGATGAAGATGATTTATCAGAAGAAGCATTATTGGCTCAAATGGGGTATGTAAAATCTGATCCCAGCAGAGATGATGAGGAAGAAGAGGAGGAGGAGGATTTATCAGAAGATTCAATATTGGTAAAGAACGAAGCACACAAACACGAACCAATAAACACACCAACAGCTGAAATGAATCTGGTTTCGGCCCTTAGAGGGAGTCGTGAGAAGGAAGGAAGGCCGGCAGAGGAGTGCCGGGTTTCATGGGCGCCAGACGTGTATGATCCACCTTGTACATCGGATGATCATTTTGCTGTGAGCAAGAATGAGAGACACAAGGGCGAGCAGAAGGGCAAGGGCACGTCCGGCAGAAACAGGCAAAAGGGGGTTGGAAGCGAAGGAGGTGGCACAAAGGCAGCTGGAGGAAGTAAGAGTAAGAAAAAGGCTGAGAAGAAACATAAGAAGCACGGCCATAAGTATTCTGATCCTGGTTAGTGTCGACGTTACTAAAATGTGGTGAAGTTGCCTCCATTGCCTTCATTCTCTTTTTGGTGTTTGATGTAAATAAGTATTGTAAATTTGTTTCAAATTTAGGTAGATTCCCAATATCTACTCTGTCATCACTGAAAGAAATCAGCCTTCTTTTTCCCTCCCACTTGTTAACTCCTTTGTCAAATGAGGATCTTGATGTTTATCTTAACTTCTAGTACATCAATTAAGTTGTGTGTTATTCGGCTCCTGCTTGAAAAGTCTAGTGTTTATTTGATCATATCCTTAAGTTTTACTGGTTACCCTACAGTTTATCGTTAAAAAGTCCTGACATTTTTGTTGATTTTCATTGATTGATTTGTTTTTGGTGACGAATCGCACGGGCCATCCTACAAGTTTCTAATCGTATAAAGGAAAGTTTACTGAATTAGTTAATTGATGCTCTCAAATTTTCCTCCTTTTTTGTCAATTTAATGTAAAAATTTAAAGATCGGATCACGGGACTTTTGGCATTAAATATTAACAACTCTACCACTAGACCAACACAAATATACTCAAATTTCCGCCCTGTATATAGTGATGGTTGATCAGCATAAAAGGGCTAATCAAATATCCGATTCTCAACATTGGGTCAGGAATATTAGGATTTTTAGGATGATTTCTGTACAATTTGGAAGATAATATTCAAACAATTGGTGAACACAATATTTGTCAAAATTGTTGTGATACGGGCTCCTGCATCGCTTTCGCAATGCTTAGTTAAAGGGACCTTCGTCATTAGCAGGGAATCCAATATTGTTTGCAACCGTCAAATGTCCTATTTTTTAATACATTATTAATTTCATAGGTAGAAAGAAATAGCAACGAGAAAAATACATCTTCAATTACTTGAATGAGAAAAATTCGTTCCCTCCAACTGTTTATGAAATAAAAATTTGCTCATAAATTTAGAAACTAGAATAGAATTATAATTAGATGCCAAAGAGCAAGGAGCATTCTAAAACGATGTGTTCTTAAATCTGTAGCACAATTCATATATTCGAAAGAAATTCAACCCAACTTTCTTTTGTTCTGTTCCAAGAATTCGAAGAAGGTTTTATACCAATCGGATAAGAATGAAATATCCTCAGAGCAAGGAGCATTTTAAACGATGTGTTCGTATAATCCTATTAGACGTCGTGAAAGGCAATAACCAACTGATATTGCCAAAGCAATCACAATGATGATCAAACCATCAACTCTCAAAAGTTTGGTGCCCCAATCTTCACAATGTAATATTAATTTATAATTTATGTCCCAATGTTTCTTGATTTTTTAGTTAGTATCCGAAAGTAAAGATATTGTTATTTTGATCCCTAACATCTTAGAAAGCTTTTGTTGATGTTCTACTGGTCGAATTTCGGCATTCAAATATATGTCAATTATAAATAAAAAAGCGTGGAAAATTCTAAAAAACGACGTCAATCCAGTCATCTTTCCCCCCTCCCCATCCCCCTTGAGAGCCTTTTCATTTCTAGCTCACCTCCAGCTTCAAACTCTCAACTCCAGCAAGACGCATTGCCGTTAGGGAATACTGCCACCCTTGAACGTCTCAAGCAAGTCATAATCAACATTGGTCCACTCGCTCAACCGTAAACTTCGTTTGTAAATCTGTAAGTCGTCTTCTTATTTTCTTGAAAATTCCGGCAGTATCCTCTGTTCAAACGCCGAATTCGTCTACTTTAGCACCGCCATCTCTCCATTCTTGCATGGACCACCAGCCGCTGATACAGAGCCCCTCATCAGTTCCAAGTCTAAATTACACGACAGCAACAAGCAACCCAACGCCCAATTCGCCCAAACTTGACTGTGCAAAGCGATACGGGTAATCTTCATTAAGAGAGAGAGGTGTTATCTATTCGATGTCGTCCGCCATGACTTGTCTGGAAATCAGGACACTTGTGGCAGGAAGAGACATGAGAGGCATATCAAGATTTTTCGCCAGGGGGATGGGGTGGTCGGCGAAGTCGAACGGTGATGGATTTGCTGGAGCAGAAGAATATATGGCTGGCTTCTATTGTTGTCAGTGGGAAGGAGGGAGAGAGAGAAGGGGGGATGGGAGGGGGACATGGTTGAATTTCTTTTTTATGATTATTGTTATTGACATTGAGTCAAACATGTATTCCAGTAGCACGTATGTATTTGAATGACAGAGTTCAACCAACATAATATTAATATTAAGAGAATATTTCTGAAACGTTATGGATCAAACTAACAATATATTTATGTTGGGACATTAACTAAAAAGTAATCACACTTTGGAACATAAACTGACATTTTACATGTTACATTCTACATTCAAGTTCACCGGTACAAATTTAAAACCGCTACTTTCTATAAGTTCCAATTTTCCGTAACCAAATATATTGCATTTCATGTATTAAGGAGCTGGGGTGGCACAAAATCTGTGAAGCAAAAAAAAAGAACAGATGTAAACAACTCCTCTAATCTTCAAACTAATGCTAAAAACAGATCTGCTATCAAAAGCACATGCAATATCATGTACCACAGTTCTTAATATAGCTTAACAGCAAGAGTGATTGCAAATAATCTCACCTGAATGGTTATCAGAGATAGAGAAATAAAGTCAATGTTTCCCTTCTTATGAGAAATCAAGTAGCAACATAGTTAAGACCTAACTAACATGCTTCCTGTTATTATCATATGGAAACACGTTGAGAAGCACGCTAGCTAGCTATACTACAAGAGGATATATACTTGTAGACTTATGAAAAATGGACATAACTACTTGTCATCAAAGTTTTATATCTAATAGCTCTAGGCAAATAAGACTTCTAAGAACATAATAAAGTCGATAACTAGAACATCCAAGAATTTACTTGGAGAAAACAACTAAGACATTACTTAGGCAGGATTATAGTACAGCATCAAACTGGAACTTTGAAACAGGATTATCTCAAGACAGAATAGATGCAAACAACTTTGCAGAAGGAAGATTTGAATCACTATAATCCAAAGCATCAAACTCCTCATCATAGATCAGTCTCCTTACATTTGGAGCACCAGTTATCGGATCACTCCTCCCTACAAAGGAAACTATCCTAACAAGACAAACATTCCCAAGAACTTCAGCTCAGCAAGAATAAACAATTCCTAATTTCACAGTATCAAGTTGAGAAATGGACGCGAAAAAACAATAGAACCTCAAAAGAACCAAGATGGTGCAACAATCTTTGAACAAAAAGACAATGCTGTATTAATCAATCACAAAGAAAGTGTGTGGGAAGTTATTACCCTCACAAATCATGAGGATAGCAATAAGGATTAACAATTAAGAACCAAGATGGTGCAACAATCTTTGAACAAAAAGACAATGCTGTATTAATCAATCACAAAGAAAGTGTGTGGGAAGTTATTACCCTCACAAATCATGAGGATAGCAATAAGGATTAACAATTAAGCCATGCATTCGTTCTCTAGAGGATTTTGCAGGACCTACTTCATCACAGAAGGGATGAGCTTACATTTAGCTTCATCTAACTATAAGATTGAAGGGTTATCCAAGAAAACATAGCAATTACAGTCAAAATATTCACCAAGAGTTAGAAAGGAATGAGATATTTTAGTGCCATTTTACCCTTGTGTATCTCTGTATTCGTTGTCCGACTGCAAATCAGGAGAAGAATCCCCAACAGTTTCCATGGTGAGGCTCAGCAATCCAGGCCCCAATTCTTTGTTACAGAACTCCTCGTATTCTAATCTGTCACCTCCCTTTCTCCTCACCTCAACCACTCTCAACAACGGTGTTAATTCAAATATCTCGGCTGCAATCGTCAATGGCCCCTTCACACCATTTCGTAATCCCTCAAGACTCACTCTGCAATCCTTCTTCCTCACTGTGAAGCTCACAACCTTGGCGATCTCCTCCAGCTTGGATATGACGGTGGAGACCGGCGCCGCCGTTACAAATCGTGCCCCGCCGTTTGCACCTTCTTCAAAAAGCCCCGACAGATCGAAACCGCGCGAGAAAGAGATTATGTCAAACGCATTCAAGCTAGCGGGCTTCCTTCTGATCTCCAACTCCGAGTCTGATTCAGACAGCGATTTGTCGGAGAGGCATTCCTCGAGCACATCACCATCATCAACGCTGCACAGCTTGTCATCCTCAACGTAAAATTTCACATGCTTAAACCCCTTTTTAAACCACCTGTTATTCATAATCTCCGGAATTGTGATCCTGGTCTCGGGATTCGCGTCGAGCATACGAGTCATCAATCGGATCAATTCGGGTGAGAACCACCTAGGGCACCGAAAATCCCCTTTGTAAATCCTCTTATACATAGCCATCACGTTCTGATCGTGGAAGGGCAGGTATCCGGACATTAAAACAAACAGCACGACGCCGCAGCTCCATATATCAACCTTCTCCCCATTATACCCCTTCCTCGCCAGCACCTCCGGTGCAACGTATGCCGGCGTCCCGCAGAATGTGTGGAACAGGCCGTCCTGCTTAATCTGCTCTGAAATCGCGCTAAGTCCGAAATCCGACACCTTCAGATTCCCTTCCTCATCGAGCAATATATTCTCCGGCTTCAAATCGCGGTGGTAGACGCCGCGCGCGTGGCAAAATGACACCGCGGAGACCAGCTGCTGGAAATACTTCCTGGCGAGCTCCTCCTTGAGCCTCCCCTTCGCCACCTTGCTGAAAAGCTCGCCCCCTTCACGTATTCCATCACGAAGTAAATCTTCGTCTTGGTGGCCATCACCTCGAACAATTGCACAATGTTGGGATGGCGGACCCGCCGTAGGATCGAGATCTCGCGCTTGACGTGCGCCGTCAGCCCCACCTTGAGGATCTTCTCCTTGTCAATCACCTTGATTGCGACGCTCTCGTTCGTCTTCACGTTCCGCGCGTGATACACCTTCGCGAACGTCCCGTGCCCTAGGAGCTTCCCGACTTCGTACCGCCCTAACAGGAGGCCCTTCATCTCCTTCTGTTTCGTGGCGGCATTCGTCGCTCCGCTCGTCATAGCGGCCGCCGCGGCTGCCATGGGACGCTCTCGAGATTACTGAACGAGATTCTTCTCCACCAAATTTTGTGGGGCCGCGTATTATAGGCGGTGAGAGGGGGCGAGAGGGGCGGTTGCATAGATGGCTTGAGCTCTTGTATTTCCCGTCTCTGTGTTTTTTTATGCCCTCACATGTTTTTGAGGTGTATAAAAATATTTTGAATCTGAAATTTAATTTCTGATTTAATTAATTTTAACGGCGTTTTGACGTTGGGTAACAAATTTTTTTTAAAAAGTAAATTAATTAAATTTGTAATGTAGAAATAAAGATACGGTCGTAATTTTGAAGTTATTGATGCCACCCTCCAGCTGGACGGCCGTTTGCGTGATCAGCGTTAAAGGGGCTTTGCCTTGTAGATTGCAACGGCTATCAGCCATGGAATAATCTTGTGCGACGGAACATGGGGTGTGAACCAATCAGGGGATGGCGCGTGGTGGAGGGCGGGGTGTAGATGGCAATAGTAACCTATAGAGGAATGTTAATTTGAGAGAACTTGTGTGAAGACTCATCAGTTTGCTGACGTGTAGTTTGTGACTGTTTGATATCTAACGGACGCGTGCACACGGCATAATTTTTATTTTTCCTTATTAATATCTTATATTTACGTATAAATAATTGAGCTTTGTGAAAAGTATTTAATATAACGGAGAAATTTTAGTAGAAACACAATATATAAACAACACAATAAAAGACTGATAATTGAAGTGCGAATTTAGATGTAGATGTCAATTCTTTCTTATTATTGAGAAACTTTAAGAAATAAACATTTAGGTAGATAAGAATTAATATTCATTTTAATAATGTCAATAGATGATAAATAATTTTTTTTTCTAAGTCATGATTAGAAAGATGAGATGTAGAATGCAGAAGATGGCTTTTAATATTACCTACGTAAAGAACTAAAATTTTCTAAAGAGTTTTTTGAAATTTCAATTGGTTGGTATCCACTAGTCGTATCTCAAACGACTTGGGACAAGTAACTTTCTACAACAATTAATAATTAATAAATCTTAAATAATTGGGACAAGTAAACTAAACAAGGATTGCTTTACTATTTGAATTTCCGATATCAAATATTGGCTCTTTTATTTATTTAAACTGAAATTGAATTTGATAAGTTTTTTTGATGTACATTTTTTTTTTTGAGTTGTGAAACGAGGAATTGTGATTGGTTTAATGATTTCTCATTTTTTTAAAGAAAATGATACTATTAAATTGTAGTGCTCCTCAGTTTTTATAAGATAGACTTAGGACCATTATATATAAATGTACTGTGAATAAAACAGTCTCATAAAAAATAGGCAAAATTAAAGCTCCCACTTATTTCGAAATAAATAAATTAATTTCCCAAAATAATGTGAGAATTAGTAGAATTATATGTAAAATTAGTGGATAAATAGCAGGAGATGAAGCGAGAGGTCAACGGACCAACGGTCGTGGTAATGGACGGTGCTGATATGCATGCACGTTATCTACATCTGTGATTTGTTGATTGCACTCAATCTAATAAATAAGAAATCATTAAATTAAGAATGCACCCCTTTTATGGAATGTGCCGTTTGCCCCACAAAATTAGAGAAGGGGGGCAGGTTAGCCTTTTCTTAAGTAGGACACGTGTCAATTGGAAAATAATTTTTTCAATTTTGTGAAATTAGTATTCGCATATGACTTATGAGGGACAAATGCTACACAAATGATTTGTGAATATAATATCTATAAATGGGTGCCCGTGACATGTTTGATGTTCCACGTTAGGATTTTTCTTATTCCTTTTTTTTTTCGTTTGTTCTCTTTATAGTAAATTATCATCAAATTTATAAATTATATAAAAATCAAAACTTAATTTATTATATTTGTTTCTCTCTTTGAAATTAAAGGGGAAAAAGAGAACGAATCAGATTTTGATATTCATGTAATTTGTAAATTTAACAATTCAAGTCATAATTATGAAATATAAGATAAAAAATAAAAAATAGAATAAAGAAAAAAATTGCTAACGTTAATTACACGTCAACGGTAATCACGGTAAAAATGCTCACAAATCTTGTATAGCATATCAACTTTCTCACACAGTCATACATACCGACATACAAATACAGTACAATATATAGCGTGGGAGTCCAGTTCCATTTATAATAGGGCTGACAATTTTCGACACGACACGAACACGCACGAAATTAACGGGTTAGTGTTCAGCCTTATCGTGTTCGTGACACGATAAGGACACGATAATTTCGTATCGTGTTCATTCGTGTCGTGTTCGTGTAACTCGATAATTTTCGTGTTGCATTCATGTTCGTGTCGGATCGTGTCGTTTTCGTATAATTCGATAATATTTATATATATTTAATATTAATTTAATTATATTTTATATATTTTCTAATTTTGATTTAAATTTATTGTTTCGTGTAGTGTCGTGTCGTTATCGTGTCGTGTAACACAAAAAAAATCATGTCATATTCGTGTTCGTGTCGTGTCCGTGTCAGTACATTTCGTGTTGTGTTCGTGTTCGTATCGGACAGATCCTTAACGGGTCGTGTTCGTGTTTGGCCTTATCAGGTCGTGTCGTTATCGTGTCGACACGATAACGATCCGACACGCACGAATTGCCAGCCCTAATTTATACCAATTCATGTGAACTAATTCGTTAAAATGAAGGCGGAATACATTATAAATAATTAAGTGGCTTTAATTAAATTTGGGCTACGCATATTAATTGTTTGTGTTAAGGCCCTCCTGCCAAGTTGGCCTTGCCTCCAATTGGTTATGGAAGGGCCATTTAGTGAAGGAGGCTTGTTTTTCAAGAGGAAGAAGCCCATATCAAATATGGTTTCTTTCAATAAATTTTACCCATTCTGGCCTAATAAAGTAATAATATGAAAATACAGTATATCAATCAAGAAATTATGACCTTACAGTTTTATTCCTTTTAAACAATAATAAAAACCTCACCTCATCTTCTTCTTCTAAATACCGGAATTAAAGGATCTCCACATATATCCCCCAAATCTTAAAATAAAAAAGCTTCACTACAAAAATATTGTAGTCTTAATTAATCAGTAGATATATTATCGTCTATTTTATATAATGCAAGGCAAAGAAAAGAGCACTAAATATTATATAAAATAGACGATAATAAAAAAGCTTCACTACAAAAATGAAAATATATATTTTCATTTGTTTCTTGCACAAGGCAATATATATCATATAAAAAAGGATGAGATGATGAAGTGAATATTATGTATTTTACGTATTCACTATTTTTTTAACCATTTATAAAAAGATATACCATATTGGACAATATCAATAGATAAAATGTCTGAAGTAATTATTTACCAATCTCCCATCTTTTAAGTGATTATCATAGTCACATTAGTAATATAAAAATTTATATGCGATCTTCTCACCAAGTTAAGATTTATAAGATTATACTTATGTTTGAATTCAAATTTATATTTGATATTATATTCATAAAGTGGTGCATTGATGGATATTTTTATACATAAATACCATATATCATTCGTCGGCACATATTTGCTCGTGAGAAACAAAACAAAAGACACAAATTATTGACAATCCATCTTTGGGAAGAGTGTTCTCAAATATAATATTGATTATTACCGAAAATTTATGCAAAACTATTTTTTCAGTCTTTTTTTTTGTCAATTTAATATGAAAATTTTAAAGGTCGCATCACGGTAGACTCGAACCCGAGACCTGTGGCTTCGTGCATTAACCACTCTACCACTAGACCAACACATGCACACACCATTTTTTCGGTCTTAATGTCTTATACTGTCGCTGCTGAAAAAACTAGTATTATTATTATAAATCTTATTATTCTTAAATATAATATGACGGAATAAAAAAACTTTAGTACACTTATTATTATTATTATCAAAATCCTATTTTTCTTAAAGTAAAATATGACGGAATAACAAAACTTTAGTACACTTTGGATGGCTGGACAGTAGTCCCAGCTGTCATTCTTTTTGGATATTTTGTGTTGGATTATGTGGGATTGGGTGAAGTCATGAGCCATCAAAGATCAAACCCATAAAAAAAGGTTTTAGTCAAATTTATTTATTTAATTACTCTTTAAGTTAAGAAGAATTAAGGCGATAATCACGTTTCAGGGCAGATGGATGGCCAACCCAAAATTCAGATTCCAGTTGTGGAGAAAGTCGCCTGCTAGTGTCCAACTCCACTTTAATTCATGCCCATGATAAAATAATTTATAAATATTGAAAATGGAAAGTAAGACATTCATTGCATAAAATTGAGAACGAAGCCCTTAGGAAAATAATGACTGGGTTGAAACTTCTAACATAGTATAGTCAAATTCAACATTAAATAAAGCAGTGGTTCTATAAATTATATATGCACGTCTGGTTTTACTTTAAAGATAAAATTGCTCATAATTTTTATTTATTTATATATCAACAACATTGATATTGTTATATGAGTTTCTTTTTTATTATGGTCACGGTAAACTGGAATCACGAGTAAAGGACAGGCGAGGTCAGAATTTGCATAATTATGCCTAATTGATGTTGGTTTTATTTTATTTCACGTAAATATAACGCGCATAATTTTATTTGTTGATAAAATGTTCCATAAGCACTAACTCGAAAAACTTATCCTAATGAAGCAGCACAAAAGATTATTTGTTGATTTCTTTTTATTGACCACTTTAGTTAACTAAAGTTTAACAATTATAATGATATATATATGAAAATTTTTATAAAACATGTTGGTGTATTACATCATCTCTCACATGATAATATTTTATATGTGCAAAAATTGCACTAGATGTATAAAGATGTATAAAGTTATTATACAACCGTGACGTATAAAGTTGTTATATGAATGTATAATTTTGCATTAAATCTATTGTAATAAATTTATACACTCAATATAACAACGTTATACATTCGACGTTGTTATCCTACTTTCGCATCATAAATTTATTCTTACGGTAATCCGTTCTTAATTTGCCTAATTTGAACATGTTATTTAGTATGAAATAATTCGCTAAACTTTCATATTATATTTTATATCTCTATATCATCTAATTATGTTATTATATTAAAAGATAATGAACATATACATGACAATAACTAATTATAGTAGAGCGAGAAATATAACAAGGATTGTGCCGTGGGTGGGCGTCTCCTACTTTTAGTTTTGTATTTTACTATGGGTCAATTCAATTATTTCAACATTTGTCCTTTATTAATTATTGTATGCATAATGGACATGCAATATAGCTATTCATTTATCATAAATTCCCGATATAACATTATTCAGTAGCTAGGCATATAATTAAAAGTCATAAAGTCAATGGGGAAAAGAAACTTTGACAATCATACATTAATCATCACACCCACCAAATATATTTATATAAAGTGAGTATTAACGTGAGAATCATTTTTGATCGAGAAACAAAAAAAAATGATGAATTATTGTGAAAATTGATGAATCCGTTAGAAAAAGTACTAATCTAAAAAAATAGAATTTTTACTCCTTATGAGATTCAAACTTAGAGTGAAAATTCTTAATTTTGGATTTAATAACTTCCCATGAAGATACATTTTATTCATAGCAAATTTTATAATTCTTAATTCTCACACAAAAATGGTTTTATATATATATATATGGCTGTAAATGAGTCAAACTATTCGTGAGTTATTCGGAGTTCGGCTCGATAAAAATCCGTTCGAGTTCGTTTAGTGAAGCTCGTTAGCTAAACAAACCAAGCTTGCGCATTATAGTATTCGGCTCGTTAGCTCGTGAACAAGTTCGTTAACTGATTTACTTTGAAAATATAAATTATTAACTAGATATAACTATTTTCTTTCTATAATTAGTAATTATTGCGCTAAATCTTTAACTATTTTTATTTGTTCTAAGAAATCAATAAATATATTGTGCATTATGGATAAAATAATTTATTTTTAAAATAAAATAATCAATATTCTAAACATATATCTAAATTTAGAAAGCTTGTTTGGGTTTGATTAAAGCTCGAATAAGCTCGTGAGCTCGAAATATTCGAAAAATAAAACTCGAGACTAATTCGACGCTAAACAAACCAGACTTGAACAAGATGGTGTTATTTCGATTCGGTTCGATTACACTATATATATATATATATATATATTCACTTGAACTTATGATCGGAAACAAAATATAATTAATAGTAAACTTATTTGATGAAATATGTTAAGGGGAAGCATAAAGAATCTGTGTGGACAGCAGCCCACTAAATAGTGTTCCTTTTCCCAGTGGTTCAGTTTTAGTCTTCTTCATGTTTTTGTTTGGATAAATTAAATATAAAAATTTAAAAATCGTGAAAATCTCACATATTAATCATTTTGTTAAATTTATAAGGTCAAAAATATTAATCATTTAAACTTAAAAATTATTGACCTTATAAGCTCAGCCAAACATTCTCTAACACAGACGTGTCTTCTCCATATTTGTAAATTGAGTAGTTGACGAGCCTAAAATCACAAAGCAATAACTACTACAACTACAACTACAACTACATAATGCGCCAGGAGCTCAGATCTCCCTCTCTCTCTACCTACAATGTCAAAACAATGAAACGAAGCATCGATCGCACCATGCTCAGATTCATACTCCTCATCTCTCTCCTCTCTATATCAGAATCATCAACGTGCAGCAACAACTCAGACGACCGCGCCCTTCTCGCCAGGGCATTCGCCTCTGTTTCCGGCTTCAAACCCTCATGGTTCTTCAACACCAGCTGCTCCATCTCCCAAATCAATCTCTCCTCCAGAAATCTCAGCGGCGCAATCTCATGGAAACACCTCACAAACATGACGCACCTGCGCACTTTAGATCTCTCCGACAACCGTCTCACCGGCTCTGTCCCACCTTCTCTATGGTTTCTCCCCAACTTAGCCGAAATCAACCTCTCCAAAAACTGGCTCGGCGGCGCGGCCGGACTTCCCAAACCGGGTTTGCTCAAGTCTTCGCCGCTTCGAAAAATCGATCTCTCCTTTAATAGGTTTAGAAACTTCACTTATCTCTCGAATTTTCCCAATCTCACCTCTCTCAATCTTTCCGGTAATGATTTTCCAGTAGTGCTTCCTTTTTGGTTTACCAATTTAACTACTCTCGAATCTCTCGACATCTCTGGCTGTAATATTTCGGGGAATTTAAGGCCGATTTCCGGTCTTAAATCCTTAAAACATTTAGATATTTCGATCAATCATTTTACCGGTAATTTCCCCGCCGATTTTCCGTCGTTAGTTAATCTGAGCTTTTTAAACATCTCATTCAATAATGTATCCTGTTTTCTCGACTCAAAATATGTCCAAAAATTTGGCAATTCCGCTTTCATTCACGCCGGCAATCTCAGCACTCGGAATAACAACACCCCCGCCACAGCCACCACCACCGCCGCCGCCCCTGACCTGCATATAAAACCCCACGCGGCCCCTCGCCGCCACAAACCGCCGCCGCAAAACCAAGAAATAAACCTCAGCCCCATCAAGAAACATAAACCCAGATCGAAAACTCGGAAAACGATAATCCTAGCCGCGTCCCTAGCTTCATCCATCGCCGCCGTCGCCGTTGCCGTCTTCGCATACTACAAGTGCCGGAAGAGACGAACAGCAAGGCACAGCAAATGGTCCATCTCGACGCCGATCCAAACCCCGTTCCGATTCGAGAAATCCGGCCCGTTTTCTTTCGAAACGGAGTCCGGGTCTTCGTGGGTAGCCGACATTAAAGAGCCCACCTCGGCCGCGGTGATCATGTTCGAGAAGCCATTGATGAACCTCACGTTTAAGGACCTCATCGCCGCCACGTCACACTTCGGCAAGGAATCTCTCCTCGCGGAGGGGAGGTGTGGGCCCCTCTACCGGGCAGTACTGCCCGGTGAGATCCACGTGGCAATCAAGGTTCTCGAGAATGCCAGGAGCCTCAGCCGCGATGACGCTGCCGCCATGTTTGAAGACTTTTCGAGACTCAAACACCCTAATCTGCTGCCTGTCTCTGGCTACTGCATTGCAGGTAAACCCCTGCTTGAATAAATATATTTTATTTCTTATTTTTTGTATTATTATCAATGTATCATCCCTGTGCGTCAAACAGTATACTAAAACACATAATTAATTTTAACGTTTTCGTGAGCTACCACATTTAATGAATTCACGTGAGATTTGGGCACTGAGGTAATGGCAATACAGATATTCTTGCAGTAGGCAAGATAGGATATGATTAAAACTGGTAATAGATTTTCGTGATTGTGAGCTTTGAAAATAGTGCTAGATTCATTTGGACTGCTGTAAAATTTCTACTCATCCTTCGGAATTCGTGTAGACTATACAGATACAAAGTCAAATTTGGAGATCTAGGGATTTCGGGATTTGAATTTAGACTTTAACTCTTTCAGGTTATTTTCCTATTAATATACAATTATTGGCTGCGGATATATTTGTGTACTTTCGTGTATACCATATTACCATGTGATTGTAGTTTTAATTTGAAGTTAAGATATTTTGACATAGACTGTTCATGTAACATTGGACGGTTGAAACATGAAACTAGAATGAGGAACTTAATGAGATGTATGTGTTTAAATTCAACTCCCTTGTGCGCAGGTAAAGAAAAATTGGTTTTGTACGAGTTTATGGCCAACGGCGATCTCTACCGTTGGCTGCACGAGCTCCCGACTGGGGCCCCGAACATCGAGGATTGGAGTGGCGACACGTGGGAGATCCATAGTGGGGCCCAGCACACCTCCCCGAGAAGATGGAGTGGCACACGCGCCACCGCATGGCTGTCGGGGTGGCGCGTGGCCTCGCCTACCTCCACCATGCACGGTCGAAGCCCGTGGTGCACGGGAATCTCGTGCTATCGAACATCCTGCTGGCGGACGACCTCGAGCCGCGGATCACCGACTTCACTACGAGGCAGGACCAAGCCGTGGGGTCCACCGAGGACGATGTGTACAGCTTCGGAGTGGTGCTGGTAGAGCTGTTGACCGGTCAACGGGGCTCGTGCGATGCGGTCGATCGGGTGAGGAGGCTGGTGAAGGATGGGGAGGGGGCGAGCGCGCTAGACTCAAGGCTGAGGGGGTGCGGCGACTCGGTGAGTCAGATGGTGGAGTGCCTCCGAGTCGGGTACTTGTGCACGGCGGAGGCGCCGGAGAAGAGGCCTACCATGCAACAAGTGTTGGGCTTGCTCAAAGATATACATCCTACCCCTTGGAAATTATTTGAAGTCGTAATTGAATTGAGGCGTTTAATTTTTAGATTTGAATTTCTATGTTTGAATCTATATTATTAAACTCTGTTTTTATTATCGAATGTATCACAAATCAATGAATTTGTGTACATAAACATGTTTGATAAATTTCTAGAAAAGTAAGAATATTTGAGAAAATTAGGGTTTTCAATTTTTTACTACACAGCCGTACACTAAATCTAGAAGAAGATGAAGAAGGCAAGAAAAAGGACACTTTCGACCCATAAATATCGTACTAAGCTATTGGACTTTTATTTTTCTTAATCGCTGTGAGCTCTTGAGGTATCTTTTAACAATTTTGCTTTGTATGTGCAATAATATTTGTTTTTATTATCGAATGTTATTAATATTTGTTTTAATAACATGTATACTTGTAGACAGGGGCGGAATACTGACAGGCGCAAAGGCGTAATTTTTAACTTTTTTAAACTACTACTATTATATATCCGTTTATAATTTCAAAATATATTATAGTGCAGTTGGTTAAAATTAATCTCCCTCTCCAAGGTCGTGAGTTCGAAAGCTCTCAAGGCCTTTTCTTTTCTTTCCTTTCTTTTCTCTTTTCTTTCCTTTCCTTTCTTTTCTCTTTTCTTTCCTTTCTTTTCGTTGATCTGTTTTGTCCTTTCTTTTCTTTTTTCTTCATTCTTCATTTTCCTTTTCATTTCTGTTCGTTTCGTATCCTTCATTTCTTTTTTTGATTTTCTTTTATTTCTCTATTTTATACTCTTTATTTTATTTTCTATTTCTCTACTTTGTAGTCTTTTTTTTTCTTTTTTCTATAATTTGTTTTACATTGATAAGATAAAAGATATATACAAATAATAAAGTTTTATATGTAAATTAATGATCAATCAATTTTTTAAAAAAGATTATGATAAACTTATAATAATAGTCACTAGTAATATTTATTTAAATTTATTCTAATAAGTTTTATATGTGAATTAATTTTAGATTCAATTGTTGATTTGTAATGGGTACAAGAAAATCAAGATTTGAGTTTGTAAGATAATACCATTTACAATATTAACACTTATAATTTTTTTATTATTTTAATTTTTATAGCTATTATTGATTGATTGTTTAGTTATTTGTAAGTAAATCTTATTGTTTTATTTTTGTAAGATATTAAAATATAATGAAGAAGAAATATATTTAGTATAAACAATTACCTCCATGCAAATAATATTACAATATTATTTAAGTTATTACTCCTCATCTCCCATTTAAAATGTCTCACTTTCCTTTTTGTGTTGTCCCATTATAAATGTCTCGTTCCATTTTAGAAAGTAATTATTTCTTCAAAAAGTATGAGTCCTACTTACTTTTTATCAATTTAACTATTTTTTACTTATCTCCTAAATACCCGTGTCCAAAAGAAAAGGGACATTTTAAATGGGACGGAGAGATTATTATTTTTAAATTTTAATTTTAAAATTATAATTAATTAATTTTTGAAATAATTTCGGCTCCGCAAAACGCTTGTAGAAGTTATAAAGAATCAAAGTTAAAAGAGATCAATGAAACAAATTTAATGGTTTAGGGGCATTAAACATATGTTAAATCTATCATTAATTGTTTAAATATAAAAATTACTATATGTGAATAATTATATGAAATATATGGTAGATAACGAGGGCAGAAATGGAATTTTACCGATCCATTATGAGTCATCACTCATCAGACTCGTCATTAGTCTCTTTTCGTATGTATTGGGCTGGTTTAACATGACGTACTCTTTTGCATTCTTTTCTGTCTTCTATTAATTTCCTTTCCTTTGTTTGTTTGCTCTTTTTGTTGTTGTTTGTTTACATATATATGTAGCTTTAATCCTTTAAATTTATAATATTCCATTATTCCCTGCATTTATTAAAAGCTACAAAAAAAAGCAATATTCTGCTGCGTACATTAAAGTGCACGATGACAATCTTTAGCAAATAGTTTGGATTTAAATAAAATTATATTTATTGTTTTTCTTATAGTTCAATAGAATGGACCATATTTCGTTGTCCAATTTTCGCTCTTTTTCTTACTAGTGCGACGCCCGCGCTTTGTGCAGCAAAATATTTTTTGGTTTGACGCATAATTTCATAACTTCCGTGTGCGTGCGCGCGCACTCCGTTTAGCTAGTACATACAAATGTGTGCATGTTGATGTTATTACATCAATATTAAGATTTATAGCTTCTCCCAAAAAGAAAAATAAACTACAACATCAAATACAATACAGGAAATAAGGAATGCAATGCTATAATTCTTGCTTTAGAAAATTTTCCTCAGGGAGATAAAATTGAAAAAGCAAATTAACGATTCGATCAGTATGTGGATACTCGGTTTTATCAATCTTTATTTGGATGAGTTTGAGTAAGTATGAAGTGTGTTTGAGGGTATGGATAGTGAAACTAGTACCGTAAAAGATTTGAAAAATTATCTATGTACACTCGCTATTCGAATCCATTTATGTAAAGTTATAATATTGTATTTTTATAATATTTTCTATTGATAGTTATGTGTTAAGTTTAAAAAATCATTCCATTATTCTAATGATAGAATTGATACACATTAAAAAAAATTAAATACCCCAAAATATACTAATACGTGTAAATAATCAAAGAAATAATAAGGAACGCCGACGTTTTCTTTCCCATTAAGATTAAAATCAGCGGCTATTACTTATATATTTGTAAGTTCTAATCCAAACTAATGAAACTCTAATCAATATTCGAAGGAGGTGCCGAACTTTCATTGAAAAAAATGTGCATTTTTGAACGAAACTCGCGTCTATTCCACTAACAACATTACAAATTACAACTGGAAAAGTTGAAAAGGTGACAGCGATTTCTGTTTGATAGAATGATGGAAAAACGTCAAAGTCATTTTGCCGTGTGGGGATTATGCAATCCCCAAAATTTATGTTTAGACAGATCGAAAAGTAAACAGACAATCCTTTGGATTTTTTTTTAAATTAATTTTTTCCCATTTCAGAACTTCAATTAATACACATAATATATTATTTATTTTATTTTATTTTATTTTTTCATTTCAGAAGTTCCATTGATGCACATAATATATTATTTTAGGGTCGTATTCGTGTATCTAAAATGTAACGTTCAACGGTATTTTGACATGCGAAATTCAATGCTTACAATTAAGGAAAATGGCACGATAATCATATAACTCAGAAAAGAGACTTTATTGCTACATGAATGCTTAACCGGAAAAGATATAATTTAAAGTTGAGTTCCATGACCTCAATCTATAGGGGAGCGTTGAACTCTAACACCACTTTTAGAATTAAACATATTAGACAGGATGCCTATTTTTTTTTTTGGATCAAATTAACATGAAATCAAAGGTCGATCGCGGTGGATTCGAATCCGAGACATTTGGCCTCACAGGTAGGAATGACAATGGGTCGGATCTGGCTAGGTCCAGATCCAGATCCGATTTTGTTACTTGGGTCCGAATCCGGTCCAGATCCATTGGATCTAAAATAATTAGATCCAGATCCAGATCCAGATCCAGATCCGTAAGATCCGTAGGGTCCAGGGTCTATACCCGGATCCATATGTTTTCGCTTCTAAAATAAATTCTAAATCAACTATAATTCACAGTAATACCATAATAATCTAAATACACAATAATACTATAACAATTATCACTATATTGGAATACGTTAGTTACAAATTTATTATAAGGTAAGAAACAACAAACAACTCGATCGCCGGTAGTGTAAGTGGCACGACCTGCTGTGAATGCCGACTAATAAATAATTGGGAGAATTTGAAATGAAATTGAAAGCAGATTTGTTTTAGAAGAATTCGAAAAAGGAAATTAAAGAGTTTTAAGTTGAGGTTAGATATTTAATTATAATAAAAATATTATATATATATAAATATATATAATAAAAACTAATGGATCCGTGGGTCGGATCAGGACCGGATCCGGGTCTCAAAAAATAAATACCGATTCGGATCCGAAATATGAGGTAGGATCCAATCCGGTCCAGATCCATCGGTCCAATTTTTAGGATCGGATCACGAAAATGGATCTGGATCCACAGATCTGGATCGGACCCAGATCTATTGCCATCTCTACTCACAGGATGCCTATTTTGCATTGCACAATGTCCCCAGCCTAGAGTAATCGGTAATCTATAATTAAATAAAAAATATGATATAATCTAGTTGGTTTAGAAGCTTTATTCTCAACCCGAGATTTGAGTTCGAATCCTTATCCCTAGGGGTGAGCAAAATATCCGAAAATCGAATAACCGAACCGAACCAAACCAAACCGAAAAATCAAATTTGGTTTGGTTAATTCGGTTATTTCGGTTAAAACCGAATTAAAATTCGGTAGTTCGGTTTTCGGTCGGTTCGGAATTTTTTTAACCGAATAACCGAAAACCGAATTATATATATATATAATATTATTTATTTATTTATTTAGAATTATAATTTTAATATATCAATATCCTTAATCCTATTAATTTCTCTCTCTCTCTCTCCCTATTATATCAATATATAATATTTGTAAAATATAATACTATTTATTTATTATATAATACTATCAATTATTATTATTTTGCAAAATATTTTGCATATATATAACATATAAATATGTATTTTTATATATAATATCAATATATAATATTATTTATATATTCATTTGAAAAAATATTTTTTGCTAAACATAAACCATTTATATATATATATATATATATATATATATATATATATTATTTATTCATTTGAAAAAATATTTTTTTGCTAAAAGTTGGTTTAACGAAATAACCAAATATATTTCGGTTATTTGATTCGATTCAATTAAATTGATTCGGTTCGGTTATTTTTTGAAAAATTGGTTAATCGGTTCGGTTATTTTTCGTCCGAAACCGACCGAATAACCGAATACTCACCCTACTTATCCCAGTATGCGAAACAAAATATTTTTAGCTCTCTCCTTACTTTGTGCTATTCTTTTTTCTTTAAATTATATTATGTTGATAAAATGAAAATATATGCAAATAATAAAGTTTTATATATGAATTAAAATGATCGATTTAATTTTTAAAAAGATTATGGTTAACTTATTCTAACAACAACAACTAAAAACATTCAAGTTATTTGAATTCACATTTTATGCCCTAAAATGTCGCTAATGATAGAGCAATCAAAATGTAGACCGATTGAATATATGATAATTATTTTTAAAATACAAATGTTGATGATGTCTTTATTATTACAAGTTCTTTTTTCAGATTGTCTAAGAACAAAATTTATCATTCTTTATCCAACTTTATATCGAATATATATCGTTTTAGTCAAATCTTAAACTGCACTAAAATTTTAAAAGTTATTTAGTTTTTATCATATTTTATTTCAATCATACACATTTTACGTAAAGTTATTCACTTGCACCAAGTTACGTACGAATGCAAAAATACATCACTTTGGTGCAAAATCTAGGGAGCCCAACTTATATACCCAACTTTCAAAATATATGTACCACTTATATCCAACCTAAAAATTAACTACACCCCATACCCAAATCTATTAAAAACAATATTTTGATTCAAAATTGCAAATTGCGACGATGTGATGTGAGATGAGAGAATTGATTCTTTTTTTCTTTTTTCGTGCAACGTTTAATATGTATATATTGGAAAATTTTATGTAATTTAAGATTTAATTTTATGTTTCGGTCAATATTTAATTTTATGTTTCGGTCAAGATTTAATTCATATTAAATTTTATGTTTCGGTCAAGATTTAATTTATGTTTCAAAATTTTATAATTCGGTCAAGATTTAATTTTATGTTTCGGTCAAGATTTAATTCATATTAAATTTTATGTTTCCGGAAATTTAATATATCAACATAATACTAATTTAATATGAATGGATGGAATTAATATGTTTCGGAGTTTAATTAACATAATATGTTTCCGGAAATTTAAAGAATTAATATGTTTCGAAAATTTAATTATATGTTTCGGAAATTTAATTAATTACTAAAGAATTAATATGTTTCCGAAATTTAATATATCAACATAATACTAATTTAATATGACCGGAAACAACAAATTAATTCAATTTCTTGAATTAATTTGTTGTTTCCGGTTGAATAAACCAACTTTCCGGTCGGTGAAGCCTTCTAGAAGGCTTCACCGACCGGAAAGTTGGTTTATTCAATCGGAGACAACAAATTAATTCAATTTCTTGAATTAATTTGTTGTTTCGTTGAATAAACCAACTTTCCGGTCGGTGAAGCCTTCAATCGGAGACAACAAATTAATTCAAGAGAGAGCTTATCGATCGGAAAGTTGGTTTATTCATCGGAGACAACAAATTAATTCAAGAAATTGAATTAATTTGTTGTTTCGATTGAATAAACCAACTTTCCGGTCGGTGAAAGGCTTCATCGATCGGAAGTTGGTTTATTCAACTGAAACAACAAATTAATTCAATTTGAATTAATTGTTGTCTCCGATGAATAAACCAACTTTCCGATCGGTGAAGCCTTCTAGAGAAGCTTCGATCGAAAAGTTGATTTATTCAACCGAACAACAAATTAATTCAATTTCTTGAATTAATTTGTTGTTTCGATTGAATAAACCAACTTTCCGATCGTGAAGCCTTCTCTCCGGTCATATTAATATATCAACATAATACTAATTTAATATGAATGGATGGAATTAATATGTTTCGAGTTTAATTAACATAATATGTTTCCGAAATTTAAAGAATTAATATGTTTCGGAAATTTAATTAATTATTAAAGAATTAATATGTTTCGAAATTTAATATATCAACATAATACTAATTTAATATGTTTCGGAGTTTAATACTAAGTTAATATGTTTAGGAGTTAAATATGTTTCGGAGTTTAATTAATTTTCGGTCAAACATAAATGAATGGATGGAATTAATATGTTTCAGAGTTGTACCATTCATTTCGCAATCATTTCTTGATTCTTGTTTTGTCGATGTCACAATTGACATCGAAACTAACGAACTCTGTAGATATATATTAAAAAAAGAAATGGGTATCTGATGTATCGATTTTTCAAATGGTTATGTCCTGTACACACTTTTACAAAAGTGTGTACTTGTATATATTTCGCCCAAAATCTATATCAAAATGGCCCTATACATTTGATTTAGATCCACGTTATGAGATGATCACATTTTTTTTAATATTGTGATGCAAATAATATTAAACTATTATTGAAAATTGTTATAATTAATTTCTATTTTTATTTTTAAAATTACACTAATAATTTTTTAAAATTATAATTATTTGGACCCCCAAAAAATATCTCTAACTTCATCACTGCCTATAATGGGAATGCATTTTCCTAGCTATCCCTCGTATTTGATATGAGTTTCCGGACATTGTAGTATGAAATAATTCATAATATTTAACTATAACTACAAGCTTAATTATTTCACACCTATAAGATTGTGAAAAAAAGGTGTTATAAATTACACCTAACGACTAACGACTCCTCATTATGGTAGAATGAAACGACACGTATTTAATTAGGTTAAAGTTTCTCTTCCTCAAACATGAATTGTTTATATCTGCTTTTCCTTTTTAGTTAATTGATAGAACAAATGAATCCATATTAATGAGAGCCATTATTTTATTATTTTATTTTTTCCTTTAAGCAACTTGGAGAATATGATTTCTGGAATTAAGTAGATTGAGTAATTTGAAATTGGAATTGGAAGGAATAATAATAAAAAAAATTAAGTTCCACCATTTGAAGACAGAGCAGGAGTTCGGATTCTTTTGACATTAGTAATTTTGGCCTCACATTTTAATAGTCAGTTTTCTAGTTTTAGGTTATTGTAATTGTGAAGGATATAAATAATCTTTTACCCTTCAATTATTTAATACGAGATATTGAATTTGCAGTTTCAAGCTACTAACTACTTTCACTCCTTAAAACATTTTCATTAGAATAAATGTTTTAAGAAAGGTAATGTGGATCAAATATTAAATATATGGATTTAACTAAATTATTTAAGGTATTCACATTGTAAATTATGATAATATTATTTGTGTATATATATGTGTATTAGTAAATTCACGTGTATACACAAATGAGAACCTCACAACAAAATCTAAGTTATTGTTTGTAAAGGTTGTAAAATTTGTTTATTGAACTTTATCTTGAGTTTAACATCGTGAATTAATTGTGTGTATATATATATATATATATATATATATATATATATATATATATAAAATTCCTTCCTATATTAAATATTTTTGTAATGACCCGTTTCTTCGTAGAATATTATTAAAATATTCGTTAGATTTTCGGTGAAGTTTGGAAAAGTTGGACTTTGTTTGGACCTAGAACGAGATCGGCGTCCAGTATTAAATCCGTTTTTCATATGCATTATATTCACATGATTTCCAAAATTTGCAAATGAATAGTCATTGTGAAGGATTTTTAAATGCGAGCCTGTGGGCTCTTAAATTTTGAAAACGCAGTTTCAAACGATCGAGTTATGATTTTAAAGTGTTTTTCACTTGCAACTTGTGTCAGCGATTGCAAGCACACTCTTAATTGCGTCAGCGTTGCGCATGCGCTTACGCAAGCAAGCTTCTGAAAATCTATAAATAGGGGCCTAGGGCCTTCATTTTCAAACGTTCATTTCAAGCGTCTCTCTGTGTTTACGGAAGAGCCGAGCAGCTCAGTGCTGCTGGCTACTGGAGAAGTGGAGATCGAGCCGGGAGGGCTCGGCGGCGGCGCCATTGCGCTGCTGCCGGCCTACCATAGCCGATCAGCCTCCCCCGGTGCCTTCGTTTTTAAATTTTGTCCTTTTCTTGTTTCGATTCCGTCTTTTCGTAGATAGCATAGCGTAGAACTTGGGTCTCTTAAGGACGAGGCGAGAAGCGGCGGAGGCGGCCGAACCAAGCCAAAACCGCCGCCGCCTAGCTCACGCCGTCGTCGCCGGTTGGCCGCCGATTTGGTGGCCGACGGGCCACTTTTTGGCTATGGACCCTTTAGGTTTTGAGTTCCGGGCTATGTGTTCTACTAGCGTCGATTCCTTTTCTCGTTTTCGTGTTTTACATACCGGGATGTTTTCGTCGTTTAAGTTTCTAAAGGAAGTACATTCCGGGTTATCCATTTCGACATGGATTGTCATTCTATGTTCCTAAAATTGCATATTGCTTATGTTTCCATTTTCATGCATCGGTTTTGGATGGTTTATCCTAGATCGAGGATAAGCATCAAGTTTTGAAACTTCTTGTGACTAAGTTTTGTATCAACTTGCACGCATGCATGTTTTCAAGGTACCCTTTATAGATTTCAATGCCACGAACATTATTGCCTTCGCATCAAGTTGATTTGAAAACCGGATGTTGCCAAAATGAGTTTGAAAAGTCGAAAACCCGTTTTCATTCGATCTCGTTTGATCGCCTTTGTTGCCTTGCGTGGAATGTGACTCAAAAGTTGTTCCGTATTGTTACGGTACTTTCGGCATGATCGGTATAGTTGTTGGATCGTAGATCTCTCCCGATGAGCGTTTTCGTCGGTATAGGTGGGTTATATTTTGAGTACTTATCTTGAGTTATTAAGCTCGATATTTCAAAATCTTGAATGTCCATGAAAATATTTTGGCGCATCTCTATCATTTAATGCTCTCTGTAAAGCAATTGTGGCTCTTAGTGGGTCTAACACACTTACTAAGGGTTGTGTACACGAGTCCGTACTGCCGTGGATTGATCCCCTCTGGCGTACCGACATATGATGTGGCTTCTGGGTTCTGCCCGTTGCCAGCCCGGTGATTGATCTCGAAGTGTGGTTCGTCCCGGAGTCTCACCTGGGTTATGTTAATGTGATCTCGAAGTGTGGTTCGTCCCGGAGATCTTAGCTTAGAGTAACAATGGAATGCGCTAATGGGCCCCAAGTAAAAGGTTTTTGGTTTCATGGAAGTGGATTTATGTTTTAAAACCTTCTATGTTTACCGTATGACATGGACTTTCTTCGTTTTGTTTATCTGACTGTTTTGCGAAAATCATGACCCATCGAGTGCGCTAGTACTCGGCCAAAAATCTTTTCAAATGTTTTCGGGTTAATAAGCGGCGGACGTGATGAGCGGTGAGGCGGGTTGGTCATTCTCTATTTTTGTTTTAAGTATGTTACGTTCACTGACGCTATTAAGTGTGTATGTTTTGTGGCTATCGTCAGAAACTCGATTGAGTTCTATGACTATTACATTTGAAGTATTTTAAGTTCAGTTGGTTTACGCTGTGATTTCTCTACCGCTTTCTTTATTGCTTTCGATGGAGAGTGTGAGTAGTCGGCCCCTCTTGGACGCTTGGCCAAAGCCCTCATGTAGTAGTCGAGACAGTAACGACCTCATGAGCGGAGCTGGTCGGCCAACTCCTTTTGGCGAGCTAGGCTCTCTGATATCCCATCATTTTCTTTACTTATGGTATAGTAGGATGCTCCTACCCCAATAATTGTTATTGGTTGTCATCATTATTCCCGTGATTGTAGTCGGTTGTATCGACCAACGTGGCGTCCGAGCTTTCCGACACCAATGTTGCAAAGATGTGTTTGTTTGCTTATTTTCGATGTCTGTTCTTTTTGATTTATCCTTTTATAGAGATCTTGCCCAATTTTGGCATGTAAGTGAACCTCATATATATATATGGTTTCCTTTCTTCCCCGCTTCTTATTTCCAACCCCTAGTCATACCCCGGCATCCGTGCCTTCCCTCGGGAATTGGGGCGTGACATTTTTATGACTATTGTCCCATAATTGTTTTTATATTAATTAACTATACTTAATATCCATTGTCATGTGTATACGTGGACTAACTATCTAAATAATTAATTATTAAAATATTGCCAAAAAAATTTCACTACCAAACCAATTAGTTATTGTTAAAAACTACAAATTTGTGTGCTTATCTATATCATCGAGGGAAAAAATGAATAACAAAATATTAGATACTTGAATGAAACTCAGCTTCCAAAATTTAAAGCAATTTTTTTTTGATTGAACAATAAAAAAATTATTTGAAAAATAAATATAGTAATAATTTTTTATGTAATGGCTAGAAAAGTAAAAAGGTGTTTGAATTGCAACACTGCAAAATCTGAGAAAAATGACCTCATAAATCATCTGAAAACGATTCCTAAGATAAATCATGCCCATAAATATGTAAGGATGCTGGTTAATGACCTCATATTATGGAGACACTATTTTGAACCCTTTCTTTTAAATATACACAATTAAATCCAGTTTATTTTACTATATTATTTTAAGCACGTCGGTAGAATTGATGGTTAATGATATCATTAACTCATGATTCATACCTGATTTTTACTCTTATATCAAGTAATTAAAATTATATTTCTTTAAATTTGGTTGTCGGAATAAACAAATATGTCCAAAATGTAATTACAAGAAGTATTATCGTAAGAATAAAGAAGTATAATGATTTGTAACTGATTTTAAATTAAGGGATTCTGAAATTTTAATTAAGTATTTATGATAATATTTTTGTAGTTTTAATTTTTATATGATGACTAAGTTAGTATTTATATTATATAAAACTAAACCTAAAAATATTTTTGTGCATTTGTATAGGCGCATATACTAGTTCTCGTTAAAAATAAATACATTTCACTGCACTTTTTTTTTACCATAAGAAAAATCAAACAAGTGCTCAATCTCAAAATGATATTCTTGAAGTGAGGATTAAAAATTGTTTATTTCAGTTTTTAATTTCCTGTGCTGTTCAATTTATCAAACAATTATAGACTTCTATAATTTGAAAATAATAACCGAGGTCAAGAGTAGTACAGGTTTACGTGGGCTAGGGCTAAAATAATTAGTTTGATATTCAAATTTTCTAGCCCAATAAGCCAGTTCTGGGAGAGTCAGATTTCGAGTTACTCACCGATTCTCTCACTAAATCAAACCTGCTAATTTCTTCAACTTATGATCATGTTATCCCCTAAAAAAAAAAAACACTACTGAATCACATTCACTAATCATTATTATATTATTTCTATTAGGCATTAATATAATATTATAATAAATTAACTAACTATTAGCATGTTACTAACTCCACTCCCCACACTATCTAAGTATTATTTACGTAAGACAATACAGTTTTGTAATGGTCTTATGTGATAAATAGTTGACTAATTATCGGACTTCTAATTAAACGTGGCCCTTCACATATATTTTATGATTATTCATTCACAATAATTAGAAAAATTTAAGAAACTTTAAATACGCATTACAATAATTATACTATTGGAATATGAGATCGAATAAGACTAAAATAGATTATTTATTTGATAAATAAGACAACAGCTTTGGTAGTAATTTAATGAAGAATTTCGTCTACAAAAAATTGGAAATCCGTGTATATATTTTTACTTAATCATGTTCATTTATATATACAGATCTTTATTGAACATATATAAATTACAAATATTTATTCATATATACAAATGGTTAAATTATTTATATTTTTGTAATGACACTATTATAATATTACTCGATAGTCAATATAATTGCTATTTCAGAGTTGGAAAGATAACGGGTTACACAAACTAGTTGGAAGTGCAGGAGGCTACGACTGAACTTTCTTTTACTGTTTTTCTCTTCATTCACGAACAATCGTGTAAAGACCTGATTTTAGATTTAAACCCTAATTTCACAAATTCTCGATTTATCCTAATTGGCTCTCGAGAGATATAGTTTGGTTCAGCAGAAAGAGGAGAAAGAAATACCCTAAATTAGGGTTCAATTTGGGGGAATGACATCCGAGAAGAAAGCGTCCGAGGGCATAGCTTTGCTCTCGATGTACGGCGACGAAGATGACGAGATGGAAGAACTCGATGAGGAAGTAGAAAACATTCACGAAGATGGAATTCCCCCGCCGGCTTCGGATGCCGTCGCCGTGAACGAGAACGATGGTATTAGCGATTACGGCAATGAACATGTGCAGCGGCAACAGGAAGAGAGAGGTCAATCGAACGAAAACTACACTCCCCAGCATCCGCCACTCCGCAGCAAACTTTCTTCTCGCCCCAGCAAGCACAACATTTTAGTTCGGATTTGAATAATGTTCAGAGCCAAAAGAGTAGACTGACTATTGTGGATTATGGCCATGAAGAGGGCGCGATGTCTCCGGAGGCTGAGGTTATTATGTTTATGGCGTATTTGGATCTTCTTTTTTTCTCTTTCTGTTTTACTTTATTTTCTGAAGTGTTAGGTTGTTAACTTATATAACTGCAGGAAGGTGAAATCATGGCGACTGGTCGAGTAACGTATGGGGAGCAACTTCAAAGTAGTGATGGTAGGCGAGGCTTTTGATGATCTGATTTGTGTCTTTACTGTCTCATTTTGATTCTGCATTTATCTGAATTTCATTGCATAAAGTTGTGTAGGACTCGATGTAATTTCTGGGATTCTGGTGTGGTAAAATTTTGAAGTTATAATTCCTAGCAAAATAGAAATCTTCAAACCCAATATTGTTTAGACGGATGGTGCGCTGATAAATCAAATGGTTAAGACTCCCTAATAATGCATTAACTGTTTTCTTTTGTGTGTTCTTGATAGTCATAGTTATACCTTCAATCCTTCCCCACATATTATTCTCTATAATGCACGTCTTGAGCTTCCTTAAAACGATATGTCTTTTCTTTTGGCGGGTGGCTCATTAGGAAAAATTAAGACAGAGACGATTTGATAATTGTTGTGGTTCATTATTTATTTGAATTTACTATGAGTAACTGACTGTGGAGTTCGAAGACTTAAGTTGCTTTTACATGCACGCTAAGGTACATTTTAAAGTTTCTTTGAGGTCTTTGCAACGGCTGTTACAATCACTGCTTGTGCTTTAGGTGAATCACGAGAAAAGATATCACCAGGTATGGCTCGGCTTCCAACACCTAGCACTCAAGGTGCAACCCCCCAATCATTGGAGCCAGCTGATCAGCCTGAATCAGATGCCATGAATTATGCTACAAATGAATCAGAAGCTGCAGGGACTGAGGATGCTGTTATGATTTCTGTCGAGGATCAAAAGAACGTTGATCCATTGGACAACTTTCTGCCCCCACCTCCCAAGGCCAAATGCTCAGAAGAACTGCAAGTAAGTGCTTTCTCTCCACTTGAAGAAAAACTTTAATACTTCATTTGAAATGTGACAAAAACTAAGTCTTTGTTTTTAAGTCATCTTGGTTCACTGTAACACGGCCCTGTTTCTTAAAGAACAAAATATGAATTTTCAAATGGCATAGGCTCTGAGTTGTTCAAATTCCTATTGTCCTGGAGTTTTCAGCTACTCAACTTCGTGATTATCTGATGCTCTGCAAGGTCCTGGAAAATTTTGAACATTAATTAGCTGTATATTCTGATAAGCTATAATGCATGTGGTTTCATCATGCGTAATCGGTAAAGCTACATAAAATGGATGATTTTACATAGTGAATCATGAAAAACAAATAATGTTAATGAGACAAGCCATAGGTGAAGGATTATAGATTCCTGCCTACTGTCTAGTGAGTAGTGACCAATGTTTAATTACTTTCTGGATAAATAGGTATGAAGTGATTAGCTATGATTCAATGAAACTAAGCTTTTGGTTGGTGAATATCAGAAACATGAACACTTGGCTGGTTTATCTCTTTACCTTGTACTAAACTTCGTCTAAGGTTATCTGAAATGCACTTAAGAAATTTTTAGATTCTATCTGTTCCGCTCTTGCATATTTCCTTTTGGAATAGAGCATGGCTGCTGCCAGTGCAGAAATTAAGATACATAGGCAGGACAAGGAGTGTGATTGATTAAGTCAATATATTAATGTGTTGTATGTTCTCATATTTTGGTACGTCAATCTTGAACAGATTATTTATGTCGAGCTGCAGAATCTTCTTTTTTCAGCTTTCACTTAATACCTATGTTTCTCTTTCTGGTTTATTGCTTCAGGAGAAGATCAGTAGGTTTCTTGCTCTAAAGAAGACTACTGGAAGAAGCTTTAATGCAGAGGTGCGGAATAGAAAGGAATATCGGAATCCTGATTTCCTGCTGCATGCTGTAACTTACCAAGATATTGATCAGATTGGATCCTGCTTTCGTAAAGATGTATTTGACCCTCATGGATATGATAAAAGCGACTTCTACGATGAAATAGGTTTGATTGCTAGTCTCCTGGATTTAGCTTACATGTATTCCCATGGTTAGCTGTCATGAGAATGTAGAACTTTTCCCATGAAAGACCACCTATGTCTAGATGGCGTTTTTGTCGGAGCCCTCATGTGTATTTATGAAACCTTAAGCTGATTTACTTTGGGGGCATGAAGAAGTAAAAAATGAACTACTAATTACCTTACAATAAGCTCGGGCAAATCTAATGCTGGTAAAATTAAGTAAATCAACTTTGGTTGACCACAACATTTTACATGGAAGATGAAGTTGAATGATATTGTGGTGTCCATTGAATACAATTTTAGGATTTTTGGTTCTAAGTAAACATATTATCTATTCTAATAATCCCCTTTCGATTGTGCCTATAGAACTTGACATGAGACGGGAAATGGAAAGGAAAGAGCATGAGAGGAAGAGAAGTCAGAAGTTAGAGTTCACTCCTGGAGGAATACAGTCGGGAAATGTTCTCCCTACATCAAAAATCAACATACCAACGCCGGGTACCTGCCTTACTCTTCAGCACATTTCTCTGTCAAATTCTGTTCGATGGTTTAGATTTTCATATTAGCCTGTCTTCTTCTGATTGACTGCTGTTTCTGGTGTAGTAAATGTACCACCTGCTACTTCAGACGGCAAGGCTCGGGATGGTAGACAGAACAAAAAGTCAAAATGGGATAAGGTTTTGTTTTATTGCAAATGATTTGCAGCTCTAAAGAGAATTATGAGTTTGAGATAACCGACTCAATGTGATGGGTTTCAGGTGGATGTTGACCAAAAGAGTTCTTTGACCGGTGGAGGGCAAGAGAATCTTTCTGCTGTTGGTGCTCATGCAGCACTCCTATCTGCCGCTAAAGCTGGTAGTGGATACTCAGCATTTGCGTAAGTTATCTTTTGAGAATTGAGATTTTTGGCGCTCGTATTATCTTATTGTCTTATTCCTTTTACCTTTATATTCTGCTCTAACTGGGAATGAGTTTAAATTGTGCATACAGCATGATTCCTTCACTTGTTGATTCTTGCCCAGTTCAGTTTAGGTGGTTGGGTGTTAAAAGATACAATTACAATGCATTTGCATGCTGCAGTATTATAGTATTTAGGTAATTGAATGAGTCAAATTTGGTCCGATTACAGGCAGCAAAGGAGGAAGGAGGCCGAAGAAAGGCGATCTAGTGATAGAAAATCGGATAGAAGATAGTGAAGTTATCATTTTTGATGATAAGTTTGGACATCGATATTATCCATAGCAACTAACTTGAAGATGAAAGGAACGGCTAGTTACGGAGACTTCAAGACTGTATCATATGTTCAGAACATACGTTGTATGCATGGCCATCAGCAAGTTTTAGATAGCAACATCCATCCTACATTCCCAGTATTTTGGTGGCTACACTAATAGATCATATATACTCGAAACTGTACACTCAGGTTAATCGACACATAGTGAAATGCTTGATGATGTGCTTGCTGTCTTAATTCGGAACAGATTTGGGGGTGGGATGGTTCAGTGAATTTCAGGTAATATTTGCTATTTAGTTTTTCCAACGGCTGTTGATTTTGTGAAATTTATTGCTTTGGCTTATATAATCTTTCAGAGATATATTTTCTGGGCCAATGCTGTGTATTTTGTGTCATGATGAGTTGTAATTGGTTCTATATCTATATCCATCTTGTGTCACTATCTGGAAGACCAATCTCCTACTTTATATATGTACTCCTAGTTGTTTACCATTAATTTAATTTTTAACTTTAGTGCACTTCTTTTCCACCCACTGTGAAAGTGGCCGCTTCCTTGTACATTTTATTCGTTTACTCTTTTTGTCCGTGGATAAGTGTTTTCGGATGCTTCAACAGGAATCACACAAGGGTAGATTAAAAACCCATAGTAAAATACCAGCCCGTCACCCAGCGGATAAAGTACATTACATAGTCAGGGATTAACGACTTACCCATTCAGTGACTTTGGCACTTAATTATTATGAGGAATATGAAGAGTTTGCAAATGCATGGTATTTTTGAAAATTGAATATGGGTAATTTTGGTAGTTTGTCATTAGTTTTGCATTGAATTCTAAAATAGAACATTTATTTGGGACATTGTTTTTTCGGAATAGGATAATTAGAGATGAAGGAAGTAGTAATGTAATAACTGCACCTAATATCAATTATTTATACATAAAAAAATAGGAGGGAGTTGGGGAAAGATTCGAATAGCTGAAAAGATGGGAAGTTGGAATTTATGAAATCACCCTCTTCTAATCTACCATTGTACTCGCGATCACTAAATACAGACCTCATGACAGGTTGAATTTGTGAAACCTGAATTCTTAGTTAATCTTCATTCTTAAGTCGAGCAGCTTCATCATTTTTCTGCATTAAGTGTTGTACTTTATGGCCTGATAAATTCAATTTCTATGCCATAACGAATTTTTATTCTCACGGCCCGTAATTTTCGTAATGATCCAATTATGGACGTACGAATGCCATACGTAAACCAGTGGTCAAAATGTCATGATTGACAAGTAAAACTCTAATATCGATGTGATTGCTGGTTTTTTTAACCATTTTTGGGGGACCAGTTAATTTCATATTTAAATAAAAAAATTTCACAAAGTGGAGTAGCATTAGAGTTGGTGGGTCACTTTTTTTGAATGTTTGTTGGGCTGAGAGAGAGGACAGAGGAGGCTTAAATGTGATGAATTTCGCCTTCGGTCTGCAACCAAAGTTGAGAGAGAGAGAGAGAGAGAGAGAGAGAGAGAGATTTAATTGTAAACAGTGGCTTAATTGCAGAGGAGCTCGAATATCAAAGCTGTTTTTGTCTTTCCACTGGCAAGAGAGACGTTGATATTTTGATACGATTGTAATTTAATCAAAAGCAAGCCAATTAATTATTATTACGTGAAAAGAATCTTTCCAACTTTTGGTTATGACAAAGTATATTCCGTATTTCTACAAAAATTCAATCTTTCCGCCATCTTTTCATGCTGTTAAATTCTACAAAATCTCTGTAGCAGTTGATGACATTATAAGGTTTATTTGATGTGTAATTGAATAGTATTCACTCCTTAATATTTTTGTCGATTTTCTTTTACTCGCTTTCCTTTTCTTTTAGTAGGTATTCAAAATCTCCCGAGCCTCAATAAGTTACTAAATAGAGTTCACTAAATAAAATTTTAAAAATAACAGGTACAGTCAGCACCCTCTAAGGAAAAAAAGGAAGTACAGTCAGAAATTCAGGGTCTAACGGTAACATCTGGGTTGGCAGTTCCTTGAGGGGCAATTTCGGAATCAAATACAAGTTAACGGAACATTCACTGTCAAAATAAAGTGAAAATATAAGCAAAAGCAAAATCAAGAAACTTTCAAGAGTGGGCTGCGATTTGCCATATCTATCTCTCTAAATCTTTCGGACCGCCCTACATGTTCATATAAATATACAAGATTATGGTCCAATCACATTGACTGTCTGTCTCATTATTCATTACCTCTCTCTCCCCTGTGTCAACTTTTTCTGCTTTTCTTTTCTGTATTCATTCCTTCCCCTTTGCTTTTCCCCCTACTTTCTATCTAATTGAGAAACTCATATCGCATTACTGCAAACCAAGGCTTGCTTTGCTCTTGGTTTGCATTAGAGCTTTGCCATTTTATTGATTTGTTGAATCGAGAGAGAGAGAGAAGTAATGGCTGCTCCAAAACCAGAGGAAATAAGTCATCCACCTTTGGACCAACTCCAAGGCTTGGAGTATTGCATTGATTCTAATCCTTCTTGGGGTATGCTGCTGATTCCTCATTACTTTTCTATTTTGCCCCCCGAAACCGGCGGTTTTCATTTTCATCAACACTTTCTTGTAATAATAATTTAAGCATACGAAAACAGGAGAAGCAATAGCGCTTGGATTTCAGCATTATATTTTGGCGCTGGGGACGGCGGTGATGATCCCAACTTTCCTTGTTCCGTTGATGGGCGGAACTGATGTAAGCCACGATTTCATAAACTTAATCATGAAGGCTGTGAGGTTTTAGGTATTTATGACTTATTTAATTTTTTTTAAGGATGATAAAGTCAGAGTGGTTCAGACGTTGCTATTTGTGGGAGGAATAAACACACTGCTGCAGACGTTGTTTGGAACCAGATTACCTACTGTGATAGGAGGTTCATGGGCATTCATGGTGCCTATAATTTCAATAATCCATGATCCATCCTTGGAAAGAATCACAGACCCTCATGTGGTATGTGTGTGTGTGTATTTATCTTGCAAGTTTGTTTGTGTGTTAACAAATGACTTTGTAGTATGAGTAGGCTAGTGATAATCTGCAATAAACTTTGAACTGATATGCATCTTGATCATAGCTGAATGAGTTCGATACTAACTATAGCACTGTTGATCATTCTTTATATAGGCCTGCTATGAATTGTATAATCTTTATAACATACAACTTATGGATTATTTTGAATATCTACTACTTGTAGAGATTTTTGAATACAATGAGAGCAATACAAGGTGCTTTGATTGTAGCATCGAGCGTGCAGATTATTTTGGGGTATAGTCAGCTGTGGGCTATATGTTCCAGGTATATATATTTCACTGAGATAAAGCACAATATGTAGCTCTTATCTTTTAGTTAATTGAAAGAAAAATGCTTTCTTTTTCTTCAGATTTTTCAGTCCACTTGGGATGGTTCCGGTTATTTCTCTAGTGGGCTTTGGTCTCCTTGATAGAGGCTTTCCAGTGGTATGTATGCTCAAGAATTCACTTTCAGATGTTCTCAATGTTTATTTGTTTTTGTCGTCTTCTTGTTACTAGTAGACTTATCAAATTGATCAGCTTCAAATTGGAATTATATAACTAATGAATTGTTATCAGGTTGGGCGATGCGTAGAAATCGGCATTCCAATGTTAATCTTATTCATTGCCTTCTCTCAGGTAATGTAAAATCATTAAAAACTATCTCTAGCATTTCTCAAAAGAACTCCAAAACTACTACAATTTAGTGTGCGCTTTTGATGCTAAAGTGCCTTGTTTGTTGAATAGTATCTGAAGCACTTCCAAACAAGAAAGATCCCTGTATTGGAGCGATTCGCTCTTCTGATCTCAGTGACGGTTATATGGGCTTATGCTCACCTCCTAACAGCAAGTGGTGCATACAAGCACCATCCGGAGCTAACTCAGAGAAACTGCCGCACAGACAAAGCCAACCTGATCTCCTCAGCACCATGGTTAGTCCAACATATAATACACATTTGATGGATATCTAGGAATGAAAAAACTCATATTTGCCTCTTGATGTATTGAATAGGATCAAAATCCCATATCCGCTGCAGTGGGGTGCACCCACATTCGATGCCGGCCATGCATTTGGAATGATGGCTGCTGTGCTAGTCTCCATGATTGAGGTAAAAAACTCTACATTTTTGCAAGTTTTTTTAATCACTGCATAATAATTTGCTCATTGCTTAATCAACTGAAGGCCCTTCTCTTCTATGCAGTCAACCGGAGCATACAAGGCAGCTTCTCGTCTGGCAAGTGCCACTCCGCCTCCTGCTCATGTCCTTAGCCGTGGGATTGGGTGGCAGGGCATTGGAATCTTGTTGGATGGAATGTTCGGGACTGTTACTGGATCCACAGTTTCTGTGTAAGTGTTTTTGTAGTCCGTCTAAATGGATCGGTCCATTGTTTATAGGATTTACTTTCTCTGACCTCTCTCTATCTAAAACAGTGAAAATATTGGCCTTCTTGGAAGCACTAGAGTTGGGAGTCGACGAGTGATCCAAATTTCAGCTGGTTTCATGATCTTCTTCGCTATCCTAGGTAAGTAATGCTGCCTATCATATCATCATCTAAATTCTAATGTTGACATAAATAGGTTGATCAGAATTGTATTATTTAGTGACAAGTTTGAGTGTGTGCAGGGAAGTTTGGGGCATTATTTGCATCAATACCTTTCACTATATTTGCGGCTATATACTGCGTCATGTTCGGACTTGTTGGTGAGCAATTCTATTATGTTCTTCTATATTTTTGAATGCAAAATGATTGAATTGCGTGGAATCGATTGTGTGCGGATATCTGCAGCTTCGGTGGGTCTGTCGTTCCTACAGTTCACAAACATGAACTCGATGAGGAACCTCTTCATAGTAGGAGTGTCGCTCTTTCTCGGACTGTCTATTCCTGAGTATTTCAGAGAATACACAAGTGCTGCTCTTCATGGCCCTGCGCACACCAAGGCTGGATGGGTCAGTTTCACTTTGTTCTTCTTTCTTCATTTATATATATATATATATATGAAATTGCATCAGACTCATCAAGCAATGACTTCTAAATGCAGTTTCACTTTGTTCTTCTTTCTTCATTTATATAAATATATATATATATATATATATATATATATATATGAGGAAATTGCATCAAACTCATCAAGCAATGACTTCTAAATGCAGTTTAATGATCTGCTCAACACCATATTCTTGTCGTCCCCGACTGTGGCCTTGATCGTGTCCGTGTTCCTCGACAACACACTCGATTACAAGGACAGCGCCAAGGAGCGCGGGATGCCTTGGTGGGCCAAGTTCAGAACCTTCAAAGGAGATTCTCGCAATGAGGAGTTCTACACCCTTCCTTTCAATCTCAACAGATTCTTCCCTCCATCATGATCATCAATGTTGCAAGTTTTTTGACAGACATCCTCCTCTGTCAATTATTTTTTGATTTGTTTCAACATCTCTGGCTTGGGTTATTCATGTTTAATCCAATAACGCTAAATTTTATCACTTTCTAGTGTGTGTGTGTTTTGGGGCAATCAAGCAAAAAAATTAATCTCATCATCACTCAAAAAATATACAAGAAGATTGATTATTGGTATGAATGTGTGTGACAGAATGAATATAACTACTGATCATCACTGCACATGCAGTCTCTGCATCTAGGCTGTCGGTAAATGCTTCTCCCGGGGAATCTGAGACGCACTCTCTGACCTTCTTCGATCATCTTCCTCACCCTCTTCTCGAAACTATGCCACCTGATGGTGCTATTCTCTTGCAAGATCGCTGCGAGCCTCTTCTTGCTCGGCCTCAAAGTTGGAGCATTCCCTCCACCATAATATGTCCGGAAACCGGACACTAGGGAGGACAGCTGACTCCCGGAGTCCGTTATGGCAAACACATCAGAAACACCGCATACAATAAAGTCTAATGCTGCAAGCTGCATAAATCCATCAATGAGTAAATTAAACTATCAATTTCAAACAACTAATAGATTTTGTATGTTAAAATGCCTAAAATTTACCTGAGAAGAAAAATTCTTGAAAGGCTCGAGTTCAGCGGGTGAGAGGAGATCCTCTTTTGTTACCAGATTAGGGTAGAGACTGACTAAAGGAAGCATCCTCGATTCGCCCCCATAGATTTGTGATCCAGCAAGATAGATGTAAGTTCCACTGTCGAATCCAAGAGCAGCTAGAACAAGTGCGGCTTCCTCTGGTGTCAAAGGGCATCTCCCCATCTTCCTCAATTCTGTGGGAGAAGGAGGTCTGCAGCCATTGATGGAAAAGTTTAAAGTATAGGAAAGGTATAAAAAGTCGAGGTTGAGCAATTTGTTTTTGATTACTTTGCTTTCTTCAAACGCTCAAGAAGGAGAGGGAAATGCTCTCTTCTGTATGCTTGGAGCTGTGTTCTCTCTCTCTCCCCACCTCCAAAATCACACATGGAATAGGCCACCATATCAACTTCAAACCTCAAATGCAGGGCAAGATATTTGGAAGGATTTGCTCTTGCTGCCTCGATACGCTCCGTTAAAATGAAGCTTCCAAGAAGCTGTCTGTCCAACGAGCTCCTTGAAGCTTCGTATTTTGTTATCCTCTTCACCAATGAGGCTCCGGTTTTCTGAATTTTTGGAACGAATTTTAAGGCATGGAAGTTACATTTGCATCTGAGTTTCTGCACGTGCAAGTTTCCGCCATCAGAAATTCTAAAGAGAAAGAGATGAGGAAAGAAAATGGCATTGTGTTGGCTTTACCTGGAGATCAGAAGGCAGTGATTCGAAGCCAAGTCTATTGCCAAATCCGAGGAAATGAACAACTCCATTGCGCGATAATATGGGAAATATATTTTGAATGTATTCATCAGGTGTTGCCTCCTTTGAAAGGTCTGCATCTGTTACCTGAGAAAAAAGTTGAGAGGCCTTAGTTTTTCTGCAGAAACCAGTAGTGCAGAGGTTGAATAGGCGACGTACTAGACTGCCAACAGCCTCAAAATCAGTCGATTTCAGATGAGGAGGGAGCTCCTTCACAATATCTACATCATCCTTTAGCATGTTCATGAATGTCTCCTCTTGATAAATATCACTGAACTGGCTGCAAATAACCAACATAAATAAAATCATCACTCTTCAGTATGAAATAATGAAGCTAAATTATGTAAATGACAAGTACATAGTCACCTAGGATCCTTCCACACATTGCTATAAAGAAATTTGGGAATTACTAAAGTTGCATTTAGTAGAGATGCTACAGCAACAGCATTACATACCTGCACAAAATGGCAGCAGCAACAATAATAACAGCCTAAACTCTCAGTTATAATGCAAAGACACAAACAACATGAGAAAAAATTAGTCCACAATCGACAGTTATGAGTGTACGTACAGCGACTCTCTGTTGATTTAGCCCTCCGTTTGCACTGACCAGAATAAAACCGGTGGTGTTTTTTGCCGTCCCTGCCCTGGCAAACATAAATGGTTAAACAATTGCCAACAAGTTTTGCATCATGGACACAAGTAGGTTAAAATGTACCTTTTTGGGTTCTTATCCGCGCAGGGTTTCCAAGCGGACGCCTCAGGATGCGTTTCCTTCCAAAACTTTGAAACTTTTTGTTCTAGATCTCTCTGTGGAATAAACAAACCAAACTCATATTTTTCAAGTTCCACTCTAAACATCATAGGTAAAAATCCTAGGTTTTGAATCAGACCTTTGCAAGCGAAACAGACGCCATCTGCACTAGTCGAGAATACATGATAGGCCCTTTTTCATGTGCATTATCTGCTGCATTTATCTCCTACAACACAAGGAAAACTTATTGAATACTTTTAGAATTACATAAGTGAAAAGCAGCTAAAATAAACCGAAATGCTATGGATATTCGTATGTGCTTCACCAAATTTACCTTTGGTGCATGAGCTTGTGATGGTGTGGGGGCGTTCATGAGAAAATTCGAATCAAAGTAGGAAAACATGAATGAATCTAACACGAAAAATAATCCGAGCAACGCGAAGGTAAAGATAACAGATCTCACGTGCCTACAAAGCCACCATAGATGGCGTTTGCCAGCATAAGCTCCTTTACTAGCACTGTACTTGGCATGGTCATTCTTGAAACCTTTAACTAACATAGCTTTGTCCCAATTACAGTCTGATCCCGACATCCTCCTACCTCGAGACGGATCGCCGTTAAGCAGCATCTCGCTCCATCTCAACTCATATTCCTTCAATCCAGATGAAGCATCAAAGCTTAAAGAATTAGGACGAGGCCCTTGCTTTCCCATTTCTTCAAAAGTTTGGAATGCTAACTATGATCACAGTTTTCCTATTCCACCATTGCACAAGAACTCCTAGTAACCGCCGCCCGAATTCAAAAACTAATCTTGAGACACATTATCTGTATTGAAGGCCGGCCTCACGAACCTTAGTATTCACGAACAAACCAGACCGCCTTGCCTCGTAGCTTTGATTTTTCTTTCTTTTTCTTTTGTGTGTGTGCGTGTGAAATGATACTTTGGTTCCGCTCATGGAGAAATCTGGAAGTTAGAGTGCGGAAATGGAGCAATAGAATTAGATGAAGGAGAAACATCAAGAATAAGCAGGGATTGCAAGTTAAGTTTCAGTTGTTGGCGACTGTTACGTTAAGTACAGAAATTGATAAAACATATTATTTCATTCACGCTAAAAATGAGTCAAAACCAACAAAGTGCAAGAAAATATATTTATTAGTGTATTTGAGTAAAAAAAATAAAAAATAGACGATAAATCATATTCGCAAAAGCAACGCCCTACCGAACAGAGTTTTTATAATTCTCCATTCTAGCTTTGTTTTGAAGAATTTGAGTGACGAGTTTTCTCGTTTAACACAAGTTGACACGTGTCATTTGCGGGCCCTTTTCAACTGCCTCAACTCAACTACCGCCCCATTTTGTATCGGGTGGTCTCTGTGCGAGCCGCACAGACCCCTAATTATTTTTTTAATTAAATAATATTAAATTAACAAATTATAATTTTGAGTTAACAAATTCTAATTATGAATTAATAAATTTTAATTTTGAATTAATAAACCTTAATTTGAATCAATAAATCTTAATTTTAAATTAATAAATCTTAATTTTGAATTAGTAAATCTTAATTGTGAATTAATAAATATTAATTATAAATTAATAAACCTTAATTTGAATTAATAAATCCTAATTATGAATTAATAAATATTAATTATAAATTAATAAACCATAATTATGAATTAATAAATTCTAATTTTGAATTAATAAATTTAATTAAAAATTAATAAAATCTAATTATCCTTATTCACCATAATTATAAAAAACAAGGGTGAGTTCATGGTGAGACGGATGGTGAGGCGAAGCTCACCCAAGTTTTTGTCAATTGTATCACTTCCCTCTGTTTTTCGCCAAAACAAAGAACACCCACAATTCCTCTCTCTCTCTCATCAATCAAATGACTCAATGAATGCTGATATGTATGATTCATCTGGTTCATTACGCTCAGATTTTCTGGTGAAAGTTACAAGAATCAAATAGTACTCCAACATTGCATTACAAGAATTAGTATAGAACTACTCACGATAATGTACAACAGTTGTGATGCACAGCCATGGTAGATATAATCGATCATTATGTTCAACCTCTGTACAATTCGATGTCGGAGCAACTACTGCTCAGACTTTGCCCCAGATTAGTTCTTGTTCTGTATCAAAACTCCATCAATTGTGGGTTTGAGGCTGTCATGTTATGAGCATGCCAACTGAATCGGGACAAATCTGAATCAAAATTTAAATCTGCGCCTCATTTTGAAAATTCTTCTGCTTCGAGTCTCCATTTATGTAATTTATTCTTCTCTACGCTTTCTTTTCACTTATATGAAGATAATATTTACCATGTTTGGTGCATTTTCTTTTAGTAGTTCGAATCTATATCTAAACTGATGTCCCTATGCTGTCATATAAAGGACAAGCAGGCTGTTGGCATTTTCTTGAGGCCTGCCTACATTTGTTAAGAGAATTCAATGATTGGATTGAAAGACGTGTACAACTGGATAATAATCACATTGATCAAAATACAAAATCTCTCTCTCAAAATAAGAGGTTCGGCACCAATCGTTGTACAGAAATACAGTTGTCTGTAGGGTCTTTTATTTGCACTTGTGTTAATTGGCAACATGGTGTATTCTGTACATACACGGTAAGTAAACAATTTCACAGGGGCCTTCTCTAATAACAAGTCAATAATTCATGTCTACTTGAGAATATGTTATTCATTTATACGTGCTTTATAACATTTAATAATCTCTGACACAGTGAGTTCTTGTATATATACATTATATCGCTTCTCAAAAAAATATGTAGATTAGAGAGAGAAGTCAACTTTCAACCGAAGGCGGCGAAGAAGTCATGCGATAAGGAGCTTTTGAGAGCGACAGACTGATATTCCAAATCGGTTTCTCATACTTGTTTTATCAATAATGGAACTCCACCACCACCCCTCCACGTTTTACCTTCCCATTGGTCACGAAAAGTATGTACAGCTCTACATGTAAACCGACCATATATATAAAACACACATCGACATGATTGGGTTGTGTAAGAGAGGATAATGGATCAAGAACTGAGAGATGGCAATCAAGACTGCGATGGTTCAGGAAAATTGGAAACTGTGATTGCAATAGGAGGCAGTGACTTCGAAGGTCAAAACAAGGCATCGGCAGAGGATGTGGAGAGGGGGGAGGCATGTTCATCTTGCTCGGTTGTGGCTGGAAATGAGAGGGTCTGCAGAGTATGCCATTTGAGTGCAAAGGAGATTGGTAAGAGTGCGGTTGAGTTGATCGAGCTTGGCTGTGGATGTAAAGGCGAGCTTGGATTTTCTCACTTGCAATGCGCCGAGGCTTGGTTCAGAGTTAAAGGGAACAGGTAACTTCTGTCTTACCTTACCTTGGTTCTTTGCTTGTTGCTTCAGTTATGGCAATTTCTCAACATGATTTGTCTTGATTCTTGAAATTGTGGTTGAAGATTGTGTGAAATATGTGGCGAGGCTGCAAGAAATGTAACTGGTGCCAGCGACAGTAGTTTCATGGAGGAGTGGAACGAGAGGAGATGGAGTGATGGGAGTAACGGCATATCAGATGGAAGCAGACGATGCTTGCAGGGGCAGCCACTCTGTAATTTCTTGATGGGGTGTCTAGTTATAGCTTTCATCCTACCTTGGTTTTTTCGTGTAAATTTGTTCTGATTTTACTCTGCATTTCCTCAATCAATTCCCTGTTGCACACCATTCCTATGAATTCAATTGATTCTTGATGTTGTGTATTCAATCAAGCATCATCATAAATCAACAATGACCATATCAGATATCTAGATGTTTTGGGACTGGAAAACTGTGGAAGCAATACTCATTTTTGGAGGGAAATGAAGAATACTGGACAAACTAAAGCACCCTTCAACAAATTAACGAAATGGAAATGGAAAAGGGGGGAAAGGAAGTTCAAGCATTAACGGTCGTTGAACAACTGAACTGGCCTCTGATTCTTCATGGAGAGGCATCGGTCAGAGACTTGATGAGGAGCTCTACGAGCTCACTCTTTTGAGTTTGCAATGACCCTTGATCCCTTTGGATTTGGCAACTTCTTTTAGTTGAGGAAGTTTCATTTCCGCCAACTTCATGGCTTGATGATCACTGTCATCGTCTATTGATGGTGATACTTAATTTGTCAGCTCAGTTTCGTCCCTTGGTATCGAGAGACCGGTAATGCCGCTATTGTTTCATTTGCCGACTGAACTTCTTCTCTATGGCTTGAAAGAGAGGGTATCAGAGACTTCCTGGTGAAACTTGACGGCAACCTTCTTGAAGTATGTTCTGCAGCACTCTCCTCTTCCTTCAGCAAATTCTTTTGAGAATCTAGAATTTTTTGCCTTTTTTGCTTACAGATTTCCCTGTCATGGAACAAACACTAACTTCAGATCAAATAAAGATACAGATAAGCACAAGAATTTTCTAAACAGATGATGGTGACAATCCACATAACATATTCTCTGTGAAAAAGTATATATCAGCCTAACCTTTTCGTTGTGTTCTTGATTGATGAAGAACTTCAAGAATTGATTCAGCTGAGGGTGAGGGAGAGGGCTTATCTTCAGCAGTCTTGGAAGTTCTCTTCTTGGGATTTACAGTGTCCCCTTAGAGATAGAAGATTGTATTCGCTTAAAGAGGGCTAGGATTTCTTCCTTGTTCGGTGACAGAGGTGATTTACCATCAAAGTTGAGAGTTATCATCTTCCACCTCTGTTTTAGGTGCCCTCCCGAATAGGGGTTCTTTTTATGCCTTCCTTTCTTTCCATCATCAGCTCTTATGCTCAATACCAAAGATATTTCTGCCAAATTGAACAAGCTGCATCAAGAAATGATACCTCAGTTCAGCGTTGGCAACAGATTCACATCAAGTGCTAACCAATTAAACATTAGCAAAAACTAGGGAGAATCGAGAAATGGATGCAAGTGCATTCGAGGTTTTATGCTAGCAACACTTAGTAAACTATGACAGATGCTACATTGACTATTCATTTAACACACAAACTCGCATTTGCAAAAATGTAAAACGTATATAATTCACCAAGTGTAACACCTAACGGACTATGAATTCAGGGCGTAAATGGATAAGGGAAAGTTCATCTCTTTCCACCTATAACGGGCATTGCCACTAAAATGCAGTGCATTGATAATGTCTGTGCCTAATGCACCAAATTTCTTGAGATTGATAACCCTTGGACTGTATGAAACATGATTTGCAGAAATTAAAGCACGCTCGAGCAGATTGAGGTGTTCCTTAGCAACACTAGTACTAAAATCTTCGTATGTTGGACTTGGAACATCTTTTTATCGAATTCAATCATGATTCCAAAGAACAAACTAAATGAGCCAACTACCACCAATTAAAATTAAAGCACTACCTACAAATACCTACTGCAATTCGCAAAACAAAACAAAAAATCTACACGGCGACGAATTAACAAAATTGATATATTAGAGCATACAAATAATTGAAGACAGAGTATACCTTTAATTGAAAATTATGGTTTCCGCAATCTGGGTTGGGTGAATGCAGAGACCGATGGGAGTTGAAGAAGGGAATGCGGATAGAGAAGGCATCCTCCCATATTTTCTGGTAAAATCTTTAGACGGTTTTGTGCAGTACACCACATCTAGCTGGAGCTGTATGTGGGGTATATCCTTTCAAGAACTCAGTTTTCTCACGCTCCAGATCCGCGTGCGATGCACGCGCTAGCTCAAAGGGCAAAAAAAGAAGTGATTATTGCCTATTGGGTGAGGGAGGGATACCAAAGTTATCGTATATCGTATCAAAATTAGTAGATGCAAAATTCATATCGATCTGCATCAATCATTCGACGATCGAAAGTCGATATCTGAAAATTACGGTATGATAAGATTTTATACTGTTACTTTTATGATATATCATGGGACTTGATAAGATACCGAAATTATCGAATTCATACCTTGTCGGACTTCGATATACCGAATTCATACCGAAAATACCGAATTTTTATCGAATTTTTTGGTATATACCGATATACCGTTATGTACCTATAAACGGTATATACCGAAATTTTCAAGATATACCGCAAGATGCGGTATATATCGGTATACTGTGGTATCCAAAAATTGATATCGTTATCAGATCGAAAATTAATGATGCGATATCATACCGCATCGAAAATTACGATTATCTAGAAAATTACGGTATTTCGGTATTTTTTCGATACGATAAGTTCGGTATACCAATTTTTCGGTATTTTTTTCCCACCCATAGGGAGAGGTAGTTTTGAGAAAGTAAAAACTTTTCTTTGAACTGTTTTATTTTTTAAGAAATAATTATCTCTTCAAAAGTTATGCGATCTACCTACTTTTTATCACTTTAATCACTTTATACACTTCTCTTAAATAACCGTAAAAAAAGAAACGGATGAAGTCTTGAATGGAACTTACAGATAATTATTTTTATAACTAAAGACTTATGGGAAAAATGCAGGTAAAAGTCATAATCGAGAACAAAGAAGAGGAATCGAGATGATTGTGTCTCTCAATTGTGGTCCAATAATAACAACAATTTCCTGCATTCCTTGTGTTTGTGTTACAGTTGGTATTTTGGACGCATTTCGAAATGTAGCCTCAACTTCCGCAAACTTGACACTTCCTGCTTTGTATTGTATTCATTCTAATATTGGCGAAATTGAGACTATTAATATAGATTTACGCAGAGTCCTTTTAATTATATTGCCAAATCTGGCGCTTTCCTCGTCTACTTGTATACTTCCATTCATTCTCCACGAAATTAAGTCAAGTAATACAATTGGGTATGTTTATTTTTTAGGTTTAGCCTATATATAAAAAAAATATGGGTTAATCCATTGTTTGCTTTAATATGTATCGAAATTTTGAGATATCCCAAGGTCATTGATAATTTTTATCATTTGAACTAATTTAGCTTGATACATATCTAGTTGAAAATATAATATTGAAGAAATCCTAACAATCATGAAAAATAAACATCACTTCAACCTTGGTATGTATGTTTACTTGTGAAGTTAGAAGTTGAAGTTTGTTACATATATATATGTGTGCACGCTCAAGATGTATTTAAGGTCCTTTCAGAGACATTCAAACGATGAACCTTCTTTATATAAAAAGAGGTATAAAATTCGATCTTCAACTTCCCTTGCCCCCAACTCAAACAAAATAAAAGGAAAAAGAGGTGGATTTGGGAAGTGAAATTAGGTGGCAAACTTGACTTTCCAGGCAAATACAATGATGTCTCCCAGAATCCCAAGTACCAAATGGATGGACCACATGATTATTAGCCATAACCATCTGTTTAAATGTATGATATCACCTACTTAATCACTTGTTAATGACCTGGCATTATGATCCAGTTAATCACATAATTGGGCTAATTTGATGCTCAATACACAGCATAGTCGGTTCTATATTTGGTTTTTTCAACTTCATATAGTTACAAGCTCTAGAATCGTACCAAAAACAAGAAAGAACCCTCACTTTGGATCCTCTTTCCCTAAGATTGTGTGTCTACAGTTATTATTTCAATATTCTTTATTATAAAAATAAAATTATTTTAATAAAATGATGCATAATCAACATGTATTCCTAACGACTGAAACTTAAGAAGTCACATATATATGATGTATCCCAATTTTGGAATAATCAACCCTAATAGTCAATTATTTACTATAAATTGAACCTTAAATGCTGAAAATTATTATACCTTAGATGGATATATCTAACTCTAATTAATAATTGTAAAATTAAACTAAAATACAAGAACTTGAAATTAAAGAGGGAAATAAAACTAATAACGGTACAAATGTAGAAAACCAGAGAATGGGATAAAAGATTCCACATGCATGTCCAACCCAAACAATAATACTAACAGGTAAGGTTTGGTAGGTAAAATTAAATAAGAAGCAAGATAGATATGATTCTTTAAAGAGTTATTTGAGTGAACTTAGATGATAATGCAAACTATCCATTAAAGACATGAATCATAGTTCTCCTCAAAAAGCCATATACACCTACAATTTTGCAAGCCATCATTTATTAAGGGAATGCTACAACTTTGGCTCTTGATGAACAATAAACAATGAGAACCATGTGCCAACTTAAATGAAATAAAACAAAACCAATTCATATGTAAATAAACCATCAATGTTTGGAAAATAGCACTAAACTTAGTCGGAGTCAACTGATTGAGAGAGAGAGAGAGAGAGAGAGAGAGAGAGCATTTGTTGGAAGAGAAAAGCTTCAGAATAAAAAAGTCAACAAAATAATCAGTAATTAGCGGGAGTTCCAAATGAAAAACTTATTGCCCAAATCAAAATAAGAGAACTCTGTATTTCAATCGGAATGCCGATCAATGAATCAGAACAAACTCAGGAATGCCGATCAAATAAAAGAGCAAAATGCTCAGATCAAAGTGGGAAAATCAAAGGCTGAAATCTGCAAAAGATGCAGCAAAAGCAGATTCTCGCATCTAAACATAGACAAAGTTGAAGAGGAATACTATTTTAAAGGAAGCTCAGCAGCGTTAGAAAGTGATAACCAGCCACTTTTTTTTTTTTCCTTTGTCAGTCTTCGCAACTTCAAACGTAGATGTCGCAGCAGAGATCAGTCTTTCTGCCCAAAGCAATAAATTAAGAAAAAAGTAGTCAACATAATCACACAAAAGAATCATCCTTTCCTTTGCACACTCTCTCTTTCTCGAAATTCTTTTCACCAAAATAAAGCATAGAAATAAACTCAATAAACTCATCTTTAATGTCACAATAATTCCCCCTAACCTAATCAACCAACAAAAAATCAATTTCATTTACAGCATTTGGATAAAAGAACCAAGAAAACAATCAAGAACACAATCGAAGAAAGCCCAATCGCAACACCAAGAACAACCTTACTCGGTCCATTGTGATGCTTCTTTTCCACCACATTATCATCATCATAATCGTCGTCGGAGCCATCGCTCGAATCATTGGCCGAAGAATCCTTCGCCGGCGGCGGCGACAGAGGCAGCCCGTGCTTATCACAGGCGGCAATCCCAAGCTTCACTTTCGACCCCAAAAGCGTGTGATTGTAACAAAGATTGGAATTTTCACCCACTTTGAACACCTCCAGTTTTTTTATAAACGTCGCATTGAAAGGCAAGACGCCATGGAAGCTGTTGCTTGCGAGATTTAAATACTTCAACTTCTTTATATCTCTGATGAAATTGGGTATCGTCCCATTGAGCTGATTCGAGCTCAGATCAAGATGGGTCAGCGCCGGCAATGCCGCTAACGTCTCCGGAATCGGCCCAGATAGTGAATTCGACGCGAGAGAGAGATTCTGCAAAGAGGTCAAGTCGCCAATGGTGGCCGGAATCGTTCCGTTGAGGGAATTCGAGGACAGATTCAGATGCGCGAGATTCTCGAGGCGGGTGAGTGAAATGGGTATCTTTCCCTTGAGATGATTCGAAGATAAATCGACGAAGGTGAGATTTGGATGCCAGTGTTTGGGGAGATAGCCGGAGAGATTTGTGTGTGAGAGAGTGACGGAATGCAGGAATTTCATGCCGCCGAGGATGATTACGGGGCCGCTAGCGGTTACGTCGACGCGCGAAACGGTTAATTCGGTGACATTCTGCAACCGGCTGAGCCAGATGCCAGTGAGCTTCTTTAAGCTGTTGATGCAGGTGAAGGTGTGGAGATTTGCGGTGAGTTCGGCGGGGAATCTGATGGGGGTGACGGGGCAGTTGATGAAGTTGAGGGAGGTGAGGGTGGAGAGGGATTTGAGGGCGGTGAGGGAGAGGGCGACGTCTTCGGAGCAGTTGGACAGTGTGAGGGAGAGGAGGTGGCGGAAGGGGGTGGAGGAGTCGCAGGATGCGGTGGTGGAATGCGGCGGCCGGGAGCAGAGGTCTTTGGAGGTGGGGATGTTGAGGGATTGGAGGGCTCGGAGCTGTTTGGGGTCGAGGGTTGAGGAGGAAATGGGGGAGGAACGGGCGGGGGGTTTGCGGGTCGGGGTGGAGGAAGGAGTGGGAGCGGACGGCGGCGAGGAGGTGGGGGGCAGGGCGGCGGTGGCGTAGTGGAAGAGGAGGTGGAGGTGGAGGAGGAAGATGAGGAGGGGGGAAGGATCTGGTGCTGTTTTTGCCATTGTAATAAAAGATTTTAGTTTGTGGGATTGGACAATTTTTGTGAAGTTTTATGAAGGGGAAGTGAGTGACAGTTGGTGTGATATAATAATAGCCCTGGATTTGTCTATATTTACTTAACTGTACTAAACTAACAAAAATAGTAGATTGGCACATAACATAGTAAAAAAGTACTTAATAGTTTGTTTGTTTTTCAATTACAAAGACGATATTCAACTGGTCATATGAAGAAATTAATTATAAGTACATATGTAGCTTGTAAAATTTATTTCACAATGAAGTCAACATTTTACAAACAACAAGAAAACCTATAAAAATTACCAGAAATCCAATGTAAGCTTCCATAGTCTGATTTCCTGTTTTAGCTAAACGTGTTGTGAAACATTTCTAGTGAAACTAAGATCAATAGGTGACTTATTAGTCAACAAAAAGTTACTATTGAGTGATCAAAAGCATCTAGTAAATCATATTATTAACTTAAAAATCGTAATTCAATTATCTGTTTCAGAATTACACAAATACTTTCACAACAGTTGTAGGAGGAAGAAGTTATTAACAAAGTCTATATCAGTTGATTTTCCTAAAGAAACATTGACTGTAGGTAATGGTTCAGTCAAATGCAAATTCCAACACAACCTGAAAAAGATTGCAACTAAATTAAGGGGTGGGCTCTGTGCTGAGACCACCTCTAATTATTAATTAATTAATCCTAATTAATTAATTCAATTAAATTAATTAGTTTAATAAACTTTAATTGTAAATTAATAAATAATAATTTTGAATTAATATATCTTAATTTTGAATTAATAAACTCTAATTATGAATTAATAAACCCTAATTGTGAATAAACCCTAATTTTGAATTAATATACCATATTCGGAATTAATAAACCTAATTTTGAATAATAAACCTAATTTTGAATAATAAACCCTAATTTTGAATTAATAAATCCTAACTTTGAATTAATAAACTCTAATTATGAATTAATAAACCTCAATTATGAATTAATAAACCATAATTATGAATCAATAAATTTTAATTTTAAATTAAAATTATAATTATACTTAATATATTTAATTATAAATTAATAAAATTTAATTATCGCTATTCATCATAATTAATATATAATTATTTTAATACCAAAACAAGCACCAACCTCCATCGATTCGATTGAAGGGAGATCACCCAAGACTTTCTTTTGTCCTAAATTAAATCATCAAAACTAGGGAAAAGGGCAATTAGAATAATTATTGAATGAACTTAAGACTGGAGTACCTAGCGTTAGAGGTCCGAAACCCCATACGCCTTCTGAAGAGTATATATATATATATATATATATATATATATATATATATGATGTTGGAGAAAAATGAGGTTGCTCCGCCAAAAAAATTGTAATACTTCATGTGATTTTTCATCTATCCCATTTAAAATATTCATTTTCTTTTGGATGAGGATACTTTTTGAAGCAAAATATATAAAATAATAAAATGATAAAAATGGATATGATCCACACGTTTTTTAAAGGGATGATTATTTTCTAAAATGGAATGAGACATTTATAATGTAATAATCCAAAAGAAAAAGTGTGATATTTTAAATGGGACATATGAGTATTTGATTTATGAGAATAATGTCACGTCATTTAAAAGCAATAATTAATTTTCCTAATCGATGGTTAATCTACAATTATTGACTCACACAACAAAATCATGATATTACCAACTAGTAGAATATTATTTTCTTAGAACAGAAGCAGCACTTCCACTGAATCATGTAATCACATTCTAGGGGAAATAAAGATCCAAAAAAACTTTTAACCTACCAGACTCATTATTACATATTTACATGCTTCCAAATCAAGTATATTTCTCGTCAATCCAATTCGAGGTATTTTCAAGATTGTGGCAACCTTTTCTTTAATCGGATCCATGAGAACGTAGGCAGAAAAATCATACGAATGCATACGTAATTAATATGTTAATATACATTTTCATTATACTTGTGTTCTTATCGTGTTAATATGATAAATACATAATAATTTTATATCGTGATCGTATAATACGATCATATCATATCTGTATATGTATCGTATCGTATCATGATCGTATAATATGATAATATTTTTATATGTATTTATTATTAATTAATTTCATTATTATATTTTATATTTTTACTTTTAGTTAGGTGTTGATGTTATATGTACTAATTTTATAATTCATACCCGCTCCAAACTCAAATATTAGTAATACCTACTAATTACCTACCCGGTCTATTTAAATTTATAATATATCTAAATAATTAAATATAAATTGTAATAATAACTGAATTTTTCATCCCAATAAGAAATAAAAACTATAAAATAAATATTAATAAAACTAACATAAATAAAGAAAAATTATAAATTAAATATATAAATAGAAATTATATAATTCAATTTTAATATATTGTATATCCAAAATAATATTCAAAATCATAAAAATAAATATATAAATAATAATTTATTTATTTTAATTTTTAATAATATTTCGTGATTAAATCAAAAAAGAATTAATATATAAATTTAATATACAATATTAAAAAATATAATATTTTAATTTTATATAAACCCGTTCTATTAGGATCTGACACCTGCAAATTACGAGACATGTAATGGAAAGTGAGCAATGAATAGCTATTAATGTAGAGGGTACGTAACGTTGAAATTCTTCGTCTTCACATCAAATTAGAATAGTCTTCAATCTGAGGCAAACATTTCCAACGTCATTGTAATATCAAGATACCCAAAATTTCAATCACAGTATCAACTTAACAGTTCCATTATTCCGCTAGCAAATCGTAACTTAGTGGTGAAAAAGGAGCATCCTCTTCTCTCTCTAACAATCAATGGAGATGCAACTCTGCGCAGCAGCCGACGCATCATTGGTGCTGACGAAGGGGTCGATCTTCACCCAGATGAGACTGAAAACAGACGCCAGAAGCACCGACCACAGCACAACAATGGTGGGAGTCCGGTTCTGCCGCCCCATGAGTCCTTTAAGGAACGGATAGAGATGAACAATCACCCAAAACGCGAAGAAAACCTTCCCAAATAGCGGGCCCCACGACTCGTACCCGCTGTTGAGCGCGTCCGAGAATCCGGCCACAACTCCGACCAGGTTCACGATCAGGATCGTCGTCGGCGGGATCAGAACCGTCGTCCACTTGAAGACGTAGAGATCGGCGAACTCCCCGTCGTCCGCCGCCTTGGCCGTGACGGTGAAGTTGGTGTCGAGCCCCGCCAACATCTTCAGGAACCCCTGGAACACGGCGAAGAGGTGGGCGGAGACGCCTCCGATCACCCAGAACTGCTCGTTCCGCCACAGCGCCTCGATGCTCACGCCGCTCCACCGCAGCTCGATCACGCTCGTCAGGATAATCGACATGAACAGCCCTAAAAACAGCACGCTCGCGAGATTCGACAGCTGCGATCAAATCAAAAGCAAATTAAGCATCTAATCAGAAGATAAAATACGAACTCTAATTGAAAGAGGCTTAATCAACCAACCGTGGGGATGATGAATTTGCCGGTGATGAGGCAGATAGCAGGGAGCGTGCAGTAGGCGACGAGAGGGAGAGAGGTGAAAGGGTAAACGATGGTGTTGATGTAGGCGAGGCGCTGCAGCAATTTAAGGCGGCCAGCGCCGAAACCGTACCACAAAGGGCAATGTCTGCTCAAGAAGATCTCGACCGATCCCAACGCCCACCGCAGAACTTGGTGCAGCCTGTCCGACAAGTTGATCGGCGCCGACCCCTTGAACGCCGGCCTCAACGGCATACAGTAGATCGATCTCCACCCTCGGCATTGCATCTTGAACCCGGTCAAAATATCCTCTGTAACCGACCCGTAGATCCAGCCAATCTGCCACGATTCAAAGCATTAATTAACATTTGTATCTGCAAGGACAGAATATGAAGAAATTTCTACCTCTTTGCCCCATGCTGTCTTCTCTTCATACCCGCAGCTGATGACATGGATTGCTTCTTTGATCAGCGTTGATGGCATGGCGGAGTCGGCGACTCCTCCGTTTTCCAGCAGCGTCGACTCGATGAAGACGGAAGACAAGCCGAAGGTTTTCTCGAAGCTCATTTGGGAGATGAGCAACGACCTTTCGTGCTCATCGTAATCTATACAAGTTGATAAACACGATGAGCTTCAGTTTTCAATAATTACGAGTTTGTATACTAATTTGCAAGAGACTCACTGTCGATCTCTCTGAGGTTGAAGATGGCAACGTTGAGGTCTTCTCTTTTGGCATCACGATAAGTCTCTGCGAAATCCTTCTCTTTCGCTGCCTTCTTTCCGCGACAGCAGCAGCAGCAGCAGCAGCTACCACACCACGAGCAAGACGATGACGACTTGTTAGGCAGAGTGGGCAGATTCGAAGGGCCGTAGCCGTAAAGGGCTTGTCTGTTGAAAACGCATCCTGTTCCGACATAGACCGGTCCTTGAATTCCATCCAACCCCTTCATGTTCACCTGTAAATACAAGTAATAAAATCAAGTAAATTTCTGGACCAGCTTCTGTTAGGATTTAGTTTGAGACTAAGATGCTCATTTACATCGAAGAAAACTGTGTTACGGTTGGCATATCGATCGCTCTTGTCAATGCCATCGAACCTCTGGGGGAACTGCACGTAGCACACGTCGCGGCCTACTTGAGGATCCATGTAGAAACACATCGCCTCACGAATAGCCTTGCTGTTGTTGACGTAGTGATCACAATCCAGATTTAGTATATACGGCGCATTTGTGAGAACGGCGGAAACTCTTATCTGAAACAAAATCATCATCATCATCTCCGCTAGTAAAAACAGAAACCAAACGCGACCATACCAAAGCATTTTCTGCACCAGCCTTCTTGTGATGCTGGTAGCCAGGTCTCTTCTCTCTCGAAACATAGACCAGCCTCGGCAGCTCATTGCCGTCTGTATCATGCGTGCCCGTGCTTCCTAAAACACCTGAAAACAAACATTTTTTTCAAAAGTATAGGTTGATCTTGGTCTAGAAAGAAACATATATTTAAGAATTAAGTAGTAGATCGAACCTGAATCATGCCAGGATGATCGCGTGAGTTGTTTCCGGGCCAAGATGTTCCATCCGCCATGATCCAGCCTTCGTCCGGTGTTTTCTGGGCCTTTGCGACTAAAGCATTGATCCGCACTTTATACTCTTCGTAGTCCCTCTGTATCACGAAGAAGAAAGGATGACTATAAGATAAATCTTGTAGACTATGCATTTAGAAAGAATGAGGGAATGTCAACCAGTTCACTTACTTTCATTGCTCTGCGCTCCTTGACAAAGGAAGGCTGGACTTTGTCCTTCAAGTAGTCGATCTTCTGAGAGAAGTAGAACTCTGGAGCACGAGGCTCAATGGAGAATTTCTTGCAGAAGGGCACCCATTTCCTCGCAAAATCAGCAGTCTCCACCAGAGACTCGAAGGTAAGCATGGCTGCACCATCATCGGATACATAGCACGAGACCTTATCAACCGGATAATCAACCGCGAGGATTGAGAGCACTGTGTTTGCTGTTATCAAAGGAGGCTCCTTCAATGGATCCACTGTACTCACAAAGAAATCCACAGCAGCAAGCTCAGACGGCTCCCCCTCACGCTCATACCTAAAACACCATCACATTACAAAATGTTGAGCAAACTTTGTAATGTTGAGGTGAAGAAGAAGAATGTAAGATGAGAGAGAGACCTAGCAGACAAGCGGTCAGTGAAGGTCTCTCTGTTGATAGGAGACCATTTGGGGAACTGATCGAGCACCCAAGAAAAGGCGAACCATATCTCACAAATGACGGAAGTCAGCCATAGGCCGAAGGCACTGTCAACAGGATGTGTCACGCGATATTGGAAGAAGAGGGCAAGGATGATGAGACGCATGATGATCACAGCTCTGTATATTGTGAGCTGCGATTTTGGTATGGGAATTACTTTGGAAAGTGGCTGAGAAGCATCCAATGACCTGCATTTTTTGGTGTTATTGCTTTCTCATCAATTAAGTAATCAAACAATGCATATCCATAATAATCATAATCTTTCATTGCAACAGATATTATTTTTTCCAAGTGTTTTAGCTCTCTGAATTTGGTTGCAAAGAGATGAAGTGAGAATTTGATTTTCTTTCTGGTTATAGCAGATGATGCGCGAGCTTATACGTCTAAACTTTTCGTATTAATTTGGTATACTAAATTTTTAGCAATGATGCAAGTTTGAGTAGGCTTACTGAGGTTTGTCCTCCATTTGCTGTTCAGGTGGAACTTCTGCTGCTTTTTTATCCTTTTTCGGAGCTTTGCTCTTCTTACTCTTCTTCTCCTTCCAACTCTCCACCCGATTCTTCCATATCGGATTTCCAGAATCATCCATGTATTCTTAAAGTAAGAGAAGAGTAAGATCATAAATTTCTCATCCAACAACATAGGCAGATAGATTTTAGTTGATTATTGTTAAAATGTTTACTCACCACTGTCTATTGTGGAAACAGTACTGACATTTCTAGCGTGAACTCCAGTTTCCTGCATAACATTCAAGCAAATATTTCTCACTTTGATATTTCTATAAACATTGAAATACATAGTTTTCACATCCAAATTTTATAATCGCTCCATCATTTGTACTTTCATACTGCATGAACATGGTTATGATCACTTGATTCAACTTAACAAAAACATTACGATAATTTTATAATACCTGAGCAGTATGTACTCTTGCCATATGATTTCCAGATTCTCCACTTCCAACTTCAGCCACTGCTGCACCATCTGTTCATTCAGTTCATTCAAATCTTGAATTTCTTGTGGACAAAATATACTTTTATAAAGCGCAATATTCATTATTTCACTTTAAACTCAGATCTCAAAGGGCTCAATGTGGAAACATGCATTAAAACTCTGATCAAGTGAAGCTTCAGTAAAAGCAGAATGAGAAAGAGTAGTACCCTCAGCATAAGGGGTTGCACAGCGGATGCACGTGCTACGGCCTTCCTTGATCTCGTAATCCAAGCAATGGTGGCAGATGGGATAATTGCATTCGTTGCAGGCTACGAACACTTCTCCTTTGGCGTTGAATCCCACTTGTTCACCACAAGTGTTGCATATGGGAATCCCAGATTCCATCATTTTTCCTCTTCCTAAGTCTCTTCTCACCCCGGCTGCAAAAGCTGATATCTAACTATGGCAATATATATGTAAAGATGATTTGAGGGAGAAAAGTAAGAATTAATATCAAGGAATCTAATGTGTGTTTGATGAAGATGAAAGAAATTGGGAAAGGCTGTTGAGAGGCAGCAGAGTTGGTTGTTTGAAGCTTTAGGCAGAAGCGGATGGAGAAGTGTCATCTTTTATTTATTTATTTAAAAAGAATTCAAATTTTTGCGGGAATTGCAAGGCAGGTTATGGTTGGCGAGGTACATCTCAACTGACTCAACCAACGATTCTTCATCCTCAAGGACTCTAATTTCTACACAATTACAGAAATGTCCTCGTAAATTTGGGTCTTCTCAAATAGACCCCTAAACTTGATGTTAAGTTACACCGCGGCCTCATTTTGGGGGTATGTATTACAATATTTGATATTTCAATACAGTAAATTTTAGATTTGTACTTTTTTAATCTTTTAACCCTACTAGACTATTTCCATAGTTTCCCCACTAGCAGTAAGATTTTCTGTTGTTTGTAATTAATTATGTCGATTTGTTTTTGCACTTTTTGCTCACAAACATGCATTTCCCCCACTTTTCCACGTAACTTAAATTACTTTTATTCTGTATGTTTCTTCCAGCGACATTATAACTTATTATTAATTTAATTCAATTATTTAGACGTATACATTTACAACAGTTAATCTGATATAATGCTATTCTCATCGTTTCAAGTGTGAAACTTTAGAAACAGAAATGATTAGTCATACTGATTTTTTATTTATCTAATATCTTACTACATTCTGATAGTTGAAGAAAATTTGTGTGTGTGGGGGGTTATTGTTAATATGGGAAGAGAGTTAAATCTACTATACTTCCCTAGTATGAACGGTCAAATTTCGATCTACGAAAAGCTCATCATAAATAAATATAATTAGGAATATAAGTTTGCAAATAAAAACTCCGATCCCGATTGTGCCAAAATGTCGAATTCATAATTAGGTGCACGGTGAAAATAAGAGTTTATAGTTATCTAAAATAAATCCTCAAAAGTTAGAAAGATCACCCAAAAGGAAATAGTAGAGGATCCCCGAGTTGAATGAAACCTGAAGTACACAGGATACAATTTCATAATGATATAATCATAATGAATAGAAAGCGAGAAAGGTATTGGAGGATAAATTTGTGATTGTTCTGAATTCATATATACTAGTATAGCAAGAACAAAATTTGAAGATAATATATTTTAACATTCGTTACAAAGATATACCACTAAATTCAAGATTGCCTCCACCAGTTGCAATTCTTGTAATTATTCACCAGAATTCAGAACTTTTCGCAGATAAAATAAACAAATCACAGCCACCGCATATAATAACTTCACTGCGATGCAAGGCAGCTTTAATGCAGATCTCAACACACTCCAAATAGAAGAAGATTCATTCGTTCAGTAAATGTGAGATTCTGGAAATTTACCCAATACTATAAACCTTTACTGATTTAGATGTATCACAGACAACTAAATTTTCTGAATCGGAGGGAGTTGTGCAGAGCCAATTCACCTGAGCAGCCAAAGATATAATCATTAAATGCTTTAGTGAAGAAGGGTGAGGTGTAACAAGCTCAGTATACCATATCAAGAATGTGGAGCTCACCTTTCTGCTCAGACTAATGGTGGAACATAGAATATCACTGCTGCCGTTGCTAGTTTGACCACCATCATAAGATTTCAACCAATCCCAGACTTTTACCGACTTATCGTTTCCACCAGAAATGATAAACTTCCCTATCTCCCCAAACATAGAGAAGCTCCTGAATAAGATATGACGACCGCAATGAATAAAACTAGTTCTGAATCCGAATGTGTGTGAGTGAGCAAAATCAAAGAGCTGTCATAGTATAACAGTTAGCAGTGTTACTTACACAGAGGATACTGCAGCGACATGTCCACCTATCGAGTAGTCCAAATGCAGGTTTCTGTCATTTTGATCTGCGGTTGGGGAATCGCATTTTGGTAGTGATTTAGTAAGTTCGGGCTCAAGATTAATTACATTGACAACACCATCACCTCTAGCCACGACACAGATCTTGCCAATGCTATCCACAAAATCAAGGTCAGGAACTACTAGAGCATGGACAAAAGCTGGGTTACAGCACTGTCCTGCATTGCCTCCTCCACTGCCTGCAGAAAGTATTCATACAAAACAATGAGAATGCAATATATAATATGGGATAATAAAAACTGCAAAAAATGTTTTTAGGCTTTTTGGGGTGTTGGGGTGGGGGTTAGGTAGGGGGGGTGTTCTTTAATTATCATAGGAGGCATAAGAGGAGCATTGTGTTGAACATAGAAACAGAGAGCAAATCACACGGCACTGATACCAAAGTCCACAATTTTGTTTGGGCGTCCCCTGGAAAAGTCCCAAAGCGCAAGTTTTGAATCTAGACCACCTGTGATGACTGCAAACACATGACATTAACATAAGGGTGAATAAGTAGAACATAGAAACAGAGAACAAAGCACAAGGCACTAATAAATAAGATTTTATTTTCAAAACAGCAGAATATGCCCACTGATGTGCATACCATATAAAGACACACCAGCAGGGGTGGGTACAGTTCTCTTATGGGATACAAGATAGTATCTATTGTGTTTACATGAAAATAATGTACACTGATGTGGTGAACTGAATAAAGCACACTGAACTCGTTTAGAATCAGATATATCATTAATAATACCTTCCCAAGATCTCCAAGGAAGGAACTGGACGCTGCTGCAGATCTGAAGAAAAGAGGTAACTGCAGTCATGCATTAGAGATAGAATAGACATCAAACAGAAATACAAGGAATTTCTTAAGAAACAAACAAATGCTCACTACCTTGGTAGACTTAAGGTCAACAGGAAAAGCTTGAAGACAAAAGTGATCAGTAGATCTGTGAATTGGTGCTTGGAAGGAAAAGAAAATGAAAATCGAATGAACTAATACTGAATCCCCTACGGTAACCCAATATATAGTACAAAGGAAAAGGATACACTCTGGTGACCAGCTCTCAATGTTTTGTATAGACATCGTTGGTGAACATCAACAATCTGCAATGAAGGCAATACTCATAACCTCTTCCAAAGTATTGACACACATATTTGTATATAGCAACGATGCCAACGAACCTAACCATTTGATAACACAAAATCAAACCTTAGCAAAAGTGCATACCTTTACATCTCCTGCATCATCTGCAGCAGCTAGAAAGGATGATCTTGGGTGACAAGCAATCTGCAAATTGTAGATGATATGACACACGACTTTGATTAATGGGCATAAATCCTGTATTCCTTCTTTTAGTGGGTTGGGAGAAAATGATAGCCAGAAAAGTTGATCACTCCTGTCAGACTATGAATAAATATTGACTTGTGAAACTAATCACTGATTCATTTTGAAGTATCAATATTCTTTTCAATCAATCAGTCAATACAGGAAAAAATAATTCATAATAGGACAAAAATATTATGGAGAACAATTTCAAATTTGAAGAAGCTATAAGTTGGCATACCTGATTTATCTCATCCTTGTTATAATTGTAACTTTCTAATTGCTTCCACGAAGTTGTCTGACATATTGAACGAGACTGTTAGTAATAGCACTCATTTTATGACATTATCTATACGAAAAACCTTCATCAGAAAATGAATGAAAAATATAAATGATCAGAAAAGCGGTAAGAGACTTTCAAGCAAAACCTAATAGAATGAGGGCTATGGTGATTGGTTTCTGACAAACAAATAAACGATGAGAATCATCCACGTGACAGAAGGTAAGATGATAAAACAAAGAAACCACAAATTTCATGCGTGGACATCAAGATCCAATATTCATCAGATGTCAGCAACAATAATAGCATATGCATGTTTATCTTCAAAAATCAATTCAAAAAGGCAAACATATAAGACATTTATCATTTTCAAGATCACAAAAATGTCATCACTATGCAAAAGAGATGTCTAAAGAAGGTAAACAGGATTTCAAACACTTGAAAGGCATACACCACTTCAGGAGTGAAAATGAAAGCATACCACATGTATATCAAAGCACTTGACTTCGTTTTCTACAGAAACATAGATGATCTCTTCATTCCCTGCAGCGTGTATTATCATATGAAACTCCCATCAAAAGATAAAGAAATTGCAATAACCACTTTATGCAAGAAACAGTAATAGGAAACCACCAAAAATAGGAGCAAAATCACAAACCTGGCTTGAAACATAAAGATGAAACAGGGTTCCCATCCCCCACATCCACAGAGAACAATATATCTTTGCACCGCAAATCATACAAGCAAACGCGACCATCCTACAATATAAAAGTAAATTTAGAAACAAGAAAGCGCTTTACTGAAACTAGATAAAAGAGTTTCATCCAAATGAAAATAGAGCATGACAGCAATTCTAGCTCAATTGAACTGTTTCTACACGCAGATGCTCAATTAGAGTGTGCGTGGAAGAGACCTCGGCGGCTGTGGCGATGAAGCCAGGTCGGACTCGGGAAGCGATGCAACAAGTGGCGGCGGCGCTGTGCCCTCTTAATCGCCTCGGCTCCGTCATATCGGCCGCGCGATGATGAATTGGCGCTCTAGAAATTATGAAAACAATATTTAGCTAAATTTTCAATTGAGTGCGACTGTAATAAAACCTAAAACAACGCTGACAAAAAGGACCATCTGTTATCTTATTAAATCATAGTTCCAAAAAAATAAAATCAATTTATAACAGCTCTAACAATAAAATAAAAACAAAAATTGAACTTATACCAATATTTATCCATATACAAACACAATGTCCAAAAATAGTGTGTACCCATTTTCTCCGCCTAAATAACATTTTCACTTACTCATTTACTGTTTCCAAAATCTGAAAGTATATATTTCAATCTAATCTTTTAGGAGGTGTTTACTTTGCATGATTAGGTTGGATAGATAAAATTAATCCAATCTAATCAAGTGTTTACTTTTAAGGATTAATATTTGAGGATATCCCAAAGCCCGGGATTATTTTAATCATTTGAATTATTCTTCATTAATATTAATCCAACCAATATAGGTATGATTGAAATAATCCTCCAAATAAAGGGAGAATTATTTTTCCCAATCTTAATCCTTCACTAATTCTTTGTAGTAAACAAAGGATTGATAGATAAAAATTATCTTATCACACATTTAATCCATCAAATAGTCAATCCTTCAGAATGCTAATCATGCAAAGTAAACATCACCTTATTATATGAACTTCGATTGAGTTATTGATGAACCACTCGTCTATTTTCTTTAATAAATGATATTTTCATCTTATTACATTTAATACTTATTAATAAAACCGCAAATAAATCAGATATTTTAGTAGAAACAGAACAGGGAGCTTGGTTTTCCAGATACGAACGGGCCCACCAAAATTATGGGCCTTATATAGTGGGCTTGAATAAGGTTTTAGTTTGATAGGTAGTAACTATTTTCCATTTTTTCTACTTTGAAGCTAACTATTTTCCATTTTAAAACTCAAAGTTTACTCCCAGTTTTGCTCACTTTCTCCTTAACTTCACTTGTGACTTTATAGTGGCCCGAAGTCCAAATAAATACACCTGTCATGTTCTATTTTGTATACTTACTAATTTGTTTACGTAATGTGTTAGTTTAATCAAAACGTACAATTACTTGCATGTGAAATCTCTCTAATTCTTAATTCAATAGCTTCCGTTACATTAAATGCATGATTTCAAACAATTTATAAACATATTCAGGTTATATATTTTCATCAACCTAATCATTTGTATAAACTGTATATTTTCTGGTCGCCATCCCGCAAAGTGAATTGGTCAATAAATATAACAACTCATGTCTATCTTCTCCACAAACAAGAGCCTTCCTAGCTTTATTTGTATCAACAAACAAGTTAGCCCAAATTGATATTTACAATTTACAAACCTAACGAAGAAGAAAAAGAATGTGAATTTTGAACTCTAGAAAAAGAAGAAAAACCAATACAATACTTTAAAAGAAAAAAAAAGAAAAATAACTCGTAAGCTTTTCTAAATCATCATTATCTAACAGCAGAAGCGATTGTATGGGCCCACGATTTGAGACTATCTTTGATATCCATATCATTTGTCGCAGCAGGAACCCTCCATTTCATCAACGCTTTCTCTTCCTTCTCATAAAACTCCCACGCTTCCGATAGATACGGCCTCGCTCTCATTCTAGAAGCTTCCTCAATCCTTCTCCTCTCTTCATTTTCTCGATCACGCGACTCCGCTTTCTGCCCTAATTTCTGCAGCCCGGGAATGATTTCGACGAGGGCTGAATCCCCCTTGTCTTCTTCGGAAAATACGAAGCCGATGTCGATGAAACCCTTCACCTCTTCGAACTCGAGCTCCGACAAGCTTTTGCTCAGCCGTTTCTTCCTTCTTTCGTGCCGCCTGACGGCTTTCTTCGTTACTGGACTTTTCGGAATTTCCGATGAAATCGAAATCTCTTTGTCGGAGAGTATGGTTTGGAGGTGGGGTTTGAGGAATGAATCCCGCGAGGAATCCTGCGTTGTGAAACTTGACAGCTCATCGCTTTTCGATCTGTTAAGGAACGACATTTGGCGCGAAACCTTTTGATTGGACGGATTCTGTTGGATTTGAAGGTGAGCAGTTGGTGCCGGCGTCGATGAAATTGAGGTCGGTTGAAGTTCGAGGATTCCGAGGTGCAACCACATCGAATCGAAGAGGTTTAGAACAGTCTCCGGTTCCATAAATGGCGGCTGATGAGAATAGAAAGGTATTGAATGTGGTTTTGGATTTTGAGATGGAGATGATTTATATAAGATGGTGTGTGAATTGGTTATGGACAGAAATGCCCTTGTGTTGAATGTGTATTGCGGAAAGGATTCAAACTTCCTGCAAATCAACACGTTTTTGCGTTTCTGAATATTTTAAAAAGTTGCAAATTGCCGTATTGACCAATTAAATCACTGTTTTGGTGAAATATCATTTCCTTAAGTTTCCTGGAGACTTATATTTCTTGAATTTATTTGCTATTTGTTTGAAATATGCTTGCATGCAAATTATTATAGCAATTACAATCGGATTCATCTTGTTACACGACAATATTTATAATTAATTATACACACTATAATTGAAATCATTAAGGTGACCAGTGGCGGAGCCAGGAAAATTTAATTGGGAGCCCAATTATTTATAATTTTAAAAGATAATAAAATATAATTTTAAAAATAATTTAATAATAATAATAATTTAAATAATGACATAATATTATTTGAATAGAGGTAATTGTTTATATTAAATTTCTTTTCATTATGTTCTAATATCTTGCAAAATAAAATAATAAGATTAACTTATAAATAACTAAACAACCAATGAATAATATCTACAAAAATATAATAATTAGAAAATTATAAATATTAATATTGTGAATTGTATTATCTTAAAAACTCAAACCTTGATTTTCTTGTACCCATTACAAATATATAATGAAATATAGAATTAACTCACATATATAACTTATTCAAATAAATTTAAACAAATATTACCTATAACTATTATAATAAATTCATCATAATATTTTTAGTAATTGAATTGATTTTATTAATTTATATATAATACTTTATTATTTGTATATATATTTTATTTTATTAACATAAAACAAATTATAGAAAAAGAAAAGAAAAGAAAGTGAATAAAGTGGAGGAAAAAAACAAACAAAGAACACAAAGTAGGAAAAAGAGGAGAAAATAATTTAAAGATAAGTCTTATAAGGGATTCGAACATAGGCAAATGGAATGAGAATCAAAGCCTAAATCAACTGCGCTACTATGAACTATTTAATATTATATGAGTATATACTACTAATAATTTGGAAAAATGTTGGGATACACACTACAATTCTAAATCATTCACAAAGGTGACTATGTAAAATGTGGAAGACCAAAAAAATAGACTATATATTTTCATGTATTATGAATTTATGATTTCTTATTTCAAAAACAAGTTAATAATGTTGCAATAAGCTTGCTTTTGTTGATGGATGAATTCTGAGTAATTAATTTACCAAAAAGGTAAGCACAATTTACAATTAATTATTTCTTGGAGACAATGTACAAGAGGAAATTACAACAAAAGAATTGGTCATAGCCGAGCCACGTTGGCGTGCGCGACTTGTTTTTCAACATCTCTTTTTGTATCGTATGTAATTCTAGACCTTCCAGAAGGGCTTTTTCGTAAAAGGACGTGAGTTTCATTAGAATATACTGTTCCCACGTTGCATCTTTGAACGCAGTAGAAGTCGCAGTTGATGCGTTGACCATAAAATAATTTTGAAACGATGGCTGCGAATTTTTTAATTCAACCAATTTCCACTCTCACGTGCAAACGGTGCTTAGTCATCTCAATCACGAGAACTTCGTTTGTTAAATAATACTCCCGTGTCCTATTATGGTTGTCATGTTTTCTTTTTAGATTATCCTATCAAATTAGTCCGTATTTTAAAAAAAGAAACATTTTTACACTAAAAATTGTTTTGAATTTTGTATCATCAAAAAATACATCGAATTTCATATCATCCACTACTTTATATACAAAACACAACTTTCATTAATCTACGTGTAAAAAAGAAAGGAGTCTAATTTATTGGGACATGGGAGTATCATATTCTTCATGTGCACATATAGAAATCTCATAATCCCATGAAAATAATTAGCTAAATTTTGAGATTTTAAATGCACATCACCACAATATACGATTCGGACATGGGGCTAAAATACAATTTTGAAATAGAATATTTCATTAATAATAATACTTCCTCCGTCCATCAAAACCGTTCATTGATTTTGGTGACATGGGTTTTAATAAATTGTAATGAGTGTAAAGTAAGTTAGTATAAAAAGGTGTACCATGAGGATAATAAATGAATATATTAATGGATATTGAGTGTAAAAAAGTGGGCCGTAGGTGTTTCTTTTTTGTAAATAAGGATAGGTTTTGGATAAAAATATAAAATTGATGTTTCCAAAAAAGGAAAGTGAACATTTTTCTTGGACGGACCAAAATGGAATTAAATACACTAATTTAGTGGATGGAGGGAGTAATAATATATTATTACTACCATTATATTGAAATTTCGGAAATACACAACTCATAAAAATAAGATTGTATTAAAGCTTATTTTGACTAAATTTTCTCCATGCATATACTGTCTTTATACTGTAAACACAGAAAAAAATTCAGGTGATAGTCGTATCAAGGAAATAAAGTAATAGTATTCCAAGCAAAAACGGACCGGTGCACAAAATTTTTACCTTACGTCTTACGACCTTTTAAGACGTGGATGAGCGTAGAAAGATTAAAAGAGCAACAGACGGAAGGTAGAGCATATACGTTCATGCTAAATTGTATTAAAATGTATTACGGGGCAAATCTCCTTTGGCAGTAGCTTATGAAGCATTTAGCCTTTGCAACTGCCAAAAGAGTAATTACCCTGTGACACAAATATACACATACATATTTCAAGTGTTACTGTTTGTGGTAATTAATAAAAATAAGGCTAGATGGATGAATCGAAAAATAGGTACAAGTTAGAACGTAAAATTTTGTATGAAATCGTGTTACGGGGCAAATCTCCTTTGGCAGTAACTTATGAAGCGTTTAGCTTGTGCAACTGCCAGAAGAGTAATTGCCCCGTAAGACAAACATACACATGCATATCCCAAATATTATTGATGTTTGTTGTGACCAATATCAATGAGCGGATTCATGTATATATAGTGTATCCCATGTCGTACAAATGGTACATTCCGCATTCATTCTTTATGCTCTCTAACTTGTCAAAAAGATATCGATTTCAATTGATTCCGACTCAATATTTACATAACTAAAACATTTATAAATTAATATCCTTGGGACTATAGAATTTTATTAATTTAGAGAGATATTAATATATCGATAAATTAATAATTTATTAATTAAAAGATAGACTTTTTAAATTCAGCAAATTTGGTACATGTATTGAAAATAAATGAATTTATTATGTTTCAATTAATTATATTCATGTATCAACAACCAATTCATTGTGTATCTACTTTAATATATTCATGTATAATATAAATTCATTGTATACAATTAACAATTACATACATGTATCAATTCATTGTCAATTAAATATATTCATGCATCATAAAAGAAACATATACTAGATAAATATCGATATGGAAATAAAATAATTCATAACACCCAAGTCCCAACTATGTCTTCTCATCTAAAAGGCATCACAAAATCATCCATGAATGATCAAATGTGTAAAGCATTATGTGAGTATAAGAGAGATCATCCCACATGCACTCAAAAAGATTTACAAGAGTGGGTTGTAGAAAAATATCGTTTGAAAGTTAGTCAAGGTACAATATCAAACACTCTCAAGAGATCATCAGAGTACCTTTCAGCCAACTTTGAAATCCAATTAGATTTAAATTTTAAGAAAAATCAAGTAACAATTGATTCATATTTTAGCAAATTACCATAATATTTATAATTTTTGTAATATTTATGAATTATTAATTTAGAGTTTTGATGGGACCTAATATTTATAAAGGGATTTTCCAAAACTTATTATTTTATTATCTTATCGAAATTGATGATTTTTTACAAAGGTCCAAGTCGGGACCGGAAGATTTTATTATTTTGGAGAGATTATTAATTTATCGAGTATTAATTTATAGAGGTTTACTCTATCTTAAATAATTTCCTTTCTTTTTGGTTTTGCTACAATGCTTGTCGATCGGATTCTATTAATAACGACGACATCGTGTCGAAATTAATTATTACAAGCATTAAGTTAATGGAGAGATAATAAAGAGGTGAAACATGGCAGACCAAAGGGATTTTTAGAAATTAACTAAAATTGTTAAAATAGCTAAATCGAATATTATCGTCGAATGCTCGATAGGTAATGCAGAAATAATGTCCCTTTAACATTCAAAGGGACTAAGTAGATGGAGAAGGCAAATACTACTGGAAAAACAGCCCCAAAGCTAAGCATATATACATCGTCTGACTTCTTTTTCACAACTTGATGTATCTATCTATGTATAACATGATCCAACACAAAAATAAGCAAAATCGTGTGTGTGTTGGCTAAGTAGATGGTTAACAGCCCCAAAGCTAAGCATATACAGGTTCTTGATGTTCTATGTATAACAATCCACACGCAAAATCGACGCGACCTTTAAAATTTTTGTATTATATTGACCAAAAAAAAATAAGCAAAATCATAAATGAAAATACCAAACACCACATTCTCACGAATAAATTTCAGGATCCTCCATTTTTACTTCTACAAAGTTTTTTTGATTGGCCGGTTTGATGATTGCATTCAAGAAAACAATTAGTTGATCATGTAGGTGTAAGTTATTTGGTGAGTTTCCTAAAATTTGGCGTGTCCCATATGTTGCTTAGAAAAATTATATTAATCTATATGACTGAGTACTTTCATTTTTATTATTAGAATTTTTTCTAATCTCATATTTTTAATGGGTATAAACAAGCAAAATTAGTTCAAGTAAAAAAACATTATCAAAGATTAGTTTATATTGTTTTAATCTGTGAAAACTAATCCTAAAAAATAAAAGTCCCAATGAGTTAGTTAAGTGTCCTGCATCTCTAAAACTTCATGTATCTAAAAAGGGAAATTACAAGGACTTAATATTAACAAATAAAAGTATAATAATTGATTTTTTTTAAAGAAAACATGATTAATTTTTTTTAATTTTTTATTCCTTTGAAAATATTCAAACCAAGAAAATCAGTTGCATCGAACAAGGAATAAACTCTCAATGTTCAACTTGTTCTCTCTCGATTTTTAACAGAAAATTTCAGTCACTAAAATACCTTTAAAATACATCCGACACTCTCAAGATATTCAAATCAGCACTATATTCAAATCGGCATAAAATATATATTATACTAAAGAGATGGATTTGCATATAGATTTGATCGAAACTGGCACTGAGAAAGTAAATAAAATTTTGTTGGAAAAATATATTAATTGAAAGAATACTAGGTTTGGTTGAAAGGGGATTCCATGAGAACTGATACTGGTGGCCCCATCCCTTTTGTAACAAAAGGGAATTGTCCCCGCATATGCCATATTTCTCCAGCATATCCCAATTTTGGGTGAATAAATGAAAATTAGTTTTTATTCTAGTGAATTTATGTGGCAAATCGAACTCGGGTGGTTTTAGAATGGCGAATAGGAATTAAGTGGAAATTATATATATATCAATATAGTTAAGGAATATCAATTATAATTATGGCGTAAAATGTCAATTATACCAACTCACCGACTTATTTGGTTGGACCATTGGTATTATTTGGTGATAATAGTCCCAATAGGGCCAGTGGTGAGTTGGCTATAATTTGACATTTTTATGTGCATGGCTATAATTAACATTCTTAACTTTATTGCCAGATAAAACTTTTCTAGGGATTAAAGTATATATGCACATGCACATTTTTGTCATTTAACTCCAGTCGAATTTCGACAGGAAAATAATCATTTTACTTTAAATTTATGGTCATAATAAACTAAACAATTTTTATATTAAGGTGATACGTTTGCATTTAATATGTATAAGTTATCGTCCGTCGAGTTTTGGCGGCAAGTTAGTTTAAATTGTTATTTATAAGTGAAAATTTAAAAAACAGCTTTATATTTTGGCTAGGGTTCAATTACTATAAATTGTTGATCGTGGCGCGGAGCATGGTGATGAAGGAAAACGATTAGGGTAGGGTTCAGCCACCCGAAATCATTAATTGTAGCATAGCACGACGATGAATCAAAATGATGAGGCTAGGTTCAACGACCGAAACCCATCCAAATTGTATATATCCTTACCGTTCTAAATCCGATTAAATTAAAAAATTGATTTCATATTCATTATCGTCTCAAACCCCTATAATAATACATGTTAATTACTTGGACCTATTTTAATTTATAAGACATTAATCTCAACATTTCATCAATGAAAGTTGATTTTAGGTTGGAAAAACAGAAGTACTATTTTATATAGGTTTCCATTTGATAAAATCTCATTGAAACTCAGCGTGAGATTATGGATTTAGGGGGGGGGGGGGATCAAAGATCATGAAAATTCCACATAAAATAGTGAATTAATATGGCGTGGTTACTTCATAATCATATACAGAAAAAGATTTATAACTATGACATAAGGCAGTTTTAGTCCTGCTCATGCTCGCATATTTTTGTTCTCGAATTCTAATTTCATGATATCCAACTGTGCTCATTAATTTAATTGTATGTCCTTTGAAGCTTCCTGTTCTCTTTAGGCATCGCCAAATCGAAGCACTTCAATACTATGAGTGTATCTCATATTTGAAAATTTGAATGACAGAACCTAACAAGAATTTAGGCCCCTTATGTTCGATTCACGTCGGGTTCAATCCCAATCCACAATGTAAATTTTAAAGTGTGTGTGTGTATGTTGACTTAGTGGTAGAGTGGTTAATGCTTGAGGCCAAAGGTCTCGGGTTCGAGTCTACCGTGACGCGGCCTTTAAATTTTTTGTATTTAATTTGAAAAAAAAATAAAAATTAGGCCCCTTACTTTAAAGTTCACCGCAACCTGAAATTTAAAAAAATTACATCATCTATAAGACTTGATATATCACATATAGAGGAAATGAGTCGACTAAATTTAAGTCTTGATGCGTTACCCAGAAACATATCTGCACTGTTTAATCTTATTAGATGGTTGAAAATAATTTTCATCTTTTTATATGGACTTTGACTGAGAGGCATTTTGCCTATTTATCACATTTCCTGCCCATCCCCTTTGTTACCTCTCATACTCGTTGCCGCTGCCATTGCCACCCTTGATTTCACGACGGGCATCACTCTCACGCCACCAATATCAGCACCAACAAGAATATTCAGGCACTGCTGATCGTGCTCCTGTGATGATAATGGAGTTGCACGTTGCTGTTGTAATAACATTATTGTTATGCTTAAATAATATTACATTCATAATATTATCAATATGCATAAATCATTCTAACATCGATTAAATATCATTGATTTTATTATTAATAGCATAACATGAAATTCATTTCTAATATAAACAATCGTATTAATAAAATCACCTATCTACTTAAATAGCAATACATTGGATAGTAGTTGCATTAGTATATATGATCGCATTGACGTTGCTAAAATAGCATTATATGTGTTGTATTAATAACATTACATCATCAATATGTATAATACCAATATTAATATGTATATATTGATAGGTTTACCAATGCTAAGAAACAACAATGCATATATTTATTTTGGCATTACATTTTAATATGTTCTTACTATTTTGCCCCCACCTTAATTATGTACAAAATGTCACTGTAGTTTTTAAGTTTTGGTAATATACCAATGCTGAGTACTAGAGGTGGCAAAGTAGCGGGCTACTCGACCCGGCCTGTCGGCTTTTATATTTTTTTTACCAAAATTTTTTAGCCTAGAAATATGAAACCCAAACAAACCCCGGACGGGCTTTTTTTAGATTTTTTTATTTTTTAATATATATAATTAATATTTTAAATTTCAAAAAAATAAATAAATTAAATACATAATTAAAATCTCATAACTCCAACTTAAATAAAGAATCATTGATAAGAACATATTAAGCTTACTTATTGTTATGATAATACTTCTTGTATATTTTGACATATTTATATATTCATACGATGATATTGTAATGCAGTATAATTTTAATTTTTTAATTTAAGGAAAAATAAATTAGTAATTACAAATTAAAGGTAAATGATATTATTAAATATCATTTCCACTTATACGCCTAAAATAATAGAAAATAAATTAATTATACAATATATATTTAAGATCAATGATTTAAAATAGTTTTTACATATTATAAGGTCATTAATCATCAGCCTATATTTTTTGGAGATCATTTCTTTTATGAATTATTTTTGAATGATTTATGAAGTTATTATTCTTTTCGAATTTTGATGTGTTACAATCAAAAATATATTTTCCCGACCAAGATGTGAATTAGTAAGAAACTTTTACTATAAAATATAATTAATATTATTAAAATTTATAGATATGTATATTAAATAATTTATAAATATATATATTTAATAAAATATTGACGGCTTTTTAGCCCAAAACCCGGTTTTTGGCCAAGTCCGGTAGGCTCGGGTTTTTCAGGCTTTTAGGCCGGTTTTTCGGCCATTAATTTTTAAGCCCAAATCAACCCAAACCCCGAGTACCCCGGGCGGGCTTTTCGAGCCGGGCTCATTTTGCCAGCTCTACTGAATACTGGTTAAAAAAAATAGACATGAAAAGAAATAACTTTTACGAACCAGAACAAAAAAAAAAGAGTTTGGGCCATTAAATATCTTGTATCCATATTTATGATCATGCCACCGCTTATCATCAGCTGCGATCAACCTATTGAATGGTTGTGATGATAATCCTATAGAAAGTTTCTATTGGAACCCGATACATATATATATATATATATAGTTTGGTTCAAATAAGAACCATTCTTATCCAAAACCAAGAACCAAATGAATTAGTTATGAAAGTTGATGAATCCGTTGAGAAAGTTAATGAATTGAAATTAAGAATTTTCACCCGGTTCGAATCCCATGAGGCGAAAATTCTATTTTTTGGATTCGAATTTTCCCCGTGATTCATCAACTTTCACAATGAATTCATCATTTTTGATTCTCACGCTCACAATAAAAATGGTTCTCACGTTAACCTCCTATATATATATATATATATATATATATATATTTAATAATTAAGTTAAAGAAGAAAAGAATGCAACGGCTATTCAGTTAAGAAATCATCATTGATAACAAGTTACTACCAATAATAATAATAGTTATTTGTTACAGTAAAACGACTCAAAACAAAGTATAAGACTATTGCATTCAAAAATAAATGAATTAAAGCATGTTTTGAAGATACAAAAATGCTTAATTGTGTTTCCAGAAAAGAGTTCTATTGGGAAGAAAAGCATTCCACATGGCATCATAAAAATTTCAAGAAAAAGAAGAGAGAAGAGAGGAGGTGGGGTCGTACACTCGAGCTTATAGATTTAAAAAAGGGGAAGAAAAAAAACTATAATATATTGACTTCAGAAAAACCCATATAGAACCCAATCCTCAATAAGGATATATCATATATACTATTACCTCATTTGTTAACCCATCTTCAAACGCAAGAAATAGAATAATTAAATAATTTAAGGATGTATCGCTGGGCAAATCTCCTTTGGGCAATAATACCGAAGGAGATTTGACCAGTAATGCATCCCTAATTTCACATGTTTTTTTCCATTTTCTGATGAAAAGTTGAGAGGCTTCACTCTATATTTATAGTTGAACCAACAAAATAAAAGGTTTTCTCCCCAGGTATATTTTAAGCATATTCTTATGCAGGAGGAATAAACTGTTCATTTCTACACGGAATTAATATCAATTGATTCCGACTCCATATATACATAACCTTTTATATATATCTTATATATTTTCCTTTCTTTTTGGTTTTGCTACAATGCTTGTCGATCGGATTCTATTAATAAAACGACGACATCGTGTCGAATTTTTTTTTCCTTATTAATTATTACAAGCATTAAGTTAATGGAGAGATAATAAAGAGGTGAAACATGGCAGACCAAAGGGATTTTTAGAAATTAACTAAAATTGTTAAAATCGCTAAACCGAATATTATCGTCGGATGCTCGATAGGTAATGCAGAAATCATGTCCCTTTAACATTCAAAGGGACTAAAAGGGTGTTTGGCTAAGCTTATTTTAGACAGTTTATAAGCTCTAACAACTTATAAGATATGGTATATTAAGAGCTTATAAGATGTTAAAGTGTTTGGATAACAAGGGTAAACATGGAAATAAGAAAATATATCAGGGTTATTTTTGTAATTTTGCTGTAACTTATAAGATCATTAAAAAATAAGTTGAGTTTTGGAGCTTTTTTTTTTAATAGAACTTATAAGCTCTTAGAGTTTATTTTGAAAACTTATAAGCTCTCTAACAACTTAATTTGTCAAACACACTTATTGAACCTAAACAGCTTATAAGCTGTTTTAAAGAGATTATAAACTCAGCCAAACACTCCCAAGTAGATGGAGAAGGCAAATACTACTGGAAAAACAGCCCCAAAGCTAAGCATATACAGCCTGTATCGTCTGACTTCTTTTTCACAACTTGATGTATCTATCTATGTATAACATGATCCAACACAAAAATAAGCAAAATTGAGTGTGTGTGTGTGTGTGTTGGTCTAGTGGTAGAGTGGTTAATGCCCGAGCCCAAAGGTCTCAGGTTCGAGTCCACCGTGACGCAGCCTTTAAAATTTCTGTATTAAATTACCAAAAAAAAAAAAGCAAAATTGTGTGCGTGTGTTGGCCTAGTGGTAGAGTGGTTAATGCCCGAGGCCAAAGGTCTAGGGTTTGAGTCCACCGTGACGTGACCTTTAAATTTCTGTATTAAAGTAACAAAAATCAAGAAAATCAATTGCATCGAACAAGGAATAAACTCTCAATGTTCAACTTGTTCTCTCTCGATTTTTAACAGAAAATTTAAGTCACTAAAATACCATTAAAATCCATCCGACACTCTCAAGATATTCAAATCAGCACTATATTCAAATCGGCATAAAATATATATTATACTAAAGAGATGGATTTGCATATAGATTTGATCGAAACTGGCACTGAGAAAGTAAATATAATTTTGTTGGAAAAATATATTAATTGAAAGAATACTAGGTTTGGTTGAAAGGGGATTCCATGAGAACTGATACTGGTGGCCCCATCCCTTTTGTAACAAAAGGGAATTGTCCCCGCATATGCCACATTTCTCCGGCATATCCCAATTTTGGGTGAATAAATGAAAATAGTTTTTATTCTACTGAATTTATGTGGCAAATCGAACTCGGGTGGTTAAGGTTTTATATAAACCAGTCCGCCGCGCGGGTGGGGAGAATAGGATTAAAGTATGCATGCACATGCACATTTTGTCATTTAACTCCAGTCGAATTTCGACGGGAAAATAATCATATAATCATTTTACATTAAATTTATGGTCATAATAAACTAAACAATTTTTATATTAAGGTGATACGTTTACATTTGATATGTATAAATTATTGTCCGTCGAGTTTTGACGGAAAGTTACTTTAAGTGAAAATTTAAAAAACAGTTTTATATTTGGTTAGGGTTCAATCACCCTGATTTGTTGATCGTGGCGAAGCATGGTGATGAAGGAAAACGATTAGGGGTTCAGCCACCTGAAATCATGATTGTAGCATAGCACGGTGATGAATCGAAATGATGAGGCTATGACTTAGCGACCAAGACCCGTCTAAATTGTATATATCCTTACCGTTCTAAATCCGATTAAAATTTGATTTGCATACTCATTATCATCTCAAACCCGTATAATAATAATGTTAATTACTTGAACCTATTTTAATTTATAAGAGATATTAATCTCAACCACTTCATCAATGAAAGTTAATTTTAGGTTGCAAAAATAGAAGTGCTATTTTATATAGGTTTCCATTTGATAAAATCTCATTAAAACTCAGCGTTAGATTATGGATATAGGGGGGATCAAAGATCATGAAAATTCCACATAAAATAGTGAATTACTATGGCGTGGTTACTTCATAATCATATAAAGAAAAAGATTTATAACTATGGCATAAGGCAGTTTTAGTCCTTCTCATGCTCATATTTTTGTTCTCGAATTCTTATTTCATGATATCCAACTGTGCTCATTAATTTAATTATATGTCCTTTGAAGCTTCCTGTTCTCTTTAGGCATCGGCAAATCGAAGCACTTCAATACTATGAGTCTATCTCATATTTGAAAATTTGAATGACAGAACCTTACAAGAATTTAGGCCCCTTACTTTAAAGTTCACCGCAACCTGAAATTTAAAAAATTACATCATCGATAAGAGTTATAGCACATATAGAGGAAATGAGTGAACTAAATTTAAGTCTTGATGTGTTAACCAGAAACATATCTGCACTGTTTAATCTTAGTAGATGGTTGAAAATAATTTTCATCTTTTTACATGGAGTTTGACTGAGGGGCATTTTGCCTATTTATCACATTTCCTGCCCACCCCTTTGTTTTCTCTCATACTCGTTGCCGCTGCCATTGCCACCCTTGATTTCACGACGGGCATCACTCTCACGCCACCAATATCGTGCTCCGGTGATGATAATGGAGTTGCACGTTGCTGTTGTAATAACATTATTGTTATGCTTAAATAATATTACATTCTTAATAATATCAATATGATAAATCACTCTAACATCGATTAAATATCATTGATTTTATTATTAATAGCATAACAAATACATTTCTAATATAAAAATCGTATTAATAAAATCACCTATCTACTTAAATAGCAATATAATGGATAGTAGTTGCATTAATATATATGATCGCATTGACGTTGCTAAAATAGCATTATATGTGTTGTATTAATAACATTACATCATCAATATGTATAATACCAATATTAATATGTATATATTGATAAGTTTACCAATGCTAAGAAACAAAATGCATATATATATTTATTTTGGCATTATATTTTAATATGTTCTTACTATTTTGCCCCCACCTTAATTATTTACAAAATGTCACTGTAGTTTTTAAGTATTGATAATATACCAATAAAGAGTATTGGTAAAAAAATAGAGATGAAAGAAATAACTCTCCCGAACCAGAATAAAAAAAAGAGTTTGGGCCATCATATTGATAATATGCCACCGCTTATCATCAGCTGCGTCCAGATCAACCTATTAAAGGGTTGTGATGATCATCCTATAGAAAGTTTCTATTGGAACCCGATACATATATATACATCATAATACTTATTTAACAATTAACTTGATATATATATAATAATTAACTTAAAGAAGAAAAGAATGCACCGGCTATTCAGTTAAGAAATCATCCTTGATAACAAGTTACTACCAATAATAATAATAGTTCTTTGTTACAGTAAAACGACTCAAAACAAAGTATAAGACTATCGCATTGAAAAATAAATGAATTAAAGCATGTTTTGAATATACAAAAATGCTTAATTGTGTTTTCAGAAAAGAGTTCTATTGGGAAGAAAAGCATTCCTCGTGCCATCATAAAAATTTCAAGAAAAAGAAGAGAGAAGAGAGGAGGTGGGGTCTTACACTCGTGCTTATAGATTTAAAAAAGGGGAAGAAAAAAAACTATAATATATGGACTTCAGAAAAACCCATATAGAACCCAATCCTCAATAAGGATATATCATATATACTATTACGTACCTCATTTGTTAACCCATCTTAAAACGCAAGAAATAGAATAATTAAATAATTTAAGGATGTATCGCGGGGCAAATCTCCTTTGGCAGATAATGATTTTGCAGTTAGCATATTATCCGCTTACTGCCAAAGGAGTAATTACCCAGTAATGCATCGCTAATTTTACATGTTTTTTTACATTTTCTGATGAAAAGTTGAGAGGCCTTCGCTTATATTTATAGCTGAACCAACAAAATACACGGTTTTCTCCCCAGGTATATTTTAAGCATATTCTTATGCATGAGGAATAAACTGTTCATTTCTACACGGAATTTATAGTCCTTCCGTATACATAATACTAAATTTTGATTTTTCGTAGCATGGATTTGGGTGCTGTATGAAAAGAGCAGAGAGTTTGCCATTCTTTTTTTAATTATGTTTTCTTGGGGAAATAATATATCTGTCAGACGGCGTACGGCATCTAGAACAAATTGACAATGGTTATTAATTATTTTACTAATTAATATTGTGATCTGAGAAAGAAGGGACAGTTTCAAGAACGAACCATTCTGTTGCAATCCACAGCCATAGAGACAACCATAATCTCTTCCGTCACGACGAAGAAATATAAGATAATAATATTAGACAATCGTAATTTTGCCTACGCTTATAAATTAATTTAGCTTGATTTATAGCATATGTAAATCAGACATGATTTGATGCTTGATTCCATGTTGACTCGTATCGCCTATTAAACATCATGTCTATAACAACCATCCTTTTACACTTGTGTGTGTGTGTGTGTGTTATTCTTTAATAAAAATAAACACTTCCCTACGATAAATCAACAGAAACAGACAAGATGTAAGAGTACGTGACTGATTCTAAGATTGAGTTGAAATCCTATTCATCAAGTTCTAAACTTAGGTTTCAAGTTGCTTATTTATGAACCTGATGCAACGGGTGATTTTCCTTATGACAATAATCGCCATTCTTGATTCCTGACTACTTGTGTGTTAATGATAAACGTGGCGCCTGGTGAAGAACACGTAACGACATAAAAATGAGGAATCTTGTAAGAAAGCAAAAACACCAAGGATCTGATTCGTTGTGGCACGGAAAAATAAGCTCAATGTAGAGGAAGCATATCCATGGAAGAAAAAAGGGGGAGAGTGAAGGTGAGAACTTTTTTACCATGACCCTAATGAAAAGTAAAGGGTCAAAACCATAAAGGAGCGGAATAGACTAGAAGCATATGCTATGTCCTTATTCAATATAAGCATATGCCACTGAAGGTGCGTTGCTAGGTCCTATATAAAGCCGGACATCAACTCAATTGAGCAATCGAGTTGAAGAAAGATGAGAATGTGTGGGTAAGAGAATAACAGTGTGATCCTCCTTTGGCAGGAAGAACATGCACCTGCATACTTGTTACTTTGCCAAAGGAGAATTGCCCTGCCATTCAATCCCACAATGCAGCTAGCACTACAACAAGAACATGCACAGGCATACATGTTTCTTTGGGCGAAGTCATGGAATGGTGATTAAATATTTTTAAGTTTTACTGTTCAACTTAGGTCGACATGTTACTCGATGACTTTGCACACCACCCAGAAAGTCCAGCCAAGCGAGAAGCTAGATAGCTATTATGAGTTCTTATGATCCTCCTAGTCTGGTATTGATGGAGCAATCCGGCTACTAGTCCACGAGTAGCGGCCCAGACCTTGGGTTACTCCCATCTGCAGCATTCAATATGTTATACATCACTATCACAATTCTTCAATATTGCAGGGAAGCAACGGATCTTTGAGCCTGATTATCCATGAATTCCTTGATATTTATTATTACGATTTAAGGGTTTGTGTTCCTGAATCCATATCTACTATTGGAATGTATTTACTAGTATTGCTATGAATTAGTAACTGAGTTTCTAGTATTTGAGTTCTTGATGGGTTAAATTAGAGCAACTAAATGCCATAAATAGGGTCACGGGCTGAGTGACTGACGGATTTTACGAACTTCCTTCAGTACAAAAACTCACACAAGCAGAAGCTGAAAACCAATCGAGGCTTAGATTTCATAAATTTAATGATAACTTCAAGTAGTAGTTTATTGTCGGCAAACACTATCGAACTTCCTTTACAATCTTGACTCTAAATTTTATTTTCTACCAGCCAGTCGAATCACTAGGGGTCACTAAAACCCTAGTTAAAGAAAAAAGCAATGTCCTAGAAGCTAAAATGTATCGACTCAACTATCACTTGAATTATTTCCAAACAAAGTCATAATAAAAGTTTTAAACAATAAAGTGGTGCCAATAAAGTATTGTTTAAATAAAAAACCTGAAATGCTGGCACAATTTGGAGCCCTTGACATGTATGATCAACCACCTAAGTAATCGTCCAATTTCAGTGAGCTTGATATCTGTATATCCAACATATGAAGTTCATAAAGCTACTTAGTATAAGACGCGGCAGCCAAAACTGAGGTAAATAAGGAGGAAAAGTATTTACAGCGAAGTTATGATCAACATATCATTGCCAAGCAGATGGACCTGAATTTGCTACTATTCCTGATAATAATAGTTAATCCACCACTGCACCACGACACCATTAATATACAACATCATCACCTCAAAGTGCTATTCAATTAGTTGGAGATGATATACTGAGAGTAAATTTATTTTGTAGGACAATTAGTGAGCAAATCTCCTCTGGCAGACAGTCAAAGAAGGCACTGCACTAGTTAATGCTAAGCAAGCGACAGTCTGCCAAAGGAGATTTCTCAATAATTCACCTGCATCAGAGATACCAAAAAAACACTTACTAAACTGGTATATAGTGTTTGAGATTTAATTCCCCCTTGTCCAACATCACTCATAACACCAATTTAATGAGTACAAAACTCTGCTTTTGCTGCTGTTATATGTTCTGATAGATGCTTTATAGAAGAGTGGGATCATATTCAGGTAAAAGCATAAGGATAGAAGTTAGAATAAATTCTTAGTTCCCTTATCTCTTATGTAGTTTTTCGAACAAAATCTGAATCACGGATAACAGGACTTGGTGAGTTTAAGCAGCCCAACCTTTTCCGAATGGTTATCATGTGAAAACCAATGTGTGCGCGAGTAGCTCTGAGATGACATTGAAAATCTCTTATTAGCCAAGTTATTCCATCTTCAGATGACTAATCTTGAAACAGTGGTATACATTAAACATGAGTGGTTCTTCTTCTAGAAAGATGTCACATTTCTGAGTGATCAACAATATGCTTCAGCTGAAATTTACAATCAAGGCATACCAAGGAATAAGTTGAAACCAGAGCAACATGATTGCAACAGTTAAATGCTACTCCTAGAAAATTCAGGATAGCGTGTTTCATTTCCACTCAGATTATGCTATTTCTTTGAACTGACCCAGCATTAACACTATCACCGTCTAAAAATCATCTAATTTATTCTAACATGTGCGAGCGCATAAATTGGACTATACACCTAAATATTGTGTACATTAAGTCCAATCCTCTTAAGCAACTTATGGATGTAATTGTTGACATCCAGTCACACATTAGCTACAGTCAAACCTCATTAACAATATTTCAAGCAACTTATTATCATGAGCTTTCTGTTGAACAGGCATTTGGATTTCTGGATAAGGCAGCAGTTAGACATTATCTTGATGACTTGATGAAGATAAACAAAGACCTGCAAGGCCGGGGGACCATAACTGCAACAGAAAAAGTGAAAGAAGGCTTAGAGGCATTGTTCCTAGGCATATACTATCGAATTCGCAGAGAATATCCGCGTAAGGTGCGGATATTTGAGACTAACAAAGGCAGAGCTTGGCCTCCAAAGTGCAAACAGTACACGAAGTGGAGAACAATGAGAATGTAGTTTTCCTGTGGCAGAAGAATGCCATTGTGTGTGTAATGGTAACTAATTCTGCCAAAGGAGAATTGCTCTGCCATTCTGCATTGCCACAACTGGTTCAATATGCTGCGATATAAACTTTCCTCTCTTTCGATACTCTCTTATTATCAATTAAGTTGATAGATAAGGGGATCTTGATATGAATAGATGGAAATTGGATACAGAAATCGACAGAGGCCAAACTCTACTAAGTCAGAACTCATCGAGCTAGTCAAGAAGCGTTTGGAAAAAACGGAATTACCCAATTATTAAGCAAGGGATGAGTGTTAGGCTCATATATCAAACACTTTACGTACATCTATACCACATTCAACATCTATAAATTTCACGTCCCTCCATAATCGTCTGATTTCTTAATCATGCGATCACGAATCTTCTAAGCTTAAACGATGAGCACTGCCCGAACAAACTCTAATTGAATAGAAATTCAAGGCAGCATATTATGTTGAGTTTGAGAAAGGACAGCAATTGCAGAAGAATGAAAAACGTGAATTGAAGCAGAAAATGTAAAAACGGTAGCAAAAATAGTGAGAAAAATTACTGCGAAGATTCTGTGATGAATTGCAGATAAAAGAAGCATATTCGGGAATAATCTGTATGGTCCCTGTGCATGCACTCTTCTCCGTGGCCCTTCCTGAATCTGATTGCCCGTGGAAAAGGATCTCAAAACATAGCAAGACTGACTCTATGCGGAGCAAATGGCGTTATTTTACGCTGGCTTAAGCAAAAGTCTTTGAAAAGTGGGCCACGATCGAAGATGTTATTACAAGGGGCCGCCAGGCCCATCTATGAAAGTGTAATGCTGTCACAGAGGTTCGAGTCTTCAAGAAACATATTTATATTTCTTCCCCCCCCAAAGGAAGCATGGAATTTGCTAGCATAATGAAATAAAAATAATCTGGAGGTCAATTTTTGGCGTCCAAAGCTGACACCGTTAGTTGAAATGAAACGGCATTGTTTTCTTAGTTAAATATTGTTCGTGGTACTTTATAATTGGTTGATCCATTAGAATTAATTTATATGTGCATCGATGATCAGAGGCGGTGATTAGTGGATTTATTCAAACCGAGTCTCTTTTATCTTGATTTACTTGTTTTAGTTAATTTAATTGTTTTCTTTGTTAAGTATTATTTTCTTCAATTTAAGGTTCGACGGCTATACCAAATTCGATCTTTAGGAAAATGAATTTCGTAACTCATTTTCTGTGGGTTGATCTTACTTATTGCTATATTAATCTTGATTCTTAGAATGATTGCATGAATTATTTGGTGGTAAACTTGAGGTTTTTATCGGATGCGCTTTTTAGGTCCGGTATTTTTTGCCCTCTTATTTGAAGCCAACCTAGTTCAAACTTCGGGTATCCCGGGCTGGTCCATCTGACCATGTCCATTTTGTCGGCTCTACTCCTAAGGCACGTCTGATTGATCTACGCCAATTGAGGAAGTTGTTACCCGTCAATTGAGCTGAAACCAGCTGCATTCCAGGATTATTGTGCAATTGTAACACTTTTTCGATCTGATTTGGTTCCAGAGTTTGTAGATTTGGAATGTGGATTCTCTTTTCACGTTGGCCTCCTCGATCCATCATTTCTCTTTCAAATTCATCATGAGTTGCAGATATTTCACCCACTTCTTTTTCTGCCAAAACACTCGAAGCAGTTCACCTATTCTTCCCCATCTAAGTCATGAAGAATTTCAGAGAAAGAATTTAACGTGAAAGGATGATTGCAATTCTTAGCTCAACGTAAAGTTTCGCTCCAAAAATGTAGAAGTCACAATATGCATCAACTCTAGGCTTATTTATACAAATGTGTTGAGAAAGTTAAACACGTTTCTTGCGTAACAAACTAACAGATTAAAAGATAAAATTGGAACCATCAATCCGAAAGGTGAATTAACGAACAAGTTTCAAGTATAGCAACATCACGCAGATCGAGTCCTCTTAGCAACGACCACAACAACGTCTTTAACTCGTGAAGAAGAATCAGATTTCTACAGCATTATTGATTTTATTGAAGCTTCTGGATTTTGCACTGCTCGCTTGCGGCAAACGGTGAAAATCTAGTAATTCCTGATGTCATTGCTTTTAAGGAGGTGTTTGTTGGTCTCAAGAAAGCAGACATGAGTAAAGTCGGCAAAATAGGCCGGGTCGATGGGCCGGCCCAGGATATCGGGTCCGGGCGATGTTGGCTTTAAATCAAGAGGTATGAAACTAAAAAGCCTGCTCGAAAAAAAATTTAGTCGACCGGCAATGGGCAAAAAAACTCGAGGCTTTTGGCTAAGAAGCTCGTCCAATAAATATATATTTTTATTAACTACTAATTTTTATATCTCTTTATTTCTTTGCCTTTATTCTTATATTTCCTTTTTATTTTCTTTTTAAGTTGTTTATTGGTTTATTTTGAATTATTTACTACTTTAGGTTATGGTTCTGTTACTTTAATATATTTTTTGTTTTGTTAGCATATAATTTTGAACTTTTGATTTTTATTGTTGATTTTAAATTACTAGTTTCTAGATCTAAATTGTTATTTTATATAGTTATATATTTTACAATTAAATGTCATTTTATACGTTCATAAAAATTGGAAAATTTGAGCTGGCTTATCTCGCCCGAGGCTAGGCTGGGCTTCATATTAAAGGTCAGAAAAAATTTCGACCTGGCCAAACCTGACAATTGAGCTTAAACCAGCAGCATTCCAGGATTATATAACGTTGTGCAATTGTAACACTTCTTCAATCTGATTTGGTTTCAGAGTTCCTAGATTTGGAATGTGGATTCTCCTTTTAAGATCGCCTCCTCGATGGGATTTCATAACCGCCTCCTGGATCCATCATTTCTTCTTCAAATTCATCAATGAGTTGCAGATGTATCACCCCCTTCTTCTTTTGCCAAAACACTCGAAGCAGTTCGCCTATTCTTCTCCATCTGAGTCATCACTCGCACTCATCAAACAGATATAATACTACCTCCGATGCAGACATTCAACAAAAGATTCCAAGAACTCGAAAAAGACTATTAAATAAAGCTATAATAAATTATTCAAAACGAACTGACAAAAAAAATCGAAAAACTCTAAAATCTGAAAATGAAAAAAAGAACGGCTACAATTGGGGCCAGAAACGGCCTTCCAAGAAAGCCACTACTTTCCTCTTATCCCAAAATCTTGCATGGGCCTTATATTCATAAGTCGCTCCTTGCAACTTCGCTCACCAACGCACAACATTCTTTTTCCGCCTCTCTAATCTTCGTGTTCCAGCTCTTAGTAGTCCAATTTGGACATATTTCTACTTTAATTTTATTAAATCTCATTTAACAAAATAATACAAATAATTATAAATGTACTATTTTACCCTTTATAATCTCTAATTTGAAATTTTAATTAAAAATTAACTTCATCATTGTAACCCCAAAATCTGAAGAAACCTTGAGTTCAACAAACGCCGCATCCAGTTCCTACTTCCAAACCAATCTCGTCCTTCCACAACCCAAATCTCGCTCCTCAATCTTCATAAAAACAGGAATTTTTATTGTATAAATCCATCACCCATTCTAATTTTACGGTAATTCAATAAGTTGTACTTTATGAATCTAGTTCCACAAATTCGCAAGAGTTGAAATCCTAATTAATTAGTTGCGCTTATTTCAATGTTTCTTTTACCGATTGTTCTTCATTTTCATGGCACTCAATTTGGATGATATAATCGTTATAAGTTCAAGATTAGAGCGGTGCATCGAATTTTGAAGTTGAGCTTTTAACTTGTGTTTAATTTAGAGGATTGATTTGTTTGAAGTAATTATGAAGGTTCTTTTATGAAATTCGTCAGTCATGGATTTTGATTTCGTTTTATGCATTCGCCTGACCATGGGTTACTCTCAACTACATTGGCCTATTTCTTCTTGGGCTTTATGAGAAAGTTCATGGGTCAGCCCTCCAGATATCCCAATGTGAGCCTTAATCTATACCCGGAAATGGACCCGATCCGAGATTGCCTTCGGTTCACAATCCGAACCCGGTCATTAATACAAATTACCCCTATCAATATTTTAAAATAAAATAAAAAATATTTAATTGCCGATTGTGAATAATAGTGATAATCCTCAACCCAAATTGAATGAAGCCAAAGGGAATGTTGCCGATTATGTATCACGAGTCCGTTAAGAGTTAGTATGGTCATGTGAATATTATCTACCTAGATTCTATGGACGAACAAAAAAGTTTAAAATCACCAGTCTTTAGACAAAAAAAAAAATACCATATGTGCATGTATGTATATGCCTGGAGTGGTGTGCAGTAATGCAAAGGTGAGAGACAGAGGATAGAGACAAAGAAGAGGATGGGGAGATGAGGTTTATTTACCACTTACAATAAACAACAAAGCTTGGCAATGGCAACACCAGGGCCGTCCCTAAGGGCGGACGAACATGGACGACCGCCCAGGGCTCATCATTTTAGGGGGTCTAACATTTTATATATCCTCTTATATTAATACAAATATTCTTTCAAAAAATAAAATATTCAATGTTCCAAAAATTTGTTATAAACTTTTTGGGACCCAAATTTTGTAAAAAAAAAAAACTATTCTTTTATAAATGATATATTATAGATATATTCAATTGTATCTCTATAATGGAAAAATGGACCATTTTTATTATTTGGCCCAGGGTTCATTATTTGTCAGGACCGACCCGTGGGCAACACTATCTTATGTTTTACTCCTAACTTCTCCCATTTGTGCTCTTCTGCTTCTCTCTTGCCGTCGGAAAATATTTGCGAACCGAAAACAGAAAAGTATCAAGAACGACAGGTCTTGTCAAATTCGTATCAACATTTATAGTCCTTGTTTCTCTGTTCCATTCCAATATCACCAATCCAACACTTAATATTATTACTGTTGCTATCATCGCTTTTCATTCTACATCATTTTCTTCCAAAAAAACATATCAAGTAAAAATCAAAGTTAAGATATCAAAGATCAGGACCCCACGTACCCTTCCCATTAGATCAACTCTTAGCAATATTACAAATTTGAACAAATCGACAAATTTCAATATATCTATCAGTGAACGAAAAAGCCAAATAGTTAGAAATCAAGATTCAAAAAAAGAAAAGAGGCGTAGTGGGAGCAGATAGTGGCTCTACTGTTAGGCCAGCATGTGAATATTCAGACAAAGTGAAACTATTACCACGCCATACCAATAGGCGCAAGTAGAACAATTGAGGAGGCGCTCGTGAAGCTATCACAAACCAAAAAAAGCACACACACCCACATGTATGTGTGTGTGTTTGCAATTTAGTTTTATGGTGTGGTGTGACATGATTCTGAATTTCTGGTCTCAGTCTATATGTAAAATTTGTTCTTTCTGTATCTCCAAATTCACTTTTAGGCCCTACACACTATATATACAAGAATTAGATTTCCTTGACAAAAATTGCAGATACTGATGCTTTTGGTGCCTGCTTTAATTTGTGTATAATATATTATAGCTAGCGGTTGACACTTATTTTATTGGAGCAGCTAAAGAAATAGGGGCTCCCCTTATTTTAAAATTAATTATAACATTCTCATGGGCTGATACAACATCAATTATTTGAGAAAAGAGCATCCTATGCAACTTTTTTTCCCTTAAAAATCTATCACATTTTCGTGAGGCTATACGATATAGTATAATGCATGGATTATTATTTAGGTTGAATTGTTAAAGAATGTTTGGGGGTATCTCTGTGACAACTGACAATGATGGTTTTCAATCGAGAAGGGTTCTGTTTATTATATTTTCTTATAGTATACCTAATTCCACCATTGTATTTTGATTTTTGTTTGGAGTATTTTAATACGGGACTTCATTTTATTGATACACATCGCACATAATTGATTAAAATGAAATGAAACTGCAAATTAAAATCAAGTGCATAATGTGTAGATCTTGTACACTTTTCACTTTCCCAATAATGGCTTTTTTTATCTTTTCTTTTTATCTGCTTCTGAAATTTGATTTGTTGAGTTGCATGATCTGTCGTGATCAACCGATCAGTGTATGATAGAGTATATTATCTGTACTAATAATTACATAGCTTTTCAAATTTATTACTAATAATTCTAGAAAGAGACGAGAGGCCTGTCGGTACATATCTTGACATTCCGTGACTCCCAAACCCACTCATTCCTCCCCACTTTTTTCCAGTCTTTATAAAACGCATGCGTCCATCACCATTCAATCACAGCAATTCCAACACCAAAACACACACACACACACAGATGGCGTGTAAAATGCAGAGGAGAATTGCACTACGCAGAAAGCTTCAAATCTCGAGGACTCTTGCCAAATCCAAACCAGTATGCTCTTGTTTTCGTTTAATGAATTGATACTGTTTATTAATGCATACATATGATTAATTTTGTTGTGTTAATTAAGGAGAAGAAGAGCTCCATCATCATGGATACTTTCCTCCACATCCACAAGTTGAAGCTCCAAGTCGAAGCTATCAGAAAAGAGTGCCAACACCTCATAGATCATGTCCAGGTTCTCTCTCTCTCTCTCTCTGTCATAGACACACACACACACACACAAAACACATGTTAGTGTTCTAGATTTTGATGGAGAGAAATTGAAGCGGGCACAGGTGGTGAAAGTAGAGAATGTTGGGACAGGATATTTAGTGGCGAGGGTGACATGCAAGAAAGGCGAGCAACTGCTGGCGTCGATTCTCGAAATGTTTGAAGAATTGAATGTGACTGTTGTTGAAGCCAGCATCACCTGCAAACACTTCTTTCAAATGGAAGCCATTGTTAAAGCCGACATCGATGCCGAAATCTTGAACCAGGCAATTCTCAAGCTGCTCCAAATGCAGACACAAAAATGCTAACTTAATATATATCTATGTTTCAAACCTGTAAATGTTCATTGCCTTCGTTTTGAATTGAAGTTGTTCGAGAACATCTACCTTTGTTTTTAAACTATTTCTTAAGAAAATCCGAACCTAATTGAAAACTGAAAAAATCAAACAGAATTTAATATTTCAATTTAATTCGATTTAATTATTCAATTTTGAATATTTTGCTCGCTCTAGTTGAGTTTGGACATCAAATCTCGTGTAACTTTTATTTAAGGGTTGCACTCCTGTGTGTGGACTTTGCATGGTGCAGACCAATATTTATATTTTTTATTATTGAGTATTTAATAAAATTAATTAGTAAACTCTAATCATGAATAATTAAATACTAATTAAACTATGATAATGGGTGGCGGACGTCCACAACTATGTTTTGATCAAAAATAATAAATTAATGTTGGGGAATTGTTATGAATTGAATTCGGACGAGGCGGCAATGTTCAAGCAACGAAACTTGGAAAGTGGAACTCCTAATCCCATTAAAACTCGTCAATCCATTCCTCACATTATAGGGATTAGGTAAAAGCCCATATAGAATATCTTCCCCCTCTCTCTTTTTCTCGACTTCAGTTTCTATTACAGAAATCTTTATTGTGTGAATTGCGTTTGAATATAGGTATGCTCTCTCAGTCGACGAATACATACTTCCATGCTACGGCTATAATATATCGAATTCGTTTTGGTGTAAAGTGAAATTCATCTTTGAGACGAGAATTAACTTCATAGTAAAAGGAAGGTCTGACGTGAGAATAATCGATTCCGAGAGTTTTGCAGTTGCTGTGGAGAAAGAGAACTATAAATTCGCGTGCGATGGCACATCGGCGTGAGGCTCAGGGACTATTGGATGTCTGGTTCCAAAATCTACCGAATGATTACTCAATTTGGGCGTTTCGCCAAAGAAACCGCCGGCAGCCGGCCGGGTGTAATTCTGTCCGCCATGGATGTGGACATTGCACCGTGCAGCAAGGGGCGAGAAGATTGCTGCAACCATGGAACGGGCCATGGGGGCGGAATTTCTGCCGCCGTTGTACCTATATGATGTAGATCTGCCCGGCAGCGGCGACATCCGAGACCGCACTATGAGTCAGTTGGAAGTCAAAGTGCTGTTTATTCGAGTGGAAGGAATGGAAGATTTGGAGAAATGGAGGTGTGTGTTGTTTGTGCGCGTGAACCTTTTGTCGAAGCTCAGATATGGTCACTCCCTTGTGGCCATGCTTTTCATTATCACTACATTGCGGCGCCGTTGTTGGAGGAGAGTAACTTGTGCCCCATCTGTCATTATTACCCAGCATACAACGCGTTTGGTGAACGGAATTATGGATTTTCCGATGATAGTTTTAGGAAGCCTAATTTCAGAGGAGGATAATAAGATAGTGCGTGAACAACCAAAATTAAATCCCTGTAATGTCTCCAGCTTTAATACACAAAACCAGCCCAGCACAGTAGTTGGCTTTGGGTCTCGAATGACTGCTCCAGCCCCAAACTAATTCTTCCTCAACCCCCAAAGTAAGCACCTTTTCAGGTAATTCAAGGGGTTAAGATCCAATATCCCATAATTTATGTTTCACTTTCAATTTTCATGGTTTTTTCATCTTTTTTCTTCAATTTCAATTTTGTATGCTTTAGTTTAATTTTTTAATTATTAACTAGGGTTTATTCCCTCCAATTAGGGTATTAATTATTTTTTATTATTTAGTTTTACTTTTATTAGTTAATAATTCATTGTTAGGGTTGATAAATCCATCGTTAGGGTATATATGTAAAATAAAAAAATTAAATAAAAGTTCAATATGTATATTGTGTTTCAAACGTAAATGCTCATTGCCTTCGTTTTGAATTGAAGAAGTTGGAGAAAATCTACGTTTGTTTTTCAACTATTTCTTGGAAAATCTTTCTACTAATGTTAGAATTAATAATTGTCAAAACAAGATGATGACTGAGATCTTGTGGATCCACTCTGGTCACTGTTAATTTGAGCTTTAATGAACTACGAAGTACGGGTTGGAGATCAATTGAGAAATATCAAGTCAACTTACATAATAACTGTTGGGAAATATCAAATCAGATCATCTATTGATGATTCTATAGTATTTTTTCATTGTGGTTGACCACATGTCAAGAAAAATGATAATATTTATCACTTTTCATGCAACAATCATCTGAATCAAACAGAAGTAAATACAAATAAAATATGCTACACGATTATGCAATAAAGCATCTGACGATGTTAGTAAAACAAGAATGACTATAAATAGTCCCCAAGGACAAATCCAAATGGTTAAGGTGGGTTCGCATACCGAAATGTCACGAGTTTGAACCCCACCAAACGCCCTATGGGTTTGAGTCACACACCTGGTTTTCAAGTGTGGTTTACCGGTCCTGTATGGTTTGCGCTATTATTGCGAGGCGTGGGGTTTTACATGTGCACCTATTGCACAGAGGCGTGGGGTTTACCCAGGTCTTGCACCTAAAGGTAGAGGTTATGGATTCCCATTATACAAAAAAAAAAAATGACTAAAAATAATTTTGCGTAGTGTGACATCTAAGTGAGTCATGTTCCCTTTTTCGTGAGATATAGTAAGTCATGTTCGTAAACTAATCATTTTGAAATATCACAGGTGACATGCTACGTCGGTAGAGAATTTGGTCCCTTAAGCAAACTAGGTTTATCACATAATCAACCATTAAGGATCTGAAGATTGCGGAATTTATGGAAATAATTCCGTTTCCTACTTTATTTTTTGGGCAAATATCAATTTAAATCCTAAACTATACATGTTTGATCAAAAATATCCTGAACTTTCAAATTGTATCAAAAATGCCCCGTATTCAGGATATTTTAATACATATTTTTTAAAGTTTGGGGTTTAAATTGATATTTTTGAAAGTTCATGATATTTTTGATAAAACATGTATAGTTTAGAGTTTAAATTGATATTTATCCTTATTTTTATCTAATAAATAAATCGTTAAAACATATGGTATACTTAAACATGAAACTTTTGATATTAGAGACTAAACACTCGATCTCTAAGCTAATACACGCATACTCCTCGTATTATATTGTTTGAAAAGTTTTATTAACCAAAATACACAAAAATCAGAAGTCTTTGAAAAGTGGGCCCCAAGAGGTGGTCTCCTGTGCGCGCCCGCGCACAGTGAGATCACCTCTAATTAGTTAATTAATTAATTCTAATTAATTAGTTAATTAAGTAATCCTAATTAATTAATTAATTAATTTAAATTAATTCTAATTAAAATTAATTAATTTAATAAACTTTAATTATAAATTAATAAATAATAATTTTGAATTAATAATTAATAAACTCTAATTGTGAATAATAAACCCTAATTTTGAATTAATAAACCCTATTTTGAATTAATAAACCCTAATTTTGAATAATAAACCCTAATTGTGAATTAATAAACCCTAACTTTGAATTAATAAACCCTAATTATAAATTAATAAACTCTAATTATGAATTAATAAACCTTAACTAAAATTAGTAAACCCTAATTTGAATTAATAAATCCTAATTAGAATTAATAAACTTTAATTGTGAATTAATAAATATCAATTTTGAATTAATAAAACCTAATTGAAAATAATAAATTTTAACTAAAATAATAATTATAATTGATAAATAATACATCCTAATTAATAATTAATAAATTAAATTATCATTAATTATCTAATTAATCCTGTGAACGCGCAAGGTGAGCGCGCGCTCACAGGAGTGTTTGTCGGGCCCCAATGTTAGATGTCAGTAAGGGGCCCGCGGGCCCATCTATAAAAGGATAATGCGCGGAGTAAGAGAGGTCCAAGAAACATTTCTTTCGAACCCCTGAAGCATGAACTTGCTGGCACCATGAAATAAAAATAATCACGTCAATTTTCGGCGTCCGAAAGATACGGTTAGTACAAATGAAACGGTGGTTTCAGTCCATGAAACGAAAAATGGGGGCGAGCGATGTTAGTTTTCTGAAGTCTGAAATTGAGTTTCGAGATATTCTTATTAATTTTGTTATAGTTCGTATGTTGTAATTCATCAATAATTTGTGACATTTTTATTAAACTATAATATATTAGATGATTATTATTTCTATAGCAAACATCCAACTGTTTAGAGGGTGTTTGGCTTAGCTTATAAGCTCTTTAAAACAGCTTATAAGTTGTTTAGGAGCTTATAAGTTGTTGCAAAGTGTTTGGCAAAATAAGCTCCCAAACAACTTATAAGCTGTTAAAATAAGCTCCAACATCTTATAAGCTCCCTTAAAAATAAGTTGGTCAACCTTAACTTATTTTTTCATAAAGTTATAAACAACCATGAATTTACCAAAATAATTTTATTATAGTTCGTTATTTCCTACACATATACTATCAACTTCACATCCCGTCAATTTTATCTCTATAACTATGATTTTCTTTCTCTAACTCACGATTCTTTCTCTATCTTATAAGATCAATTATCCAAACACTTTAACAACTTATAAGCACTTGAGACATTAAATCTTATAAGCTCTTGAAACGTCTTATAAACTCTTGGAGCTTATAATCTCTCTAAAATAAGCTTAGCCAAACACCCCCTTAGTCTCTTTGAAAACATCCGAACGATGAAGACTCTGTGTTAATAGAGATATAGAGTTCAATCCACATTGTACTCCTTCCCCCGACTATTTTTTTTTTAATCCAATTGTTTTCTTGTGTGTGAGAGAAAGTTGACCTTTTGAATGCCTTAACTACGAAGTGAATAAATGGATAAGCGACAAATTGATTCTAGACTAGTTAATATGGGACATATCATACGTGCAATCCCCAAAAAGATTATGGATTCATTTTCATGATTAAGCAATTAATGCTCATTTCAAGTGGCTCCCATTGGGTGTGGCATGTAATACAAAACTTTACATACATCACATTAATTTATATAAACTCAGATTCTAAAATAGAATAAACAGACGTTTACGTCAATTGTAACATTAATGAAACTCGCAGCCCTGTAAAGTAATCACGTGCTTCAAATCCTACACGTTTCTGTATGGTCGAGGACTTAGATTTTGAATATATATTTTTAGTAGTCTTCACATTGTATTATCAAATAAGTTAATATAAGACAAATTTGACATGCATTTATAATTTGTGATTTAATAGTTTTTTTTTTCTAAAATAAAAATACTAACCAAATAATAAATTTTTCTTTCGTAACTCTTATATTTACTGACATTACTCTTGCAGTGAGTAGCTTCGCCAGCAAATAAACAAGAAAAGGTATGTGTTTGTACAGAGAGAGATGGAACTTTTTGAGTTGATGCCGTGATGGTTTAGTTATTCTGATGTTACTGGGGATTTTTAATATAAATCTCAGTACTTTCGCATATAATGTTACATATTAATTAAATAGCATACTTCCAAAACTATTAAATTATTTAAAGAGCGTCCGACGACTGAAGTTCTAAGCTAAACCAGCTACATTATAATATTCAGTAACTTGTGTTTCAATTCAAGGTTAATTATATTTAGACAAGCAATCAAAATTGTAAGCTGATATTTAAGGAGATTACCATGGGCCCAACTGGTTCAATATTAGGATGGGTCAAAATCAGGAAGAATTACATGCTTCTTTGTCCGCATCTTCACTTAACTTTATTATTATTCCGTTACATCCTCATTTGATGATTAGAATACACGTTAAATTGAAGATATTAATCAACCAAAAAATAAACACATCGGCTCCGTTTGGTAGCCTTGTTTCGTCAGGATAACAAATTTATGCGTCTGTTTGGTAGCTATGTTTCGTATCATGCGTCTGTTTGGTAGCTCTTCAGTATCCTGCGTCTGTTTCAGATCCTTACGACCGTGTTTTAATGACGGCTTGGTGGTTTTGTACATTTGGTAGCTCTGTTTTTACTATTTCTTCGTGATTTGTAACCTACCTAAGTGGTGGGTTCTGAAACCTTACTACACAAGACATTTTAATTAGGCGAAATCTAACTGCACAATACATTTTAACTAGACGAAACCTAACTAGACGAAACCTAACGAAACCTAACTAGACGAAACCTAACTAACCTACCAAACGGGGCCCAAATGTATGTGTGTATTAGTTTAGTAATGTATGAGGTCAAATGTTTCAAATTCGAAACCATCATTACATAGTTTTTTTTAAAAATTATTTATCCAAAATAACTCAGAAATTAATATCTCTACATTTACGTATTCGTTCCTTCATTAGTGAAAGAATTGTATATATTTGTTTACTAATTTATTTATTTTATCGGGATAAATTACAGTTATGCTATTTGTGATTGTATACAAACGTGTGAGTTTCAATCTATTAATAAACAATGTTTAATTGTTTTCGACAAAATTTTCTCCATGCTGTCTGTATGCTTAGCTTTTGCAAAATGTTATTACAAATGTATGTATTCAGTTTTAGGTGTTTGTAGGACTGTCTAAACGGTGTTTGGTTCATCGAATCGAACCGGAATCGATTGGTTCGGAATCAAAAAATCGTCTTTATTTTTAATTATTATATAATTAATGAAAAATTCTAGAATCTCAACTTCTAATTATTATTTTAATTATTTTTAAATAAATTTCAAATGTTCAATTATTATTTTAATTATTTCTAATAAATTTCAATTTTTAAAAGTAGTGTTATATTATTTTAATTAATTAATTATTATTATTATTATTTAGGTTTTTTGGTTAACCGGTCGTAATAACCGATTGGTTAATGGTTAACCAAAAATCTAAATCGGTTCGGTTTTGGTTCCACTTTTTCGGATAAATTCGGTTTGGTTAACTGAAAAACTCGATTCGATTAACCAAAATTGATCTGTTTCCCATCCTTAGGTCTTTGAATGATGTATGTGTTAATATAGATTGGGCACCAGAGTTGTTATGCTCACAAACAAACTTATGCATCTAGATAATAATCAACATCGAAAATTTTATTACATTTCATCCAAAAGTCTAAGATTTATTAGCAAAATAATGCTTTCTACACCTAAAATGTCACAATCGGCAACCAAATATTGTTGATAAGACAACATTAAATATGCCAGTAGATTAAAAAATTGGCTCTCAAGTCTTAATATTTGTATTTTATTGTATATATATATGCATACATATATATGTCACGCTATACATAAAATCCACTCATAAAATAAACATGAGATTTAAGAAAGAAAGTACGGGAGATCCATCGATTGAATATGATTATACTGTGGATAGAGGTAATTAAGAAAATTAGCCGTGATTAAGCATTGCAGATCGCCACGCGCCGGGGCGAGAGATGTCAATAGAGAGAAGAAGGAGGGAACTAATTAATCACGTCATTAGAGTAATTACAACCCATAAATCAACATTAATGGTCCCTTTCACATTGCAATAAAATATGATCAACTTTGGATTACTTCAACATTTGCTTGCACGTCCTCTATAAACTACACAATTATCGATCTGTCAGCATTCGGACCCATATTAAAACCCACGACCCAATCCCACCACCTCTCTTCCTCCATTTCTTGTTCTCATCAATCTCCTTTTTTCTCTTTTCTCTCACTACCAGAGCTCCTGCAACTATTCCCCCATCTCCATCGCCATGGACGCCGGATTCAACCGCCACCGCTTCGTTAACGAGCTCGACGACTCCGAGAATTCCGCCGGAAACAGCTGCGGAGATTCCCCGCGCTCCGCCGTCTCTACTGATACCAAGATCGCTTCCACATCCTCTTCCAAAAGAAGGTAAATATTTTTTCATCATCACACACACACTCTCTCTCTCTCTCTCTCTCTCTCTCTCTCTCTCTCTCTCTGTGTGTGTGTGTGTGTTTTCTAGATTTTGTTTAGAAAAGAAGGATATTTTAGTGAAGGATCATTAGCATGGGGGTTTCTAGTATCATGTGCATGCATATGGGTTAGTTGTAGATAATCAGAGATTATGTGTAGTAATTAAATGGATTAATTAATTAATTTAATTGTAATTACAGTAGGAGAGCCATACAGAAAAGAGTGGTGTCAGTGCCAATCAAGAACGTTGAAGGATTCAGGCAGAAGGGCGATCAGGTTAGCGCTCCGCCGTCCGATTCTTGGGCCTGGAGGAAGTACGGCCAAAAGCCCATCAAGGGCTCCCCATATCCAAGGTAATTAATTAACTCCATAAATCGTAATTAGGGTACAATTTGGGGGATAATTTCCTAATTCACGTTATTGCAATACTACAGAGGATATTATAGGTGCAGTAGCTCCAAAGGGTGCCCAGCAAGAAAACAAGTGGAGAGGAGTCGATTGGACCCTAAGATGTTAGTGGTGACGTATTATTGCGAGCACAACCACAATTGGCCGGTATCCAAGGTCAGCCACCACAAAACCACCGGCTTCGCCGCCGCCAGAAGCGTCAAAACTCCGATATCGGAGGAGGAGGAAGAAGAAGAAGAAGAAGATGAGGAGGAGGAAGAAGAAGAGGAGGAGAAGAAACCTAGGATTAGTAATATATCCAATCAATCTGATCATGACGAAGTCGCAACCGCGGATAACAAATTGAGTACTACTAGTCACGGCGGCGAAGGCCTGTTAATTCAAAATGGTGAATTTGGATGGTTTGCTGATTTCGAGTGCGCAAATTGTACAATGTTGGAGAGTCCGATGCTAATCGAGGACAGTATTAGTACCGACAGCGAGATGGCGATGATTTTCACGATGCGGGAGGAGGATGAATCGCTCTTTGCCGATCTCGGAGAGTTGCCGGAGTGCTCCACCGTGTTCCGCCGAGGGATGGTGCAGAGAGAGGCGGAGCAGATACGGCCCGGATTGGCAACAACCGGCTGCCCCTGATCTGTATTCTTCGTATTCTCGGAGATAACTTAGATTTTTAAAAAATGTATTTTAAAAATGTGATGAGAGAAGGTTCTTTGTATTTTTATGTAATTTTACTATTTGTCCACAGCGTAGTGGTTAGAAAAATAAAAAAAGAAATGTTTGTTAGGCGGGTTGATGTCATAAATTAAATTTCCTTGTAATTAACACCTGCCTATCTTTATTCATTATCGCATCCGATGAGAATTTTCATAGAACATGTAGGTATACTACATTCTCTTTCATATAAGATGTAGTACATCTACATATTCTATAGAATTTCTCCTCATCCGAAATTGTTGTTTCAGAAATACACAATTGTACTTTATATTATTATTGATAACTATTAGTTATTGATGATTAGGAATATTAATGAATAATTAATAACATTATTGAGCCTCTTTACTAAGTGATGTCTGCATCATTACAATCATTAATTTCCTTCAAGAATAAAATAATATTAATGGCATTACGTTACTTAGCCATGTAAATTAAATAAATAAATGTTGCTAGTGCTAACTGCTAAGTCCTCCAACAAAACAAGTTCAACAAAATAAAGAGTTGAGAGAATATTGGACAACAAAAGAAAGTGGGAGTTCGAAGAAATATACTAGGAAAACATATTCAAATTTCTTAAAAACCATATTCAAATTTCTTAAAACTTATTATATTAGATAGTTGATGTAGTAAAATATACATCAAATTGTAAGGAATTTAATAAACGTAAAATATAAATCTTGCAATTGATCTTACCTTGTAATCGCATTACCTGTATAATTATTCCTTGTTTCCAAGTGTAGTTAATTAGTTATAAATTTTTTTATACTAATCATGCTAGCCAATCATTATTACGACGAACTTACAACTTGGACAACCATATTTCTGAATTAATCACTTAATAATGATTGAGAGCTTACTGGCAAATGAACTTAAAAGTCAACACCACAACAACATTGACTTTTTAATGATGACAGTTGGATCCAATATGAACTCGACGGTATTTTGTTTCAACTTCAGAATTTCTGTTATCAACATATTACAACTTGGCCAATGTGCATTATGTCCCCATAAATGCTCTTACCAGGTAAAGATTAGTGATAATGGAGGAACTATTTATTTCAATTGTTATGAAATTATGCATGATATAATAATAAATTTCATAGAGGATTATGCTTAAACTCTTGTCAGTTAATTTATTCAAAAAAGAAAATCTATATCTGATCCCCTACAATTGAGATTATTCTAAAAAAACTTGTGTAGGGTTCAGAACATCGATTTCAGAATAGGTAAAATATGTGAATACAAATCACGATTATACAAATACTATTTTTTTTGTCAATTAAATACAGAAATTTTTCACGATGGACTCGAACTCGAGAGATATTTGGTCTCGGGTATTAACTACTCTATCACTAGGCCAACACACACAAACAACTATTTTTTTTTTGGTCAATTAATACATAAATTTTAAAGGTGCGTCACGGTAGACTGAACAAGACCTTCTGGCGCCAGGCGATTAACCACTCTACCACTAGGTAACACACACACCAAACAACTATTTTTGTGTGCAATGATGTGTATTTACTCAAGGATAAAATTAGAGTTATATTTTGTGGAAAATACAATAAAAGATAAGTAGTAGGTGAGGATTGATTGGAGGACCACAAATGGCCTTTCAATAATTAATTAAGCTCCAAAAATAAGATATTTATTATTGAATATTTTATCTGTGTGATTGGTTGTTGGAGGGGTATAGACACGAGCATATCATCGCGTCGGGTGCGATTCCTCGATATAACGTCATTAACATTAACATAATCATTGATTAACAACTCTAATCTTCCTCTCTTATCCGTTGTAACATTGGGCACATAAAATTATGTAAAGGGATTGCTTTTTTCTCAATAAAGATTGGATTAATTAATCCGGACAGATCTCAAAAATCTCTTGTCATTGTATGCTTGCTTCATTCTGGTGCCGTGAATTGAGGATGCTTAAATGATTATTGAATATCGGTTAGCATCGAATCGAATCGATATTTAATGGTTATCGAGTATCAATAATCGATTAATTTAATATGTTTTACCAAATTTTCTTATTTAATGTTTGACGTTTAAAATAGTACGTATTTCATAAAACTATTACTATACATATTAATTTTCCATGTATAATAATTATATATGTATTTATATTGAGTCAAACGGGTTATCTCGCCTGGCCCAAACTAAATGGAGAAAGTCATTCGAATGATAGGCCATGTTGTCATGTCTATTCATGTACAGCAAATATGTTACTCTCATTTTTATTACATAAGCCACTCCGTCATTTAAACATAATATAAAACGTAATTTACGCCCTATTTATATTCTCCAACGATTTTATTTTTGGCTTTTGCTGAGTACATATATTTCTCCTAGATGTATACTAATCATATATACATATTATACTTGACATAGACTAAAAAAACGATTAAGACATTTAATGGTTAAGGTGGTTCGCCTGGCGATGAGAAGTGCATAGTTGAACCCCACCAACGCCTCTATGGATTTGAGCGCACACACTTGGTTTTCAGTGTGGTTTCATTGTCTGTATGGTTTGCAAGTTATTATGAGAAGAGCATGGGTTTACAGTCTTGACACCCATGAAGGTAGCATTACGAGTTCTCATGATATCAAAAAAAAAAAAAAAAAATGCAAAACTTGATTAAAAGCTAACAGTTTTAAAACATTAATATCTAATGAGTCCTTAAAATGCAAAACTTGATTAAAAGCTAACAGATTTAAAACATTAATACCTAATGAGTCCTTAACATTTGATATTTTTATTGCAAGTCAACCACTCTTAATACAAGTACAAGTCATGACTCAAGCATGAATATAATGATTGAGAATTAATGCATTTTCGGTATCGTAGGTCAACCCTTCTTGATATCATGTTACTAGAAGTCATGGCTCACGCATGGATATAATTATTGAGGTTGAATGCATTTTATTTAGTGAAAATATCTTTTGATACCCCATCATGCATCATTTTAATAATATACCCTAGTAATTACATTAAAACATCTACACTATCAGTCGGGGGCGGAGCCAGGCCCCCAAGGATAGGTGGAGTAAAAATTTAGAACAATTCAAATAATATAAATAAAATTTAAATTATAAAAAAACTATTCCAAATTAAAATAATTTTGTATGATTACTCATATTCAAATCAATATAATATCAACTCATTATCAATTGTATCAAAAAATCTCTTTCTCAATATAAGTAATCAAACAATCATTCAATCAACGATCTCCCATTCGACTTCGAAGCCGATTTTTCACGATCTTCATGATAAAAAATGCTATTTCAACAGTTGCAGTTGTCACATGTAAAACAAGTGCAAGTTTGATAAGCTTATACACCCAAGAATACACAATATATATCTCTTTTTGTCTTCACTAATTCTCTCGCAAGACTTTCTATTCTTTTCCAATTAGTAAAGTCTTCGTTAGAATATACATTCGTAAAATAAGTTTGAAGTTGGTTATCTAGAACCATTATATCTCAACGGAAGAAAAATCAGTTGGATAAAAAATTGCAAAAGCAACAATTTCTCCTTATTAAAAGCAACAAATGTGTTATTAAATTATTTGACAATCTTCGTAGCAAAAAAAATGCTATTTTTACAGTTGCAATTGTCCTAGATAAAACAAATACAAGTTTAATAAGCTTATACATCAATGAACGATATCTCATTTTATCTTTACTAGTTAATCAATCTTGATATACTTTATATATCTTTGCCCCATTTCTTTAAAATTTTGGTGGGGCATGTTAAATATTTTTATAAGGTTAGATATAAATATAGTGTTAATGGGGAGAATTGCCCCAAATCTTAACATTGCTATCTAATTTAACCCATATATTAACATGCACTCTTTTTACCCATTTTTAATTAAAATTACAAAAATATCCTCATTTTCCGGTGGCCAACCATCTCTCCTCCCTCTCGTGCCAACCCTCCCTCTCCTCCTCTCCCTTTTCCCGACGGCCTCCTTCCTCTCGCCGCGGCCAACCCTCCTCTCCCTTTTCCGTGCCAACCCTCCTCCCTTCCCATCTGCTTCCGACGGCTAACCCATTTTCCGATGGCCAACCTCTCTCTTCCCATCTTTTTTTGACCAACCATCCTCCTCCCGCTGCGGTGTGACCCCATCCTCTCCCTTTCTCGGTGTGCCAACCCTCCTCCCTTCCCATCTGCTTTTCGTGACCAACCCATTTTCTTTGCAATTTTTACGGCCAATCATTTTGTTTTAATTTTCCGTGAGGGAGGGTTGATTGCCGGAGAGGAGGAGGATGGTTGACCACGGATGGTTAACATTGTGCATTTGAATCGTGTGAATTTTTATGTTTAAAGATAAAATTATACAAATTGTTAAAAGATAGCAACTTAATATATGAGATAAAAAAGATATCAAACTTAACATAAAAGCTATTTAAGATTTTCGCCCATAAATATATGTAAGGTATAAAACCAAAAATTTGAGATGGGGCAATTGCCCCACCTCCCATGAACGTGGCTCCGCCAGTGCTATCACTCCACATCACAAATCCGATTTTCTGTGTGTGTGTGTTGGCGCAGTGGTAGAGTGGTTAACGCCGACGCCAAAGGTCTCGCTCAGAGTCACCGTGACGCAACCTTTAAAATTTCGTATTTTGAAAAGAAAACAAATCCGATTTTCCAAAATTGGTGGTCGCATTTTTGGTTAGTTATTGATCTTGTTGTCGGATTTGTGTTGTGGTGGCGGTTGTAGGGTAGATTTGAAGAAAAAAGAAAGATGATACTATAAATATTTTATTTTAATAATATGTTACAAAGGTTAACCGAAATTACATTTCCCCTTTCTTTGTTGAAAGTAATGGCGCATGCACTATAATAGTCAAATGATTAATGTATAAAGTTAAAGATCTTAAATTCAAATGGTTAATATCTAACATTAAATGTTTTAAGTTCGAGTGATTAATATCTGAAGTTAAAGTCTTAAGTTTGAATGGTTAATATATGAGCTGATGGTCTCAGGTTCGAATCCATCATCACGAGACTTTAAAATTATGTATTAATTGAGGAAAAAACACAAGAACATAATATGAATTTTATTTATTTTTTCTTAAAATGACACGTATATGATGTTTGAATCAGAACATCATGTGAATTTGGCATTCCACGTGAAAGCAATACAATCTAAAGCATTGTGTCGATCATAGTATTTCTAACATCTGCAGATAAAATTTTACACCCCAATCTCAAAGAAGATGCAGCAAGAAACAAAGAAGCTGGCATCATACCTCACGAGGGCAAACCATTGTTCAAAAACTAAGCGGAGCAGCAGCCTCCTTTCTTCACATCCGATACGTCTTTGCTCACGTCGATTTTCTCGCCCTTCGACGGAACATTCTGTTCGTTCCCATTGTCACCCGCCTCCATGCTCTTCTTGCTCACAATGCGGTATATATGCGTGAGAACTTCCGTAAATGCATTCTCAACATTGGTAGCATCAAGGGCGGAAGTTTCCATAAAGTAGAGCGACTCCCTTTCAGCAAACGAGGTCCCATCGTCTGTTGAGACTGCCACCAGATGCCGGAGGTCGCATTTGTTGCCAATAAGCATGACTACTATGTTGGGATCGGTGTGATCCCTCAACTCCCTCAACCACCTCTCAACGTTTTCAAATGTGGAGTGCCTAGTGACGTCAAACACAAGCAAAGCGCCAACAGCACCCCGATAGTATGCACTGGTGATGGCACGGTACCTAGAGACAAAAAGGAGAACGGAAGATGTTCAGAGCAGAAAAGGCAACAAATGAAGAAGAATGGAAACCATGAAGTCTTATCTTTCGTCTTTCCTAATGAAGGTGACTACAAAATGATCGAGTTAGTTTTAATCTCTAAACTACAATTCTTTCTAAAAGACTGCGGATGTTTGTATGATGTGTCCAAAAAATTGCAAATAAAATTCAAGGACAACAACCACATTTGATCTTATAATTTCGGAGCTTCCAACAGTCTGACATGACAAGACAGGGTATGTAACCCTCAAGCCCATTATAGATTAGAATTACAGTTGACTCATAACAGAAAACTTCCGACCAGTATGACTCCATCTAAAAGTTAGCTTTTTGGGTGAAACTTAACCGGTCCAAAGAATCAAAATTTACCCATAACGGATGTCATTTTCATATCATTTCAGTGACAATTACAAAGAAGGAAAATTGCATAACTGACAGTCATAAGAAAGTTAATTTAATAAAGGAAATAAGAAGATAGAAAAGGAACGCACGAAGCCTAAAGCTTTAAAGAAGCAAATTTTCTCAAGTTATGATGATATTACACTCAAGAGATAAAAAAGTAGCTAAAGTCAGCCTAGAATTAGACAAGACTGTGCCAATCTAGAATTCAACAACTATTACAATGTTTAAACAAGGCATAAATTATATGAAATGAAGAAGCTTGGCAAATGGATTCTACAACTAGGTTCTGAGATTCTTAAGGACTTGTAACTAAGAAAATCATACAGCAGAGATGGCACAAAACTTGCAGTCCTTTGAGCATAAAACAAATATATCTAGTAAAAATCTTCCCAGATAATCTGATTCCATAAGATCACTCGCTGATGCATTTGAATCAACTCATTAAATCCCTTGATCACCAGCACATGTAGTGGAACAGTAGATAAATCTCATTTTCCATCTCGAGTAGGGAAAAATGCGCTATTTAGTATGCCTCTGATCTAGATGAAATACTTCAAGAATCTGCCTTCCAAAAATCAAACAATATCTACCATTATAAATCCTAGATCACTAAACCCTTTCAGCTCAACCTAAAACCTCATCACAGCATCACACAGCCTACAGATCTATCCTAACAAACCTCCCCCACCACTACATAACTTAAAAATCTATAAACACAGCTTCCATATAAAGAGCAAACTTCACTAAATGTTACTGAACAATGTTCAGCAATTCCCGAACAATATCACTAGAAAAACAAATGCAGGTACAACAGATCAGACAATTAACAAACATCTAACAAAAATGCGTCACCTCTCCTGACCCGCCGTGTCCCAAATCTGAGCCTTGATCACTTTCCCGTCGACGGTCAAACTTCTGGTGGCGAATTCGACGCCGATAGTTGATTTGGACTCGAGGCTGAACTCATTCCTTGTAAACCTAGAAAGCAAATTTGATTTCCCGACGCCGGAATCCCCTATCAAAACAACCTTAAACAGGTAATCGTAGTCGTCTTCTGCCCGGTAACCCGCCATTGCTGTAACAGATCCAGATGCTAGCAGGGTCGGGTAGGCGGATCCAGTTTACAAGAAACAAACCCTCTTCTGCGAAAAGGTAAAGTAATGCAAAATGAGGTGGGATTTGGGAAGAGTTAATAGTTAGGGAGATAACAACAGTAAGATAGTGGGATTTCCTGTTTTACAACAGTGACTGGAAGAGCTTTTTAGCTTCGTTTCTCATTTTCTTTCAGCACTCTCTTTTTGAGTGGGTGAAGGCGTTGAGACTGCAGTCAAGCGTGTGATGGACCAGGCCGACAACGATGAGGAGAGCGTGGAATGGACTCTTTTAATTTATTGGGCCCAATTTAACTCAAGAAATAATTAATTGGGCTGAGACCGCATCGTCCATATATAAGCGTGTACGTCCATTTTACACTCTTACTCTAATTATTGGGCCAAATTTTTTACGTCTATACTAATTATGAAGATAATCATAAATTGGGTTAATTGCAGCTAAATTCACGAAGTTTGATACAATTCTGGTTTATAACATGAACTTTGAAATTTGAATGACAATACACAAACTTTTGATTTTTCTAATTTTTCCCAAGCGTTCCAATTCAGGCTAATTGAAGCTGAGTTGGACTCAATTTCAGCTGATGTGTAAAAATTCAAAGTCTAGTTGGACTGAATGGGAGAGTTGACGATTAAAAATACCAAATTTCATCTAACTCCAAAAGCCCTAATTTTCTCTGCAGGATCACAACAAGCATCAGATCTCAAATCGAATTTCCTTCACCTAAATGCAGCCGCCACCACCTTGAATAGGTCGAGAACACCGATCCTGCGACCTCAGAAATGTAAGTGGGTCGTCCGATCGGAAGATGGCTACGAAAAGGCGAGGCGGTGGGGATGGCGGCCGGAGAGCCGGTGATGTTGGTGCGGACATAGACGATGCCGGTGAGGCGATCATGAGCGCTACCGTGAAGGAGAGGTACCACCGTTGAAGAAGCTCTCGAGTTGGGCCTTTCCCATTCTCGTGTGGGTGTTGAATTGGTCGGTGCGAAGGCCATGTTGCGGGCGAATCCCATCGGCGCCCATGGATATGAAGGTGAGGGCGATGAAGAGGAATGCGTGACCGGCGGTGGGGCTTGATGCGATCGGCTTCTTGTTTGCGGTGGGAGGCCGCAGAGGTATGCTGCTTGTTGAAGTCATGGCTGCCATTCCCCGCCCTTAGTCAAACGATTTTGCTCGTTATGTTACATTTGTGAACCTTTTCGACTAGATGAGATTTTTATTTACTTTTCCAAACTAAAATTAAAAATATCATTGCAAGGGTAATTAACTATAATTTTAAATTCATATAGTCCATTTTAATTATACTTATGCGATAGATGATCCGATATGAGGACGCAGGGTATTGAGATGGTTGTTTCCTCAATTTTCTTTCTTTTTCATGCACCTTCTTCCAAAATATCAACTTTGTTAATTGTTAGTCGTGATGACATTTCGACTTCTAGGTTTTTTCTTCTTCTTTTTTATGAGACTTTTAGTATACATACAACCATATATATTAGAGTGTACGATGAAGATGAAATGCACGCTTCTAATTCCATGAAGCATGAAGCATGAATGACATTATACGGAGGAAGAGGTTGAGGATTAGGTATAAGGGCACTGTGAATCCTTCATCTAGGAGATGAGAAAGTTAGGGCTTTTGGAGTGATATGAGATTTGATGTTTTTAATCGTCAAATCTCCATTCGATCAACTAGACTTTGAATTTTACACATCGGTTGAAATTGAGTCCAACTCACTTCAATTACTTTGAATTGGAGCAGCGTGGGAAAAATTAGAAAATCAAAAGTTTGTATTATCATTCAAATTTCAAAGTTCATGTTATAAACCAGAATTGTATCAAACTTCGTGAATTTAGCCGCAATTAACCCATCATAAATTTGTCCAGAACGTTCAGGCAGTTTGGATTTAAATTATTTTTTAATCAATAAATTATTTTTTAATTAGTAATTTTCAACCTTGTCTATAAATTATTTTTTAATCAATTTAAATGAAATTAAAATGGTCAGTTTTGACACTCTCTCTCTTGAAAGTGAGGTTTTCAAGAATGATCAGACCTAGCATATCACTACATATGACACAAAAGTTATGTCATATCAGAAATCAACTGCAACATAAAGCCTTTGATCAACAAATTGCAGACTTAAATTCCCAATTATTTAACAAGACAAGATCTTACTTTGCAAAAGTAAGAAACTGCAATTCAGTAATCTAAATTTACTACTCCTTCCGTCCATCATATTCGTTCTTTGATTTTGGTGGTATGAGTTTTTATAAATTATAATGAGTGTATAATGAATGGATATAATAAATGAATAGATGAGATTAAATGATGGGTCATAGAGATAATAAATGAATAAATTAATAGATAATAAGAGTAAAAATATAGGTCATGGTCCTCATGGATGATTTTTTTATAAATAAGTTGATAGATTTAGAGTAAAATTATGGAGTTGATGTTTCAAAAAAAAGAAAATGAATGTTTTTTGTGAACAAACCAAAACGTCTTTGATGGAGGGTGAACTACATTACTAGCTAGCAAGCTTCTAATTCCTGTCCTCCTCTATTTTTTGAACTCCTAGTAACACCAAAATCTCAGGCCCTATGGGTGCGAGGTCCGGATGGTGCTCGAGCTGAAACCGGGCCAACGACAGGCCGCAGGAAGAACTCCCACCACAGGAGGAAGAGAAGCAACACCACTAAACAGCGACAGCCAACAACTCCAATCCCACCATATTGGGCCAAGTGCTCCATTCCATGAAGGTAACGCCAAAGGCAACGGAAATGATAGAGGAGATGAACTTCTCCATCGTCAATCCAAACAGGGTTGGATTCTCCATAGCCCTGTGGTGCCTGAGAAAAATCCTACATGATAAACTCCAGCCGTAGCACCGCAGCTAAGAAATATCATTATCAGCCGAACACGGGTCAGATCACCAACGGCTTTCCACTCCTCCACACAGAAAAAATGGGCAAAAGAAGCTGCAGAGCAGCCTATGGTAGCCCAGAAAATCGCCAAACTAGGGCTATTGTCCCACTCCAGCAAACGTGCTGAGAAACTACGGTGATCTTCCATCACAAAATCTCTTTGTCAAGCTGCATTTTCAAATAACTAAACACAGAAGACAACAAATCACACCAAATTTAGAGAATAGACTTGCAAAAAATCATTCCACACCAGTCATTCCACATTCTTTAACTGTGCTTGTTCAATCAAAACTCTTCACTTCACTCTTATTAACAAAGAATGATCATAAAAATAATGAAAAGTTTATACAATTACAGTTTACTGATCAAAAGGCACTCAAATTAAAAAGTGAGCATAACTTGGAATCCAAGGCATCAGTACGAATCAACATTAAATCCTACACCAGATTCAAAGGATGGCGGAGCGAGATTTTACTCTCGGGGCCCAATTTTTTAAATAAAATTAGAGTTAAATTACATCACAATGTTAGAAAATAAAGTTAAACATAATCACCATCATAAGTTTATCTTATATTCTTCATTTTCTAAAATCGTGCATAATAATTTCATTGGTAGCATTAACAAACACATCATTTTCCATGTACGAAATTAAGTTCATTCAATATTTTGATTCAACATTTATATTTCTAAAATAGTCATCATATATTCAATTTATCTATATTTTGATTGTTTTATCATCAACAAGTTTTTAGATGCTTAAAATAAGAATTTAAATAATTTAGATGCCTTGAGTTGGTTGTTGTTAGAATAATTTATCATAAAAATTTTAGAAATTAGATTGATCATATTAGTTCACATATAAAAAGCTATATTTTTTGCATACATTTTTTTATTTTATCAACGTAATACAAATAATAGAAAAAAAGAAAAGAAAAGAAAGAGTACAAAGTAGAGAGAGAAGAAAATATAACTAAATTATAGGAAAAGAAAATGAAACACAAAAAAGAAAAGAAAAAAAGGAAAAGAGAAGAGAATTAAAGCGGCAGAATGATGAAAAGGAAATGAGAACAAAATTACAACAAAATGAAAGAGGGAGCTGGGTTTCGAACCACGTCTTCACATCGAGGAAATCAACCAACACAATTGACTACTGATGAATCTTAATTTGAATACTAAATATATCTACTAATACTCAAAACTTACGGGGCTAGGCCACATGTGCTCAATCACTCTATTACCCATAGATCATCATAACCTAATCAATAGTTTGTACAGCTGTAATCTACATAGTATAAGGTGCACTCAATCAAAATTTTCAAAAAATGATATACAACTACGAAAGTTTAAGCACATCAGTATGAAGCAATAGATGAAATCCAGAACACTTATCGCCAAAAGTCATCATAATATCTTGAAAAGTTTATACAGCTTTTTTTTTAACAAAGAAAGTTTATGCAGCTACAATCTACAGATTCTTAGTGTACACAGTTCGAAATCTTCCAAAATTGAAATACAACTGTTGAAAACAGAGTTACCTACCAGAATACGAGGAGCCAAGCGTTCTTAGTAGAGTGGAGGGCGTCGCGTCAGGGGTGAGGAATTTGTGTTGAGAATTCGCGGGAGGGTTGATATGCGGGTTTAATTTTCAAGTGCAAATACTCACATAAAAGAACATGGGCCAACACTTTGGGCTTAAAAAAAGTAAATAGCCGTCAAAACTCTAGGCCCGTTATTCTTTTACATGGATATTTTAATATTTATAGAAAATTACGTGTATTTTTTAAGTTTTTGTTGTTCATTTTTTTTCTTTAATTTCAAATTCTTATTTTTAGTTTGATTTCGCAATTACTAGTTAGGGTTAATTATATCCAATTTTGGAGTTATAATTATTGTTAGTAATATTGTTTAGCTAGTAATTAATTATTGGATTTGATTATACCATAATCAATATTTATAATTTTTAGTAATACATATCAATTTATAATATTAAATTTAATAATAGGACACATAAAATATTAAAATAGTGTATCTGAACCGTAAAGAAAGGAGTCATGAAGTAATTCATATTTCTCTCATCAATAAAAGCTTAGATTCAATCATTCCAGTTCATTTTCTTAATTAATATCCACAATTATGGTATATACTTTTTTTAAGTTTCAATTTCTACTAATAAAGATTAGGGTTGTATATGAACCGAGCCGAGCTCGGGCTGGACACCATCAAGCTCGAGCTCGACTTGGAATTCGAGCTTTATATTGAGCTCGAGCTCGTTCATTGTGAAATTTTTGAGCTCGCGAGCAGCTCGAATTCGGTTCGATAACTACTCGTTTGTGAGACATATTGAGCTTGAATTAATAAATTTTATAATTCATTATTAGAATTATAATTATATTATTATTAATTATCAATAAAAATATAATTTATTATTTATTATTAGTTTTAATTATTTCAATATATAAAGATATTTTATTATTTCACATGTTCGCGAACTGGCTCGTTTGAGTTCGAACCAAACATGTTCACAAACTCACGAATCGAATATTCCTAAGCTCGAGCTCGGCTCGGAAATCCTATCGAGCTCTCGAGTTTGACTCGTTTGCAAAACGAACGAATTCCGAACAAGCTTTTTCCGAGTCGAGCTCTGAATAGCTGAAGAGCAGTTTGATTTGCTTACACAATTCATTATACTATAATACTTTTGATTATATAATATTAAAATTTAATAGTGGAATACACAAAATATTAAGGTAGAGGAACCAAACCTAAAAAGCTAAAACAAAATAGGAATCTCGAAGTCATTCTCTCTGTGCGGATATCTGAAATGCATTTCCCCGGCAAGAAACTGAAATGCAAGAAGCAATTTAGGAGAAGAGCAGCGATAAATCCCCAAATCAATTTCGGAAGACAAGAACACAAGTGGGATGAGGAATAGCACATGGCAGCTTATAAAAAAGCAGTGAGCACCTGCTGCTGCCTCATCCAATCATACAACGTCTCCATCATCTTCTCTTCTCCCACCAATCAATCCCCTCTATCTTCATCTTTTTGTTATCTTCCTCACCACTTTTCTCCATCCAATCCAAACAAATGTCCGTCTCCGAAATCTCGTCCCCGACAGCAGCCTCGTCCTCCCAGAGGATTCAGTTGGTGTCCCGCTCGTGTCCGAACAACTGCTCTCCAAATTCTACGACGTCTCCGAATTCAACTTCGATTACTCGCAGAGCGGGCTCTGGTCTCCTCCGGTTCAGAGACGAGCGTTTCTGAGCTCGCCCGGCCTCGTCTCCACCGAACGCGACATGGCCGAGAAGCTCAGAGCCGCTCTCGACGCGCACGCTAGGAGAAGATCCGCCCTCTCTTTCAACGTGAGTTTAAATTTCACCTTTCATGTAAATTAGTTAAAGCAGAAAATAAGGATAGACAAAATTGTGTTGTTGAACACGATGTTTGTTGCAGGCATGCTTGTGTTCTCCCAAGAGATGCTGAATACTAGCTCACTCGGATTCGCAGATTGCACCTTCTCTTCTACATGAATCATCCGTTACTATATAGTCTGCAAATGAATATTCACTATATATATACCTTTTTTCCAAACACTAAATATATAGCTTTGATAATTAATGTAACAGTAGCGAGGCAAAATTTGTTTTGGTTATATAGATGTTGTACTAAGAGTATATTGGTTATGTGTGGTCTGAAGCTTCAAGCAACTATTATCTCTTTTTTTATCTATTTTTAGGAAGAAAAAAAAGGTACTTAAAACATCCAAGTTTACATAATGTTTTGTCGGTGAAGAACAGTGTTTTGTCCAATGCTTTTAGAGCTAGGTAGATCTCATCCCAGCTCTTCGAATAAATAATTCGGAATCTGCAGTGAGCAGTTGTAAAAGGAATATGAGTGGAAGCCACATCAATATAAAATAGTTTGTAAGATCTGAATTTATTCTCCTAAAAATCCACCTGTAATTACTTAACAATACTTTTAAAAACATAAAAATACAGAAGAGAGAAAGGAAACCGACTTTGGAAGATAAATTACAAAAAATGAAAGAAAAAATAGATGGGAAGAGACTGATATTCTTCATGATCGAGTACATAAATGGATGTATTTAATACACCTTTTCACACAACCTGGTATGAGGCCCAGAATCATGTAAATTATATAATTTTGCAGTTTTTGACCATGCCAAAAAGCTCAGAGCTTTTCCACAGCAAATATTATTTCCATTACTGTAAGCGGTGGAAAATGATAGGTAACAACCAAATTGTATCAGGTATCACAATAATTTACCTTAACCTTTTCTTTCTTCTTTAGCAACTGTGGTCTATCTCTAAACTCTACAATTACAAGTATCTCAAGCAAGCCAAATATTCCAGAAGCTGATTCAACCTTTTCTTGAACATGCATGAAATTAACATAGGCTGCGGCGTGGCGGATCACCACTCAACAAAGATTTTCTGCAGACTGGGAAACTTGAGTTACCAGACTATAGTGACAAATTATACATGAGATTAGCACGGTGTAGATTAGATAATCAACTCACCGCATTTAGATTTAGACAGGAACAGGAGTTTGCTCTAAGCTTTCTTTCCCTGTTATACCATCTTTCAGTGTCTGGAAGTACACATTGTAGTCCTTTTCCGGAGGGGGATTTTCTGGATCCACAGTATATGGTTCGCTGAATGGAATGACGCTCTTAACCTGTAAAAGGAAAACGGAGAATTTTACACGATTTCTCAATACAAAATTAAAAGGTTTTCAAGGTAAGAATGTGAGAACCTCAAATGTCTTGTCACATGCATAAGGGCTTTCTAGTGCAGCAATACATATCCTTGCAACTTCCTCCCTCGAAATCTTCCCCTGTAAAAGTTAAAAGGATATCAAGGTATCCTGTGGTGTTATAGAATTTCTACAACATCTGTTTTTCTTCAATGATGTTCATACTGTTATATCGTCTCCTTGATCAAAAATGAGATCAGCTCCGGCAGGTTCTTCAGTCAATGCACAGGGTCTGACAATTGTATATGGAATACCGCTTTCCCTGATTAGATCCTCCCCCTGGAAGCATATTTAACAGTAGCGAACAATCAAATGTAATGAGCATTAACCAATAAATGACATAGTCGGGATGGATATGGATGCAGTGAGTTAAATTTGCTAGTAAATCTACAACCTATGTTTAATCTCATTAACATTGATTAGGATAGTATTTTTGTAACTGGATATGACTGCCTCTCTTAATTGGATAGGATTAATGAGGAATTATTAAGAAAAAGAAATTGATTATATCTAGTATTGTATCTATCAAGCAAGAAGATGGAGGGAGAACCTTCAACTTGTATGTGAGAATGAAGCCTAATTCCTTGTTCATACGAACGGCTGGAGGCTGTTTGCTTAAATCAAGTCCCGGCCTATCAGGTCTAGTGACCCCCGCTGAGCTCACATGCACAAACCTGCGATTTAGAAGATAACGGAACGGAGACCATATTTTAGGCGAAAATTTACATGAAAAGGCAATTTATTAGAAGAGGAAAAGAAAAAGATCTAATGTGTGAACAAACCTGGGAGTGATCGGCTCCTTTATGTAAGCTCGTATGGCTGATATTGGAAGCTGGAATGGGCCTTCAACAAAAGTCGGGTTCAATTTACCATCATACTCAAACTTGCTGAACATGAGCTGTAAATATTTATTGAAATATTATTACATGAGCTGTAGATATTATTGCTGTAGATTGAACACAGAAAAGAATTCATGGAAACATGCCTGAAATGATATGATTTCACTAGGATTGAATGGTTGGGCATCAGACACGGTTCGTGCTCGAAATATAGGTCTCAAAGAAGAGAAAGGCAAGCGAACCTGAAAGTGAGTAATCGAAGTATATGAGTTTTAAATATGCTTACGGCTTACCAGTTGCCAATCCACCGGTCTTAGATTATGCAAAAGCACATATAACAGCTCACCGATTGCCATTGGTCCTTAACAGTGTCAAAGCCCGTTGTATATGCAACGGTGTCCCAATCACGGCTAGTTCGTAGCATGAATTTATACCTACGGCCATCACCTTTGATGCGCAGCTCAAGGCCATCATATGCGGAGAGATCTTCTGGTATGGAGAAATTCTGCAGAGAAATATAAAGATTGTCAACTCATAACTAGCATTTTGGGATAAGTATAGCATATTCTGCATCTATTACAAGAACATTTTGAGCCAATCACAATGAATTGACTGGGACATGGAGATCATGAAAGGGAGGGTGGAGATGGATCAGATCATAACTTACCTTTGTTCGGATACTGGCAAAACCTCCGTTGTTTGCAGTAGAAACGAATCCTGAAGAGAGTGAGTAGCTTAATTAAAAGGAAGGGATGAAAACAACAATAGCTGCAAAACTATTTGGATATTCGAGGATTTCATATTCTTCAGAAGTGAGAGAGATAAACCTCGGAAAATTCCAGCCGGTCCACCATTTTCAGCACCACTAGGATCTATCTCGAATTTGCTTGCACTTACTCCTCCCATGACAACATCATCCAGTGCACCCCAAGGAAGTTCTCTCGATAAATTATCTGTGCAGCCAATGGAAACATGAACACCAAAAAAGGAAGCAAAAACAACAACAGAATGCAAAAATTGAATAATACAAAATATTTCAACATCAAAATCAACTTATTGAAATTTTGGTGTAAATAATTCCGGGTAACTTAGATAAAATAGATGATTTTGCAGCTTAACTTACTGACATACCCTCAAATCCAAAAACCAGTTTTCCACTACGAAGTCCAACTGATTCCTTAACCGCACTGATCAGATTTTTCATGCCAATGAACTCCACCATTTCGGGGGAATCACCTTTAATCTGCTTTCATCATTCAAATGAACAGCCACAGTCAACTATAAGGGTGCACTGCTCATCATGAAAAGCTATAAAAGGAAATATATGGAGCTCGAGCCACTTGATATAGAAAAAACAGATATAATTACTAACCTCTGGTTCGAAGAATTTGATTCCCTGCATAAACACACAAGGATAAAAATCAAAATTCAGGCCAAAAGCAACAGAGTTCGCATTGTAGAAAGCATAGAACAATAGAAATAAATAAAAGCACAAACAAAAAAACATGCTTCCATATGTGATTCCATCTTCCCTTTCTGTGAGCTATGAATTTTCCTCGTTTTAACACGAGGCCATAAATACCTGGCTGTATTTGGCCCTATCTGGGGTATCACCTTCCTTTGGGCCAACAATAACTGAAACAGCACTAATCACCGATTTCACTCCTTTGAAGTACTCAGGTAGCAATGTGCTTGCTTTGGTAATATCTCCAACAATCTGATTGAAACATTTTGAAGACGTCAGAGTAGCACAAAAGAAATTGGTTTATCTTATCCAGCATGTTCAAATTGGTTTTTGCAGAAACTTACCAAGTCAACATCTTCACCAAGCATTTTCTTAGCTTTTTCTTCGTTTCTAACCTGGAAAAGAAAAGGATGTTAGGTCTTATATTGGAATCATGAAAAAAAAGAGCAAATGTTATTTAGACATCTTTCAACTTATAAATTTTCTTCCACCTCCAACCTCATATCATCACTAATCAATATCTCTGCATACGTAAGAGAAATTATATATAGAGTACCAGCACTCGAACTGGTTGCCCATTTTTCCGCAAGAGATCCACCACTCTTCTGCCAACTCCACCAGTAGCTCCAGCCACCAGCACTATCCCAGAAGTATCCATTGGTTTCACTGCTTTGCTAGGTGATGTATCAGAGAGTTTCTCAATCAGAAATGCAAATAACTTCAAGTATAAAAGAAGCTTGTCAGATCAAATAGTCCACAGTTTCAGCTTTAAAAAAATAGAGAAAGGATCAAAGCAAGCTGAACCTTTCCAGGAGAGGGAAGCTGGTCAAAGAAAGACAATGTCTTCCAAAACCGACCTACATCCCAACCTTGCCTTTCAGCTCGAATGCGCCCTCTGTTGCTTCTCAAGGAATGGAATGATAACTTTTATGGTAGATAACCGGCTCAAGTTTACGCTGGAGAAATGAGTTTGGAAGGGGTGGTGGAAGCAGCAAGGAATATGGAGATGGTTTAGGTAATTTACAACCAATCATTGAGGCACCCTGCAACATAAAATTAGTTTTTTAAACATTAAGCTATGCAAACTTCAAGAACAAAAATTAGTATAACTAATACAAAAATGGTACTGAATTTTATCATTGCCAAATAGTCTTCAAAAGTAACTGAAAGTAAGCATAAAAGTTAAAGTGCAATCCATATTAACTTCTTGAATACCCTCATAAACATTAACTTATTGAGGATCACACAAATAAGTAACACTTCCTCTCATATGAAATATCCAAAATATTTCATCCCAGAAAATTGGGCACTAAGAAAAAGATTTATTTCATAACTACAGTAACTAGAGCAATATTAAATTTGTACCTTCCTTTTTCTATTTGCAGAAACTCAAACCTCAACGATACGGAAAAATAGAAAAGATTAGATTTCAGAGCAAGATTGAGTTACCTGAGTGTTCGGAATTCTTGAGCAGGATAAAGAAGGGTGAGCTACACCTACAGTAGAAAGGCAATGACACTCCATGATTATTGCTTCAGGCGATTAATTTTAAGCAGTATAAACTATGGCTGCAAGTACAGAAGAGTTCAGTAGAATCATTGCGCACCACATAATAGTACACTTGCATGAAAAGACACCTTAATCTTGCGAGATTCCTCTGCGGTACTTTCAATCCAATTTTCTCCGATTACAACAAAAGTCGCGCTTGACTCAGATGAAGTAATTTCTTGGACAGCCACGACTTCGTTTAGGGAGTAATGCAAGTAATAAAATATCGAACAAATATTCTATTCTTCTTCTTGTTCTGGAATTGATGAGATTCATATTTGAAACCAGATAATTTTTTTATTTTATTGGAGAAGGGAAGTCTTAATCAGGAAAATGAATCGTGTAAAGTATTTATTTTCCAATATCCCAAACCATTTCGATAATATATATCAAAATGGGCCTTAAATTAGGGCTCAATTGTATGGTATGTAACCCAGCCACAAGCCCATTAAACACGGCAGGAACCCAAACCCAAATTCAAAGTCATAGTAAATTGTTTTGCTTGATTTCATTATGCAACCCTATAAACCAAATGGTAACGCTTTGCACATGCAGCATGCTTTTTACATTCGAAGTTATTTTATTTACTCATTTATTTATGTGGGGTTTTTTTGTCAATTTAATACAAAAATTAAATGTTGCATCTCGAATCCGAGATATTTGACCTCGGGCATTAACCATTCTACCACTAGGCCAACACACACAATTTATGTGGGGTTTTTGTGTTAACAAAAGTGACGCATGCAGCACTGAAGTCAACGAATTGATCGTTAGGTTCCAATCGATAAATTAAAAAACTAATAAATTGACTCGAATTCTTGTCGCTCTTCTAATTTGGTAAGTGAAGACAAAGTCAATATAGGAATTTTATTATTATTATTATCTTAGTAAATGGCGATTTCCGAAAGCAACGTGGTATGTATTATAACCAACTCTCGTGAATCGTGATATGTGAAGGAATCAGGAACAACAACTTGGACCGTTGTCTACTTTTTTTTATATATATATAAAAGATAATAATTTGGTTAGGCTATAGCACTACTTGATACCATTCCATCTTATAACTAGATATATTATTAATTAGCAGATTTGGATCAAGGATCAATGATCGAATACTAGTAATTACAGTGTAAGAGTTCACTCTCTTGTTGTTATAGAGATAATGCTGTCAGTTAAGCTGTAAATTAACTGATCTAGATAAATTCATTGTATTAATTACATGTAAGGAGATTACTCATGTATTTTTCATGAAACTCCAGAATAACCATATCACTTACGATTTGTTATTAATTAATAAAATAAAATCTCAAAAAATATTACAATATATGAATAAAGCCGTATCAAAAGGGAAATTTGTCGAGGGACGGCACCTTATTTTCCAACATAAGGTGATGGCCCATGGACTCTTTGTACATACTCTTTGCCGACGATTTCAACACATTTTTCAACACTAGCTACTTTCTTCATAATTTCACTACTGATCATACTGCCACATACCCTTTCATATTATTTAGATTGTGTATACATACATAAATTACATATTATCTATATATACATGCATTATATACATGCATGCATGTTATATAATTCTCCACTGCAATTAATATATGAGTCATGACATACAATAATACTTAAAAATGTACCCTAATTAAAAATTTAGAATTCTTTGAAATTTATGTGAATAATAGTGAGTTTTGATCACGGGCTTCCAATGGAAGCCAGACATGCATAATTTCTCCTGTTTGTTTCATTTCACCAAATCTTGTAGACTTTATATATATATAGATATACATTTGTTGTCGTCACAAGTTTACAGAAAAAAAAACCTACTTTAACAATACAGTGCACGTAGCAGATATTGGGATGCATGTTATTGACAGAAGATGTTTTTTTATTTTTTTATCTTTATTTTATTGGATCAATATATCAATATTCTCAAATTATTAATAATGGCGTTTTATGGAACATGTACGGATCAAATTTAAATATTCTGGTACCTTATCCAAAAAATTTCATTAATTAATTTTGAGGCTCATCTCAACTCAATTCAAAAATTTAAATTGATCTTATCTTGGAGATCTAACACAATTAATTTGTAAGGTAATATCATCTCAAGGGAGAAAAAAAGGTCTGAAGACTGTAGAATAGTATTTTTTTTCCAGATCACTTATCTATCATCACTTTGTTTATTTACGGCATTATAACGGTATTAATAAATAAAAATGTCATATCTTAAAAAAAATTATTGGAAGAAATAGTTTATAGTTGATGACCCAACTATATTAGCACAACCTTCTGATTTTATTACACAATTAGGGATTCTTAAGCTTGACTAGGTAGCCAATTAATGGGCCAATGATCTAATGAAACAATTCAATCTTCCTTGCAGAAAAGAATTATGTAACCAAATTCTATCTATAACATAAAATTTAGGAAACGACTACTTCCTGTTGACATTCAATACTCAATGCAAGACACTGTATTTATGTTACGACACGATATATATGAATGATTAAAATAAAGATGGTAGACATTAAGAATAAAGTAAAGGAAATTAAGTTGCATTCACATGGAAATATTTATTCATGTAATCTGAATGTGGCGCCTTCCTCCATTAAATTTTGTCAAGTCAACGGAAATTTTTATGAGTCCCAGCTTTCAAATTATATTTAGTTGTCATATAAATATATATATATATATATATATATATATATATATATATGGAGTGGATCAAATGAGAACTCCAACTTTTTAGAACTAAGAACTAATGTGGTCCATTCATTTTATAATCTAATGGTCAAGATTAATTATAAATAGTTAATTATCCCCATAATTTAATGATAACCGTTTAGCCATAAAATCAAGGATTTGTATATTGATTTTCGTAATTATTCTCGTATGCATAATTACTACGATTATATGCATAACACCATGAATTACATGAACATAACAATGAATTGGAATAAATAGCATGCATAAGAACTATGATTATATGCATAAAACATGAATTATATGAACAACGAAAATAGAATGTGAAATATCCAAATAACGAAAATTTAGGATTTGACTATTTTTATCATTAAATAATTATGTGTCGTCCGATCTTACTTAATCTAACGGTAGTTATTGGTTCTTAGTTCTTATCTAAGAGGTGGTTCTCTATAACCAACCCCTATATATATATATATATATATATATATATATATATATATATATGACCATTGTGCTGTGCTGATGTAAATTATGTTAATGTTTATTTCAATATTTTTAGCTAAAATTATCCCCAGAAGATTTTGTATTCACTATTGTATTTTTGTATTTTATTTTTATAATAAATCATGTACATGACGACATATATATCAGTAGAATTTCAAAACAATTTAGAACAGTTTTGCAACTTTAAAATTCTTAAAATGAAATTATATCTATTAGTACCATAGGATTTTTTGCGGATTTGCCTCGCTGGATATTAAAGTAAAATCCCCAATTTGTCTCTCCATTCCTTATAAACAATGGAAAAAGGTACCAATATATTGATCAATCACAACGATATCTAAAATCCATTTATATAATTAAAATCAGAAAACAAAAATCGTTAAAATAAAATACTTCATTCGTCCATCAAAAGCTTGCTTTGTTTTTTAGTCGCACGAATTTTAATAAATTGTAGTGAGTGGAGAAGAGGTCCCATATTGTAACCGTAAGAAAATGTCCAAAATGGGAAAATGAAAACTTTTGGTCGATGAATCAAAATGAATTAAATGTAAGCTTTTGGTGGACGGAGTAAGTTTCATTTTATAATATGGAACTAAAAGCAATTAAGAACTAACAAAGATTAATTGAAGATCGATTATCGGCTGAAAGCTGCAAATAGCTACAAAAAAAAATATATTATATATATATGTGAGGCATATATACAGATCTTCAAACATGGGGACAAGTTATAACCTATCAAAGCGTGTCGGTCGAATCTGTTGATTGGAAGTTCTCAAAAGAAGAAAATGTAATAAATACAGACATATATGAAATGGCAGATTGAATCTTTCTTTTTTTGTTTCATGGTGATAAGAATCGTTCGAAAAAGAAGTGTTGACGGCAGCATCTGGACATATACCACCAACAATTAAAGGCCTATTTTTTTAAAAACTTTTTTCATCGGTTAGCCGATTTTTCAAACACAAAATCAAATTATCAATGTTGATCAAGATGTAAAGAAAACTTATAAATTCTAATTAATTATCAATTTATATTGCGAAAATGGTAAAAGTAATTATTCAAATTCGAATTATAATTCAATTTGTTACATGTGATATTGAACGTTTCTTTATATGAATACAACTTGACAGGAAGAATTGAACTTTAAAAACGAGGGCCGGCGGCCAGTCCAAGTGTGAAACCATCAACTCCAGAAAATGAGAAGAAAATTACATTGAAATGGCATGTTTGAAAGCTACAGCAAATGGAGCTAGCCATGTGGTTGTGTGGAGACTTGAAAATGTTAAATTACTGTCAAATTATTCTTTATTTAATTATTCGTCTTTATATAATAGAAAAATAATTCGATTTCCTGGCATTACTGTGATCCAATGAAAACAATATCTCGAGAAAACTAAAAAGTTTATCTATAATATGAAGCATTAAAAATTTACTGAATCATCACACAAAAAGCTAGCTTTGGATTTTCTTTTGCCACGACAAGTCGTGCCCAATAAAACTCCTCCAAATAATATATATTTCACACTTCAAAATTTTCATTTTTTTTATCAATTTAATATAAAAATTTAAAGGTCATGTCACAGTAGACTTAAACCCGAAACCTTTGACCTTGGATATTAACCACTCTGCCACTAGGCCAACATACACACATTAAAAACTTTCATTTTATGATATATTTATTTATTAATATAAATTTTAAATACCCAAAAGTACAAATTCATAGCCCGAAATCCTAAAATTGTACGAGAAAATCCAAGTAATCCCTGTGAGAAATAAAATGGGTTGAGACAAATGAATTACATACTATTATATTAATTTGCAGTTTAATTGAAATAACGGAATGTATAGGAAGTAGCAGAGAAGCGCTAGTGTTAATGTTTGACGCGAAACCACCAAGAAAATATTGGCCGGCGGCTTATATCATTCAAACCCAAATTACTACTTAGTACTCTCTCCGTCCTATCAAAAATAATATGTATTCTTTTTGGACTGTCTCATTCAAGATGGTATGTTTTCTTTTTAGAAAATAATTATATCTTCAAAAATTATGGGATCTATCTATTTTTTATCACTTAAATCACTTCTCCTAAATAATCATGTAGAAAAGAAATAAATCATCTTGAGTGAGACGGAGGGAATAGTAATTTGGCCTCTCAAACAAATTCAAATTTAAATTCTACCAACATTCGTACTTTTGAATTTTCGTACTAGATGACGTACCCTTCAAATAAACACACACATATGTATACTATACGACAAACATTGGTTAATAAATAGTCATAACACGCATTAAGCTTACACAATAATATTATGTTGTGGTTTAGCAGTCTGAAAAGGAAATTAATTACTTATTATTATATATCTAGATCAAACTCAAAGTCCCATTAATTTTGATAGAATATGAGAAAAAAGGAACTTGATCAAATTTGACTTGGCCCAATACCACTCTCTCCGTGGCGACCCTTGTGTTCCTTATACAGTAATTCCCACTTTCTATACTCCACTAAAAATTCTATATATATACATCCTCCAATCTCTACAAACTCCTCCTCCCTCCCTCCCACTAAAACTCTCTCCCTCTCTCCAAAAGAAAAACATTCTTGCCATAATTGCGACATAAATGGCTCCAAAAGGTCTAGTATTTGTGATGGTCGTGCTCATATTTTGCAGTTCTACACACGGAAGAAAGCTATTGATGAAGGTGGAAAATAGTAATATTCCATCTGGGAAAGGCAGCTTGTATCTGGCGGCGCTTCCGAAGGGGAAGGTGGCGGCGTCCACTCCTAGCAGGAGAGGCCACGCCACCACCTTTGACCAACAGCTCATCGCCCGCCACCTCGCCGCCCTCGACCGGATTCTGCGCTCCGTCCCCAGCCCCGGAGTTGGCCACTAGCTCCTAAAATATATATTTTCTATCGATTTTCTCTTCACAATTTTGAATTCTTTGTGGGTCGTCCGTGTAGAGAGGCAAAAGGCCTTGTTGATCAGTAGCTAGATTAGATGATTACACATGTGAATGTATACAATTTGATTTAGGTTGATAGCTTCTTATTCTATTTATTTCGTAATATATTCAATTTAATTAGCGTCATGTTCATCTTTACTATCCTATTGTTCATATTGCTACATGGCCAATCTATCAAAATCTATCAAAAATCAGCAAATTGCTGATTGAAATATTGGTATCTCAATTTCGGTCAATTTTTTCCTGTTTATTACATGTCAACATTATTTTATTATATGAAATACAATATGAAAATATAACAAAAAATCGAGGCCGTATCCTCAACCCTCTAAAATAGCTTAATCTGCGATTCTCCCCATTATCGGGAGAACTGTCTTAGCTCTTTTTAAGCATTTTGCTGCGGAATATCTGGGCAGGGGTATAATGTTTTGAAGCCAAATAATTTTATTAATCTCAATGTTCTTACAATTAACGACACTATGACCCACGTACATTGCTTAACCATAACAATAACTCGGGGCAATTAGTATCCCATGCCCATTAATTGCATGTAATCTCTGGAGTGGAATAGAATAAGGCCTCGTAATATCCAGGATTTCTGATAATTGTCTAAGCAGTTTATATAGTTGTGTGCATGACCGAATCGAAACCGAAAAATCAAATCGATGAGCTTCGATTGGTTTAGGATTCGATTCAATTATAAATCAAGCAGCGAAACCTATTTCGATCAATCGGTTGTTTGGTCAAAAGTGAGATTCGGTTCGAATTTCAAATTTTCCTATAACTATACATGGATATATGTAAGTGCGGAAGCACATACGTATGTATTGTAAATAATATATGGAGGCATAGATGCTTTTTATTATTATTATTATTATTGTTAGCAGAGGTAGCTTGATTTCAAGAATGAGAAAGATGAACAAGAAAAGGTAAAAGAGGACGCGTTTTTCCGACTTTTTCCTCCTGTCTTTGTAATGTCGGTTTAGTGACCTTAATACTAACTTTAAAAATATTTAATGTTTGAATTGGGCCATGAGATTAAAACTTATTCGTGCAAATTGCTTCAAGGATTTCTTGGATTCTTCTCAGAATTAATCCACTCTACTATATTGTCTTAGGCAGCTGACGGCTACTTAATTAGAAATTCTTGTGGGGTTAAATTAGTTTCTATGATCCAAAAAGTTCCGGAGAAAAAAATAATATCTGAATTATCATAAAGCAAAAAATATTTTTAATCATCACCGTCCACACCATTAATGGGCTAGTTTTGTTGTGTGTGTACAGGTAGGCTGAATTTATTGAAGCAGTTATATATGGTACAAATTCGATCGTTACAATAAATTTAATAAATATCATACGTTCATGATCAAAATGCGGATTTCCTAATCTACCCTTCAATAGGGTGACAGATGGTTCCCATTTTTAGTTACACAATCTTTAATTCCAAAATCGAACGACCCATATTTATTTTCATTGACGGAAATCTTTGTAGATGGTCCAATATATAATATTCGTATTCGCCACAAACTCCTCAAGAATAAATTCGATGGCACTTCTCATTACACTAATATAATAACTAATTTGGTTAGTGAATGTACTTTTTTTTTTTTTTTTTTTTTTTTTTGTATCATGTAACCCGCACCGCTACCTTGTGATGTACCTGAAGAAACCTCACGTTCATGCAATAGCGCAAACCACATGCGACAGATGAAACCACACTGAAAAACCAGTGTGATGTGCTCAAACCCATAAAGGCGTTTGGTGGAGTTGAAGCATGACCTCTCTACCACGTAAACTCACCTTAACCATCGGGCTATCCTTACTTTTTTTTTTCTTGGTAACGAATAGGAATTAACCAGTTAAATTAGATATGAATTGTGTGGACCTCATTTAAATTGAAAAGAAAAAAAGTACTATGGTTTGGTTTCTGTCTATGTAAGCAGAAATAATTAGTTGAATTCACGGTACTTGTAATTTACGACATCGGCTGTCGGCTTTCAAATTTGGAATTTTGGACCGCAGATAAAGTCAATTTATGTAAAGTATTCACAATAATGAAAAACGAGTTCAATTATTGCTAAATCGATGAACGTAAATACGTATGTAAAATATTCACAATAATGAAAGACGAGTTCAATTAATGCTAAATTGATGAACGTAAATACGTATGTAAAATATTCACAATAATGAAAAACGAGTTCAATTATTGCTAAATTGATGAAAAATACGTACAATTTCCCAGGCATCTAACATTATATTGCCCGTCAAAAGCAACATTAAGGCTCCACACTAAACTACCTTCAAATTAAATATTTCACTTAAATATAATAAACGTCATGTCACATTAGGCCGAAGGCAACAAATCTGGGTGGTTTATGTTAGTTTTAATAATTCACATGAAATCCTAAATCAAATTTTAATTTTATAATTTTTTCATCAGTTGCAGATTCAATTACGAATTGTAAACGAAAAGGCATCAAAAGAGGATAAGACAAATATGCGGAAAGTGCGATTTTTTCAACAGGTTGAAAATATGGAGCTCGGTATCACGTGCGTTTGTATCTCATAATTGAATCTAGTTATCATTTGATTAAGTATCATTTAAATTGAAAAAAAAAATCAAATATTATTCATATTGAAGAAAAATATCGAAATCTATATGTACAAATGGATGTACTGGAGACCACCTCAATTTAATTTAACGAAAGTAACACTAACGTGCATCGGAATTGATATCTAAAATTTCAATCTAGGATGAACAATTAATCTATACATTCTGTTACAAAAATCGTATTTCACCGATTTCTTTGACTCTTCGGGAGCCATCATATAGAGTAGGAACTTATAATATATAACTATGTAATTCCTATAAAATTTAGGAAAAAGACATTTTTTTTTCTAATCGAATGAAATGCATTTAATGATTTTTTTTGTTAGAAACATTGCCATCACAAACATGTTCTTAACATCAATCAGCGACCAAAATTCAAAATTCTGGTCAGAAGTTAGGTAGCTTTTGATGTTTTTTTGCTTGACAGTCAAACTAATTAAACTCATTTACTTGAAGCATAAGCAAAATCTTGGATCTTATGACTAGTATGAAACATTTAGTCATTTCATACTATGACTTATTGACTTATGAGAATTTGTGAAGTGAAGATACTGTGTTACCAGTAACAACCATTTGTTCTGCAGGAACTATAAATTAATACTTCTTTAATCATGTTACCATGAATTCTAAATTTTAAATAAACTATTAATTTAATCAAGATGACTAATGTTAAATTAGCATATTTTTTTGAGTTTTTTTTCCTTATATTAACTTTCAAAATCGAATCCTTCCATCCATATTCAACATAAATAAACTTAACAACTTCTTGCTCTCATTTTGTAAACAAGTAAAACAAAAATCAATTTTGTTGGCGGCATTTGGAAAAAATATATCAAATGATGTTGCTTGGAAACTGACGAAAGAAAAATCCCTGTTTGATCACACGGTGAAGGAAAGATTCTAGGACAGGTGGAGAAATTGACTACGACTGTGTTTGGCTAAGCTTGAGAGCTTATAAATTTTAACAGTTTATATGATATAATGTCTTAAGAATTTATAAATTGTCAGGGTATTTGGATAAGTGATCTTATAAGCTAGAGAGAAAATCGTGAGTTGGAGAGAGAAAATTGAATATGAGTGAAGCTAATTGGGTAATATGTTAAAAATAACGAATCATAGTAATTCATTGTTGCTTTATTGCTTATAAGCATATGAATAGATAAGTTGAGGTTGATTAACTTATTTTTTGGATATCTTATAAGTTATTGATTTATTGAAACTTATTTTCATAGTTTATATATTGTTTAAAAGGTTATTTTGTCAAAAAATCTCAAAATTCCCAGGAGTTTATAAGTTCAACAAACACCATCTTAACTCTGATCTGTCTTTTCCTTTGGTTTACATGAAAATCATAGAATGATTATGGTGTTTCTGTTTATCTAAATTGTTGATATATAAAGGCATTTAATTTTTTAACGATGTGCAAATTTGACAAGGGATAAATCTGACAAAAGCCACATCGAAAATAATGAGATGGGTTGGTTTCTCAAATGATTGTTCTGCAATTAGTGGAAGATATCATTAATAGAATAGAAAGAGAGCTATTGGTTCATCGTGTTTCTGTTTAATCCCTAAACACACACACAATGAGACTACCCAATATCCATCGAGTCTTACTTTTTCGACATGCTTTTGACCAACAATTATTTGGGAAGTGTTTCACAAACCACCAACAACTAGTTGAATTCTCATCAGTTTTTGATACTAATCAAATGGAGCTTACATTGTACACCAGTAACTAATGGTAAATAATTTTCTTTCCTTTATTCCTTTTCTGTTAATATTATTTATTATATATTTTATATTTTTGGTGAGGAAACTAACCGTTCAGTTATTACCTTCAAGCAAGTTGGTGCAATCACAAAAGTCAGAGAGATGGATCGCACCAATACATAAAAGGAGCCAAATCTAAATAGAGAGACAGAGAGAGAGAGAGAGAGAGATGATTCAACCAAACTTAGAACCTCAACTATTCAACAAACAAAATTCGAAGAAACATAGAAAAGAATAAAGAAAGATGGATTGAAATTAACTCAGAACCTCAACTATTAGCAAGGCTACGAAGCTTTCAAGCTAAGACAAAGACAACTACGGTCAACAGAGGAAACACTGAAATCTCGTGTACTGAGACAGAAAACACTACAACAACTAGAGTTAACTACGGTTTCTAGGCACATTTGCTTCAAATATGTCGTCATCTGTAAGCTCTTTTGCAAGCTCCAACTTGTGCAGTATAACTATCCGTAGCAGTCTATATTGGCTTAAAAGCCAAAGAAACCAAGCTCGCTTGCTTTCTCCTTCTCAAACGTCTCAAAATATTGATAGATGATCGTCACTGCAAGAAGAATTCCAGTTCCTGAACCGATGGCACCCATGAAATCCGCTAACACAGTCAATGCACCAATGCAAATTCCTCCAATTCCTCCAAAAGCTGCAGCGGTTGGATTATAGCGGTTCAACTCCTTCTGCAAATTGGAATCCCTGTGTCCGGGCATAACCATTTGTTGCTCCTCTAGAATATCAGCAACAAGATAATATCAGTAAGCCTATTCTGGGATTCATTGCCCGAAGTCAATGGATTGAATTCCCACCATGATGAAAACCGAAAAAGACATAAACTTTATTCTATAAAGCAACGAGTACAAGATATCCAACAACTCATCATAAAGCAAAATTGAACTTTAAAAGCATGCATTTCACTTAGGACCCCTGATATGCTATCTGTACTTTTATGAGTTCAGAATTTAAAAAATCTTGCCTTGAGCTGCTTGGCGACATCTTTGGCAGAGGATCCGGATACTTCAATCCAGGTCTTCGAGAACAGGGCACATGCAGAGAGCATGAAAACTATATAAAAAAGAGCATGAAAAGGATGCCACATCTGCTAAACTGGGAAGAGATGGTGGAGAACAAAAAGATTAATAAGCACTTATAAGTAAATCTCACAAATTAAATGGGACAGGAAATAAATCTGTTTATGGCTTCATATAACCTTAAACATAATAAATTGATGAACCTAAGGAAAAGGTAGTCTTAATACTCCCAAAAAGTTTACGTTGACGGAGCAGTAACGTAGTAAGCGAGGCCACCAACCGGAATCCACTGACCTGAATATTCAGATTCCTTCCACTTGCCCAACAAGTTGACGAAGAAATTTCCACCGTATTTCTTCTACAACAACTGCATGAAGGTAGTACAGATAATGAAATGAGTTCAAGATAGACAATATGGAAAAGTAGAAATTCAGTAAGAAAAGTAAGCTTACCTGAGAAATAAAGTAAAGGTTGGATACGAGGGCAGATTGAAGAATAATGGGCATGTTGGAGACTTGGAGGTATAGAAAAGCTTAATTGGGTAAGAGCCCTGTTGTCCACGGGCATTTTTTGATCTCACAGGCAACACCACTCTAAAGCCTTGGAAATATATCACAGTGAGGAAGATCAATATTGTAGCAAGAAGATTGGTAACGTTTGGAAGATTCTGGCAGTAAAATGCCTCGCGAAGTGCACGAACTTTGTCTATTCTGGTTATAAGCAAATGGGACAATGCGATCACAGCACCTTCAAACTCAGCATCTCTGCCACTATTGATAGTTGTAGAGCTGAATGCTTTCCAGATAATGCTTTCACGGCAAATGGAAGAGTTTAAGCATTGCCAACAGCTAATTTTCTAAAGAATTGTTAATAGTAATTCAGGCGAACTAAGAAACTGACTAAAATCTCAGTTTTTTACCAGATATTGGTTGCAATGAACAAGGAGATCCCAGAGCCAAGACCATAACCCTTTTGAAGCAGCTTATCTAAGCAAACCACAATGATACCAGCAAAGCACAGTTGCAGAATAATCAGAATAGCATTCCCAACTCCAAGCTGACCAACACTTCCATACATTCCTTAGAGAACATAAGCCACAGCCTCGCCAACAGCAATCAAGATACCGAGAAGCTTCTGCGCACCATTTCTGAGGTCAAAACACAATTAAATTGTCAACAAGATGCTTTGATACAGATTAATCAATTGAACAAGGATAAGGGGCGATGCGCACGGTCCTCGCGGACATTGTTGTCAACTTCAATGATTTTGGACCCAGCCAGGAGCTGCATCACCAGTCCAGATGTGACAATGGGTGTGATACCCAACTCCATGACATTCCACGGCTTGATGCAAGAATAGCACGCATCCAGTAGAAAGGATCAGCTCCTGTAGTGGAGTGTATGCCATACAGAGGAAGTTGACTGCACACCAAGAATATGAAAAGAGAAATCACAGTGTATATAACTTTTCCTCTGAAGGGAATCTTCCTGTCCGCACTTTGAACTTCGGCCAGAAAAGAAAGGAATGGTTTCACAAGATGCAAGTTGCAACACCCTAAATCCTTCACCCATTTTCCGGAAGACGACCACAAACTTTCAAGCTGCATCATACCATAATAAAGATGTTATAATGAGCCATACCTCTTCAATATAATTAGGTCCAAACCTTCATACCATAAGCTACAAATGTAGCTCAAACATATTGAAAACTATTGTCTAGGGCCTCGGGCCAAGCATGATAAACATTAGCAATAAGACCTTCAATAGCCTGGCATGAGTTCTCTCCTCAACAAAATGAAAGTTGGCAGTTCAGAAAGTAATACATCATACATGCAATTTATTCAAGAAGCTCATGCACAATTTCTTGAAGCTTGAAGTGAAATTAATCCAAACCATTGCATGACAGCAGAATGATACCACATGACATTTACCAATCCGCATTACAGAGCTTCACAACAATTGAATCCTCATCACCAAAGAGGAGGGTCCTAAAAACAAACTTTCAGTAATTACTATTTCTGCTCGTTAACAATTGAACGAAGCACCGAAATAGATAATGTCCCTTAAAACTCACGAGACGTAACTTTGAATTTATATAAATCATCTCAAGCCCCAAAACTACCAATTCCGGAACAATCAATTCTCTCACCACTCAAACACATAAACACAATGCATCGAAAATGCTTAAAACAACACAAATTATAGAACACAAGATCAATCGGAAAAATGGAAAATTGGTGCAGCGAAACTCACCGTTAAGCAACAGTTATGAATTCAAAGTGCTTAGACTTGAGGCGGAGTACCCCAAGTAACCGCGCAATGGAGTAAGGACGTTACAACTTAGATATTAACGGAATCGAACGACGTTGATCTGTTTGACGTTTTCAATATGCTGGGTTTTTGGGTGCGTTGTTGTCACGGGCGCATACTCATCGCTTTCCCCACGCCTCGGCGTGAGGTTTTCCCACACTTGGGACATTCGGGGCAACAACTGGTTTCGCCCTGCCAGGGCTCATCAGGGGAACGGCATCAGCACCCAACCAGCTTGTCCGACGCCTGCCTTCCCGCCTTCTCAAGATTGGCGGAACCATGTTGGTGCCCATCATCAGAGTATGCACATGTATGCGCCCCGTGAGTCCACACTCGCCATTCACCATTGATCTTCGCCACGACTTGCCCCATCTCAGCAACGGGTCGTGCGAGGCGAAGTGTCAAACAGGCGACGTGTGACATTCTCCCCCACTTGAAACGTGGACGTCCCCGGACACGACGTGCTTCCCAGGAAAGACTCCTTCCTTCCTTGTTGATGGGATTCCACCCGATTGGAGAACTCATTCTCCGTCTCGCCGGGCTTCTCACGCACTTGCCCATCCTTGGCCCGCGAGCAAACAACGCAAGGCGCTCTCGCCTGCGACACTTGAGTCCCGCAGCCTAGGGCTTCCCCGTGGGGGGACCCGAGAGAACCAATCGCGCCCAGCGATCGCCCCGGCGGGTAGCTTCTCATTCCGCCCATACGAAACGGCCCTCCCGCCGGTCCGCTCTGATACCAACTGTCACGGGCGCATACTCATCGCTTCCCCACGCCTCGGCGTGAGGTTTTCCCACACTTGGGACATTCGGGGCAACAACTGGTTTCGCCCTGCCAGGGCTCATCAGGGGAACGGCATCAGCACCCAACCAGCTTGTCCGACGCCTTCGGACAATCGTCTTGCTCAATGCCTTCCGCCTTCTCAAGATTGGCCGAACCATGTTGGTGCCCATCATCAGAGTATGCACATGTATGCGCCCCGTGAATCCACACTCGCCATTCACCATTGATCCTCGCCACGACTTGCCCCATCTCGGCAACGGGTCCTGCGAGGCGAAGTGTCAAACAGGCGACGTATGACAGTTGTGCAGGTTTGACAAGTCTATGCGTGCCACGACTCCCAGCCACGAAGGTTCTAACACGCCGGTTGATAATTTCACCTTCTACATACGACGTCGTTCGATTCCTTTCAATAAAACCCTCGACGGGAAAATAGAATCATATGCCAGAAATCGAAGAAGAAACCTTACGAACTGGGAGATCCGATGCAGATTCGGAAAATATGAGAAAACAAAAAAGGTTTTATGCACAAGTAAATCCACATATTTACTCTCTGAATTTTCTTTTTAACGTCTCAAAACTCATAAACGGCGTCTATTATGATATTAGGATGTTTTCTTAATCCAATTTAGTTCTTATTTCCTGTTAGATTTCTAATAGTAATCCAATACAATGTTCCAATCTAAGCTCTTTTTAACGGCACCTACAGAGACGGCATTACATTGACATATTGACCCTCAATCGAACTCCCTTTTATAATTATATAATTCTTGAAATATACTAAGGAAAAAGGTGAAAGAAGAAGAAAATAAAAACAACAGCAGCAGCCAAATCTAAAGGCTATCAAATATCTTATGCAAATTTGACGAGCAACATAAAAAATAATCAGAGACGTGATTCAATTAAACTGAGAACCTCAGCTGTTTATCAAGTAAAATTCGACAAAATGTATAAAAATTAAAGATACAATTATCCCAAGATTTCAAGCTAATAAAAGACTCAATTAAACTGAGAACCTCAGCTGTTTATCAAGTAAAATTCGACAAAATGTATAAAAATTAAAGATACAAGTATCCCAAGATTTCAAGCTAATAAAAGACTAAGTAGAAAAACCTAGGCACATCGTCGCTCTGAAACCTCGTGTCTTGAGGGAAAAAACACTTCTACTACTAAAATTAAACATTGCGGTTTCTAGGCACATTTGCTTTAAAATTGTTGCCATGTCTAAGCTCTTCTGGAAACTCCAGCTTGTGCAGTATAACTATTCATAGCGCTTGAGGAGCATGGAAAGCGGCCTACAGCTTAAAAGCCGAAGAAACCAAGCTCGCTTGCTTTCTCCTTCTCAAACGTCTCAAAATATTGATAGATGATTGTCACAGCAAGAAGAATTCCAGTTCCTGAACCGATGGCACCCATGAAATCTGCCAACACAGTCAATGCACCAATGCACATTCCTCCAAAAGCTGCAGCGGTTGGAATATAGCGGTTAAGTTCCTTCTGCAAATTCGAGTCCCTGTGTCCAGGCATAACCATTTGTTGCTCCTGCAGAACATCAGCAAGATTACATAATATCACTAAGGCTTTTCTGGGATGTTGTAGCAGCATATATGGCAGTAAGCAGATAGATCAAATTCACACCTTAATGAAAAGGGAACGAGAGTAAATAAACTTTGTTCTATAAAGCAACGATTACATGATATCCAACAACTGATCATAGAGCGAAAATGAATTGAAATGTGGGATTATAGTATTAAGCAAAATTGAACTTCATAAGCAGGCATTTCGCTTAGCCCCCTTAATATGCTGTATGTTTTTTTATGAGTTCAAAATTTAAAATATCTTGCCTTGAGCTGCTTGGCGACATCTCTGGCAGAGGATCCGGAAACTTCAATCCAGGTCTTTGAGAACAGGGCACAAGCAGATAGCATGAATACTATATAGAAAAGTGCATGGAAAGGATTCGCTGCCACGTCTGCTAAGCTGGGAAGAGATGGTGGAGAACAAAAAAGATCAATAAGCAGGTAAAATGAATCTCACATATTGCATGAGGCAGGAAATAAACATTTTTTATGACTTTCGTATAAACCCTAAAAGACATGTAATCGACTAACAATTATAAAAAGTTTACCTTGATGGAGCAGTGACATAGTAAGCAAGGCCGCCAACTGGAATAGATTGACCTGAATATCCAGATTCCTTCCATGTTCCCAACAAGTTGACCAAGAAATTTCCACCATATTTCTTGTATAACAACTGCATGAAGGCAGTACAAGTCATGAAAGGTGTTTGAGAGAGGCAATACGAAAAACTAGAAAATCAGTAACAAAAAGTACCTGAGAAATGAAGTAAAGGTTGGATACAAGGGCAGATTGAAGGATAATGGGCATGTTGGAGGTATAGAAAAGCTTAATTGGGTAAGAGCCTTGTTGTCCACGGGCATTTTTAGATCTCACAGGCAACACCACTCTAAAGCCTTGGAAATATATCACGATGAGGAAGATCAATACAGTAGCAAGAAGATTGGTGACATTTGGAAGATTCTGCCGGTAAAATGCCTCACGAAGTGCACGCACTTTGTCTGTTCTGGTTATAAGCAAATGGAACAATGCAATGACAGCCCCTTCAAATTCAGCACCTCTGCCACTGTTGATAGTTGTAGGGCTGAATGCTTTCCAGATAATACTTTCACTGCAAATGAAAGTAAAAAGTTTATTGCATTGCCAACAGCTAATTTGCTAAAGAAATAGTCCAAGTAATTCAACCAGACTAAGTAACCGAATAAAATGTTAGTTGTTTACCAGATATTGGTAGCAATGAACAGGGAAATCCCAGAACCAAGACCATATCCCTTTTGAAGCAGCTCATCTAAGCAAATCACAATTATACCAGCAAAGCACAGTTGCAGAATAATCAGAATAGCATTCCCGACTCCAAGCTGACCAACACTTCCATACATTCCTGAGAGAACGTAAGCAACAGCCTCGCCAACAGCAATCAAGATACCTAGAAGCTTCTGAGCACCATTTCTGAGGCCAAAACACAATTAAATTGAGTCAATCAGATTCCTTTGTGATAGATTGAATCAATTGGCCAAGATAAGGGATGAGTTCTGTGTGAAGAAAGTGGGTGGAAAGCACAAATGAATAACTTACAATAGCGCCCGATCCTCACGGACATTGTTGTCAACTTCAATGATTTTGGACCCAGCCAGAAGCTGCATCACCAGCCCAGATGTCACAATGGGTGTGATACCCAACTCCATGACAGTTCCACGGCTAGATGCAAGAATAGCACGCATCCAGTAGAAAGGATCACCTCCAGTTGTGGAATGTATGCCATACAGGGGAAGTTGGCTGCACACTAAAAATATGAAAAGAGAAATCACAGTGTATATAACTTTCTCTCTGAAGGGGATCTTCCTATCCGCACTTTGAACTTCGGGCAGAAACGAAAGGAATGGTTTCACAAGATGCAACACCCTAAATCCTCCTCCCATTTTTCGGAAGATGAACACAAACACTCAATCCTGCAACACACCATAACAGACATGTTAAAATGAGCCGCGTCTCTTCAATATAATTAGATCAAAACCGTTAATAGAATAAGCTACAAATGTAACTCAAACTGACATAATGATGAAGTAAAATCGAAACAGTAAATTTGTCTAGGAACAATAAATTCTCTGCTCAATAACAATAGAACGAAGTACCGGACTAAATAAGATTCCTAACAAATCACGAAAATTTTCGTCAATCAGGCACAAATAGATTAGATCTAAAACAACCAAATCTCAAGTTCCAAAATCTCGAAATTCCGGAACAATCAGTTCATCTCACTACTCAAAACAGTAAACAACACGTACCGAAAAACCCAAACAAGAAAAATACAAAAACAAAACATATTAATCGAACACCAATTACAGATGCGCCACAATCAGAAAAGGGGAAATTGATGTAGCGAAACTCACCGTTAAGCAATAGATCTGAATTGAAAGTTGGTAGAATGCTCCGAGCAACAGCGTAATGGAGTAGAGGCGTTACAACTTAGATATTTAACAGAACGAGTCTGTTCGAAGTTTTCAACGTGTTTGGTTTTTGGGTGCGTCGTCCAGGTTTGACAAGTATATTAGTATATAGTTTGGACACGTACAAGTTCGAAAACAGGACTTGGTATCGTTCCAACAGGACAAACAAAATGCTTCCTTCCAATTTATATTTATTTTATTCTTCTCGAAAAAAAGATAATATGAATATTCCTTTCAAAAAAATGGATCATTCGTACTTAAAATATTTCAATATGTTCAAGTAAATCTATATAATTTTATTAAAATCTTAGTTTTGTTATATTTTCCAATTCAATGTTCAATTCAAGCATAGGATTTGATTGGGAGGTGAATATAGATAGAAATGACATGTTCATTTTTACATTCATTCATATTTCTATAATTAATATATTTTGAAATGAGATCTTCCGAGAGAAATGTCATTCATTCTAGACCCTAAGACTATGAGACTGGTAGCCTTGTTTGGAGCAGATTATGTAGGTTAGATTAATTTATAACGTTTGGTTTTTAGCTCACGGTTGAGCATATTTGTATCTCATCTCTTGCGATAAATGAGGCTAACGACCGCCACGTAGGTAGCGACCGCTAGGTACCTCATTTTTTGCCCTCTGAGCGGATTAAAAAATGAGCTAGAGACCGCTAGGTAGCTAGCGGTCGCTAGCCTCATTTTATTTTTATTTTCGTAATCTATATTTATAACTAATGTACCAAACAATAAGGTTGACTATCTATATTTTTATATCTATACCACTACCAAAGATGGCATAAGAGTATGAGTTTGCTATTCACTTTGAGCCAAAAGGCCCAAAACGATATATTATGTAATATTTTTGCAATTAATATACAATATCTTTATATATAATTATATTTATAGTATTATTTCTTTAGTTATTTTTTAATGTATAACACATATTCATAACAATTCAAGAGATGTGATCGAATAAATGCATTCTTTCAACTCTATCCATGAGCTACTAACTAATAATTATTCATTTCTTTGAGTTGCATTCAAAAAATTTATTAGTATTACAAATATTGCATAATTTTCACAGCTCAAAATTAATGAAATCTCAGATGCGTATTCCAGCATAAAGTTGCATTGTCTAGGAACACGGTAAACATAATGTAGTAATTCATCAATTCATTTTAAGATTTTAAGAGCTAAAACTAGCAAAAAGGCTGCATGTCTGTAGAGGAAGAACTCTTGGTCTAATTTAGCAGGATGCTCGCCATTGTAACATATATGAATTTGTAATGTAAACAAATTAATTAAAGCTCCTTCAAGGCTTTACATGTGCAGCTTAATATACATTTATGGACATAGTTTTTTCTTTTTCTCCATTTTTTTCCAACTACAGTTCTCGAAAGGTATTTGTGATCTTGGAGTATAAATTTGTCAGATCCTAAAATCAGACTGCAAACTGAACACCATCAAAGAGACAAAATTTCAATCAACTCTTAAATGATGGTATGGTGCTCTAGATGTATAAATTGGGCACGAACATATTGATGCAGACCATCATACCCGTGTACCAGTCCTTGTTTCTCTCAGGCTGGCAACTTCAACTTTGAATTATGTTTCCAGCTGCAATAAGAGAGTAGATCTTAGATATGTGAGTTGTACAGAACAAAATGGATTGGTGAGGAATTCCATCAGCAAATCACCTGATAAAGTAATAGTAGAAGAAGTCTGCATAAAGAGCTGTTTGGACAAGCCCGGAGACGCAGGCTGAGGAGAAAAATGGACAAAATTAAACATCAATGCTAACAAAAGTGGCACGAAAACCATTTCTTCACGACTTACCAATCCATCTAGTGAAATGGTCCTCAGTGAAATAGCGGTAGATCCAGTTTAGGATGTAGAATGCTCGATAGGCCCTGCGAGAATAACAGTATCACAGTCCTCACTATATGGGAGAATGAGATACTTAATACATGTGATAGTTTCTCATTATCTAAAGGGTAAATATCAGTTTATATCCCAACATTTCAGGTTTTTTCACTTAATGTCTCAACGTAAGTATATTGTTATTTTGGTCCATAACGTTTTAGAAAATTTCACTCAATGTCCAGCCGATCAATTTCCGACGTACAAACGCTTACGTGGCTAGCAGAATTCCATGCTGGACTCCATCTCATTTTAAAAATGAAATAAAAACGTGAAAAAACTCATCTAAAACGACTTCGTTCTATTTCTTCTCTTATATTGGCGTGGAAAATAAATGAAATGACGTCGTTTTGGAGTAACTTTTTCACGTTTTCATTTCATTTTTATAATAACGTAAAGTCCAACATGGAATTCCAGTAGCCACGTAGGCATTTGTACCCCGAAAATTGAATCGACGGAACATTGAGTGAAATTTTCTGAAACGTTAGGGACAAAAATAACAATATGTTTACGTTGGGACATTAAGTGAGAAATCGTAAAATATAGGACATTAACTGATATTTACCCTTATCTAAAATAAACAAGTTTCTGCATATATACTCCACAATGCTGAATGGCACCACTTAAAGTCGCATTCAGAAACTAGTCCTAAGTCTCACCCAAAAGTTTACTTTATGATCCTGTACCTTCTTTCTCATGCAAGCATTCATTTCATAATGATGGCATAAAATTATATTTATTAGTGACTAGTCTTATATTACTTTACCTAGAAGGAATTCTGCAAGATGAAGAATAACCTTGAGGTATTTGCCGCAATACAAATAAAGCTAACAAATGGCAAAATCAAATTACCCAAGAAAGAAAACATATTGTCCAGCCAGATTGTCCACATTTCCACTTCTTTGCAACAGAACCAACTGTGGTAGTATTGCTACAGCCTCCAAGTATATTGAAAATGCCCAAAATACCTGAGATACATTATAAATGTTAAGCAGCAACATCATATATACTATAGAAGAATAAGTTACAACATGAAATTGCTAAAAAACAGTGAGCGAATGAACGAACAGGACAATATATATATATATATAGGGGATAGTTCAGATAAGAATGCTTATGTGTAAGAAATAAGAATATATTATATTCATAGATCAAACCCAAATTTACGGTCCAGATTAAATTGAAATTAATTGATGATTTTAGCCATTAATTATTGTAATTTACGGATAAGACATAAAAATGGTATTAAAAAGAAATAATACATCATCCCATAAATCTTGCCACCTTCCTTAGTTATAGGGATTCATCCGTCTCTTCCAAATCTCACAAAATATAGCACATATTGAATAAATTTGTTGCACATATATAATGAAAATATTACATTATTCTTGGAATTAAATGTTGTACGTTGTTCCTTTTTTTGTATTAAATGTGAAATGTTGATTATTGTACACATAAGATAATCTGTAGTACATTTATAATATATACTCTGCTCAATCTATTGTTGCACAAACTAGATTACAACAAATCCTTAAAATCAAAGAACAAAATTACTAATACAAATTTTAATTAATCCAACAAATTTAAAATATAGCATATGTGGTTATGAACTATAACATAATATAAATTAATATTGTCCATTGATTTACTAAAATCAATAGCTTAGATTTATTCTTATTTCTTACAGATAATTTCATTCCTGCTTGATCCATATATATATATATATATACACATATTATCAATGAACATTAGTTTGTAAGACATTTGACAATGAGCATCTATTTATTCCCTTCAATCAACTTAACAAGAGTTTCAATTGATGGAGATTTAACTAACCTCCTCAAATGAAAACTTCTCATTAACAAAAAGTGCCAGGAGAAAACATGCTGCGACCAGAAAATAGTGTCTAAAGGTGTCCAAGTCACGGTCATAAGATCGCCTAATTACTGGATGAAACCTCATATACCAAACGATTGCCACAGAGCTTGCAATGAACACCACTTTCATTATGGCGTTATAAACCGAAATGAAGTCGGTAAACAAATCGAGGTACCGAGTCAAGAAGACAATTGCATACAGTTCCTGAGTCTTTAACGAAATCCCTGAATAGAATGTAATCCTGTCAGTTGCACTATCTCAAGTAGTCACAATACATACAAATGCCCAAACATAAAAACAAATTTCTTCATATAATCAGACCAAAATATGAGCAAATGGCACAGAGCCTCTTCAGTAGCGTCAAAGGCTGACCAATCAAGATAAAAAATTCGACGTGATAATTCAACAAGCATGAATGTGATCACAAAACCCTCTTTGAAATCTCCTCGTATGATTGCCTCAATTACAACATCTAAAGAGTGACTTGGCAAATGCTACTGATTTGGTACACCACCAAAATGAAACCCTAACCTGGTATATTCCAGATTCTATAAATTCAAATGCGACCAACAGAACTGCAAAAATCAACAGATAATAAATTCCAAGTTCACATAACTTGACCAATCAAACCATTACAGCTCAATCTCAAACCTCAACAAATAAAAACGCAAAACGATGCATCAAACAGCTAAAAGGAAAAATTAGGCAAAATTGAGGGAAATTTATATAACCTGAACACGATTTGGTCGCATAGATTTTGAGGAGAAGCACTAAAATGCTGACCAAATGCGTCATATCACCGATAAATCTGAAAATATTCATCGTGACGAATTTCCTTTGAGATTTCGAAATTTTTTTATCTCTACTTTTAAGTTTTTTTCTTTTCTCTTTTGGCTGTCTCTTTGCAGAAAGAGGAAAGAATGAGGAGGTGCAGGAGTAAACTTTGACGCAAAGAAAATAATAATTGAAAAATTGGAGACGAGGCGAGAAGCGAGAGACGTGGAGGGGTGTGGCCCTGTGGGGTCTGGCGTGGGGGTGGGGTTTTATTGAGATTTAATATATATAATATTATGTATATATAAATTTCGGAATAAATAATTAGGCGAGATGATGTGACAGGTGGAAACTCATTTAAGCGTCCACGATACCAATTCGCCTCTGACTAAAGTTCAGCCTTTGTAATTTTTTGAATAACGATGAATTATTGTTTATCTCGGCCAAATGAATTGTAACTAATAAGGTTGTGGAAATTACAATCGACTCCCTTCAAATATTTTTAAATATATTGAGATTTTGTGGAAAACTGCAATGGGAATGACCATATAAAATAGCTACAAAATAATACTAATTGTTTATATGCAATATCAAATGAGTAGATCATATTTGTGAATTGTGTCTGTGGAATTTTCTATTTTGGCGATGGATTAGTAAGTCACAATCTGATAATTTTTGGTAGGCACACTCGTATACATCCGAATACACACTGCATCACATTAAATTCTATTTTTTATTAATAAACTCGAATTGAGAAATTAATAATTTTATTTAAGGATTGTTAAACCCTTATTGTATTTAATAAAAGTGGATGTACTGCACTGTACATGTACACCTCAAATATACACTCAGGTCCAAACAAATTTTTGTCTTATCTAAATTCGTGTATGAAGTAATTTCAATATCTTCAAGTTTGATATTTGTTCGATTGAATTAACTCACCGTAATATACTATTTTGTTTACTACAAAGTTATATGTGACAAGATTTTAAAATGTTTAATGCAATGTGATATCAAATCACCATGATTCTAATTAAAGAACACATAAAATATGATGCTTGTAATATTGTTGCTCGATTTTCTCAAGGAGAAGCATATTATTCCAAATATATTCATAAATGAAGATATAAAATCGTAACCATCACTCCTAAAAGCAAATGAAACCGATGAATAACAAAATAAATTGCCACTGAATTTGAAACTTAGCATTTCTTAAAGGTAAATATCAGTTTATGTCATAACGTTTTGCGATTTTCACATAACATCTCAAAGTAAGCATATTATTATTTTAGTCCCTGACATTTCAGAAAATTTCACTTAATATCCCTCTAAGGCTCTGATAGTCGATTAATTTCCGGCCTACAAAAGCTCACATGACTGCCATAATTCCATATTGGACTCCACATCAATATAAAATTAAATAAAAACGTGAAAAAGTTCATACAAAACGGCATCGTTCTATTTCTTTTCCATGCCAATATAAGAGAAGAAATAAAACGACATCATTTTGGATGAATTTTTTCACGTTTTTTTATTTCATTTTTATAATGACGTGGGAGTCCAACATGGAATTCTGGCAGTCACGTAAGTATTTGTACGTCAAAAATTGATCGACGAGACATTAAGTGAAATTTTCTGAAACGTTAGGGATAAAAATAATATTTTGCTTACGTTAGGATACCAAGTGGTAGATCGTGAAATTTTAGGACATTTAGTAAATATCAATTTAAACCCTAAACTATACATATTTTATCAAAAATATCATGAACTTTCAAAAATATCAATTTAAATCCAAAACTATCATATTTGTATAAAAAATGCCCCTATATTCAGGATAGTTTGAGGTTTAAATTGATATAAATATGATAGTTTGGGGTTTAAATCGATATTTTTAAAAGTATATGATATTTTTAATAAAATATGTATAGTTTAGGGTTTAAATTGGTATTTACCTTAGAATAAATGTGAAATTGGATTTTAATATGCAAAAGGACCCTTAAAATAAACAATATAAGAAAAGCTAATTCGGTTCCCGTGAAACCCACGAGAAATTTAAAAAGAACAAATTGAAAAGAAAGTTTTGAAAAACAATTACTTAATGGTAATTTGATCTGTATTTGACTTTAATATACCTAATCTAACCCCTAATTAAAGGCTAAAGTGGTACAAAATTAACAAGAAATTATGCAAATCGTTGAAAGATAGTGGACTTCCAAATTTCACACCCTCCCAGCGTCAGAGAGAAGCCGAAGATTCTCCTCTCCCAGCTAGCTGTCAGAGAGAGAGAGAGAGGGAGGGAGATGGAGGGAAAGAGATAGAAAATCGTGCTTACCCAAACACCAAAAATCAATTTGACTAATTGTCCCCCTCTCTGATTGTTCATATTTCTCTTTATCCAGTTTATACACTAACCTTGAAATTGTGTACATTGGAAATCTTTGACCGTAGATAATTTCTGTGACTGGACAGCATGGGTTGCGCTGGATCGCGTGATAAAGTAGACGGTACTGTTTCTTCATTGCGTTTCGGCTCTTCCTGTAATTGTTGTATCAGTAATTTTGTGGAGCTATTGTCGCTGTTGTTCATTCGATTAGGTATTTGATCACATTGTTGGTCTGTTTTCTTGTTATTGTGTCTTGGTGAACGTGGCAACTATTTTGTGAAGGATTTAATCTTTATTTCGTAATTGCTGTTTCATGTTTGTATCTAATTCTACAGGTGTGTATGGTTCTTTAATAATCTTTTGCCAGTTTCTTTTGAACACTAGGTACAGTGATGGATGCTAATCTGACTATAGACAGATAATATGTTGTTTTCTTCTTGTTCTTGTAATTGTTTTGCTGTTCTTGATTGAAGTGGTCAATAATTCTGTCTTATGCGTATTCCTTCCACTTTCTAGTTTCAGCCTTTAGCTCTGTAGAGTTCCTTCAGAAAAAAAAGGTATGATGTATATTGTGGTGGTATAATAGTCCCAAACTATTGCACCATTTTATTCCTTCTTGAAATAATTGTTGGGCTTCTGTTCATATCTCTGAATAAGAAATCAATCGTCAATTGTTCAGTGTTTAGTTTCTCCTAGAAAATATATGTGAAAAGAAATTGAGGAAATATGTGAAAACATGTGAAGCTATCTGTATAATAGTGTAATGAAAGTACTTACTTATAGTACTGTTTGCTTTCAAGAATAAGTATACCTTAAACATGAATATGTGCCACTGACCTATGGTTCTCTATAAAAAGCACATGGACTTCCAGGATGCATACTAAGAGATTGAGGATGAAAATTATGTGATGCTATAAATTTGTTCCTGAGGCATCATTTTCCATAGCAAATTATTAATGTGATTTATATGCTCTTTGCACTAATGTATATCTATATGACGTCTGGTTGTGCTAGTTAACCATTATGTCGCATACTCGCATTGTAACACTGTTTTAGAGTCTGCTTGAAGATGCCTGCCTGATAAATGTGCCCTTTGCCTAACTATGCCTGAATTCAGAAACTTCAAAGAAGATCCGAAAACCAAAGGCATGGAAGCACACAGAAGCAATAACCAGAGCACAGCTAGTGCAGATGCGTGAGGAGTTCTGGGACACTGCTCCACACTATGGTGGTAGGAAAGGTATGTACAGATAATACCTTTCTGCAATTTCACAATACCATATGTTTGAAATCATAGTTGTGGGTATATTATTCTTCATTAGGCTCTGACCATCTGAACTGATATATAAAGAAAATTTTCGAGTCCAGCAGGATCAACACCAGCCTGTTTAGCCTGATAAGCTTTTTTTTTATCAGTAACTGTATTCCTATTTGCATTGCACTGTGACTATACTGAAGCATCCCCTGGAAATTAGGCACTATATAGCCTCGTTTACATAAAATATACTCTTTGATGCCTTTCATCTTATTAATGATCAATAAAAATGTTGTAAAGAACTTTTTGTTGTCCAACAAGGTTAAATTGAGCTTGAACTGTTGGATTGTAATATTTAGCTTGATAAAGTTTTAGGTATTACCAGAAGAATACAATGATATGCTAGTTACTATTAACCCAGTTATGTTCTAAAATTAAGGTATGTAATAGTTAATAGTAATGCATGCATTTCTGAAAGCTGCGGTGCATATGGTATTATCTGTACCTCCTTTCATTTGTTAGTCTAGACGGCTCTACATCCTACCTGATAATGGATAGCATTCTATATGTTTAGCTTGTGCTACTTCAGTCCATATTGAAACTCTTTTATCTGCTTTCACATGCACATGATATCTTCATGTTGATTCCATCTTGAGCTTCTGAATGAATGGAATTGACAGTTATTGCTTGACCTTTTACATTGAATATACTATCTCACGCATAAGGTGTGAATTTGAGCTTACTCTTGGTGCAGCATGATGAATAAAACAAATGTGGTTCCATAAGTGCACTTCAGTGTTAGGTCCTATTCTCATGTTAGACCTATAAATTATTTTAATGATATTTTTGGTGGGAGAAAGTTCAATAAACAACCATGCTGACTTGCAGGGTAAATTGTAGCAAAAAATGGTGTTGATATGAGATCGATATGTTTTATACATTTTTCAGACTTCGGGTATGGTAGTCTATTACTAATAAAACGAGGTTCATTAATCTTTTCACCATCGAAATTCTTATTTTCTGAAAATCCCTTCTTCTGTCAATTGAACCAAACTAGAAATACTTTTGAATTAGGTTATTTTTATGTTGCTTCATTTCGTCCTTTTCTTCCCCCTCTATAATCATCAGAGATCTGGGATGCTCTCCGGGCTGCAGCTGAAGCTGATTTGTCTCTTGCCCAAGCAATCGTGGATAGTGCTGGCGTTATTGTTCAGAATCCCGACTTAACAATCTGCTATGATGAAAGAGGTTGGTGAAATTTTCTTCTGCAATCAATGTCCATCCGATATCCATCCTTAATCGAAGCTGTTATTTGCAGGTGCCAAGTATGAGTTGCCCAAATATGTTGTGAGTGAGCCTACAAATCTGATTCGTGACAGTTGAAAAGATATGGGAGGGACAGTATATGTGTAAATTGGTCTCATTGTGATTTTGTTTTCTAAATTCATCATCCCATTTAAAATCCTGCAAAATTGCAAATTTTCAATATGGTGAACAGATAAGTATGAAGCTCTTGGCATTTATACATACTTGCTTTGGGTGATCAACCACAACCTCCTAATGTTCTCGCTTGGCTTATGTTTGGCTGCAACACAACTATAGTCGAATAGATATATTAGCACTTATCATGGACAGCAAATGAAGCTGCTTTGTTTTCTATTCATTTCGTTTCTGGGTTTGAAATCTTGAAAAGGCTTGAAACATACTATCGTGTCATGTTTCCTCCTACAATTGAGATCAATCTCTCTCTCTCTCTCTCTCTCTCTCTCTCTCTCTCACACACACACACACACACACACACACACACATTAGATGGGTGCATGCATTTCCTGGAAATAATTAATCAGATGGGCCTGCGCGGAGGGCCAGTTTTCCCACAAGGCAACATGTCTATAAACTACATTATATTGATCGAAAAGATAACTAACAAATGATGCATGACTAGTAAATGACAAGTCATCCTTAAAATAAAGCAAGATGTGTCTAACAAATATTTTATACCTTCAGAAACAGTGGAACTAACCTAAGAAGAGACTTGTGTTAAACTCTGCACGTGCTGTATGGTTTCAAGCATCGAGTTCTCGCACTGAGCACTTTTCATAGGTGTGTGATGCTCTGATGTAGGTGTTTCAAAAACAAAAGTCTACTTGAGAAAAATGCCCATTATTAAACTAGTTTCATAATTTTATTCTTCACTTTCAATTAAAGTGAGCAGTTCCGAACTAGCAACTATTAAGTCCACAAGTACGAGAACTTGAAGAGTTCAAAGTCAAGAACAATGATTACATGGAGATTGTTGTGAGCCATTCTCACCCCCTTTCTCTCAAAAGTAAGTGTAGAAGAAATTGTCAATAACTTGAGATGAACAATAAGTAGAGATTGAAAAATTAAGATAAGGGGGTGATTTCCATATGTAACCGGAACCAAGTGCGCCGGAAAATCAGTTAATTTGGTTAGGTATGAAATACTACACATATAACACAATACTGGGTTAAATTCATAAAACGGGCCAAGATTCAGGTATTCCATTAGTTTTTCCTTGCTAAAAATAGCCACAGTTCATCAGCACAGTTACTTGATCGAATGATTAATTTATGCTGGAGTTGCAATAAGCTCGCCGAATTCGGCTAAATTGAAGACAATCTTTCCCCCTTTCGATCAATTAATTAGGTTTCTAATCATGGCTGCAATTGCGAATGGCGATGGTGATAGAATACCTAGAGATGTTAATGTTAACATAAGTGATCATCTGTGCTTGGTGCAGGAACTGGTACATATTCTTTGCTTCTTGATTATGTTAGACAGAAACTGTATGAATTCATTTGATGAAGCAGCATTGAGTGAGTGTGAGAGGAACAACAATCAACGTGCAATTGCAGTGAAAACATTTGATGAAGCAGAATTGAGTGAGAGAACCAGAGTCTTAGTATTGTAGAAGAAAGTTGTCTCTTTGTCATGTGATGCAGCATGCAGATGATTGTCGAAGCACGAAACAGGCTCCATTGCTGACAAGCTTGAACAAGAAAATCTGTAAGCATTGATTTCGTCTTATATATCCAATCTGTGTTACTGTGTAGCTATATTTATACTTTATTTGGTGTGAGATTTTCTAAGTATGTGATGTTTATTGATGTGCAGAAGACTAGAAGCAAGATCAAGGAGATTGCTCTGCTGGAACCCTCAAGAATTACCATCCTAAGGTGAAAATAAAGTAGGAGATCAAATGTATCTTGTGTTTGAATCTTGAATCTTGTGTCTGGTTAGACACATTTATTCTTAAAAATGTTTCTATATATTGATGATGCAAACAGTGACGGAGCTACGTAGGGGCCTGGGGGGCCATCGAAAATATTACTAATATATACATAGTACTAATTTCAGAAAGTTATTATGGCGCAGTTGGTTAAGAGACTAGAATTCGATCCAAAGGCCTGTGTTTCGAATCCTGGCGTCTTCAATTTTGTTATTCATTTGTTTTCCGTTTCTTGCCCTTTCTCGCTCCCCCCTCTATTCCTTCAATTTTGTTATTCACTCTATTCCTTCAATTTTGTTATTCATTTGTTTTCCTTTTCTTGCCTTTCTCGCTCCCCTCTATTCCTTTTCTCACTTTTGCTATTTTTTATTCTCCCAATTTCTCTTCTATTTTTCTTTTCTCCTTTTCACTCCCAACTCTTTTCCTTTTCTTAGTTTTGTTATTTTTCATTTCTCAATTTCTCTTTTATTTTTCCCTTTTCTCTACTTTATGCTCTTTCTTTCTTTTCTTTATTCTATAATTAATTTAATATTGATAAAATAAAAGATATATGTAATTATGATCAATTCAATTTTTAAAAAGATTATGATAAACTTATTCTAACAATCATACATGATATTTATTTACATTTTAATAAGCTTTATATGTAAATTAATATGATCAATACAAGTTTTTATTTATAACTGATCGATCTTAATTTCGTAAGGGAAATAAATGCGCAAGAACACCAAGGATTTACGTGGTTCGATCTATGAATAAGATCTACGTCCACGGGGAGAGAGAGAGTATTCGTGTATTGAATGTGTAAGAAGCGATTACAAAGAGTGTGAATGAATCTATTTCGTCTAATCTAGCCTCTATTTATACACAAATGTATTGACCTAGATCTTGAATCCGAAGTCTTCTCTAACTAGGATTCGAGATCCTATCCCTTCTTGAATTAGGATTCTTTAGATATGGTGAGCTTTCTGCGTCCCACCGATTTTAGGAGTCTTCATGGGCCGCCTTGTCGGCCGAGCTTGATGTCGAGGTTACTTGTATTGGGCACGATGCTTGGGCACAGTAGTTGGGCGTATCCTATCACAACCCCCAAAAGGCGAAACGAGGTCATCTTGGATTGGGGTTGTTTATGACGGCGGGGTTTGGACGATCTTTGACATTCTTTTCTTTGTCGACTTTGTGTGTCAATGCTTCGACGTCGTATATCGTATCTTTGTGCTCGCATGGCGTCTGCCGAGGTCATGTTTGTTGTTTGTATCTCGGCGGTGTCGCTTCACCACGACGGGCGTTATGCCGAGGTCTTGACCGCTTCACCGTCGGGGCGTTAAGCCGAGGTCTTGTAGGCGTTAAGTCGAGGTCTTGGTGGCTTCACTGTTGAGGCGTTAAGCGAGGTCTTGACCGCTTCACCGTCGAGGCGTTAAGCAAGTCTTCGACCGACTTCACTTGGCGGCGTTAAGCGAGGTCTCTCGACCGCTTCACCCGACGGCGCGTTAGCGAGGTCTTCGACCGCTTCACTGGCGGGCGTTAAGCGAAGTCTCTGGCCGACCGCTTCACCCGACGAGGCGTTAAGCGAGGTCTCTGGACCGCTTCACCGTCGGCGTTAAGTCAAGTCTTGACCGCTTCTCCTGACGAGGCGTTAAGCCGAGGTCTCCTGACTGGCTTCACCTGTCCAGGCGTTAAGCCGAGGTCTCTTGCTGACTTCTTCTGTCGAGGCGTTATGCCGAGGTCTTTTGTCTGGTGTCACCTGACGAGGCGTTAAGCCGATGCCGAACACGGGATTTTTCTGCCGTCATTGAGTACAGGACACAGGATACGCATTTAATGCGCATTTAATGCGGCAGCGGTTGGATTCCCGATAAAGCGTATAATAGGGGAATATCTTCCTGATACGCCATTTCTCATATCACTTTGCGATTTCAAAATTTCAGACTTCCAAAACTTCTGAAAAACGTATAACCGTCGCCATTGTTGTCTCGGAGTTCATCACCATCATCTTCGAAAAACCAAAAGTAAGTTATGGCTTCCTCTTCTTCTAAATCTTCTGAGCTTCGTATCGTATGCATGCCGTAGTCGGATTCGCGGCGGTATTATTATATTCCCTTTACGGGATTTTGGTAAAGTGTCTTCTTTTCTTCCATTTTAACAACCTCCGATATAAAGGAGATTGTCTCTCAATACCGTATTTCTAATATAATTTATGTTGCCCCGTCCGGAGCATAGGGCTTGTTCTCCTCCGGAAGGGTTTGTCATCGTCTCACGAAGACGACCTCGGGCTGGTCTTCGTATTCATATCTTCGTGTATATGTCGAACTTCACGGATGTTCGGCATATCACTATAACTTTCGCCAAATTCTTTTCGGCATTTGGTGGGCCTAGGTGTCTATGCTATCGGTATAATTTTCCTTTCACTTTGGGGCTTGTTCTCCGTTTTTTCAAGCGAAGGGTGGTTCGGGGTGGTACTATTTATCACCCGTCGTAATTCAAAGCCAAGATAAAGTCGAAGATCTCGAAGCGCGAAGAAGTTTTCTTTTGTCGATTCGATGGATCTCTGAGTTTATATGGCGATCGGAGAAAGATCGCCGATGTGGTGGTTGTGAGATTGACGGTGGCTGGAGGAGGCTTTGGACGAGTAGGTCTCGTGGATGAGGCCTTTACCGAGGTCGAGCTCGCGGTGCGGGCTTAGCCTTATGATCCCGCCACCGTGGTGGAGTCGGTGAAGGTGAGGCCCTCTTTATCTTACATCTTTTGTTGCATGATTATTTGTGTGTACATGGTGACCTCTTGTATTTATTCTGATGAACTTGATCGGGGATAAGAGGAAGAAGAGGAAGGATTCGAGCGCGGTGTCGAGCTCCTCTCTCTTTTGAAGGAGGTCGAACTCTCCTCCTCGATTTTGAAAGATGTCGAGGCTATGCCGAAGTGAGCGAGGAGGCTTGAAGTCTCTCGAGCATGACCTCTTAGGCGCTTTAAGAGGTTAAGCGTGCTATCCCGAGGCCGCATGTTGTTGCCGACCACCGAATGCGTCGTCGTTGGCTCTCAGCGAGCTCCCTGCCTTTCGAGGTAGCGACCTATCCTTCTTCCTTGTGAGTGATATAAATAATGTATTCTTCGATTTGTTGGGATTACGTATAGGGGTCGAGATCGTGTCGGCCGAGGTGGCCAAGATGTCATGGGATGGCCCAGATGTCCGGTTTCATAACGGACTTCTTGAAAGGGCCGTTAGCCAATTTGTGAGGTGGCCCGGTATGCTCGAGGGAATGGAGGAGGAAGACTCTCCTCGTCCAAGAGATTAGCGAGGCCGAGGCAAAGATCAGGGACCTCGTCAAGCAGGCGGCGGATCTGGCTGTTGAAGCGCGGGCGGAGGCGGCGCGGCGCCGAGGCGATGGGCGGCAAGGGCTGGGGCGGTGAAGCCACGGCGGAGGCCGAGGTCGCTTTAATGAAGGCGAGTTGGAGGTCTCGGCGTCGGAGGTCGAGGTGGCGAGGTCGCAGGCGAGATGCTTTGGGCGTTCTTGGAGGCTATTCCTCTGGGGCTTCTCGGGATGGTGGCGATGCGGCCGAGGTCCTCAATAAGCGCCATCTCGAGACACAATCGAAGAAGTCGCCGAGGACTACCCAGGTGGATAAATCAGTATGGGTATGAGGAGATAGAGGGCGATGTCCGAGGCGGGCCTATTCGATGTCCTTGTTCGCGGCTGAAGGAGCTTCCGTGCTGCGGGCCTTGAATTTATCTTGATTCTGTGACCGCGAGTCATTGCGCTTGCCCGTGGACCGAGATCCCCGACCGACGCCTAATGGCCAATCTTACAAAGGGTGGGGATCTGCGGTGGGGTTCTAAGGCGGCGAGGCCGGCGGTTCTGAGGAGGTGAAGCGGACTTGGCGAGTTAGGCGGAGGAGGCCGAGGCTTTCATGCTCGGGGCGGTGTGGTGGGCAGGCCGAGGCATCTGGAGGGTCGATTGATCCTTTTTTTTTTTTTGAATGTAAATGTACTTTGGTTTTACTAAGGGCATTTTAATAGAATCACATGTTTATATGAAAACACTTATCTTTTATTCGGTTGTCGCTTTGAAATGCTTGATGCTTCTCCTTGGTTGAATCGAATTGAAGACTTGTCATGAGCTCTGGAATTAAAGAGGTCGAACTCCTCCGTATAAAGGGACAATTGGGCCATGTGCGGTGAGTCTGTTATTAAACAGAGCTGCCGGGAGAGCGTGACGAGCTCGAGCTCGTCTTTTGCATTGGAGGAGTCGTTCGAGGTCGCCATGAGGAGAAGGCTAAATTAATAGGCGGGAGCATCTTGAGTACGCGAGGCCATCCATCGAAATGGTGGGATGACTATCTCGGAGGTTGAAGCAAGGTTATCGAGGTTCTTGCCCATTGTGCGAGGTACGGCGTGAATATGGTGGACCTCCCGGCAATTCACGAACGATGCGGTGAATTAACAAGGCTCGGAGGTATATACAAGGCGTCATCGCTCGACAACCACAGCTCGACGAAATGCTTGACGGGATGCAGAGGCCTCTTCTTTCACGGAGCTTCTCGATGCAGAATAAATGAACCGAATTATGACGATCCGGTGTGGATAGCTCGAGAGGCGTGCTATTGCCCTTGAGCGACGTGGATCCTCAAGGGGCGAAGCCGTGCGTCGTCGAGTGGCGAGGTCGATCTAGCGAGCCCATAGTGTAGATCGAGGACGAGGTAGGCGGGATTAGTATAGATGAATTTGTTGAATCGCGATTTTTCTAGGGATTGGCTCGGTTTTCTCGGTCTCCTCCGCCTCGTAATATGTAATCTGCATAACTTATTAAAATAAGAAAGATGTACTTGCTTTGTATTGACTTTATTTTGAACTAAAGTAATATATGAAGTCTTGAAGGAATCGGTTCTCGTAGAAGGATAGTTAGTCCTTGTAGAGTTCCGTCTTGAATTAATGATTTTTGCCGAGGTCGTCGGGAGGGTGGTCCCTTATTCATCTACATAGAGAACCGTCTTGAAATAAATGAAGGTAATCGATCTCGTATGTAGGAATGGTTCTATTTTTGCGAGGTTATCGGGAGGGTGGTCCCTTTACCGTCTACATAGAGAGGTCTTGAAATAAGCGAAGGTGTCGATCTCGTATGTAGGAATGGTTCTGTTTTTGCCGAGGTTATCGGGAGGTGGTCCCTTCTTCGTCTACATAGAGAGCTGTCTTGAAATAAGCGAAGGTGTCGATCTCGTATGTAGGAATGGTTCTGTTTTTGCGAGGTCATCGGGAGGGTGGTCCCTTATCATCTACATAGAGTCTTGTCTTGATATAAGCGAAGAAATCGATCTCGTATGTAGGCATGCTGTTTAAATTTACCTTCGTATGAAACGAAGGTGTCGACCTCCGTCGAGGGAATTAGTCCTCCGTAGAGGATATATAATAATGTGAAGATTAATTATGCATTAGTGACAAGTAGAACTTGCAAAAATAATATTTTATTGATAAAAGGCAACGCGACCACCAAATAAGACTCGGACTCTAGCAGGACTTTAAAGACACGACCGAACAAGACCCGACCCTTGACAACTTATGCATAATATCTCTTGGATGAATGATGTGCCATGCGTTGGGTAATTGCTCACCGGACAATTGAGCGAGCTTATAGGCCCCTTTGCGAGGACTTTGTCGACCGGTAAGGTCCTTCCCATGTGGCTTCCGACTTGCCGAGCTGCGGCTTTCTTGACTTCATTATTTCGAGTACGAGGTCGCCTACTTGGAATTATCGGGTTTTAACTGCTGGTTGTAATACCGAGCTACTTGTTGCTTGTACCGAGCTTCCTTGATGTGGCGAGGTCTCTTTTCTTCGAGTAGGTCTAGATCGGCTCGTAGATTTTCCCCATTTGCTTCGCGAGAGAAGTCGAATGTACGGGACTTAGTACTCCAATTTACGCGGGATCTTGCTTTGGTTCCATACACCAAAGCGTAGGGCGTTTCTCGTTCGAGGTCCTTGGTGTTGTTCGATATGACCATAAGACTGTGGTAAATTTTCCACCCAAAGGCCCTTAGCTCGGTCGAGGCAGTCTTGATCCCTTCACGATGGTCTGTTGGTGACTTGGTCGACCATTTGCTTGAGGATGGGCCACCGAGGTGAATTTTGTTGGATCCAAGCTCTTGACACCACTCTCGAATGTCTTATCCGTGAATTGTGTCCCGTTATCCGAAAGGAGGATGTGAGGATGCCGGCGACATACTACGTTCTTCGAGCACGAAGTTGAGGCGTTCTTGCTTGTGATTTTGCGAGGGCTCGACTTCCACCCACTTCGTGAAGTAGTCAATCGCAACAATTAGGAATTGGAGATGTCACGGTGCTTTACAAAAGGGCCCGATGTCGATCCCCATTGCATAAAGCGGCGAGGGCTCTGTATGGAGGCGAGGTCGGTTTGCGGTAACTAAATGCGTTCCCATGGGTTGGCACCGGACACTTTTCACAAGTCAATCGAGTCACGGAACATCATCGCCGATAGTATCCCATCTCACGACTTTTTCGACAAGGCTCGGGGTCCATGTGACTTCGCATGATCCTTCGTGCACTTCTCGCGGGGCGTAATCAGCTCGGTTCGCCCCAAGCACCTTAGAGAGGTTGGAGATACGACTTTCATATAGGACCCCCGCTCAATCGTATATCGCGAGATTTGTTGAGGATCCTCCTAGCTTCCAACTTATCATGGGCAATTCGCCCTTCCAAGTACTCTCGAATGGGAGTCATCCAATTGGGTTCTTCATCCGAGACTACGTTGACCTCGGCTCCGTCATCGGCATCGTCTATACTTCTGCTTTGGACTTCCTCTACTGGCGGGTTCGTTGATGACGAGGCCAATTTACTTAAGATGTCAGCTCGGCTGTTTTGCTCCCTTGGGATGCGAACTATCTGGAAGTATGAGAAAATCCGTTGCGAGCTTTTGCTTTTCAAGGTATTTCTTCATTCTGTTGCGCTTTTGCGTATTTCCCCAACATTTGGCTTACTACGACGAGAGTCACTTGTGAACTTGCGGCTCGATCGGAGATTTTGAGCTAGGCGAAGTCCTGCGATCAAGGCTTCATACTCCACTTCGTTGTTCGTATTTTGAATGTGAACCAAAGTGAGTAGGTGATCTCTTGGCCGTCCGGGCCTAGGAGTAAGATTCTGCGCCCGCTACCGTTTTCCCGAAGCCCGTCAGCGTAGAGTTGCCAGCACTCCTTTGGTATTTCATCCATTGGTTCGGCTTGGCATTGTCGTCTGGACTCGGTGGGCTTGGTTTCTCGACGAAGTTAGCCTCGGCAAGGAAATCCGCTAGGCTTGTCCTTTGATGGCTGGCGAGGCGAAGGATATATCGTGCTCGCCCAGTTCGATTGCCCATTTCGCGATTCTCCCTGAGGCTTCGGGTTTTGTCAATACTTGCCGAAGTGGGTAGTCAGTGAGGACTTGTATGGGATGTGCATGGAAGTATGGACGTAGTCTCCTCGCGGCGTTTACCAATGCTAAGGCAAGCTTCTCCAGGGGCTGATACCTCGTTTCCGGGCCTTTTAGTGCTCGGCTGATAAAATACACCGGGAGCTGACGTCCTTCTTCTCGTACCAAGACTGCACTTATAGACTCGTCCGAGGCGGCGAGGTAGAGGAAAAGGACCTCTCCCTCTTTCGGGACGGATAGAGTGGGGAGTTTGGCGAGGTAGCTCTTGAGATCTTCAAAGGCGGACTTGTGTACATCATCCCATGAGAATTTCGGGGCTTTTTTGAGTATCTTGAAGAAGGGTAGCTGCTTATCCGCGGCTTTTGAAAGAAAGCGGCTCAGTGCGGCTATGCAGCCTGTCAGCTTGTGTACGTCATGGAGGGTCTTTGGCATCTTCATTTCCAGAATGGTTTGGACCTTGGACGGGTTGGCTTTTAGCCCTTCTTGTGAAACCCAGCACCCTAAGAACTTTCCAGACCGGACTGCAAACGTGCACTTTTGGGGGTTCAGTTTTAGGTTGATTTTTCGAAGAAGGCCGAGGACGATCCGGAGGTCGGCAACACATGCGGCTTCTTCCTTGCTCTTGACGACGATGTCGTCTCACGTATCTCCACATTCGACCAATGTAGGGTGAAATATTTTGTCCACCATCCTTTGATAGGTAGCCCCTGCATTTTAAGGCTAAATGGCATCTTTTATACGCAAAGACTCGAAGTCGGTAATGAAAATTTGTCTTGGCGCGTCTTCGTCGTCCATTAGGACTTGGTGATATCCTTTGTATAAGTCAGCGAAGACTTCGTATCCGACCGGTAGCGTCGACCTTCTTGTCAATGTTGGGAAGGGATACCAATCCTTTGGGCAATGCTTATTGAGGTCGGTGTAGTCGATACACATTCGCCATCCCTCCTCCTTTCTTTACCATCACCGGGTTGGCTATCCGGTCGGATATTTGACCTCGAGCGAGATCGTGCTTTTAACGGTGATTCACCTCGTCATGAATGACTTGGTTCCGTTCGTTGCAAAAATTCTTTATACGTCGAGGCGGCTTTATGTTCGGGTCGATGTTGAGCGGTGGTGATGATACTCGGCGAGACTCGGTCATGTCGAGGGAGACCAAGCAAACACGTCCGGAATTCCCTTAGGAGTTGGATGATCGATCCTTCACTTTAGGTGCCTTGGTGAAACCAACCTTGGCGACCTTTAATGGCTCATCTTTGTACAATGCGACCTCTTCCACCGACCGTCGGGGAGTGGCGATGTCTTCTGACTCAACTCCTCGGGTTTCTTTAATTGCTATGCTGCGGGTCTTTGGACCGAGGTCCCGCACCTCGTAAGGCAACTTGCATACATTACTTGGCTTGCTTCGATCACCTCGGATCACGGCTGTTCCCGTGGTGGGTATCTTCATTGTTAGGTGGTACGTTGAACACACGCCTTTACAATGTTCACCAATCTCGCCCTAGTATGATGTTATATGGCGAGTGGGCCTTCACTACGAAGAATTGCACCACCTTGGTGGAGCTCGTTGGTGACTTCCCCACCGTGACGGGTAGCTCAATTATCCCTTCCGGGCGCGTCTCTTCTTGGACGAAGCTTCTGAGTGGCAGCGGCGCTTGTGCGAGGCGCGCTTCTTCTATCCCTAGCTTGTCAAAACATTCCTTGAAAAGGATGCTCACCGACGCGCCGCTATCAATGTACACGCGCTTCACCAACTTATTCGCGACCACTGCCTGGATCACCAGCGCATCCTGGTGGGGTATTATTGCGTGTACGGGGTCGTCTTCGGAGAAGGTAATCGTCTCGTCCTTTCTGAACCTCTTGTTGTTAGGCTCGCCGGTTTTAGGACTTCGGGCCGCCTTCAAGGAAGACTTCGTGACTCACGGGGAGCCCGTAATAGTGGAGACCACCCGTCATATTGGGGCTCGTCGTCTCCTTCTTCGTCGGTGTCGCGACGCTTTTTTAGGTAAGGTGCGCAATTTCCTCTTGCTTTGCTTTTCTTCTTTTGACTGGTCGGCTTGGCGACCACATCGCCCTCGTACTTTCTCGAGGTCCATCTTGAACCAACATCTCTATTTCTCCCATGAGTTCTTTGCACTCTTGATGTCGTGCCCATAGTCTCAGTGGAATGAGCAAGATTTATCCACGGTTCGGCCTCTTTCCTCCGTCATCGGTCGAGGCTTCTCGAGCAAAGTTCATATAAAGCGTAGATTTACGCCTCGGCTTCATCATCGGGTGTATTGAGGTCGCTCGAGGCGTCACGTGGACCGAGCTGGACCTTATCGGGCGATGTAATCTTTCAAGCGCCACGCCTTGGTTCGATCTTCCTTCTTCTTCTTCTTCCTTTTTCCAGGGTCTGCCTTATGCCTGGGCTTTCTTGTCGGCCTCGTCCGCTTTGGCGAACCGGTTGGCTATGCGCCTGACTCTGTCGCGATCAGGGGTTCGTGCCAGCGATCTCTCGGTATAAGGCCCCGACAAGATGCCGTTTGGAAGGCCGAGATGATGATCGCTCCTTTTCACACGTAAAAGTGTAAGTATAGGGTGGCGAGTATCGTATCCACGGGGATTGTATCACGAAAACATAGAAGCTAGCTCAACGACAATTCATCATTATCCAAGCACGAATTTGGGAAATAGGTTTGAGGGCTTGAATTTAATCCAAGCAAAGGTAACCAAACATAAATATAAATAACGCAATAAACTTGAATCCAATCCCAAGCGAGCGAGCGGAAAGCGGCGGAAAAGCGATCGGACAAAGCGTTCCGATCGATAGCTAAACGATAAACTAAACTAAAACAATAAAAGCAATACTAGAATTAAACTAAAGGAAGATTAAAGACTAAAAGCTATAAAAGCGAGAAAGCGAATAAAAGCAGTGCAGGCGTCTAGGGTCTCGAGGGGCGCAGTGGGGTGATCCTATTTATAGAAAAGAGTGGAAACCTAATTTCTCTCTGCCGCGCCGCCTCGCGACGATCCTCGCGATCGCTAGTCACGATCGAGTCTGCGTTCTTCTCGCTCGTGATCGCCTTCTGCGCTCGCTTTGTACCTCGCGACCGGATAGCGGTCGCTAGCCGTTATGAATTGGTCGCGAAATCATCCGGTGAATTCTCGGCTGAAGCTTATTTCATGGAACGCGGTGTGACGGCGGCTCTTCACAGGCGCTCATTGGTTTGCCTCGCGACCAGCCTAGCGACCGCTAGGCTGGTCGCTAAGCTGGACAGATTGTTCATTTTGTTCGTGCCGTGCCGTTCCTTCGATTTTCAACACATAAACCTACAAAACACCAAAATAACACCCAGAGCAATATCTTCTAGAAATAGATGAAACATTAAGAATCGATACATAAGCACATTAAGCGAGCTAAACTCATCTTCAAATATCAACTATAAGCGTGTAAAATGCGCGTTTATCAAACCCCCATACTTAAAGCATTGTTTGTCCTCAAACAAAAGCGAACGAAGACAAGACGAAGATCAACGTGCGTAGCAAGAGGATAACCATTCTAGGCCTCGAAACATATTAACGCTCAAAAACATTAGCGCACATGGCGGCGTTAGCCAACTCAACACAAACAACCATCGAGGCGAGAACTCATTTATTTCAACCTCACAAAGGCATGTGCGTAAAATATATAGAATAACTCAAACGATAGATAACTATAAAGTTTCTCTAACATCTCCACCGCGTCAAATGTGTTCAAATGAGGATCAAAGAACCACATTGGTTAAGGTAGGATGGCTAAGTGACTATTTCTATCCACAACGATGTTTATCTATACTTTGATTAAAGACCCTTATTATTAATTTTCTTTTCTTTTCTTTCTAGAGCTTATAGGGCTCGGATGACTCGCGGTCGGTCGCGGTGCGTGCTCGATCGCGGGCTTACGTGGGAAAAGTTACGGATGGTTCGCGATCGGGCTCGCGATCGCATGAGCTCGATCGAGTTTAACGTCGATGTGCTATCATGCTCTTCTTCCTCGGTAGGGCTCGGGTAGGCTCGTCCACTCCTCGTCACGAATGGAAGCATTGACTCTTTGGGTTCACCTCCGTGTTACTCGGAAATTGGCCCGTCTTCGTAGTGCATTCACTTGCGGCTATTTGACCATTTGATTCTCCAACATCTTTATGTGCTTCCCATAGCCGTCAGGTGGACTCAAATGATTTATCTTTTGCGGTGTTCTTCGATGAGCGAATTTTGATTCGTTGCCAATTGTTGGTTCTTCTGACCAAGCTGCTGCATCATGTCTTGAGACTTGGCTTCCGGCTCTTGAATCGAATTACGAATATTGAAACTTCTTTGAAGGTTGTTGGAAATTCGAATGACTCCTCGATTGATGTGGTGGCGTTCTGCATCTCGATCGACTCTTCAAAAGTGAACTTCTTCATGAGATCGTCATATTTTGAATCACTCTCTCAGCAACGTGCTTTGAGCGATGGCGTTCTCTCCGTTGGCCATTGATAGTTGGCAAGTACCATCTCTTCTGTCTGGCTTGCCTAAATCGTGGTCGGTTCAATAATGACCCCGTAAGCGACAGCATCTACATTGCTCGCAAATGCCGTATATCGAGTCCACCGTAGAAGCGTGTGATTTGTTGCTCCTGGAGAACCCATGTTGTGGACATCGTCTCGATAGACCTCTGAATCTCTCCCATGCCTCGAATAATGATTCGTCGTGGTTTTGGCAAAAATGAGATTTCGGCGATGATCTTCTGCGCTTTCGCGGCGGAAAGTATTTGAAAGAAACTTCTCACAAAGTTTCCCAGTGTCGATGCCATTTCGGTCCAACTCTTGAACCAATCTTCGCCCGACAAGAAACCGAACATGCGCATCCGGATCGTGTCTGTGGCACCCCATTCTGTTTGATGGTGTCACAAATATCGAAAGGTCTCGAGATGTGCATTCGGTCTTCCGTGACTCCTCACAAAGCCCTCCTCCTTGGACCATCTTGATCGGGGCGGTTTGAGCTCGAAATTATTTGCATCTACATGCGGGCTAACCGCCTCCTTGGGCTGTTCGGTGGGATGTCGATACATGTGGTTGAGAGGTCTTTCCTCTGGGCGGGACAATGATTCTCATGTTCGCCATCGACGCATCTCTGCAAAGTCGGCTAGCATGCGTCTTATTTGCTCGGAGGGGCGCCCCGTTACGTGGATTGGCGCCATTGCAGCTCGTCTCTTCTCTCGTCCTTTTCTCCTTTGAGAGCTTTCGATCTCGGGATTGGAAGGCCGAGATGACTAACAGTCGTTCACGTCTTGACCTTCAAACACTCCTTGTTAAACCTCGTCATGAAGTCACCGATGGACTCGTTACGGCTTTGCCTTATGGTGAGGAGGTGTCTTGGCGATGTTTTGACTCCGCTTTTGGAAGAACCTTCGATGGAAGGCGCCATCAGTCGCGATAGAGCGATGCTTCCGTAGGTGGTACTGTCGAACCACTGCGGGCGTTGTCGACGAGTAACTCCGGAAGAGTTTACATATGGTGGTGAGGCGTTGGTTGATCATGTTGTATTGGAGCTGCGAGAGGAAATTGTGGATCCTCGACCCGTCATAGGGGCGATGCTTGGTACCGGTATTTATCAGGGAAAGTGTTGAGTATCCTGTTGAGAGCGGGTGACTATTTTCCGTATCCATCGAGCCGTCCTACGGAGATTGGGACGGAGTTCGACGATCGAACTCGTTTAGGTGACTCGGACCGACTTCACGGCGTACGATGCTTTTCTGCGCTGCTCGTCCGCGGAGATCGGGCGGAGTTCATTGGATGGATTCATTCGGCGATCGAGGCCGCCGCGGCGGTCACGACGTCCTCTCGCGTTGCTCGTTCCTTGCGCGGTCGGTTTGGGCCCCGACCTCTCGTTGTGATGCCTCGTACTAGATGAGGCTTTGATTCCGTTCTTCAGACGTGGCCGACCACGTGCTCACCGAGGTATCGGAGAAAGCTCCTTATTTTCTCGAGAAACCCTCGACGGCGTCGTCGAGGTTTACTTTGAGCCGGATGTTCCCTGGATTATTGCTGCGGTTTCTTCGCTATGGTAACTGCCTCCTGCAGGCGGGTGTCCGTGCTCGTCGAGACTTTGGACATGTCCTTGGGGTTTCTTCTCCGATTGGGCTCTTTCCGAAGTGAGCTCGGCGTTCCTTTCGCCGTCGGCGTTGTTGCCGGTGACGGTCCTGGATCGTGCCTTCGGTGTACTGGTCATGATTATTTCCGTAAGCGGTGGTTGATCGAAGACACAAAATTTCGTTTCCCACGCATCGGCGCCGATGATCGATCTTAATTTCGTAAGGGAAATAAATGCTAAGAACACCAATGATTTACGTGGTTCGATCTATGAATAAGATCTCGCCCACGGGAGAGAGAGTATTCGTGTATTGAATGTGTAAGAAGCGATTACAAAGAGTGTGAATGAATCTATTTCGTCTAATCTAGCCTCTATTTATACACAAATGTATTGACTAGATCTTGAATCAAAGTCTTCTAACTAGGATTCGAGATCCTATCACTCTTGAATTAGGATTCTTTCCTCGAATTAGGATTCTTTAGATATGTTTGAGCTTTCTGCGTTCCCACCGATTTTAGGAGTCTTCATGGGCCGCCTTGTCCGAGTAGAAACTTGATGTCGGGGTTCTTGTATTGGGCACGATCTTTGGTACAGTAGTTGGGTCGTATCCTATCAATAACTATTATTGATTGATTGTTTAGTTATTTGTTAGTAAATCTTATTTTTTATATTTGCAAGATATTAAAATATAATAAAAAGAAATTTAGTATGAACAATTACCTCTATTCAAATAATATTGTATATTATTTAAATTATTATTATTTTTAATTTTATTTTTAATATTATATTTTATTATCTTTTAAAATTATAAATAGTTTGGGCCCCCAACAAAAAATTCCTCCCTCCGTCACTGGATGCAAATATCTACGAAATTTTTGGTTTGTTTGCACCTTTCATGCTTGAGAATTAGAAGAAAGCCACAAGCCCTTCGGAAATTTGTCTCCTGCGGAAGGTGTCTCTCTACGTAATCAATAACATATTAACATTAGAGGTTAGGCTAATCTCTTTTCATAAATTTTGATTTTGAAAAAAAGAAGATACATTTATTAAGATGTAAGTAAAAATCTTATAAAGTCGTGAAATTTTTAAGTAAAATAGTAAATGATGATTCCAACGGCCACATTGGGGTCTTCAGTGATGCAGATTTGGGCCATTTGTCACAACTAACTTAGCAATGTAATAATATTTGATACTAAAACAATTATAAATAGTGTGTGTGTGTTGGCAGTGGTAGAGTGGTTAATCTTGCGCCAGCCGTGCAGGTTCGAATCACATAGTGCAAGCAATTTTAAAATTTCTGTATTAATTGACAAAAAAAAAAAAACAATTATAAATATCTTTCTGGGCTGTAACCAACTCAACTGCCCAATTATTGGTAGGTAGTGTCCTCTTACCATGGAATGCCATAAATAACCTTTTTTAGTAGAACATATAATCTCAAATTGTAAGAGCCATTGTTGATTATTTTGTTAGCAACCTTTTTCATAACAAATAATAATAATAACAAAATTAGGTATTCAGCATTTTGGTGTGATTTCAGATAATATATATGACGACAGCGTACGAATGTCCCGCCAACCCCAGTGACATTTTGTAATTTTATAAAAGAATTTATACAAACATTGACTTGATTTCCTAAATTGGAACGGAAAATATAGTTAGTTTAGACTTTTAAAAGTATTCAGATTCCGTGGTCGGCTGCTTTGAATCAGATTTTCCAAAAGTTGTCCACTATTATAGACAACGCATCGATACAAACCAATTTAGTGATGACAAATTGGGTGCAGCTACAACAGACAATAAAATAAGTAATAGTATATACATATAGGGGTGAGTTATTATAAAAATCTTTGTTATCCTACAAACTGTGAGAATAATGTATTTTTTATGAAAATTACTGCACTAAACAAAAATATTTGAATTTTTGTTCCTCATAGGATACGAATCCGGACGGTGCACAATACACTCATCCAGTAAAGTGATGCATCACTGTAGATTTTCACGATCTAATGGCTGAAAATGATACTCATATTGTGTGTAGTGACTGAGCCAGGAAATTTTTCTTGGGGAGTCCAACTAATTATAACTTTAAAAGGTAATAAAATATAATTAAAAATAGTAATTTAAATAATAGTGTAATTTTATTTGAATAGAGGTAATTGTTTATACTAACTTTCTTTTTCATTATGTTTAATATCTTGCAAAAGTAAAATAATAAAATTTACTTACAAATAATAACTCAACAATCAATCGATAATAGCTACAAAAATTAAAATAATAAATTAATTATAAGTTTAATATTGTAAATTATATTATCTTACAAAACTCAAATTTTGATTTTATTATACCCATTATAGATGAACAATTGAATCTAATAATTCACATATAAAGCTTATTAGAATAAGTTTAAATAAATATTACATATGATTGCTATAATAAATTTATCATAATATTTTTATAAATTTGATTGATATAAATTATTATTATTATTATTATTATTATTATTATTATTATTATTATTATTATTATTATTATTATTATTTCAACGTAAAACAAGTTATAGAAAAAAGAAACAAATATCACAAAGTAGATAAATAAAAAGAAAAGATAATAAAGAGACAAAAAAGAGAAAAGAAAAAAGAAATAAATAACACAGAGTAGAGAAATAAAGAAAATGAAAAAAAAAATTATAAAGAATACCCAACTAGATTCGAACCTGGGGCACCGGGAGAAAACCAATACTCTTAACCAACCAACTACAATGCCATTTATAGGTTTTAAATAGGTTTATGATACTAATCTTTTTGAAAAATGGACCCCCTAGACCCCATGTAGCTCCGCCACTATGTGTGTGGCAATGCGTCTTGTTCAGCGTACATGTAAGGTGTATAATTTATTTCCAACAAGTGATAACAAAATATAGATAAAATAATACCTAGTAAATTGATCATGTTTTAAAATTTTAAACCGATATTTTATCTCCCAAATTGTCCGATTGAAAATAAAAAATGCTAAGGGCAACGATGTCGTTTGTATTTTGATGTGAAAATTTTAAAAAAAAATCACATCATTTTTATGGTTTGCTTTTTGGTTGCCAACAGGACTAAAAGTCCAATTTAAATTTAAAAACGAAATGAATTTATTAGATACTACTATGTCGATATCGAAAGTGTGGTCTATTTTATAAAGAAAATTAGCCAAAATTTGGTCTAGAAAGTGATATTTAAACCAAACATATATGAGTTGATTTTATTAAATAGTATAAATATTTCAACATACCTTGATGATGCATCATCCCCTCTTCTTATTTTGGGTAAAAAAATTATACAGTGCATGCAAAATCTTCGACAATTAACAGTTTAAAGGGAGAAATACAGTTCAACAAAATTGAAATCCTGCCTATTGTATTAATGTGTTAGGGTTCACAAGATTCCTATTTGTATTAATGTATTAACAAATCCTTAAAATACAGTTTAAAGGGAGAGAAATACAGTTCACAAGATTCCTATTTGTATGGTAACTAATAATTTTGAATCCACAGTATAAAAAAATAAAGAAAAGCCGTTAGGGTAAGGATTGGTTTACGTTATTGTTTAAGATTAAGATACATTCTCGTAGTTCTATGAGGAAGGAAAATTTTCATGGAATCCAATTAATTATAACTTTAAAAGGTAATAAAATATAATTTTCAAAATAATTAAAAATAATAATAATTTAAATAATAGTATAATATTATTTGAATAGATGTAATTGTTTAAACTAAATTTCTTTTCATTATGTTTTAATATCTTGCAAAAATAAAATAATACTCCTACGATTAAACAATTTCTTTTTCATTATGTTTTAATATTTTAAGATTTACTTGTAAATAATTAAACAATCAATCAATAATAGCTACACAAATTAAAATAATAAGAAAGTTATAAGTGCTAATATTGTAAATGGTATTATCTTATAAAACTTAAATCTTGATTTTCCTTGTAACCATTACAAATCAACAATGAAATCTAGAATTAATTCACATATAAAGCTTATTAGAATAAGTTTAAATAAATATTACCTATGATTGTTATAATAAGTTTATCATATATTTTTTAGAAATTGGATTGATCTTTTATTTATCAACATAAAATAAAATATAAAAAAAAGGGAAAGAAAGTGAACAAAGTAGAAAAATAAAAAAAAGTAAAGAGCATAAAATAGAAGAAGAAAAAAAACATAGAATGTGCCAAACTAGATTCAAACCTGGGTATTGGTACGAGGGACAAGACTCATAATCAATTATGCTATAATGTATTATTTGACATTAAATGAATATATAATAGTAATATTTTTAAAAAAGATGGGCGCTCATGAATCTCTCACGTAGCTCCGCCCCTGGTTCCAATCATGTACTAATGTGTTATTAATTATGGGAGTTTCATAGATTAGCTATCCATTAATGATCTTCAAATTTCGATGAATTATTGTTCAAATAATCCAAATAAAAGAAAGAAAAGCATCCAAAGCGAAGAAGCCGTGAGCGGGCAGCGGGCAGCAATCTTTGGTGGCGGTGGTGGCAGGTCCACGTCGGCCGATAAACACAAGGATAGTTAGAGCGGTGACGTGGCATCACAGCATGATATCAGTAAATTTGATATTTGAGCTCTATACGGTGCATCCTCGTTTAAGAATGATGATATGTATGAATATCAATAGGGTAAATCCATTCGGATTCGAGCTATCACATTTAAGTTGTCGGGTTCGCTTCGAGCTATTCGAGTTGATACTTTTTAGAGTTAGAAATATTCAACCCTAATTCTAAATTATCGGGTTTCGATCTAACCCATCGGATAATTGGGTCAGAAAGTTTAAGGGAAAAAATAAATTATATATATTTTTTCTTGATAATCATATATATTTTATATTAAGAGTTGGAGTAAATAGACAAATAAGTGAAATGATAAGTAAAACTTTTGAATAATAAACAAAATACATTTCATATGTATTTTTTTTAAAAAAATCTTATTATATTAATTTTCAAGAGCAGATAATGAAGGTTGAAAGTCATGTAATAATAATAAAAAAATCAGTTAATAAGACAATCACTAGATTTTCGGATCAATCTATTAGTTTCAGGTTACTTTTGGGCTAATCCGCTCGAGTTGTCAGGCCATTCATTTCGGACAATTCGAATTAATTTTTTTATCCTAATCATATCGGTTTGTCGATCTATTCGAACCAATCTATGAATTTCGATCTAAATTGACATGACATGTATAAAGTTTTGAGATCTTAATAATTGAAATAAACAAATTTATCATATATAATCGATGTTTGTTGAGACATTTCATCTTTGGGGGTCCAAAAGAAATTTTATAATAAAATAAAATAAATAATATTGTTTAAATTACATTACAATATTCAAAAATAAAAGTTAAACACAATCACATCATAACATTTTTTCTATTCTTCATATTAGAAATCATTGCATAATAGTTTTATTAGTGATATTGACGAATACATCCTTCTCAATTATAAACTAAGCAATCATTCACTAGTTGGTCTCTAAATACGATTGCATAGAGAACTTTGATGAATTTCATTCTTGAAAAGCTTTTTCTCTTGGCGGTTATTGTTGGTAAGATCAATGACAACTTAACTAACAAATAAACCAATGAAAAACTTCATGTTTTCTTATAGAAACCATCATTGAGCAAGACCTCCAATATCGATACTTGTGAAAACTTTTGTTTATAAGCACATCGAAAATAAATTTTCAAATTGCTTTCAAGTTCATACAAAATAACTTCGAAAATTCGGATGGGTAACACCTACAAGGAAGCGAACTCCGAATCAAATACAAAAAATTGACCTCATTGTTTCTCTTATGCAGGGAGTGAAGACAAATACTCTTTTTGGATTTCTTAACTAAACAAACATAGAATATATACTACAAACATAATTTATCAAATCTCTTATAAAGCCGAATAAAAAGTCTAATTGTAGAAAGTTAACTAAACAAACAGAGAAAATATATAACTAAAGTTATTATTTTAAAACTTGGAATATGCAAAATAAAACTGAAAATAAATGAAGAAAATCTTAACGTGCTTCGTGAGTCAGAATAAGTTTTTGGTTTTTTGCTTGATACAAGATATTTTTATTTCATTTGTAGCTATTATAATATTGAAAGCGTAGTACAGAGAACATGTAATTTTGTAGTCACATTTTAACTAGAGAAATGGTAAGCTTAGGCAAGTGTAAGCGAAACAATCAAAAGTAACAATCCAAATCATGATTCTCGGCAAGAAAACTAACAAAAATTACATAATAACTAATTTAATTTGATAATTTTAGAAGCAATCAACACATTCGATAACCGAACAAACAACGAGAAAAGAGGGAATATGGTTTATGTTGCAAACTCCTCAAAAATTAGAACAAAAGTTAAATTCAAAAGTCACCGAGTCGAAGGGTCGTCGATGTACGTTTCGGATGAAAGATGCGAGTCTTTGTTGTGGGAAGAAACAGCAACTAGAGACAGAGAGAGAAGGTAATATCTTTGGGTGAAACAAAAAAGGTGATATTTTAGGCGTATTCAATAATATATTAAAATTATAACTAAAATATGAAATTACTAAAATACCCTGCATTTTTCAAAATTGCTGGGGCCCATGGCCCCCAGGCCCCTTACTACCTCCGCCCCTGTATATAATAGTCATTAATTGGCATGCCGAGCGTAGAACTGCAATATTAAATGTGTTGCGTGGTATGTGTAGCGGGTAGCGGTTATTTAATTGGGCAACGTTTTTTAGTTTGACTTTGGTAAGCCGGCAAGGACGTAAGCATTTTATTTGACTGGGAATAATTCAAACTGCGTGGCGTGATCGGAACGGCCAGCCACCGTAGTCGTTTTGCCTTTTTTTTGTTTCGCATGGGAACACTATCCGCTAATTCAAGCTCTATCCAGATATTCTACTATCAGACTAATCATTCTATTTTTTTCCTTATGTCATTATTAAATTTGTAACTAAATCTTGTGGCTTTTCAATAATTTTTGATTTTGTGTCATTATTAAATTTGTAACTAAATCTTGTGGCTTTAAAATTTGAATTAAATTCAAAAAAAAAAAATTAATAATTTTGATTTTATATACAATCATATTATACAAGTTTTGAATAAAGAGGTTCACATGACATATACTGATAAAATTCGGATTATTTTTTTATTTTAATATAGAACTTCTTTCCCTTTTATATTATTGATATATGTTATATGGGTAAGATGCACTATATTATCATTTATCATAGAGGGGGCTACATGGAGCTCAAGGCACTTTCTCTTGTGGAATTTTGAAAATATTCTCGTTTTCATATTTCGTGATTTTAGTATTTATTAATTGTCATTCGTGGAGGCGGCGGCGTTATCAGTTAGTGGATCAATACTTGGTCAACCTTAAAATCACATCTTTATTAGCTTCTAATTTATTTTCATTATTATTTTCTTTATTGATAATTGGAAATCTTAATATATATATAATCGGACATATGAATCAAAAATAAAATAAAATAGTAAAATAAAATAAAGTTGCTATGGGTTTAATAAAGTTCCTTTGTGTGAATAGGAGAAACTAAGGTAGGTAGCGGCTGCTGGGTTCCCATGATATCAAAAAAATAAAAAATAAAATAAAGTTGCAATAAAGTTCCAATAGGAGAAACCACGAAGCATGATTCCAAAAGCACCGTTTCAAGTTGCAGTGCTCTTATCAAGAAAATATGTACAAGTTTGTCGATGAGAAAATATCGGTTGACCTCAAATTTTGAAAGTTGACCTCAATTTTACTCCCGTTATAATACAATAGAGCTTCTATAGTAACACAATCGGAACCATACAATTTTATTATTCTAGAAATATATTCATTTTTTGATAAATTAATTAATAAATTTATCAATTAAAAGACGTATTTATGTTCGATGAATTTTAATTTATTTACATCAAATTACAACAAATTTAGAAATTCAATGAACTCGAAATTGCATAGAAAATGCATGGAACACAAAGCTTAGAATAAATTATTGATACCATAAATGAAAACCCATTTGAGGATGAAATTCACTATGATGTATCATTAGATTTGATAACACGAAAAGAAGCGGTAATAGCATCAAAAATCCTTCATATTTCTTTATTGCAATTCGAGAATGCTAAGCTTTCGAGTGCCTTGACAAAAATTAAAGATTAAATTTATTTTGATTTAAATTTCATTAGAACACAAACAACAACACATGCATTCATATTTGACTAAACATCATAGTTATCTTTATAATTTGAGGAGATTATTAATATATGATGTTGATGGACCATAGATTTATATAAAGATCTTTTAAAAGATATATTTTTATTAATTTATACATTGAGCCCAATTAGAGACATGAGAAAATTATTTTAGAAACGTAATTAATTTATTAAATATTAATTTAACAAAGTTCTATAATTTGGAAAGTAATAATCTCAAAGCAAATTCGTCTCTATGTACATTACTTGATATTTGATTACAATCCAAATTGTTCAAGAACCACTTATTAAAAGGAAAAAGAACTAATGTCTCCAATTAGTTAATTAGCTAGTAAATTTGTAGTGAAAAAGCAAAAACAACACTTATTAGAAATAGTATATATAGAAATATGTTTTTTTTTGGGAGCAAGACAAAAGAAAAAGGAACCAATTCAGTACTGAATGAATGAGGGTGAAATGATTTAAGAAATGGTTGGAAAGTACCGGTAATTAAAAAGTCAAGATGAAGTAATGATGAAGCTCTGAGATCAAGTGATTCCCACCTCGGTTGTTGCCAACTTTTATTGCTCATTAAGACTAGCTGTTTTTTTTGTAGAGCTTAAATATTTATTCTTTTTAATTCTCCTTTATAATAAATAAAACTTATTCCATCCCAAAGCTCAAATCCCAATTTCATGAAAATATGAAAGAATAAATAATGATGATTTAGGATTAAAAAATTAAAAGAACTTTGTTTAGTCTCCATAAGAAGAAGAAGCTACTATAAAAAGGATGAAACTCCTATATTGTGACTGTTAGTATTCGATCATTGATTTTTGTTTTAAATCTAACCAGCTAGCTAAGCCTGTGAAGGTATAATAAAGAAAACTCTCAGTATTTATGATTGCACTCTTTGTATGATTCATTACTGTATAAATTGTTAACAAATAAAATGTTTTATAAAAATTTCAGTTCGGTTTCATTTGATTTGGATAAATAAAACGATTCGGTTCGATTTAATTTTAAAAAATTAATTTTTTGATTTTTTAGATTCGATTCGATTTTGAATCGAACTATTCGAATGCTCATCGTTAGAGAGTGCGAGAAGGATGAAGTGAAAGTGTAGTATATTTAAAGGAAGTGCTATGTAAAACTGCCGTTGGTTAGTAAATCGGGTAAATGAAACGGATGGGACAACCACATAAGGTTAAAACTGTTTAACGTTACGTCTCACTTTTTGTTTTGGTCAACTATGGAATTAATTGCAAAACCATCCCCACTTTTATCATTTCTCTTTTTTCTTCACTTTAATTAATGGTTGTAGGAATTAAAGTTAGTCAACTTCATCAAGCCCTAAGCAAACCCATCTTCTCGTAACCCCATAAAATTAATTTTGAAAATGAAACAAAGAAGACTTTCTTTTATACTAACAATATTAACTAAAATTAAGCAATCTTCAAACGTATGAAATATTTTGAATAAGTTTCTTGTATTTTTTTAATAAGTCTTCTAGTATTTATTTATCCATACGTGGAGTATGCGTTTGCAGTGCGTTTATATCTACTGAAGTGTTACATTAAAATTCAGAAAACTATTAATTTATAATAAATAAAGTTAGGTGACATAATTCCCTTATAAGAATCGACGATAATGGCAAAAATGAATGGACAGAAAATAAGATAATAGCACTAACCCGCAACCTGGTTTAGGCAGAGGTCGCTGTCAAGCAGCCTGCATAGAAATTCTCGGAGAAAATTCAAAGGATTATTGTAATCCTGCAACAAAACAATTTTTCCATATTGAAATTTCCGTCAATTCGCTTGATCAAAATCCGACTAAGAAGCCAAAAAACCTTTACATTTTCTCCCTTTCTGCCTATTTTCTCTGCACGCGGGTTCAGAATCCACAGTTTTTTCCTTTTCTGTTTTGTATGATTCCGAAATTCAAAGATATAATTGACAGTTCTGTACACCTATAATTCAAATTATTGAATTTCATCTGTACATTGATAGAAAAAAATCGTTCTTAAATTTCCGTTCATGGCATCCGCGGCGATATTCTCGTCGTTGAGGCGGCGGAGTTCACCGTCTCTGGATGCGTTCCTTGCACCTGTAGATCTACCAAATACTGCCGTTTTGGAGGCTCTGCTCGCCGTTTCGACGGAGCTCGCGTCGTCCTTTTCTGGTAAGAATAAAAGGCCCCTTTTTTTCAGGGCAAGAATTCGAGATCTTTAATTCGGAAAATCCACGTTATCTCTGTGCTGTTGGATGCCCTACGCGATTTGGGGCTCTCGAGAATTGCTCCCACTGTTTTTCTGTGCTTGAAGGAGTTGTACCTCCTGCTTTACCGGTCGAAAATCTTGATCGATTATGTAACGGGTTCGAGCAAGCTGTGGCTGCTGCTGCAGAACCACTCGATTTCCGGTCATTTCCATGACATCAATCAGGAAATCTCGACCCTTTTCGATGTCTTCCCTTTCTCTGAGATTAGTCTGCCCGAAGATGTTAGAGAACAAATTGATTTGTTGAGGAAACAGTCGGGGAAATCAAAATTACTAATCGACAAGCATGATGAGTGTTTAAGATTGAAGCTTTACCATTTCTTGAATGAGTTTGAGAGCGGTAAAATCCCTGAAATGTATGAGCTGTACATATTCTTTGTGGAAAAGTTAGGGTTTTGCAATGTGAAGAGCTGCAGAAGTGAGATTGAGTTCTTGGAGGAGCAGATTATGAATCATGACGGCGATCTCGAGCCTAGCGCTTCGGTTCTAAACGGATTTGTGGCTTTGATGCGTTACTGCAGGTTCTTGTTGTTTCGATTTGATGATGGGGGTGGTGATTTAGTGAAGTGGAAGCGTAGAACGAAGACGAAAGGATTGATCTCTCGAGAGATTGCAGACACTTTTGTCACAATCCCTAAGGATTTCTGTTGCCCTATCTCATTAGAGTTGATGCATAATCCGGTGATAGTATCAACGGGGCAGACGTATGATCGTGCCTCAATTGCAAGATGGTTGGAGGAAGGGCATAGCACTTGCCCAAAGACCGGGCAGATGCTTGTTCACACGAAATTGGTGCCAAATCGCGCTTTGAGAAACTTGATTATGCAGTGGTGTATGGCCAATGGAATTCCATATGATCCACTGGAGGTGAATGCAGAGTGTTCGTCTCTAACTGCAGTGTCTGCTCCTCCGAGCAGGGCTGCAGTCGAGGCGACTAAGGCTACTGCAGTTGTGTTAGTCAAGGAGCTGTCAAACGGGACTCCACGAGCCAAGACTCTGGCTGCGTGGGAGATTAGGTTGCTAGCCAAGACAGGGAGGGAGAATCGGGCATATATAGCTGAGGCCGGAGCCATACCCCTTCTGAAACGGCTGCTCCCGTCTCCGGACGCCTTTGCACAGGAGAATTCTGTTACAGCATTGTTGAATTTGTCGATTTATGATAAGAACAAGAGTAGGATCATGGATGTGGAAGGGTGTTTGGGCGCCATTGTTGGGGTTCTGAGATACGGGCACACAACCGAGGCGAGGGAGAACTCAGCAGCGACGCTGTTCAGTCTCTCCGCCATCCATGACTATAAGAAGGAAATCGCGGAGGAAGACGGAGCCGTGGAGGCTCTGGCCGGAATGTTGGTGGAAGGGACTGCCAGAGGGAAAAAGGATGCGGTCACGGCTCTATTCAACCTATCAACACACCCCGAGAATTGCATGAGGATGATTGAGTCGGGCGCTGTGAGAGCCCTAGTTGGGGCGCTCGAGTGTGTGGGCATTGCCGAAGAAGCTTCCGGTGCATTGGCGATCATCGTGCGGCAGCCGATTGGGGCGGAGGCTGTCGGGAAGGAGGAGACAGCGGTGATAGGGCTGACCGGGATGATGCGGTGTGGGACTCCGAGGGGTAAAGAGAATGCTGTGGCGGCGCTGCTCGAGCTGTGCAAGAGCGGCGGTGCGACTGCCATGGAGAGGGTGCTCAAGGATCCTGCGATGGCGAGCCTGCTGCAGAGCCTGCTGTTTACCGGGACGAAACGGGCGAGGCGGAAGGCGGCATCGCTTGCGAGAGTGTTCCAGAGATGTGAGAATAGCTCCTTGCATTTTGGGGGATTGGGGGTGGGGTACGCATTTGCGAGAGGGAACGCAGTTGCTGGTAGAGATACAAGCTTTGCTGCTGATGTTTCAATGCCCGTCTCCATTTCAGTGCCTGTATTATAGTCACAATTTGTGGTTTCTTTACCCCATTCTTTAGTCTCCCATTTTTTTTTCCTTCTAAATCTGTAATAGTTACAAAGAATTCATTCAAATATTATATATGGGAAAGGGGTTATACACAAGTTATCTGTGTCTGCACAGTTTTGCCTTACTGCTCCTCAAATAAAAGATTAGTCTGTATTGAACATGTTTGTAACTTTAATTATTGTTATTATTATAAGTATTATTAGTCTGAATATGAAAATCACTAACACAGTAACAGTCCTTTCTGCCAATGTATTTCTTCCTGCAAACAAGAATATTCCTCATTAACTAATGATATACTAGTATATATACCGTGATATTATTCCTAAGGATTACGCCTGCCAATCATATTACAAGAATAAGAGGATTGTAACATGGTACAAATATAAAGGGATTGCGACAGTCTGCCAGTGTACAACAATACTTAGAAAAAAGGCAAAACCTTGGAATGATACAGTACAGTAAGGGATAATGTTGTGATGTAAAATTTGCATTTTTTGTTTATAATTCATTTTGACTTTAAGAAAATATTCGACTTACCACATATGATATGGCACAATACGTATATATTTGGTAAGTTGGTGTAATAACATAACCTGCTCCAAAGAAAAGTTGTTTGATTAGAAACAGGAAATATTATCTTCAAATATGCAAGAAAGCGATGGTCTACTAAAATTCTAAGGTGATGACTGATATGCATGAATGAAAGATAAAAAATAAACAGAAATAATTTTGTTAGAAAAAACAAATAAATTTGACTAATCTCGTGTTTATGGGAATAACTAATACTATGGGATAGGGGAGGAATGACTATGTTCATGCGAATAAGTATTCATTCGGGAACGGTGATTCCAACCGTAAAAATCTTACCAGCCATAGGATTGAGAATGAAAACAAGAATATCATTTCATTCCGGTATACCAACCGACACCTAAGAGTGCTTCCAATTGTGTTCTAATCCAAAAGGAAACGCTTAATAGTGAAAACCAACTTCTAAATGGGCTCTTGAATCGCCCAAATGGAAGGCTTTTTCTTCAATGGCACGCATAACTCTTGATGGTTAATAATTTTGAATTTTGAACAGAAAAGCTCTTGCATAATTAAAAGAAGAATAATCCAAAGTGTTAAAGTTTTTTAATTTTCATTTTTTTTTGTTTCTTCTTTTTCTTTCCGTCTCTTTTCCCTCTCTCTCCCTCATTCTTTAATGCCAATCGACTTGATTTGAAATATAATTCGACCAAAGTAATTAACTAAAAAAAAAAAAACAGTATAGAATGCGAAAAGTGGTCAGAAAATCTGAGGCGGGCCTTTCTTTTGAAATCAATAGTTGCATATTTCCATTTCCCTATTTACTTAACACCTTTAGCCGCCACTTCAACTGTCTTAACACAATCTCAACAACATCCGAAACAATCATTCATAAGATTTTCAAAATGAAATGGGGGAGAAAGACACCTTCTCCACCTTCATTTGGTAGCTCGGTCATCACTCGAGTATTCCCAGGTTCTTGGTTTTCCAAGTTCAAACAGACAGGCGGCACTGGTTCAGGGAAGAAGCAACAAAGGGGGAAGCTTGATTTTTCGACTGTGAATGCATCGCTTCCTGGTTGTAGGCAAGCCAGATTCTACAGCTTGGCTGATGACGCGTACTGGACACTCTCATTCCGCAAAGACAGAGGAGGAGGAGGAGGAGGAGGAGGAGGAGGAGGAGGAGGTGAAGGCAGGAGGAGGAACAACAGGCAGGCGAAAATCAACCCTCTCTGCAATTATTCTGATGACGAGTTTATCGTTGCAGTGTCCGGTTTGAGGGAGACCCAATTGTCCTCAAGAGAATTGGAGGCCATTTCCGAAATAGACACGAACGAGATGAAACAAGAGCGATGCAGTAACAATATTCTTCGAGAGAAGAAACACGATCAACTCAAGAAAGAGAGCATGAATGTTCGACGTTCAAGAAAACTGAGAGGCAGAGTTGGGAGGAAGAAGCGAGCAGAATTCGGAACAGGGCTTGCTGAAGGAGAACAGGAGTCATTTCCAACAGAACTGCAGAAAACTGATAAAGTGAAAGAAGAATCTGAGGATTCCGCAGCTTCTAATTCAACAAGTACTACAACTTCTGAGAGAGTATCAACTTTGAAGTGCCAAAATCTGGAAGACATGAAGATTGAGGAATTTAAGGTGAAAACTGAGGAGTTTCAGAAGGAGTCTGCATACATAAGAAGGCGATTTTGTAGCAGAAAAGTAAAGCAGAACCCCAAGAAAGCTCGTGGCTCAAGATCAGAATGCAGAATTCAAGCGCCGGAGGGCATGAAGTTGAAGGAGAGGGAAGACGAAGTGGCAGAGAGCTCCACCATCTACAACAGTTTTGCAGTGGTGAAGAGTTCCTTCAATCCACAACAGGACTTCAGAGATTCGATGGTGGAGATGATCGAGGAAAAGGGAATCAGGCGTCACGAAGAGCTCCGAGAACTCTTGGCATGTTATCTGACACTGAATTGCGATGGACACCATGATCTCATCATCAATGTCTTCCAGCAGGTATGGTTTGAGCTGAGATGCTTTGAAGAATGAAAAACTGAGCAGCAATAGTTTTCCTTACTAGTAGTTGATATGGTAAGGAATTTCACTTCGGTGAAATTAGATGTGACACAAAGCTATTTGGCCAAGGCAGCCCCCAAACAAAAAAAGTTTATTCAGAATGATGAGATAATGTTTAATTACAGAGTTTCAGTTCAATACAATGCAATCTCAAATCAAATTTGGCATTTGATTAGAAATAAGGGAAGCTAAAATACACCTTATCTTCACCTTATCTTCATTAAAGAACCATGTGTCTTTCCATCTCCATGGCAAGTAACATATCACACAGTCATTCAGTGAAATATATATCATGAATGTTCAAACTACGAATAAGCAAGGAGTTCGACATAAAAACTCAAAATGCAGTATCTCTGCACGCAACAAATGCCAAAAAGTTAAGAAGCATTCCTCTATAATACAACAATAATGACGCGTACAAAGTGAAAATGTATCTCAAGTTAAATGATAATATGTGCATGAGTGGAGTTTATATATATCGAATGTCTACCTACTGCTTAGATCAAGCTCATCTCTAAATCAACAGCCATACGCATTAGACATCAAAAAGTGCATTCACCAAAAAAAAGGAATAGCATAAAACCTACTGTAGGTCAAGTTTTTTCCGCTGGAGTAAGATGCCCCAACTGTTCCGCAAGGTTATTTACACTCCTCATGTTCCACCACGGCACCCCATGATCACCCGGTTTATTTTCACTTTTCTTGCCATCAGCATCCCTCTCCGGCTGAAATTCAGATGAACTGTTTGAACCAGGATTTTCCGTAAGAAACTGTTCCCAAAATACATCATTCACCCCTGTTCTTACATTGGTTGCTGTCACTGCTGCCTGTTGATGAATAGGAGGCAGCACCTCTGGAGCACTAACAGCTCTTGGTGTAGAATTCATGTCGATTTCAGATGTCTTGTCTCCAACATCAAGATTGATTTGGGTGTAAGATGTGCTGGGGCTGAGCGCACAGCTTGTTGATTCAACCAAATCCCTGGATGAATTCGAATTCACTAAGCCTTCACCAACTTCAAGAATCATTTTCTCCCAGAATGACATTGAAGAATCTATCTGGTCCAACAATTCTTTGTTGAAAGTCAAAAGTGCATCAGCATCTAAATTGTCAATCGACAAATTTTGTGAAGATGACCTCTGACTATCTTCCGTACTGGTTTCTTCACATAAGTAACTATTTCCAGGAAACCTTCTCTTTCTATCACGACCTTCCATTTGCGACATGAGATCAGGTTGATGCAATGTCTCGTACAAGGAGGATAACATGCTCGCATGATGCTGTTCCACATCTTGTGCACGCTCAGCCAGAGCCCTCATTAGCAGGGTAAAATCGTGTTTCTCCTCTTTGTGTCTCTGCAATTCCACATTGAGGGATTCTTTTTCACACTTCAGCCTCTCAATATCCTCCTTATATCCTTTCCTTTCTAACTCAGTTAGGGGAGGTAATGAAGCCAGATTCGGTGTGGAGTGGCTGTGAACAGGCTTGCGTCTATGTATATTCTTTAAAAGGTGGAGGTGACCTCTAACAAAGCCTTCATTCGCAAATTCCCATTGTTCAGGATCGACTTTTCTGAAACCCTAATGACAACACACAAAAAAGGGGATCAAAGACAGATAAAATATGGTAAGATTGTTTGATCAAAACAAAGGTAAAGCAGCAAACTACTCACATATGTATTTAGCTGCCTAATAAAGCTGGAGAAATTGTTGTGCTTAAAGTATCTGGGCAGAAGCTCCCTGGAAAACTCTGGAGGGTTCCACACAATGAAACTCGTATTGCTCTGACTCCAAGATACAATCGAGTCAGTAGATGGATCATCCACCATCTCATACGTCTTAGCAAGGAAGGGCGCCACCGAGTTAGAGTTACACGGAGCCTCATCCATCATGGCAACTTTATCTCACAATAACAGACGCCCTAAGATATAAAAAAGAGATCAACTAGAGAATCAAATCAACAGCCTCCTCGATGTCTCCTTGAACTCTCCTAGAACATCAAATGATTACTTTTTCTTTTCACATTAGTTGTAATACAATCTGAAGCTCCTTAAGCATCTGAATTAAGGCTACAAACATTCGAGGAAAAAAACTAAACAAGTTTCAGAAGGGAAGATCCCACCATCATTCACCCCAAGATTCTCCCAAATTCAATATTCCATCCTTCTTTCTATATCCAACCCCTTCAAATCGAAATGAACAGCTCCCAATCCCCTCAGTCGAAATCAATAGCTCCCAAATCCATCTACGTCCAATCTTCCAGTAGCTCAAGTCGATAACAAGTCAAACATCCAAACCTATCCGCAACAACGCCCTGCAATTCTACCCATAAGAACAAGAATGCTCAATCAGAATAAAAGGCCAAACATCAAAATTTTAAAAAGAATAATTCGCACATCGAAGTCGCTCGGGCATCAAGTGTTGCCCGAATCTTCAAGCGAAAGCATCAACTTTCACACTGACGCGTTCACGGTTCCACCCACAATAAAAGATACAAACGAAATACAAAAGGAAATATGCATGTGTTCCAAGAATCACCTGATAAAGAAACAATATGGTTCCATCGAATACCTTAAATTTCTTAACGGCCGCGTGGTTTGTTTGTGTCGGTTGGCGTCGATTTATATATTGCTAATTACGGAACTTTTTCAAAATCGAGGTGGGATTTTCTAGGGTTTACACATTGGACGGAATTTGGGAGAACTTCTGCATAAATTCTCTTTACTTGATAAACAATCATCCTTAATTATCACATGTAGGTTCTAGGTAGCTGACAATTATACTACTATTTACTGTTATACGCCCCTCAACTGTTGTAAAATGCTGAAGGTACCCCAATGTTTTCCAGAATTGTAAGACGGCATGTATAAATTGTCACTATATTATTTTCACTTTTACCATACTATCAGTCCTATTCTTGTGCCACACAATTTCTACCCCATGATATTTGATATTACCAATTATAATTAGATAATGTTTATTTTTTAGGATTAGTCTAGATAGATAATGTTAGTATATGTTAACTTATTGTTTATTTTGATGGATTGGAATCTTGTGATATTTAAGATCCTTAATAATTTCTATCATTTGAGTTAATTTAGCTCGATTCATATCTCATTGAAAAGATTAGATTGTAGAAATCCTTATAACGAGGATAGAAACACTCAATTATGTGTCTTATCAATCATGAAACATAAATGCCTCCTTATGGATGTTTAATTTGAATGATTAGCCTAGACAAATAAAAAATAGTGTATATTAATCCATTGTTTATTTTAATGAATTGAAACTCTAGGATATCACATATTCTTGATAATTTATATCATTTGAACTAATTTAACTTGATTCATATATCATTGAAAATGTAAAATAGAAGAATCATAAGAATGAGGATAAAAATATCCAATCATAAAAAGTAAACGCTTAAAGGTTAACCAATCTAAATTTGATCTGAACTTTTAGATCATATATCCTCGTCAAAACATAAAATAGAGATTAATCTCAGACAAAAAGAGTTTAGAGAAATAAAAGTTATATTAATCAAACAAATCAATGTCACTTAGCCAAATAGGAAAAGGAACAATTCCTTCCGCAAAACTTGGCTAAAGGAAGAAAATGCATACCAGAAGCAACAACGTTGGCGAATTTTAATGTTAGGTATTTTCATATATTTACAAAACTTGAAATTATATCCTTCACGTGTGATTAGAGAAATTACTATCATCATATTCGTTACCACCAAATCCTTTTAATCAAATAACAATGACTTTATTATTTTATTACGTTACACCAAAAATGCTAATTTCTAAAATTAATTGGGCAAAACTAGACCGTACTATTGTTTGTAATTCATGACAATAGCTTAAGACGTTGTAGAGCCGCATTTCAATTATAGTTGAATATTAAAAAATCACGTAAAACATCTTATATTAAACTGCATCATAAGAAGTAACAATTACTACCTCCGTCCCACCCAAGATGACTTGCTTTCCTTTTTGAGTTGTCCCACCCAAGAGAAGTGACAATTAGTATTTTCTATTTGATTAGTCTATACGTCGATGGTATGAATAATATCAACGTTATTTGCTAGAAGATTGTCTGCATTGCACGAACCAAATTGGGCCAGAAAATATGAGGGCATCCTCTGCAAATTTCACAAACTAAATACAATTCTCTCACATAGAATACAACTACCGTAGATCGCGAAGATCTTTGATTTTTAAGGCACCAATTACGGTGCAGATGTGTGATTAGTTAATTATTCCTATATTAACTAATAAGACCTCCGATTAATCTAATTGGATGCCTTGATTCGAACGGCGTCGTTGGGTGTTGATGTTGATGCTCCACGTAGTGCTTTTATCACTGCATGCGTTGGATGCATGTTGGGCCTCAATATTCTATTTCATCCAATTCTATTTTGCGGTTAATTTTGTGACGCTACTTCTTTTAGATATATTTTTGGTTTGATTGGGGAAGGGGAAAGCGTGTGACTTTTTATTGGCTAGGAATTTTCGACGCGGTTTAAGCGTTTCTATTTCCAGAAGATTAATATTCGCCAAAGTCGTGTTAATGGATGTTCCATCATGGGAAATTTGTGAGATTGGAATAAAATCCAATCATTAAATTTCTTTGAATCTTCTCAAGGAAAATGACATACTTTTAATCCTTTAATTTTAAGTTTTGCTTTAATTTGGTGACATTTCACCTTGTAAGCTGTGAGTTGAGGCTTTTTAACCATTTTGGTAATTGAATAACGGAGTAAAAATCATGACTTAGCATACATAACGAAGTTTGTGTCAAATACACTTTCACTAATGATCGAAAGCTGCTTGATTTGTTTTGGAAGGAGGGTTGAATTAAATAGATAATGTTGTGACTAGGTGCATAATTTTCGAACCGATTTAGAGGGTGTTTGGCTAAGCTTATTTTAAAAGCTTATAAGCTCCATGAACTTATAAGATGTTCGAGAGCTTATAAGGCATAATGTTTGAAGAACATAAGTTGCCAAAGTGTTTGGATGATTGAGCTTATAAGTTAGAGAAAAAATCGTGAGTTAGAGAGAGAAAATTGACGAGAGGTGAAATCGATAGTGTATATGTATAAAATAACGAACTATAGAAAAGTTATTTTGGTAAATTCACTATTACTTATAAGTTTCTGAAAAAATAAGTTGGGGTTGAGCTACTTATTTTTAGGGGAGCTTATAAGCTGTTGGAGCTTATTTTCACAGCTTATAAGATGTTTAGGAGTTTATTTTACCAAACACTTTGTGTGTGCTTATAAGCTCTTAAACAGCTTATAAGTTGTTTTGAAGAGCTTATAAGCTTAGCCAAACACCCTCTTAATCCACGTACAAAATTGGTAGAAAAATTGTGGCCTAGCATACACTACAAATTTTGTGTTGAATAAAAATGCTCGAAAATACCTAAGATTTTTGTAAGGGGAAGGTGGAGGAGATGAATCAAATAGATAACATCAATGACCAAGAGGGTGTTTGATTGAGCTTATTTTATGGAGTTTATAAGCTTCAATAGCTAACAAAATGATTCAAGAGCTTATAAAATATAATGTTTTAAGAATTTATAAGTTGTTAAAATGTTTGAATAATTGAGTTTATAAATTAAAGAGAAAATTGCAAGTAAGAGAATAAAATCATATTAGAAGGAGAAAATTGAAGAGAGTGGAGTTGATAGTGAATATGTTGGTATAATAAACCATAGTATGGTCATATTAGTAAATTCATTATTGCTTATAAGTTTATACAAAAAATGAGTTGGGGTTAAGAAACTTGTATATTAGGGAACTTATAAGATGTTGGAGCTTATTTTCATAGCTTATAAACTACTTATAAGCTACTTATGAGTGTATTTTGTCAAATACTATTAAAAGCTTATAAATTTCTAAACAACTTATAAATTATTTTAAGAAGCTTATAAATTGAACCAAACACCCTCTAAATAATAGTATAGAAATATAAAATTTATACATAGAGCAAATAAGTTTGGGCCAGTCGTTTTGCCCCCATTTTTCCCTGATTCATACCACAGTGTGCAGACTAAATAAACTAATTTTACCTTATAACTATAAACTGTAAATTATCTTTTAACTTGATTGATCTTTTTATTTTTTCGAAAAAATCCTGAACTTGATTGATAAGGTCTCCATTTGGTTCCCCAAATTTATGATATATTGTCTAGAGTCTAAACAAAATGAATAAAGATAAAAATGAGTCATTTAAATATGTTCAACTTTCTTTCTTTTTCTGATACACGTGATCGAACGTTCCTCGTCTCCACAAGATAATTCACTCTTTAAAATCAAAATCTGAGATACGACTAATAAACTATCCATCTGTCGTTTTCATTTATTTTTGAGGTCTGTTTAGCGTGATTTATTTGATTTCTATTTATTTTTTTGTCAGTTTCAGAAAATGGTTGGCTCCCATTAAATCGTAGTACTGTAAATGGCAAGCATATCGTATGTAAGATGGGCCCCATCTATCTCAATTAAAACTCGAGTGCCTGTGCCGCCCGGTCCCACACCCACCACATCTCCCGCCTATTTTGCCGCTAATTTACCGATTGGAATTGTCTTAATGTAATCTTTAAAGGAAGTTGTCTCTATTAACGAATAAATTTTACTTTCGAGTTTTGTCGCATACGTTTTCATTTTTATTATACTCGACTATAAATAAAACTTGGGAGATGCTTAAAAACTAGCATCTACTAGTTGATCGCAGACCCATATGAGTGTGATGATTGCAATATTGATAGGGTGACATATGCTCATCATTGTTATTACAGATATGGTTTTATGATTATCTCCCGTCACTCACAGTCCATTAAATATTAAAACAATAATTTCAATTCTGATTTTGATTTCAAACTCACTTTAAATTCGGACTTTACGTCCATAATTTTATGGTCCGATCCGATTTTGATTCCAAAGCCATAATGGATACTTATTTATCAATTTTGATCCGAGTAAAACCAATCTATTTACAAGATCAATCTTAAATATGCTTGTCAATGAGTCGGTTTTATCCATATCGATCCAAAATCACTCATAACTCATTAAATTCTAAAGCAACGATTTCGATTCCAGTTTCAGTTCTGATCCGATTTTGGTTCCAGACCCACTCAGATCCGGACCGTTTCAAATACATAGTTGATGGTCCGGATCCTATTCGGATCAGATATCTAATGGATCGGTTTCAGAACCAGAATCAATACTTATTTATTGGTTATGATCTGGATAAAACTCTCATCATTGACATCCCTAAGTGCTATAATATTAACCAATTTACTTCATCAAATTATCAGCAAATATATTTTATTTGTTTGAAAAAAATGATATTCCCTCCGTCCATGAATGTATCATATATTTGATCGGTACACATATTAAGAAATAGTTTGTAGATGTATTTTCATTAGATAAATTGAAGACTTTAATTTAAAGGTAAAATTGAAGGAGATGAAGTATAATGATATATTATAATAAAAAGTGACATATTTTTTATGAACGCTCAAAATAAAAATTATGTAATATTTTTCGTGGACAGACAAAAGTATTAATTGACTTGATCCCCTCGATAAGATGTGAATATTATACTTAAAAAGACTTACATATGAATTCCTCTCCAAATATTTCCCCGTACTCTGGAATTAACACAATATTTTTGGCATTCTATATGTATACTGTAACCTTGAATCGGGGGTTAACTTTTTAATGCATTGGGTTAAGCTTTAAAAAGAAATAAAGATAATTAAAAAGATAAGATGACAAAGGGGGAGGTCCCACATATTTTCTCATGTGAGTGTGTATGAAAATTACACTCAATTAAGAAATAAAATTGTTGGGGATTAATTCAACAAATACGAAGAAAAGTATTGAATTAGTCTTTTATGACATATATTAGCAATCTGAGATCAAAGAATATATTAGAATCATTCGAAGAGCATCAATGAAAGCGTCGATGAAAGCACTTCTGACACTCAAATCAATCAAACGATAAGAGATAATCAACATAAAAACGATAAATAAATAGTAAATAGCAATTCATGTAGGATAGAGAAAAGAATAGAATGTGTCTGATCGGTAGTTAGTCAGGAGACCGGAGTCCCCAAGAGATGAGAGTATGGAGGTAGAGAAAGAAACTGAGAGAGAGTGCATAGATCGTGTCCGGGTGAGGAGATGGATATGAGTGTGAATGATTAGATGACCTATTTATATAATCAGATCGTATTTATGGAAAGACTGGTGGTAGCTAGGGTTCATGCTTGCCCTGTTAGTCGGTCCTAATTGTTTCGATTTTTTGGGATGTATGAGATAACCCATGATTTCCCTTAATTTTCTCTCCGAGTTGATGCTCTAGTTAGATTGACTGATCTAACCCGATCATGGACCCGGAAATAGGTTATGAGAAAGTTAGAAACCCCGTTAGCAATTGACTTACTGATATAAAATTGGGCTAACCTGCTTGTCTTTAAAATATTAATGATATTTACAACAAACCAAATTAGGTAGGACGGCCATGCATGACGGGCCATCCGGCCAATTAAGGTAAATTAAAAAGGTTTCAATATATATGCCCATTTAATTTTATTAATCATAGCTTCATTCTGCCTGTTCCTGTAAATACCTTTCAAAATCATGTTAACATTTAATATTTTCCTACTGTAAGCATACAATGTGATCTCACAATAAAAAAAATAAAACAATTCATGAATTTCTTACTTTGTGATTTGTATGTTATTATCATATATATATTATTTTTGCCCAGAATACAACATTGAATAACAATTATAAATTTTCTTATCACAACAAAATAAATACAATATGTTTGAATTATAACTTATACGCACAACTTAAATCATGTGTTCAATAACCCCCTTACCCCCCAAAAGAAAAAAATTAAAAATAAAGGGAATAAACCCAATTACGTTCATTTGGTTTGATAGATAAATTCTTTTATATTGATATAGTTTAAAGACAAATTCTTATTTGAGGTGTGACCTCACTTTTTGCAATAAAAATAATATCAAAATTCTTATATATCCGTTTGCATCGTATAGATAGATAAAAATATAATTTATTATAAAAAATTATTATTTATATTAATAAAAATATCATTTATTTTATCTTATAATTAAAAAATATTATTTATATTAAAGATAAATATTAATCATAATAGTAAAAGAATATTAAAATTCATATATACGGATGAATATACATAAGATCATTTCCAAAAATTAAAACATATGATAAAGCACCGAAAATTAGTGGACCCCACGGTTATAGCGTTTGTTCGGACATAATCTTCGTAATCCAATCCAGTTAATTATTTCTAAGTCCAAATCCGCCGCGCACGTGCAAGTAGTATGATCATAAACATGGGCCCACACGCAGTTGACCGCGTTTACGCCTATTGATGTCAAATTCGAAATTTCCACCAAATCGTTAATATATAGTCTTCTCCGTCCACCAAAAACGCGTCGTCGTTTTGGTGGTAATTTTAAGAAATTGTAATGAGTGTAAAGTAAATTGTATAAAAGGTGTGTCGTTGGGATAATAAATGAATATATTAATGGAATGTGAGTGTAAAAGGTGGTAGTGAGTGTTTTTGTAAATAAGTGGATAAGTTGAGGGTAAAAATGTAAAGTTGGTGTTTAAAAGGAAAGTCTGCACATTTTGGTGGATGGATGAAAAGGAATTAAATGCACGTTTTTGATGGACGGAGGGAATACTATATAGAAGGAAATAACATCTCGCACCTTGTGAAATTAGATATATTGAAAAGCCAATAACTAAAAAACACATCAAATATGTCCCTCCGGAAAAAGCATCAAATATTATGAGTCAGCCACACCATACACATTCGAACGGCCAAACCGAATGAAATAAACTGTTAAAATTTGTATGCAGCGAGCTGTTAATGATTTATTATTGACAAATACTCTCATCGTCCCATTTAAAATGTCCAATTTCTTTTGGATACGGATATTTAGAAGAAATATATAAAATAGTTAAAATATTCAAAAATGGATATGACCCACACTTTTTAAAAGGATAATTACTTCTTAAAATGGAATTAGACATTTGTAATGAGACAATCAAAAAAAGAAAATTGAACATTTTAAATGGGACAGATAGAGTATTAATCTACAAATTTTCATTTTCCTTGCTCCAAAAGGAGAATCTCTACTTTCGAAAACCTCCACATCCCAACCTTATAAATATGTGTCGAAATAAATCACGATAATTCAGCGGTTAAATTGTTAGGAGGATGAATGCTTATTGCCACAAGGAGCCACCATAAATAGAGTTAAATTATATACTACGGCTATTGAAACTCGATCATTGATCCTTACTTCAAATCTAGTTTAATCAACTTAGCTAAGTCCGTAGAGTTATTTTCATATCATGTGTCCCATATGAGGTTGTCCGTAGAGTATAATTTAGAAACCATCACTTATAAATTTTGATATTTAGATATAGATATTATATAAAATGAATATAAAAACCGTTATGATGATGCATGGTAATAGATATATAACGAGTAGCCAAGGCTTCATGCAATGTATCTTCTATATCCACACGGACATGCATGCTAATCAGATAGTATATAATACATTCTCTAGCTAACGAGCAAGTTTAGTTCCAAGTTCCAATTACCCTAACTGATTATTATGTAAAATTAACATTAAAGATTGTAACTTGATAAATTGTTGGAAAAAGGTGTACAAAAACAGTACAGAACTTGCCGGGCGTATTACAACGTGAAACAGAAAGGTAGAAAGATCAAAACTAACAATGAATTTGAAACTAGAAAGCAGAATAAAATACGATTAACCGTATTCTAATGCCGAGTCGAGGAGGCCTCTTTCCATAAGGCGAGATACGCCCGGTAGTGCTCTCGGTTACGGCGTATCGTCTCCAAAGATAAAAGCGGCGTCTAGGTGGGTGGCAAAGACCGCGGACCAACGAGCTCCGTGACTGGAATGAGGCGAGGACAAAGCTTGGACACTAGCTATGTATGCGAGGAGTGCTTTGGAATCTTTGGAATCTGATTAGCGATGGTCGGCTTATCTTTGGGAGACATGTCCTATTTATGGCGTCGTCCTCGTGGGGAGCATCTTGAGTCAACACCCGCATTGATGTCGGGTGTTACGGAGTTATGTCCCTATGAGTCTGTGGCGGTTTACGGAGACAACGTGGGCACGTTTCCTTGAGCCATCATGTCGGGCGTTATCGAAGCGATTCGGCGAATAACGGACAACGCGTGCGTCCGGGTTCGTTGGGCGTATCCGGACGTCTCTTGAAGTGCACAGCGAGCCCAGCGGTTGGGCCACGCGAGTTGGGCACCGGACGGCTCCGTCGCCTGCGAGCCCAGCGGATTGGGCTACACGAATTGGGCACCGGACCAACTTCGTCTTTGGGCTCGATCAGCGTTGATCAAAATATAAGGACAATGGGCCACGGAACCGGGCCCCGAAGCAAGCCCCGAGCAGGCCCGAAGAGCGGCCCAAAGACCCGCAGACCCGGTGCGAGATCCAGATCCACGATCCACGATCCACGGACCACGGACCACGGGCGAACGGGCCGGGCCGGCCGGGCGGGCCGGAGCGGGCGGCCGGGCGGGCGCAGGCGCTGGCCGCGGCGGCGGGCGGGCGTCGGCGCCGGGCCGGGCGGGCGGCGGCGGCGGCGGTGTGTGTGCAGCGTGGACTTTCCACCCATCACTTGTGCACATAATTATACTAAGTGTTCAATGACCCACTATATAGACAATTAATGAAGGTACATTAATCAATGTGGGATAAGGATTAATTAATCCATCTTATCCATTAATCACATAACTCCATGTTTAAGTGACCAACTTTGATCCATTATTTCTCACTCACGGAATCGGTTTGAGAATGTGAATACACCACGATCATCTACTCGGAGCGTAGATCGACCCTATGCCATTTAATTTCACAAAATTAAGCGTTCGTCACTCAAAATCTTGGTCAAAGTAGCTTCGAAACTTGACCACATATATAATATTATATATATATGCACGCGATTTTCAACAATCCCCACATGAGTGGAAATAGCCATATGCATGATGCAGAACAGCATTTCGATCCTCAAGAGATGTTAAAATATTTGGACAGTGGTTTATGGCCTTGAACCTTCCATAGTTAGTACCATCAAGTACGGGCGGATTAGTGGACACGATGCCTGAACTATTCCCCACGGCGTAATCTGAAACAATGGTATTAACACTTTAACACCTCAACCTCATCCGTTCTCACGTTTGATTCCATTTTGGCCATGGACATCCACTTTGGATTCATAAGTGTTTTGTTTGAAGCGGCCCCACTTCGCACTTACATAGGTGATTCTTTACCGAGTATCTTGCCATACTCAACCTCTCGAGGTATCTTAGGAATCATTGAGAGTCAACGACTCAACCTCACCACTAGACAAGTTTTTCAACACTCGTTTGCTTTCTAGGAGCAGACTAACTCGAGTGTTTATACGAACTCATATAGCTTAGTTCTCCCGTTGAACCAAGTTCTTGGGATCTCAGGTCATCATGGTTGGGTTACCACTATGATTGTTCTTAAGATGTGGATTTTAGTCCCATTCCTCTAGCAACTTGATCATTTGATCCCGGTTGACCCTTTGGTTAGCGGATGCGCGGATTATCTATTGACTTGACATAGTCAATTGATATAACCCCACTGAGATCAAATGCCTCACGGTATTATGTCGCCGACGATATGTCGAGACTTACCATTATACAAACCACTTTTCGCCCTTCTGATAGTTTGCTTGGCTATCACGTTGAATCATCAGCGGTGGCACGGGTTTAGACCAACATGGAATATCTTCCAAAAATTACGAGCCACTCGGCTTCCTCACCGACTTTATCCAAAGCTATGAATTACGATTCCATGGTGGATCGGGCTATACACGTCTGCTTCGTGGATCTCCAAGAAACGGCACCTCACGATCGTGAACACGCACCCACTTGAAAGTGAATCTTTTCGTGTCGGATATCGATTGGCATCACGATGCCCTTCAAGCACTGGGGGATATCTCGTGAAATCGACCCGTGATTTTGAGTATACTTGGTACCTCAAAACTCTCACTAAAGCCTTCCAATGCTCCTTGCTTGGATTGCTCGTGTAACGACTCAATTTGTTCACGGCGCAAGCTATGTCGGGTCGGGTGCAATTTGTAAGATACATCAAACACCGATGACCTTAGCATAGTCTTCTTGACGAGGTTCACCTGCTCTTACTCAGTGAACATTGAGCTCTAATGGGGTCTTAGCGGGCAAACTATCAAACGCGTTGAATTTCTTAAGCACTTTCTCAGCGTGGTGAGATTGTGTCAAGACAATTCCGTCGATCTTCTTAGAATCTTGATTCCAAGAATCACATCGCTAAACCCATGTCCTTCATGTCAAAATTTCTATTTAACATGCGCTTTGTGTCATTAATGACATGAGTATTGCTACCCATGATCAACATATCATCTACATACAGACACTATAACATAACCATTATCGGTGTTCTTAACGTAGACACATTTATCACACTCATTGATCTTGAAACCATTTGCCAACATTACATTGTCAAATTTCAGTGCCATTGCAACGGCGCTTGTTTCAAACCATATAGAGACTTCACGAGTTTGCATACCGCCTCTCGACCGGTACTACAAACCCTTCGGGTTGCTCTATATATACCTCATCCTCGAGGTCACCATTCAAAACGATCTTAACGTCCATTTGATGAATCTCAAGATTGTGCAAAGCAAAGAATTGAGAAGCACCTAATAGACGTAATCCTCAAATCACGGTGAATAGGTATCGAAGAAATCGTACCTCTCTTTGTTTAAACCCTTTGACAACCAAGCGGGCTTTATACTTTTCAATTGATCCATCGCCTTGTCTTCCTTTTAAGGATCCACTTGCATCCTAAGGGCTTACAACCTTTCGGCAAATCAACCAAAGACCCAAGTGTGGTTTTGCAAAATGGAATCAATCTCACTGAGCGACCTCTTGCGAGCATCCCGTCCGCCGAGCATAAGCTACTTTGATTGAAGTTGGTTCTTCGTCCAATATGAGCGCAATATAGTCGGGACCAAAGTCCTTTGGCGTTCGACTCTATCGCCCGCGTCTCGGTTCGACCTCTCCGGATCGGACCTCGATCGCTATGCGATATCGGTTCTTCCTCCAAAGGTTTAGAACTCAAGCTTCACCATCAGTTCTATTGCTAGAATTGGCTTCACTTTTATCCTTATCTTCTGAGGATAAACACTTTCAAAGAATATAGCATTCCTTGACTCAATCGTCGTCCCCACGGTCATATCAGACCTCGACACGTGGATCGAAAACGATAAGTGACTGCCATTGATGCATACCCAATAAAGATACAATCGATTGTTTTAGGTCAATTGTAACTTGTTTTGAAGAGCACCTCAACCTTCGCCAAACACCCCCACACTTTGAGATATTTCAGACGATGGCTTTCTTCCTTTCCACAACTCGTAGAGTGACATCCTTACCTTTGAGTGGAATCTTGTTCGGTATGTAGTTGGTGTCAAGCGACTTCCCCCACAAGTTCTCGGGCAACCTCGAACTAATCAACAAAGCATTCATCATCTCCTTAGTGTTCGATTTTTACGTTCAAAGAACGCCATTAGGCGAGGTGAATAAGGAGGCGTCGTTTGGTGTATTATACCACTTTCGTTGCATAATGCCTCAAGCGGAGCTACATATTCTCCCCTCTATCACTTGAGCAGTCTTAATTCGACTGACTTAATTGATTCTCGGCTTCGTTCTTGAAGTTTTAAAAGCTTGATAGCCCGTCTTTACTTCTTAGAAGGTAAAGATAACAATATCTTGTCGGTCATCAATAAGCGTGATGAAGTACTTTTACCACCTCTAGTTTGTACAAACTTTAAATCACACACATCGGTGTGAATAAGTTCTAGAGGCTTAGTGCTCTGATTCTACCGAATGAAGCGGTAACTTAGCTATTTTAGCTTCCACACAAACCTCACATTTCGTTTGTGTATTAACTTCATTTAACTTTAGTAAATCTAAATTTACTAATCTTTTATGCATTTAGATTAACATGTCTAATCTACAATGCCATAAATCGAGCACTCATCAGTAAGAGGAAGTAGATGCTTTTTCATTCATCATAATTTTGGGTACACGGTAGCAATTATTACATTTAGTTTGAAAAGACCCGGTGAGATAACCTCTACCAAGAAACTTTCCAAACTTAGTCAAGACAAACTTGTCCGACTCAAAACTAGTCTAAAACCTTTATTAACTAGAATGAGGCGACACTAAGTTCTTGCGAATATGCGGGACATGCAAGACATCCTTCAATGTGATCTCAATGCGGACGTCGTCTTGAGCACCACATCACCAACTCCGGCAACCTCGGACTGAGCTTGGTTCCCCATGTTGAGCTTCCTCCTCAACAGGCTTGTAGGTGGAGAAAGCGCATCTTTCGGGCATACGCGTGCTTGCTGATTGCGCCGATGTCGATGAACCATCCACCTTGATTCTCGGCGTGATTGACTTCTTCGGTCACCACAGCAGCCAAGTCATCCTTGTCCCATTTGTCAAGTCCTTCTCGACAACGTTGGTAACTTGCTTAGCCTTCTTCTTAGGTCGACGGCAGCCCTACGTGTGGCCATGCTTGCCACAATTGTATGATCCCGTCAAACTTACGGAAACCACCTTCCTTTGCCTTTATCTTTGACATTGGGGACGAACACGTTTGTTGGAGGGACCGCTCTCCAACAGGTTGGCTCTAGCATCGATCAAGCCTTTCCCTTTAGTTCTAGCTTCTTCACGTCGGACTCGATCGCGGTCGGCGATCAAGTCTTCAGTGTCATATCCTTTCGCTTGGCTTAAGGTAGACCTTGAAGTCTCTCCACCAGGGGTAGCTTCTCAATCAACATAGCGGCGACAAAGCCGTCCGAAATAGTGTGCCTTCTTGAACCTCGTGCACAATGAGTTGAAACTCTTGCACTTGGTCCATGATCGGTGGGGAATCGACCATCTTGTAGTCCAAATATTTGGCTACAATGAACTTCTTAGTACTGCATCATCACTACGGTGCTTCTTTTCTAACGCATCCCACATACTTTTGGATGTCGTTACAACGAGATAAACACTATACAAGCTATCTTCTAAACTACAAGTATAAAATTTTACAAAGGTAGTCGCCGGGCGCCGGTTGTCATATCTCGCTCTCGGACGTGAAAGTCCGTCACTTGACCGGGCAGCGGGCTCATCTTCACCAAGAAGTTGGCGGCCCAGCGTCGTGGTGAAACAAAGCATCTTTGTCGCCATCTCTTGAAGTCGGATCCTCCAAACTTGGCGGCTTCTCGGCGGCATCATCCTGCGGTATGAGCAGCGCCGAGATCGATCCATGACCGGATCACACGGTGTTAGATCCCATGGATCCAGCAATCGACCCAGCGAAAAGTGCGATCGTCGAACAAAGGAACCACTAAAAGTGGAACCAATTGTTGAACCACTAAAAGTGGAACCAACGATCGACCAAAGGGTCCCATGGTTGACCAGAAGGCATCGAACCAAACATGACCGAAGCCATTGTGCGTAATGGGGGGCAAGAAGAGAGGTGGCGGCAGAAGAAGGCGGCGGCGGCGGCGGCGAGGCGGTCGGTGGCGTGTGCGGTCGACGTCTCCAAGCAAAGGTATTAGTTTGAGCGTTTTAAGTTTATTAAGAGTCGAACTCCTTCGTGGCAAGTAATATCTCGTCTTGCGATTGTTGGAAAAAGGTGTACAAAAGCGATGCGAGAACTTGCGGGCGTATTACAACGTGATGCGAAGGTAGAAAGATCAAAACTAACAATGAATTTGAAACTAGAAAGCAGAATAAAATACAGATTAACCGTATTCTAATGCCGAGTCGAGGCCTCTTTCCAAGAAGACGAGATACGCCCTTAGTGCTCTCGGTTACGCGTATCGTCTCCAAAGATAAAGCAGCGGCGTCTCGTGGGTGTCAAGACCATGACCAACGAGCTCCGTGACTGGAATGAGCGAGGACAAAGCTTGGACACTAGCTATGTATGCAGAGGAGTGCTTTGGAATTTGGAATGCGATTAGCGATGAGTCGGCTTATCTTTGGGAGACATGTCCTATTTATAGGCGTCGTCCCCTCATGGGAAACATCTTTGAGTCAACACCGCATTGATGTCGGGTGTTACGGAGTTATGTCCCTATTGAGTCTTGTGGCGGTTTACGGAGACAACGTGGGCACGTTTCCCGCAGAGCCATCATGTCGGGCGCCACGGCGGTTACGGCGAATCTGGACAACAGCGTGCGTCGTGTTCGTTGGGCGTATCCGGACGTCTCTTCAAGCACAGCAGCCCAACGGATTGGGCCGCGCGAGTTGAGCATCGGACCAACTCCATCGCACGCGAGCCCAACGGTTGGGCTACACGAATTGGGCACCGGACCAACTTCATCTTTGGGCTCGATCAAGCGTTGATCCAAAATATAAGGACAATGGGCCACGGAACCGGGCCCACGAGCGAGCCCAAACGCCCCAAAGACCACCCAAAGACCAATTGCGAGATCCAAGATCCAAGATCCAAGATCCACGATCCACGATCCACGGACCACGGACCACGGAGGCGGAACGGAACGGAACCGAGCCGGGCGGGCCGGGCCGGGCGGCGCAGGCGGGGCGCGGGCGCGGGCGCGGGCGCCGGCACCGGGCGGGCAGGCGGGCGGCATGCGGCGTGGCGTGGACTTTCGGCCATCACTTGTGCACATAATTATACTAAGTGTTCAATGACCCACTTATATAGACAATTAATGAAGGTACATTAATCAATGTGGGATAAGGATTAATTAATCCATGCTTATCCCGTTAATCACATAACTCCATGTTTAAGTGACCAACTTTGATCCATTATTTCTCACTCACCGAAATCGGTTTGAGAATGTGAATACACCACGATCATCTACTCGGGCGTAGATCGACCCTATGCCGTTTAATTTCACAAAATTAAGCGTTACGTCCTCAAAATCTTGGTCAAAGTAGCTTCGAAACTTGACCACATATATAATATTATATATATATGCACGCGATTTTCAACATAAATCTAGTATGCGAGATTTATAAAACAAGAAAGAACACAAGAGACTTTTCGTGGTTCGATCGAAAATAAGATCTACGTCCACGGAGGAGATGATCCTCAAGATGTTTACTATAATTTGATTCTGCAAGTATCTCAAAGGGCTCTAGTATTGATAATTTGCTAACCCTTTACCTTCAATCTAACTCCTATTTATACACAACGTAAACCTCGCCACGAATCCTTGATTTGCGGGCCATCATTCTCCTATAACCGACCATGATTTCACCATTATTACCCATGATTACTACCGTTACCTCATTACCGTTACCCATAATTGGGGTTTGGGATCGTCGTTTAGGCGTAACCGGTAGGCGACATTAGGTTAGGCCCACTCGTTTGGGGCTGTTGTTGGGCTCGAGAGGTTGGGCCATATCCTATCATAGCCCCGAAAAGTCGAGGAATAGCCTTGCCGAGGTGAGCGGAGAATGTGCTTTGCCGAGGCGGATATTCTTGGTGAAGTTTTCGTTGAAGGTTTGTCATTGTTGTATGACCTAAAATACCTATTTGGACCGAGGTGGACATATCCACGAAATACCTGGCGATCCGAGGTGGACATGTCGGGCACGAAAATATACGCTGGTCCGAGGTGGACATGGGGGCTGACCGATGTCCGAACTCAAAATCATTAGTCAAGTCGAGATCCGATGCGGGAGGAGGTCGAGGTCCAACTGAAATATACGGTATTAGGATATGGGCGTAGTTCGATGTCCGATCTTGTAGTAATCATCACGTGATCGGGGCGGTCTGCTTTTCCAAAGAGTACGTCATACGCCGCGGTAGTTGGGCACTTGGCGTGCGCTGCGTCGGTCACACATCCAACCGTAAGCAGCACGTGTAATAAGCGAAGCGGCAGATTTTTAGCGCCATTTATCCTATAAATAGGTCTAAAAGAGGCAATCGCTCATTTTCTCCTTCGACGTTTGAATCCGAGAGTATAACCTTAGAAATCCCAATTCCTCTTTCACACTTTGTTGAAGAAATCGGAAATCCGCTCCGAAAAAGTAAGTATGTATTCTTCACCTTCTCATTCCTCTTCTCGCCTCGATAACTCTGGTTCGGCGGGTTCAGCCGTCAAGATCCCAATAAGGATTATATATGCCATAACCGCCTAGGTAAATCCATAGGACTTAGTTCTAGGGTTTCACCGATGTCTTGGTATGGGATGGCCTCGAGATTGGTGGGCGAAATCAACTTTGACGATAGAGGAGCTTACGGTGGTCGTTGAAAATACCACATCCCGGAGGATGCATGGTGGTGCTGCGAAACCCAATGATAGGGCGATGGCCCTCAGGAGGATTTATTACCATTTTGTAGATAGCTTAATAGGCGGGCTTAGATTTCCTTTTGCCCCATCTTCCTTAGCTTTCAAGAGTATTTTGGATCCTATATGCCAACCGACCTCCAATTCTATTAGGTCGTGGTTGGGTTAGGGTTGGCTCATATGGCATAGGCGAGGGTTCTCTTTCGAAGTCTTGATGCGTTTTTAGCATCAAGTCTATAGGAGGAGTATATTACTGTCACCTCGTCTTAAGTTTAAAATTGCTTCCCATCGAAGGTATCCCACCGCAAAATAGATACTTTTTTTGCGGGTGAGGTATCCGAGGTATGAATGGGGCCTCGGGCGATGAAGGGCGTGAAAATTAATCCCCAGGCCTATGGAGAGCTGTTGAGCGATATGGGTGAGATCCTATCGATCAACTATACCGAGGATGACTTGAACGATCTTTGGTGAGTGTACATAGGTCAAGCTCCGGTGTCGAGGTCGAATTGGGTGAGGCAACCTTCTTATCTTTATTTCCTCGCCCCGATTATGTGGTGCTAATGAAATTCTCATGTTGAATGCGGTGAAGGTTGACCCGACCGGAGAAGTCGATGTGCCGATCTCGCCGCCCTCCTCGAACGAGCGAAGGGAGCCCGCGAGGAAGAAGGCGGGCAGGCGAGTCCACCCAACGCCCGTGGTGGTGGGCGCCCGAAAGACTTGATGGACGGGTCCTCGACGACCTCGGGCCCGACGGAGATCGAGGTCCATGGCGACCCTCGGCCGAGTGCCGGCCCAAGACTTCCTTTATCCTTCCCAAAGGTATAAGTCGCTACCTTCTCCTTATCGTTTGTTGTTACTTGTTGCTAATCGTTCCATATTCGGGATGCGGCCTCGATGGCGGGTGAGATGCATCGCATGGCGGGCTTATTGTTGAGGTGCCCATGCAATATGAGGCCATGGAGAGGGCGGCCGACGCGGACAACCGAGGGCCGGTGAGTCCGCTAGATCTTTGGAGGCCGAACTTGCTAAGGCGAAGTGAAGGAGCCGAAGTGGCAAAGATGGCCGCGAGAGTGCCCTCAAGAAGAAGACCGGATCTTGCAGTGGCCCGTGCAGGCGGAGGCGCCTAAGAGGAGGCTGCCGAGGTCGAGAGGAGGCGGCCAGCACAGACAGCGCCTTCTTGGCGAGGCGAGGACTATGCTAGGGCCTTCGCCAACAGTTTATCGAGTCGGAGAGTTTTCCTCTTTCATCTCCGACCGGCCCGTGATGAGGCCGCGGTGATTTGTGCCCACCCAGAGAAGTTGGCGGTAGAGACCAGTTTTTGACAAGGCCCAACACGGTGGGTTGAGGTCGACCATCCGGAGGTATGCAAGAATTACGCTCGCATAATCATTGGGCGACCTCTTTTCCGTGGTGGATGCCTGGCATCTTCGCCTCACTCTCGACGGCGGAGGGCAGTAGCTCGATCTGAGGAAGATGAAGACTTGGAGCTTGAGCATTCCTTCGAGTTGAGGGTCGAAACCGACGCGGCAGTCCGAGCTCGGACATTCGCTCCGAGATCGGCCACCAATGAGGAGCAGAGCAGCAATAAGCGGAGGTCGGAGAGTCGGCAATGAGCACGAGGTCGATGGACCTAATGTAATAAGTCGATTTGCGGGTCGATAGGACCTGTCTCTTGCATAAACTTCCATTTGAATAATAGAAATATTTTGTTAAATGCTTGTATTGCCTTATTTCTAAGATTCTTCACCTCAATACTTGATTTGGATCATGAATTGCTAACAAAGTGAAAGAAGTCCGAGGTGCTCTAGCCGGAAGGATGAAGAGGTGACACACTGGAGGAGTCGGTCTGCCGAGTCGGCTCAGTCTTGCCAAGACATGGAAGTCGGCCGCATCGTCACCGAATCCAAAGAAGTTGCATGAAGTCGGCTGAGGTGGCCCGCCTTCTGCTGAAAATGAGGCGTTAAAGTTAAGGATTACACATCTCCAAGTCCGGGGGATTTATCCGCAGATGTGATCCACGGACAAGCGATGCATTTGCGAGCGACTTGGCGACAATGCAGGGCTCGGATCTCGGAAGAGCATCGCAGTACGAAAAGGTAATCCGTCGGATGGGGAACTACTATATCTGAAGCCGACGATCGAGTTCGAGCTTGTTGGCGGAGGGCATGGTATTGAGGATGAGGAGGTCCAAATAGCAAGAATTTTAAAGGCGCCTCGACTACGTCCTAAAATACATGCGAGATGTATGAGATCGTTCAGAAGCGACGCATGCCCGCCCATGCGCATCTACGATGGGCAACGCCGATCCCATAATTGAAGAGCACGAAGAGGAGGCGGCTACGGCGATCACGCCGAAGTGCTTCGTCAAATGGGTCCATCCGGCGATGGGCGTATAGAGGGCGGCCGGCGGTTCGGAGGGAGGGCGCGCGGACAGCAAATCGACGTGGAAGGGCTGAGCTCGGGGACAAGGGCATAGTCACAGTGCGGCGTCGAGTTCACGGGGTCGGTGTGGCCTCGGGTGCAGGATTAATTCCCAGGTAGGAATCCGCCCGCGTCGAGTCGACTACTCCCAGGCGGGCCGAGGTGGTGTCGTCCTCGTAGATTGGGTGGAAGGCACGAGTTCATTCAGGGTATCCATCGCCGACCGGGATTTCGCTCAAAATTATCTCGACTGGTGGTCTCTCGGCGAGCCCGAAACCCGAATGAGCGTACATGGTGTAGGACTTTGTATGTAGGTATAAATGTATTTAGACTCGTTTTCAAGTGTCGTTTTCCTCTTGAGAGGTATAAACATAGCTTAGGACTTCGTTTGGTCGTAAATGTATTTATCTTGTATACTTTGCCATAATTTGGTGAGATCGATTTTGGATGTCTTATACATGTAGATTTTTCAACTTAATGAGTAATCTGTATGCATGCATGTAGACTTTCAAACTAGTGAGTAGTGCATGCGCGTTGCGAGACGTTCAATTCAATGAGTAATTCACGAGTGCGGCGCGCGCTTAGTGAGTACCCTACTTAGTGGGTTTTTATCTTCGTGAGGCGTCCCTCGTGAAGGTTCAATGCGGTATATCGAATAGATGTTCGCATCTGAATAAAATGAGCGAAATGAAATATTCATTAGAAAAATAAATATTTTATTCAACAAACATATGACATCGCACTTCAACAAGGCAAGTAAGGAGGCTAACATAAGGTCGATCCGAAATCAAAACTATGTAAAGACCTCCTTAAATGAGAAATATGCCGATTAGGGATAAGCGCACGGATAAGTGAGATAGCTTGTAAGCCCCTTACGAGGTTCTCATGAACACGGTATGAGCCTTCCCATGTTGGATCCGACTTGTTAAGACGCCGGCTCTCTCGGCTTCATTATTTCGTAGGACGAGGTCGCCACTCTTGAGCGGAGGTTTGACCCTTTTGTTGTAGTGCACCGTGCGACTGGGCTTTATACTTGGCCGTTTATGAAGGCTAGCTCATGCTTCTCTTGAGGCGTCGAGGTTTGCCATGATTCTTCCTCGCCCCGGCCGATCAAGTGAAGAGTGCACGGGCGGCATGCTAGCCGATCTCAACCGGTATGGCGCACCGGTACCATAGACCCGGTGAAAGGGGTTTCCGTGCGACGTCCGAGGTGTGGTCTGTAGGACCGAGATGACTTGAGGGAGATTTTCAGCCCGATCGCCTTTAGCTCGGTCCAACCTCTTCTTTAATCATGCGATCGTGCGGTTGGTGACCTCGGTCCGCCATTCGCTTGTGGGTGTCGCGACCGAGGTGAAGCGTTGATCGATCCAAGTTCTTCGCACCACTCCTGAAGTTTCTGAATTGGGTGCCGTTGTCCGAGACCGAGCGTGCGGTGCGCAAGCGGCGGAACTATATTTTCCACACGGTCTCGAATTCTCCCGCCGTGAGGCTCGATAGTGGTTCGCCTCGACCCATTTTGTGAAGTAGTCTATGGCTACGACTAAGTATCGGCCGACACGGTGCTCGGTCGAGCGGACCAACAATGTCGATCCCCACCGCATGAAAGGCCATGGACTCGCAGTCGCTTAGATCGATCGAGGCTTTTGACCGTGGAGTGAATCCGCACGGGCACTTTTGACGAGCTCGGCCGAATCTTGCGGTGGGCCAAGAGTATCCCGACCTCGCCTTCTTTGAGAGCTCATGACCGATGTGGCTTCCACAAGACCTCGGTGAATTTCATTGAGCACGAGTCGGCTTCTTACGCCCGAGGCACCTCGGGAGGGTTGAAGGTAAGACTTCGGTGAGCGCCCTCATGCATGAGATACTTACAGGATTTCGCCATCATCTTTTGGCCTCAATCGATCCCGAGGTAGTGTGCCAACTTCGGATATGCTTTTAGGGCGTCGTCCGGTTCGGTTCGACCGAGATAACGCCGATATGAGGCCCTCAATGCTTCGGAATGAACCTCCTCTTGGCGGATTTGCCGATGACGAAGCCAATTTACTAAGGATGTCACCATTTGTTTTCCTCGTGGGATTTGATTATCTTGAAGTATCCGAATGAGGTCAAGATCTCTTTTGCGCTTCTCAAGTCTTCGCTTCATTCGATCCTCCTTAGCCTCGTATGTACCTAATACGATTTACCACGACACGGAATCTCCAAATATCTGGACTTTGTCCACTTTCAATTCCTTTGCTAGGCGGAGTCCGAGATCAATGCTTCGTATTCCACTTCGTTGTTGGTGGTCGGGAAGGTAAACCGCAGGCGTATGTCACTTCGCTTATCCGGGCGAGGAGAAGGATACCGCTCCGCTACCCGTCTTGCATGAAGCTCCATCCACGACATCCGCCAACATCCGTGGTGGTGCAAAGTCGGGTTCTTCGCCGTGAGGGTGGGAGTGACCTCGTTGGTAGAGGCGACCTCGGTAATTTGACCTCCACCAGAAATCGCAAGGATTGCCCTTTATAGCCTACCGGGGAGTATGAAATGTCGTGCTCACGAGTTCCAGTGCCTATTTAGCTATTCGCCCAGATGACTCGGTTTGATAAGACTTGTCTTAGAGGCAAGTCAGTTAACACCGGATAGAATGAGCTTGAAAGTAAGGCCGAGGCGTCGTTTGGCGCTCACCAAGGCGTGGCTACCTTCTCGAGGTTGGTGTACCTCGTTCCTGGTCCTTGAGAGCTCGGCTAATGAAGTAGATGGGGAGTTGTCGTCCCACCTCATCTCGCATCAAGACAAGACTAATCGCCTCGTCAGGGTGGCGGATATAATGATAGAGTTTCACCTGCTTTGGGCGGATAGTGTCGGCGGTCGGCGAGATATTCCTTCAACTGTGTGAAGGCGACTTGATGTTCTTCCGCCGGTGAAGTCCGGAGCTCTCCTCGGGATCTTGAAGAGGAAGCTGCTTCTCGGCTCGAGATAGGAATCGGTGAGGCGGCGTGCATCCGGTGAGTTTGTGTATTTCACGGATGGTTTTGGGATCCGCATGTCGAGCACCGTTTTCACCTTGGTAGGATTGGCTTTGGGCCTTTCGAGAAACCCAAGACCCTAGAAATTTACCGTCCTCACCACAAATGTGCACTGGGATTGAGCTTGAGGTTGGCCGACTGAGGAGTCAAGAATAGTTTCGAGGTTAATGGCGCACTCTCGACTTTTGCTTTTGATCGCTATATCATCGACATAGACCTCAACAATTTCTCTATGTGATCCTTGAAGATCGCGTCCACCATTCTTTGGTAGGTAGCTCCAGCGTTTTCGCATCGAAAGGCATCTTTCGGTGGCAAAGACAAAGTCGATAATGAACATTTTTTTGGGCGTCTTCCGGCTCATCAAGACTTGGTGGTATCCTCATAAATCCAGAAGCCGAAGACCTCATGTCCGACCAATGCTTCCACCTTCTTGTCGATGTCGGGAGGGTATGATCCTTTAGGCGGTGTTTATTGAGGTCGGTATAGTCGACACACATGCGCCATCCCTCCGGCTTTGAACTACAACGGATTAGTCATCCAAGTTGGGTATTTAACCTCGACAGATTTTAGCCTCCGAAGTTGGGTTACCTCGTCTCTTATGACCGCTACGCTCATGACAAAACTTCTCTTCTTACGCGAGCGGTTTAGTGGCGGATCAATGTTAAGACGATGAGTTATGAGCTCGGCGAGACCCAGTCATATCCAATGGAGACCATGCAAATACATCCCTATATTCCTTAGAAGTCGCATGATCCGTTGACGAATATTGATGAACTTGGTACCAACCTTGACAACTTTGGAAGGGTCGTCAGTATAGTGAAGATTCTCGGTCGATCATCCCGGGTGGCAACTTCGGAGGGTTCAGTAATTGCTAGCCCGAGGTAAGGCGCATCTTGGTTGAGACTCGTAGGCATTCTTTAGCCGCTTGGTCACCCCGAATGCTTAACACTCCCGGGGTGGGTATCTTAATGGTGAGGTGGTACACGCGAGCAGACGGCTCAGTTGCATCTGACCAATCTCTTCCCGTGATAATGTTGTATGGAGAGGAGCTCGGACCAGAAAAATTGAATGGCTTTGGTGACCGACACGGGAGCGCGTCTACGGTGACCGGAAGGGTAATGACACCGGGTTGAACCGCTCTTGAGTAAAGCTCCATGGCAAGGAAGGCGCGGGTGTACCAATTCCTCCGACATCAAGTTTATCCAGCAGCTACGAATATGATGCTAACGGAGGCTCGATGTCAATGTAGACCGATGTACATTCTTGTTACCCACCACGGCTTGTATTGTAATGGCATCTGGCGGGCATGATCTTAAGTACGGGTCATCTTTGGAGAACACGATATTTTCTCCATCCCGAGTCGCTTGTTTTGACTCTTGAGGTCGACCTCCGAGCTTCGTTTCTAGCGACGACCTCGTCGTACCAACCGGCGATCGGTTATAGCGTAAACACGCTCCATTGCATTGGGACCTTCGCCTCGCCATCTTCGTGTCGGGTTGCCGTTGAGGTCGGTCATGATTGTTACCACCTCCATTTTCCCTCGTGCTTTTTATTACCCGCCCGGATCGGCGGTGTATTTCTTCGGCTCCTTCCTCGACGAGCTCGTCAACTGTGAGCCCAAGGACTTCGAATCTTACGTATCGTGACCATACCGCGGTGGTAGTCACAATACTTTCCCGTTGACTTTTTTAGATCCTCCTTTCATAGGAGGAGGTTTTGGAAAGAGCTCGGTGTTAAGCTCAAATATTTCCATACGGATTTGAATTGAGGCGATCGTTATTACTGGGGTTTTGCCGAGGTCCGGCCTTGATTCCCATCGGCCCTTCTTTATTCTTTCGAACGGCGTTCGGCTGCTCAAAGACCTCGACCCGATCCTCGGTTTCCTTCTCTCGGTCCATTGTTCATCCCGGATCTCTCTCTTCCGATCCGACTCGTCTCCTTTGACAAAGTTGTCAACTGGGTCCAAAGACGACTAGCGGTCTTTGGTCATTCACGGTGATCTCTTTATTGAGCTCCGTGTCGGATCCGTTCTTGAATCGTTGATGATGTGAGATCGTTACTCTCATCTATTTTAAGGATTCCATGATGAATCTGGAGACGAAATTCGACATTGTTTCGTCCGTCCTTGGCGGATTGTGAGCAGATCGGACGAAGGTTGTCGAGGCGGCATCTTACGGTAAAACGCCATTTGAGGCGATCCATGAGGTCTTTGAAGCAATGGATCTTTTACGGCGGCGAGGTGAACCAACGTCGGCGTTGGAGATCGACACTCGGAAAGACCTTACACATATAGAAATCTTCCATCCCTTGTTTTGCCATATTGGTGGTATAGGCAAATAGGAAGTCGGAAGGATCTCCAGGCCATCGTATCGGCAATATTCGAGCCTTGTATCATTGTGGCGGTGTATCGTAATCTCCTTGAAAAGGAGATAATTCGTCCGTGTCGGTCAAATCCGGGAGTTCGTTACCATCCCTCTCGGGGTGGGAGATCGATAACGACGTCATCGTCTCTTCGAGGGGAGTTCGACCGTCTTTCTTCCCTTCTTTCCGTCCATTTTCATGGGTATCACGTCGAGGTGGAGAGCGACTCGTGGAGGGTATGAGGACGAATGAACCACGGTATCGGGCGATCATTATGTCGAATGAGCGTTGATTGTTTCGGAGAGGTGGCGACCTCGATCGCTTTGTAACCACCACCCGGGCACTCTTGAGGGCCCGCCCGCTTGTCCTCTGGTTGAGGAAACTCGGAATTGATTGAGGTTGGCGTTGAGGAACTCGGACCTTCGCCGACCGAGGACTCGTGGGAGCGGTGAACCTCTGCATTCACCGTCATCGAGGGTCGGTGTCTTCTCTTCGTTGGGACGGCGATCACGAGGGTGTATGGAAGCATTTTCCATGTAACCCTCGGTGTGTGATCATTGGTAGCATCCGCATTCCCTTTCCCCGACGTTGTGTGATCACCGATCGCCTTACGCACGATTGTTACCGACATCGCCAGTGATGCTTAGCGTTTGACGTGTCCTTGCCATTAGATTCAGAAAACACGACTTTTTGTTCAAGAGAGCTTCCCATAGGCGGCGCCAATGATAAATCTAGTATGCGAGATTTATGAAAGCGAAGAAAGAACACAAGAGACTTTACGTGGTTCGATCGAAAATAAGATCTACGTCCGGATGAGATGATCCTCAAGATGTTTACTATAATTTGATTCTGCAAGTATCTCAAAGGCTCTAGTATTGATAATTTGCTAACCTTTACCTTCAATCTAACTCCTATTTATACACAAACGTAAACCTCGCCACGAATCCTCGATTTGCGGGCCATCATTCTCCTATAATGTGTGATTTCCACCATTATTACCCATGATTACTACTGTTACCTCATTACCGTTACCCATAATTAGGGTTTGGGGATCGTCATTTAAGCGAACGAAGAGTAAGGAACGTTAGGTTAGGCCCATTTCGTTTAGGCTATTGTTGGGCAGAGAGGTTGGGCCATATCCTATCATAACTTATAAAATAGATCAAAGTGGACTAAAATTAGGATGCCGATTAAATTTATGTATGGCGATGTTGCCATTATCCACTTCTGCATTAATTACCTAAATAATCACGTGATGATCAAATACTCGCCCGACTCACATCTCGATTGATTTTACCTTTTTATTATATTTTGCTTTCTTCTTAATCCCATTCACCAATTAATAAAAGTGCCTAATACTGTCACTTGAGTATTATTTAAGTTACTAGGAACTCTCATTTGCATTTAAGAATTTGCGAATGAGGTTGGAATATACCAAATCCTTATTTTAAATTTTTTAAGATTACACCTAGGTTATTCCTAGCACTAAAAATAGAATAAAATTTTAGGATGTTGGGGGATTTTTCTGATAAAAAATATATGCTACTTAGTTTAAAAAAAAAACAAATAACTTCGAGAAATCTTTATAAAAGATGAGCCGCCGGCCTAAACTTGATCCACAGGAAAAATCCAATATACTCATACGTCCTATAAATATTTCAATATTAAATGTATACCCAAACAAATTGATGGGTAAAAACATACATGCCATTTATCATATTCGATTAGTGACAAATCAACCAAAGTTCAACTTCTGTGCTGTACCAATTATAGGATGCATTCCATTAGTAAATAATAATCGCATTTCCGTATTTTGGTATGGTTCTTTCTCAAAATAGATACACTAAACAATAAATGATAATAAAATTGATATGAGATATTTCTATAATGTATCACCGCAATCATGAAACTTTTCAACTTGAATAATTTTTATGCTGTAAAAATGTTATAACAGTAAAACTGATCGAGCATAATGAACACGGAATGAAATACTAGTTGAAGACATACAATTTTTCACCCATCTTAGAGCTTTTTATGTATAAATATACATGTAACAGAATTAATATTTAATAAATTTAAGGTGGTATACTGTATATCCATCTATATATATAAATTTTGATATTTTTTTAATGTATAAATAATAATTTTAATTATGAATAAAAAATACTTCATCCGTCCCACCTAAAGTGTTCCATTTCTTTTGGGTGCGAGTATTTATGAGAAATGTATAAATTAGTTAAAGTGTTAAAAAATGGATAGGATCCATATTTTTTGAAGGGATAATTATTTTCTAAAATATAATGAAATATTTATAATGAAACAACTCCAAAAAAAAAAAAAGATATTTTAAATAGGACCGACATGGTAAATAATATTTTTCTTAATAAATATTCGTACAATAGGACGGGAGTTTTTACTTTTGTGAGTAAATTTAGGTTTGGTAAAATTCCCAACGCCATGCTCCATGTTTCGCAGCAGCTGTCCTACCTCACCCCCAACACCTGTCCCCATTTCAAAAAGACTAAACACGTGCACCACCCGCATTTCTAGGACATACTGTATTCATTAAACACCTAAGTGGCACTCTCGTAATTAACTCCCTTTTCCAGCCCCAATTTTCTCCATCCCCCGTATTTATCTACCCTTTTCCCTCTCCTCTCTAATCACATCAACCAAAACCTCCAACCCCCTCCCTCATTTATTCAATCCCGTCGCAAAACCCGGTTCACCAATCCGGTTCTGATCGCCGTAAGCTTTCCTGTTCTTCTACTCCCAATTGACCGACCTGGACGTCGTCGCACCGATGACGTCGGGCACCAGGCTGCCGACATGGAAGGAGCGGGAGAACAACAAGCGGAGGGAACGGCGCCGCCGCGCGATCGCCGCTAAGATCTTCTCCGGACTCAGGATGTACGGAAACTACAAGCTCCCGAAGCACTGCGACAACAACGAGGTATTGAAAGCTCTCTGCAATGAGGCTGGATGGGTCGTCGAAGAAGATGGCACCACCTATAGACAGGTAAAAATCGATTCGGAACTTCGTTTTGTAGGTTAGCTAGCTCTACGCCGCGGCGTATAGATCTTAATTACTGCCGATTTAGGATTATGTGTGCGTGTGTGTGTCTGTGCTGGTGCCTGCTAAAATGTGCTTGATGCGTACGGGATACGTTACCAGTGTTGATCGGGTCCTCGGGAGATGTATCGAGAAGCGCGGAGCTGCAGGGTGCGGTGGACGCATCCGGCGCGCGATAGTAGCGATGGAATCGAATCTAACCTGCTGAATTCGGCCAAGTCCGATTAGATCGTTTTGAGGGTGTGATTTTGCTTTTTCAAGCCCACGTACCTTCAAAGATTCTTATCCTTTTTCATATTTGTCAGTCTAATCTATTTTAAAAGAAATTTGGAGTTTTATTTTTTGGGGCTGTTTTTTTACTAAAATTGTATTTACCTAAAACCGTCAATTTATGAGATCCATGATATCCAAAATCGGGTATTTAAAAACAATTTTATGGTAACTACTGTTGTGCATTATTTGAACATTTTGTTGCTATATATGCAAAATATAATTGTAATAAATGCACATGGACATGATGAATTATTCTCTTATATCTTTTTTTTAAATCAGTAGTAGGCCCTTTTCAATTCCATTAATCGTGAACATTTTAGTTATACACTTGCTTCTCTCAATTTGTTTTTTGAGGCGTCCAATTTTTGTTTGTTTGTCGAGTTGTAATTGACTAGAATTGTTTGTTACTCCTATCATTTGTATATCTGACTGGCGCTTGCAAAGAATTGAGTTGTAAGTTGAGTATAACTGTGTAAATAATATCCGCCAACTAAATAAGCATGAGTAGGGACTGGACCTATATGCCTTTGTTTTTTTAGGCCAGCATATATTGAGATGTACCATGGTTCAATGTTCCAAAATAATTAAATGCTTACGTGCATGCGTGCACGCACGCACAAGGTTCCTTTTTGAACGATCAGAATCATAAGGATGCCATTTATTTAAGATATGCCAGTAAATATCATCAACAACCAGCACTGTCCAAGTGTCCAATGTTGTGCACATTCATTAAAAGTGCGCAGGTCCCTTTCCAAGTAGGAGCACAAGGAACCGAGTATTGCTCATGTAGTTATGGTATTCAACTAAAATTTCTACGCAAAGCCAACCAAAAATGTGCACTTCAGCACTCATCAGTTGGCATGTTCCTAGCATTTGGTGATACCACTCGTTGTTCAACATTAGATTTAAGTTTGTAAGTATTAAGGTCGTGATAATTAATGATGCAAGTTCACTTGAATTAGTGGAGTGAGTTAAGCACAGACTACTTTGCTTTGTGTGCTTATGAAATTAACTCAATAAAATGGATCTATTGTTTTCTTGGTCCATAGTTTGGAAGATGGCTAACCTCTTCCTCGCAGTAGGTCCTCTTCAACTCTTGATTCTGGTTATTGTTTGTTGTCCTCGTCCTAATAGACATTTAGGAAGAGCTAATATCTCTGAATTCTGACCTGAAGAGATTACATTAGACCTTCTGATATATTGTTATATAAACCTTTGACATTTCAATGATTAAACATGGAGTCATTTTATACATTTTCTCTTGGTCGTTTGCTTCCTCTTAATGGGTTTCTATCTTTTCAGGGATGCAAGCCTGTGGAACATATGGATATCATGGGTTCAGCTGCAGTAAGTCCATGCTCATCATATCAACCTAGCCCAGGGGCCTCTTTCAACCCAAGCCCCGCATCGTCTTCTTTTGCTAGCCCTTCCCATTATGGTGCTAATGCCAACAATTCGGCTGATCCCAATTCCCTTATCCCCTGGCTGAAGAACCTTTCATCTGGCACTTTGCCAGCTTCTAAGCTTCCCCATAATCTTTACATCCCAGGAGGTTCTATTAGTGCTCCAGTCACACCGCCTCTGAGCTCACCGACTGCACGCACTCCTAGAATGAACGGCAACTGGGATGACCCAACAGCCGGTTCCACGTGGTGTGGGCAAAACTTCCCATTTCTACCCTCTTCTACACCTCAGAGTCCCGGTCTGCAAACTCCACCTGATTCAGGATGGCTTTCTGGGGTTCAGACTCCTCAAGATGGGCCATCTTCTCCAACATTCAGTCTTGTCTCTGCAAATCCGTTTGGTTTCAAGGAACCATTTTCAAATGGAGGCTCTCGAATGTGGACCCCCGGGCAAAGTGGGACTTGCTCTCCGGCCATTAGAGCTGGAGTTGACCAAACAGCCGATATTCCAATGTCCGATGCAATTTCAGCTGAGTTTGCATTTGGTAGTAATCCCATGGGATTAGTGAAACCGTGGGAAGGTGAGAGAATACACGATGAGTGTGTTCCTGATGACCTCGAGCTTACTCTTGGGAATTCTACCACCAGGTATATAACAAAACGGTCTACTTAACTTTGTCTTTTCTCCTTCACTAAAATCATAACCGGGTTTCGGAGTAATACGGGTGGATTTGAACTAATAATTCGATACGGAATGCGGTTAATTTCAGGTGATGTGGTGGTAGAAGAAAGGTCTAAATTTCCTCTAGTTGGTGTCTCTGCTACTACTAATTAGAGCTGATATTTCTGGTATCCAGATAAACCAGGGTAACAGAAATACACAGCAGGATCGGATTTTTTTTTTTTTTTCCTTTTGTTTCTTTACAGTTTTCTTTTTTCTTATTGTGCCCTTGGAGGATACAAAAGATTGGACTCATGTAGTTGGCTCTGCAATTTTTTAGCAGATGTTTCTCATCCTCGCACATTAGCCCCCATATTCTTTTGATTCTTTTTTCCTTGAACAGTGATCGTCGTATCCGTGTGTTCTCTGATTTTTTTGTAATTTGTCAGTACTTTCGATGTCAAAAGATCACAAACTCTTTTACAGATCTCTGACTGAGCAGCATGTCTGTCGTCTCTCTAATATGCATTCAAGCTATGTTCATTCAAGAATTTCACTGGTTAATTTTATTTTCTCTCTCTGCACATTAGTCCAAGCTATGTTCATTTAAGAATGTCACTGATTTATTTTATTTTATTTCTACCTCCCACCCAATACATCCATTTTTAAGTATTTCTGATTAATCAACAAAACCATAAAACAAGGATGATGAAGTTAACAAAAAATGACGTTCAGTAATATTTCAACCTGTTGGAAGAAGCAAATAACCAACTAATGTGCTGCCAAATCTTCCTGAGAATTGATTTTTGTAGGTAAGGCAGTTCATTCATTTTTGTGTAAAAAAAATTAACACAAAGAAACAAATATACTTTTGGTAACAGCATCAACGAAACGGGGCCTAACATAATACAATTACAGTTTGGCGTATATTTTAATCGTATATGCATAACTGCATAGGCCTTCAATCCAGACGCCCTAACCATTTTCGGCCACTTCTGTACAACACCTAATTATATATACAGCGAATTAGCGGCGACAACCCAGTCCAGATCAACTAGTCCCACGTAAATTTTTACAAAGTGATTCTGTACAATGTTGGGGATCTGCAAACTCCTCTTGACCCGTACGAAATGTCAATTTTTCACCATAATATTAAAATCATCTCTGCATCTGCCTACACAAGTCTTCCAGTGCACGGTAAAGAGTGGCTGCCGCAGGTGGCTGAGGTAATGAACCAAGAAGAATCTTTGATGCACTGAGTGATTGACTACCATAAAATCTGGAATTCTCACGAGCGCGAGTTGTGACCACACTTCCTTCCAGAGAGCACCCAATGAATGCACCTGCATTACAAAGGCCAACAATTTTTGCCCCTTCAGCTTTGACAAAATGTTCAAAATAATTCCCGAGCAAAATATAACCTTTAATCCATTTGATCTTCAACATCATCAGCAGAGAAGAACAGATCAAGAATCAGTGGTTTCATCAATCAACTTCAGTATATTATGAAGTAAGAATTTAGCACTCTCATTGTCCTAAATTAACCAATGTAATATACAACTCATCACGAGATCCCTTATTTCCTTTAAAATAGGTAATAAGAAAGAGTGTTTACTAGATTCACAGAAACCAAGTGACAGAGTATTCCAATTCCTGCAATAATAGAAAACTGCAAAGATACACGAGGCTAGATGGAAAGCTGACCTTTACTGAAGCTGTATGTATAACAGGCAGCATATCCACCGTCACCAGTTCTCAGACCAGCTTCTGCAGTGCGACCTATGATTCCTACAGCAGCACTCGCACCAGCTCCAATTGAGACGTGCGTATCACTACAGAAGGTTCTGACTGCATCATTTGTCCTCAACACTATTATGAAGTCAGTCAACTCTCCTCCAGCCTGTAGAGTAATATAGAAATTATTAATATAGAGCACATTTTATGAAGTTACCAGGTATACAAAGAAAAATTTGCTAACTTCTGTAAGCTCCAGTCTTGTTCATAGTTTGAATCACTCGTCTATAAATAAATATATGCACAACCATGCAAATGCAGAATGTTGTGAATAAAGGACTGATCTACCGATAAGATATAATCACCACTCAACACTCAACTTAAATGGCAATTAGGCAGCAAATATTGATACATAGAGTAGAGTAGAACTAATCATTAATGATGTTCTCATTAGCTTAAGCCAAAAGTTTGCAAGCACTAATCCACTTCACCTGTGCTCCCCAGCCTACACCAAAGGAAGAAATGGCAGAGGGTGGAGACCATGATCCGTCTTCTCTAAGAGCAACTACCAGCCCAGTTCCAACATTATAGGTAACCACAGCTCCAACTTTCACAACTGTAAGTATTGCGAGCCCCTTTGCATCTCGCAAAATGGCTTCTGGAATTCTCTTCTCTTGTCTCAAACCAACCTGAGAAATAGCACATGAAAAATAACTTTCAGGTCCAAGTAAACAAAAGAAAATCAAAGTTTAAACGTATTTAATGTATGGACTTTTCAAGATTGCAGTCAATGTATGAAATAGAAAGAAAATAATAACTAACGTCGGGGTCAAGCGTAATACCCTGGCATAGCTGCAGATTGTGTTTGCAGCCTTGTAAATCTCATACTCCATCGACTGTCCCCATGGAAAATTCACCCACGATCTTAGAGTGCTCAAATCTGTCAAATCATGCGTCGGGAACTGTGCAGCACGGCTCACTTGATTCATTAAGTAAGGCTGCACAGACTCGAGGCGCACACAGCATACATCACAAACTCTTTGTGGATCTCCAGAACGGAATTTTTCAGGCAATAAGCTCCTTCCCTTGGTACACTCATTGCAAAAGATCCCTCCGCAAAACCTACAATGATGCCTTGTGCACATAATAGGGTGGAAACGCACACTGCAAAGCATACAGGAAGAAGCAGAGCTATCAGGCAGCCATTTGGGTGGTTCTGATTCAAGAATTTCTTGGGTGTTGCTGAAATTGGCCTCTGTCAGGGTTTGAGCCATTTCCTTCCATGCTTGCTCAACTAACTGGGTGGATATCAACGAAATTCGCACAATATCCCCGGAAGCAAGAGAGTTCAACTTTCCACGAGCTACAAGTAACATCTCCACCACCACATCCCACATGGTCAATTCTTTATCTTCACCAATGTATTGATTCCAGCCCATATCTTCTTCTGGAATGTAACCACCATTTGAGCAGCTCCCTCGGGTCCACTCTTCACGATCATTTTCAGTCATCGGAGGGACAGAAACTGGTATCCATGCCCCCGTGTCTTCACAAAGTGGTGTTTCATAATAGAAGTACTTCCCTTCTTCACAATTTCTGGCACCTGATTCTCCCGTGTTATCAGCCATTTTATTTAGGGGCGACAGAGCCCCACTAAGATTCATAGTGCTTATATGTGGATCCAAAGTAGTATTCCCTTCATCATTTTCTACAATTAGTGAAGACTCAGATCCCTTAGTCCTAGATATTTTATGAGCTGGATCTCCATTCTCAATATTAGACTCCCCTGCACACTGAGGTAACTTATCACCAGCAACAGCAGGATTGGTGATGTCATGACATTGAAAATTACTATGATTGTAAATTGTCTGTCCTACTTCATTTGGTGAAGAATTGATGTCAAGTTGCCCCGTATTGGATACAATTTGGCGCATAGAGTTCGTCTCCTTATCACTGGCCTTGGTTGGATTTTGAGCCAATTCAAGATGACTGTTTTCCAGCTCATCATGTTGGCTCATAGGACTCACTATCATATTACTTTCCTGGCTATCCTGCTTAGAAGAAAAGCCAGAAACAGATTCTTCAGCTTGGATAATGGAACTTCTGCTAGCCGTAACATTCTCCCCATGGTCCTTAAATGATTCAAGATCACTTGTTCCATGGGTATCCATTCTTTAGATTGTAAACTGGCACTGGATTGTTCAGAAAGCAGCACTCTTTTCCTCAGGTAAAACAGCAATCCTAATATCAGAAAAGTGGCATCAGCAAGATAGCAGAAAATGCAAGAACATATACAAATCAACTCAAATTTTGTCTCTAAAAGTTTTGGTTTAGTCATCACTCTGCTAATAGCTTATATTTTTCATAAAGAAACACATGCACTATGAATACCCACAAAATTCTGAAACACAGAATGCAGTGAGAAGAAGACAATTGCTAACATTCATCCTGCAAGTAACTATAGTTTACTAGTTTCATTAACACGAAAAGGAAGCAGATACACCACAGATAGGGCATCGAAAACGACTAAAGAGGCATGTTGGCATAGCGGTGGCGAGAATTAGGATAAATTACCACTGTATATAAATAGTGTAACAAGACACCCCCCGCCCAAAAAAAAGAATAATACAGGTTCATGAGCTAAAAGTACTATAATTGAGCCCAGAACCTCAACTGCAAAACTACAATCAAGTTAAGTACAAAAATAATTTAAGATATTAAACTCCACAATTCAATCAACAATTTCTTACAAGATAAACAGAGGAGGACAAACCCTCTGAAGATTGAAATCAGAACCCTGGTTTTCAAATTGAGCATTCCACGTTCAGCAAAGCTTCGGAACTCGATCGATAATAATTTTACGGCTCAGGCATATTAATCGCAACCAAAATGTTAATCTTTCGGTAGTCAATACATATATGCACAGGAAAAAAATGATGGCAAAATGATTGGGGGAAGAATATGCAAACCTCTCAGAATAATTTATGATGACGTCGACTGGTTTTGCCGTGTTTGGCTTATTAAATAATTCCTGTAAACTTGGTTAAGGAAAAACTGTACTAATTTATTCTTTCGGTGCAGTTACGTAATTATCTTTAATCCTTTGTAAAATGTAAATTACAAACTAACCTCGGTGGGGAATATTATTTTTCTCCCTATGATTTTGTGTGAATTACAAACTGACCCCAGGTAAGGAAACAGCAGAAATTTCAACTTTCTCTTTCTGCCATCTCACTGCACTAAACTAACTTATCCTATTTTTAGCATCGCTGCGTTTTCATCCTAGTTAATGGAAATCTTTAAATTAACAACCACATTTTTATTGTTGATCTCCTTGCTAAACTTCATCTCCGATCCATCACAAGCTGCTGTGATTCCCAATGATGCTGCTCGGAATCAAATCCGCGGACCGAAATTAACCGTCACCGACGCCAAGAGTAGGAACCCTAATCGGGTAGACCGGAAACGTGGCTGCGGTGAAATGGGATCCAGATCCGAATGCAGCCAGAACACCAAGTGCCGGTGGTGCCGGAGCGATGCTTTGGACGACATGTGCTTTTCTAAATCTGAAGCTTGGCGGTTGCCTTCCCAGGTCTTCTCTTGTGAATTCTGATTTTATCGCTTCCTCTTTCTTCTTTCATTTTTTTTTGTTCAATTTTTCTAGATGATGTTGTACTGATACTACCACTGGTATGAGCTGTAATCTGGATGTACTGTATGTAATATGTGAAGAAGTATTGCCAACGTGTTTGAACTTGCTGAATTTAGGATTCATTGATGTTTTCTTAACATCCTGCGGTTCAAGGTTTTTGTGGCTTTGTGTGGTTCAAGAGACAAACTTTAGAGTAGCATTGGCTTAGTTCTTTTTAGCTGATAGTACAATGATGTCTGTTTATCACCATGATGCTTGTTGTGGAATGTGGATGATTTTATTTGGTTCTTAAGAAATGTGTTTTGGCTAAATGTTAGTTGTAGGCATGTTTCGGTGCAAAGACTCAAACTTGAAGAGAATCTCCGTGAAATTAGTAAAACTTATATGGATGATAATGATATATATCAATTTGGCATGTAGGGTTGAAGAAATCTCTGTCCTAGTCCTCATAAGCCGATTTGCAATATTAATGGCTGGTGTTGTTATCAAAGTAGCTATGTTGAATCCACATGTTTGAAACATAGGAGCCTCTTGTAGACTGTAGTTATCCATTGTAAAGGCCAGCTCCCCTCCCCTCTTCTTTGCTTCACATTTATCCCCTTTTGTTGGAGATGATTTTGCACCTCTTCCATCAATGCTTATCGCAACACAGCAGAAATTAGAAGATATATGTTTTCAATCTAGTAATGATGCCCTCAATCTTGGGATATCTGTATATCTTGTATAGGTATTGCTGGTTCATTTGTATGTGGGCAGGTTTTTGGGCTACTAATGAACGCAACTATAGTTATCCTATGAGGAATTAGCTCCTCATCATTGTTACAGTGGTAATGTCTTTGCAGCAATGTAACATCACATGTTGTGAACTTGACTAGTGATTCATTCAGGTTGTTTCTATTGTTCTAAATGCTATTCTGTTGTGTTTGATTACACGGCAATCAGTGGTCTGAGGTGATGTAGAACTCTCAAACACTTAAGCACGACCTACACGAAATAAGCACCCTCGATGTTATTTATATGGTTTATATATAAATAAAAACCTCTTATCGTGAGAACTGTGAGAACACTTGTACCGAACGTATAAAGTAATTGCATTATGATAACATTATACGTTCGATGCATTATCGCAGTGCATTTACTTTATACGTTCAATGGAAGTGTTATCACATTTCTCTTGATAAGAGGTTTATATTTGAACCATTTCCTATATATATATCATGCCACTCATGAATGGTAGAGATGGATTATCTGGTGCGCTTAGAACTTAGAAGTCTTCATGCAGTGAATTCTGAGTTTGAGTAAGGAGACTAACCCAGTCTTTGTTATCTCTATTAGTTACTGATGTACGGTTTGGTTTTCACTCTGCAAGCTGTTGGTTGCTACATAAGCAATCATAGAAGCCGTAGAAACGGATGATAAAACGGCCCATTTTGTTTCTGGATTAGACGTTAAATCCAGACAGAAAAGAGAAATACAATCTTGCAAATTTAAACTCTTTTTGGTGGGAGGGAGTATTTTCCATAATTATTGCCCAGAATCAATAAATCAGACAGAAAAGGGAAATAAAATCTTGCAAATTACTTGATGCAGTCTTGTGGGGCGACGATGTTTGGACAATTTCTTTGATACAGCCCACGGGCCATGAGAAAAGGAAACTTTACTTATAACCCTCCTTTTCTTAGATACGGGCTCATTAGAAAATTGAAATGAAATAAAAAAACGTCGTGTGGTTCTCACTAGGGTTATTTTATAAATTCGTACAAAAAAAGTATGGGAAAATTAGTTTTATTCTGAAAATTATGAAAAGCCTTAAAACTCATTGCTAATTTATAAAATAACATAAAAATAATTGAAAATTCGTAAACATTTCTGTGTATTGGTTTATCATTTTGTGGTAGGATTTTATGTAATGAAACTAGACAAAATATTCTTATAAATAGTCTTGCTAATTTTAACTAAGAACACTGCCTCAACAAAACAAAGAAAAAGGAAACAAGGGCAAAAAAGCAACTAAGAATATGTAGTATATATTGAAGGAACAAAAGGGAAATATCATAGATTTTCCCCATTATAAATCTTTTGGGATGAGGGCCAGCTAATTGGTCTCGACTCTCATCATAATTTAGGAACCCTCAATATACGCAATCCATCATTTTTTTGTCAATTTAATACAGAAATTTTAAAGGCTGTGTCACGGTGGACTCGAACCCGATACCTTTGACCTCGGACATTAACCACTCTACCACTAGGCCAACACACACACAATAAATTAATTTTTTTTGGTCAATTTAATACATAAATTTAAAGGCCGCGTCACGGTGGACTCGAACCCGAGACCTTTGGCCCGCAATCCATCACTTGATGCTGATATTAATCATACCAAAATAATTTCTATTATGTAGTAGTTGGCAAACTCTTTAGCGTGGTGCATACAAACTTTTCGTTCTTTTGAATAGGTGGTTCATTGGATGAAGAATTACAGATTGAATTCTTTTCACACTCTAAAAAAATGAGTGATAATGATGATCCATGAATTGAGTTTAAACACCTCCATAATATTGTCAGTCAACTAAAAAAGATAACTCGCTAATGCCTCATCAATGACATAAGTATGATTTAAGAATACAATAATATTTTGTCATTTTCTTTCATAATTTGGATATTTGAACTATATATCATTTTTAAATATCTTAAAATATTGTTTTGCTATGCATACTATTGTAACCATCCGTATATCATGCTTGCGCTACTATGATATATGATACGCACTTATGTTAGATTGTGTCTAACTACTACACTCTTGCAACAACAAACACACACAAAACATGAAATTTATGAATGATATAGACGATGAATATGAGTGTGTGTGCGTGTGTGAGTTCAAATTCTAAAAAAAAAAAATAAAAATTATAAATGGTATATAGCATGCCAAAATCAAATCATTCTAAATTTTTGATCCATGGGTCCTTAGCGGATTAAGAGGGTGTTTGGCATTTCTTGTATTTTGAGATTATAGTATTTAATCTCCGTTTGCTTCTTTCGTTGGCAGCTTTTGACATTTTATGAAATCGAGATTTATCTCTTATCTTCAAATTCTTTGAATCAACGAGTTTTTCTTGTTCTTCATGTTCCACTTAGTTGTGGCAATATGACGTAAGGTCATCCCAATTTCCAAGAAACATGAATTATTGGCAAAACGTGGAATGAAGAAAGTTTAAAAGCACTTAAAGTGGCAAGTGCATGATCTATCCTTTTATGAATCATGGACAGAAGAAAATGTAATTATAGTATTATAATTTAGTGATTCTTGAATCCCTGATCAAACGCACTAAATCATCGAGAAACTCCCAAATCGTCAAAAAAAGTGCAAGAATTGTGATGAGAAAAATCTAGCCCAACCCACAATTTGGGTCTTCCTCTCTACTAAGCGCGCGTGGCGCCAAAATTCAACCCGCATGCAAAAACCCAACTTATTTGGGTGGATCCAATATTCAAACAGTTGAATCCAACTGCATTAATTAAATTGGTCTATGATTTGGAAAGTTACTGTAAATATTCTCGTAATCCTACGTTTTCACACGGGATTCTTGCAATTTTTTCATGTGTAAGAATTGACTCTGCATCAACGGTTTCTTATTGATTTAAGATAAGGCCGAGACAATTAAAACGGTTAGGATCCCATGATTCATGGAGTTTCAAATGGCTGCTTTAATGCTGCAAGTGGCCGGCAATGACTCTCGTGAACTCTACTTTTTCTTCCTTCGTATAGGATTTTGTCTCTCTTTTTTTTTCATTATTATACTATTATTATTTTTTTGGAAAATTAAGTTGGATATTTGAACGTGGTTTACGTGATCCATGGACAGAACTATGCACATCCTTAATCCACATTTCGCACACAATAGAGAGATATGGTTGATATTTGTGCACGTGTATACGTACGTACTTAGTAGCTTCATGCATTGGGGATTGAATGCTTCCATATTTTCGTGGAAAATCATGAATATAACTTTGGCCATTGTTTAAAATGATTATGGGGTGTTTGGCTAAGCTTATTTTAGAGAACTTATTGTTGGAAAAATCTTAATTGGACTTACATATGTTAAATTAAATATGTCTAGCTGTCTTTTAGTAATCCAATTAAAGTGGTCTATTAAGGAAATATTATAGATTAAAAGGATATTAATTAATCATGGAATTAATTGTGTAGATACCATAAAGAGAATTGTATTTTGTTGAGGGACCAAATTGCAAATCTAGTTTTAATTACTTATTATATAAGTAGGGTTATGGTCCCCAAACGACAGTAGAGAAAATACAGAATCTGCATTCCTTCTGCAGCGTTCTATACAGAAACCCTAAAGAAATACTGTTCGTTTGGAAGATCCATACAACCACAATCAAGATTCAAGATTTCTATATGGATTCAGGTACGCTTCCGCTTTGGTTATGACTTTCTCGGATTATCAATATAGAATTATGAATTCTAGGGTATAAATTGATAATTGGAATACCCTATTATGTGCATATAATTCTAACACTTATAAGCTCCAAGAGCTTATAAGATGTTTCAAGAGCTTATAAGAGGTAATGTCTCAAATGCTTATAAGTTGTTGAAGTGTTTGGATAATTGATCTTATAAGCTAGAGAAAGAATCGTGAGTTAGAGAGATAAAATTGACGAGAGGTGAAATTGATAGTGTATGTGTAGGAAATAACAAACTATAATAAGGTTATTTTGGTAAATTTATGGTTGCTTATAATTTATTAAAAAATAAGTTAGGGTTTACCAACTTATTTTTAGGGGAGCTTATAAGCTGTTTGAGCTTATTTTCACAGCTTATAAGCTGTTTAGGAGCTTATTTTGTCAAACACTTTGCAACCGCTTAAAAGCTCCTAAACAGCTTATAAGCTGTTTTAAAGAGCTTATAAGCTCAGCCAAACACCCTCTATGTATTCTTCATTGGTTATTTTAAGCCTAATATCTTAATTGAAGAAGCCCGTTGAAACCCTCGTGGGCATTTAGGAGAAATTGATAAAATATATGATTGAAAATTTGAAAAATTAGATGATTAGACAAGTTCAAGATTAATCGATTCATCAAAATAAATAGTAATATATTAGTTTAAATTATTTTTATTTATTTATCTATCTTGTCATACAAAGCAAACCCCCATTTATAATAAGTAAATCACATCCTCAATTATTGAATTCGTTTTGCAACTTTTTCTTAGATTTTACTAATCGATTTTAGTGGGAAGTTAACGGGAAATAAGACACTATTTTGGAATAGAGAACCGTTCTCCGATTTATTATTTGTCAATTAATTAATGTTACATACAAGATCCCAATTGGTAATAAAACTAGGAGCATACTGGTCCAAGTTTATAGATTCATCTACCAAAATTGACTGCAAAATGATCGTAGACACGAGGGACAAAAAAAATGCTCCATAGCTCTAACTGCTTTAAAGAATAACGTAAGTTGTACGATGCTTTTATTGTGAAGTGATACATTTCCAATTAAACATTACCATTTCCACTTTGCATGACTTCATTATTTATGTATATGAACTATTCACATTCTATTTTTCAAAGTCATGGACCCATGGTTTCTCCAGCTTTAATAAAGGTTGGAAATTTGTTTCCCCTTTTATCTGGATGGCAAGCTTTATCCAACTGCTTTTAGTTTGTTAAGTAAACAGAAACGTAGAGTTAGGTTCAAATAAAAATCATTTTTTCCTTAAAAATTAAAAATCAAATTAATTTACTATGAAAGTTGATAAATCCGTTGGAAAAATTACTGAATCAAAAAAAAAATCACATTGGTTCGAATCTCATGAATGGTGATTTTTTTTTGATTCAGTTTCTTTCTTCACGAATTCATCAACTTACACAGTGAATTCATCGTTTTTCGATTCTTACATTTTTAGGATAAAAATGGTTTCGATTCCCACATATAGACGGATTCGCCATAACTGTTAATTGGTGTTCGGGCTTCCGATAGTATCATACTAGAACACCAACACTGACTTGCTACTTCAATTATTTCCCATTTGAAATAACAAATCATCATAAATTCAATGGGCCCATTCTGGTTATAGTCCTTTGTTATAGTTGCTACACCAAGTATATATTAAAATTAACATCATTTTCTACAATGAACCTCGATGATACTAAAATAGAAAACAAAATATTTTTTACATCAGAGTATCCTATGCGGCTATGCGTCTCAGTCATGCAGCGAGAACAATTCCAATGAAGTGGTCAGAGATGAAATGCATAAAACAAAAAAGAAACAATAGTGACACAGTGTTTGCAAATCTTAATATAGTTTTATTATTTTTTAAAGCTTTAATTTGATCAAACAAATATATACTAATATGTAATTATACCATAAGAACGTATTTCTTAACCGCAAAGGGAGTATAAGATTACGTATATCAAATATTACTTGGTCAAATTAAGGTTTGCTAGCTATTGGAAGCTGGAATTCAATCTGCCTAAGGGTTGGTTGCCAAATGCCTCAAAATAAAACTATTGTGCACATTTTCCTCACCTAAGTCGCCGCTTATGGGAAAAAATGAATTGAAAAAAAAAGTCACATTTTCGTATTTCATCAATACCAAGATTCCGTACATAAAATAATAATAGCATTGGAAGAGGCGAAATAGATGTAATTGGGTGGATTATTTGGTTATGAAGCCATGTAGCAGTTGTTTACCAACCAGTTTGGAAGTTTATCGGCGGTTTGATCGAATTATTCTAATTGCCGGTCTTAATTACTCCGTCCATCCCTCCAACACGTTCCATTTTTTTTGGTACGGTTATTTAGGAGAAGAGTATTAAAGTGATAAAAAGTAGATAGATTATAACTTTTGAAGAGATAATTATATCCTAAAAATAAAACATGCTATCTTGGGTGGGACAGCCCAAAAAAGAATACAGATCATCTTGGATGTGATTGAGTGATTAATTTTTTCTTTTTAATTAGCTATATATAGAAATCATCATTTTATTTAAAGTTTGTTCACTATCAATTTTCTAGACACTCTTGCAACAATGTCTGATTTGGACAATGCGCCTAGTTTTTAGGTAGATGATGGAAACAGTTTTTATTATGCTTCGTGTTTGTCTTTTCTAAGGGAAACTAGTTGTAGTACGGCTGTGTCTATTAGCATATGCTTCTTCTATATATGGAATCTCAATTATTTAATTTTTAAAAAATATTTTTAGGTGGTGTTTATTTTGCATGATTAGGTTTGATAGATAAAATTAATCCAACCTAATCAAGTGTTTACTTTTAATGATTAATATTTGAGGATATCCAAAATTCCGAGATTATTTTAATCATTTGAATTGTTCTTCATTAATTTTAATCCAACCAATATAGGTAGGATTCAAATAATCCTCCAAATAAAGGGAGAATTATTTATCCCAATTTTAATTATTCACTAATCCTTTGTAGTAAACAAATGATTGATAGATAAAAATTATCTTATCACACATTTAATCCATCAAATAATCAATCCTTCAAAATGTTAATCATGAAAAATAAACACTCCTTTAAGTTATTATTTTCTTTGAGTTGTATATATAACTACAGATGCGTACATGGTTTTGATGCTACGGGAGTGAAACCAAATTTCCACTTAAAATAAATAGTTATATATATTAATTAAGTTACACATAATCTATACATATGAGTGAATTAACTAAACGAAAATTCATTGCTGATAGACAATACTCGGTGCATAGTATGTTCCACTATTTTTTTCCTTATTTTTTTATGGCATAACGATAGAATGATTAATGTATGATGTCGAATGTTTCATGTTCAAATCCATCGTAAGTGGAGACCACTATCCTTAGATTTTGTAAGAGTCGACGTTATTTGCATAAGATATTATCGATTTTTTTTTTCATTTAGTTTGTGTTGATAAAATAAATTTATAATAGGGCAAACGATTCCGCCAGGTGGGCTATTTCTTAATTCGTTTTCGCGACATATATCCTAGAAATAATCTCATTAATTAATATAAAAGAATATAGTGAGCATATTGAACATTCCAAAAGCGTAAATCGATGCAATCTAGCTTGGGTTTTGCCAATGCACATTTGTCTACAACACCTGAAACAGCATAAGCTCATCCTTAATTAATTCGCCAAAATCTCTAATTGAACATCACTAGGAAAATAATGGATTGGGCGCCGCCGTTAAAACAGATTAAGAGCGTATTACGTCTAGTATAATCTAATATTCAACAAAGTTAATACTTTTCTTTGTCCCCATTTGAGCCAATTTATTTACTAAACAAATGATCTTGTAGGAATCGATTAGCAAATGATTCTCCGAAAGACCTTTCTTCAAATTTATAGTCCCATCAACATGACATTTTAGTTATACTTTGGAAAAAATAATTAAGATAATTTTGTAACGTACAATTTTATTATTGTTTATTCTTAATATCTATTTAAATTTATAAAATAAATGATTGAAAAGTAGTTTACTAATGAGGAAATTAATATGCAACAAGGATTTTGGACAAAAATATAAGTTGGTATATATATATATTTTTTTAAAATATTAAATTTGAAGTTAGTTCGCAGTTGTGGTGGCAAATGGCATGGCATGGCATGGCATCCAGTTCTGTGTTCCAGTAATTCCGGTGGGTGTTGAACTTGCCATCAATGCTATCTTTGCTAAGAGTGGGAAGTAAAATCTCCCAATAAATGCAGCACACTTTTCAACGATATATCCAAAGATAAATTAATTCTTACATCCACTATTTAAATAAATCTCCAAATAAAAAAAAAATCAAGGAAAGAAAGAGACCATCTCATCATAGTCGTATCCATTGACCCAGCCTCTCATCAAAATTCCAAGCCCCCGGTTTGCATAAATAGAGCTTCTTCTCATAGAATCTTGCTAACTCAAATCTCTTCATACAAAATAATTTCGAGTAATATATCTGAGAGATTCCCCACCACCGCCATATACAGTGGTTCTACAGCCGTGGTGTTAAAGAGTTATGGCTGAGACATCAAATGGCAACCACCACGCGGCGGTGCACATAAAAGACGACGATACCTCCAATCAGAACTCTCCAGATTCTGACGCCACAAGTGCTGCAGGATGCTGCTCTCTCACTGTCCCCTTCATACAAAAGGTATCCGGTTTACAATATATATCTATTTTCATTTTTTGAGGATATATAATTTGAAAAGTATTTATATATCGGTTATTAAAGTCCATGAGATGGCCACCATATTCATGGTTTTCCGCCCCACCCTAGCTAATCTTTTCCATATTTAATATTCGTTGAAATTAAATTACGGCGCAGATAATAGCGGAGACGCTGGGCACATTCTTCTTGATATTCGCCGGTTGCGGGGCGGTGGCGGTGAACGCCGACAAAGAAAAGGTGGTGACGCTTCCCGGAATAGCCATAGTGTGGGGCCTGGTGGTGATGGTCATGGTTTACTCCGTCGGCCACATCTCCGGCGCCCACTTCAACCCCGCCGTCACCATTGCCTTCGCCTCTTGCAAGAGGTTCTCTTGGAAACAGGTGCTCTCTCTCAATCAGATGAAACGATGATGATTGAACCCAATATTTTTTTATATTTGAATATCATTAAAAATTAACTACATTTTCTCGTGACTCTTATTAGTATGTATATATACACAAGAAAGACATAATTGTTTTTTGTCGACGGCCTTATTGTTTCCATCATTTTCTCCTTTTCACACTATAATACACCTTGATTTTTATATTGCTGCTGCGACCGTGCAATATTTTTTGTTTCAAATTACAAAAAGGAATACTTATCCATTTCTCTCTAAAATAATGTCATCGCATGTAATTATTAGTTAATTATGGTAAGAAGTATTACTAGAACCCATAATACCGTGCGGCGAAATCGAATATATATGGTTATCATTCTTTTCCCGTAGCCATATTTTCTAAAGTTATTGTCTGTTATTTCTCAAAGTCAAACCAAATATTACCAAATGAATATTGCAAGACTCGAGAACATGGTGTTTAATTTTATATTTGTATTTTGATTCTATCATATCATGAACATGTAATCACACATTGCGTCTCTGCTAAACTGGTAAAGATTCTTTCTTTTGCAATATTTTTCTCAATCGATCTATGTTTTGTTGCTTGTTCATTTTCAATTATAACCATAGTTAATATATGTGGATAACTATTAAAATTTAGTAAATCCAACATGTTCATAAATATACTTGTAGGTACCTGCATATATCGGTGCTCAAGTTGTTGGAGCAACTGGCCGCCGGAACCCTACGATTGTTGTTCAGCGGGCCGCACGATCACTTCACCGGAACCCTACCTACCGGCACCGACGTACAATCGTTGGTCGTAGAATTTATCATCACATTCTACCTCATGTTCGTTATTTCCGGCGTCGCCACGGACAATAGAGCTGTAATTATTCTAACCCTATATAGTTATTAGTTATTGGTCAATATATTAAGACAAAAACTTGGGTGAGCTCCGCTCATCGTGAGTTCACCATTATTTTTTGTTAAAATAATTATATATTAGTTATGGTGAGTAAGGATAATTAGATTTTGTTAATTTGTAATTAAATTTATTAATTTTAATTCATAATTAAGGGATATTAATTCAAAGTTAGGGTTTATTAATTCATAATTAGGATACATTAATATTCCAAATAGGGTTTATTAATCCATAATTAGGGTTTATTAATTCACTATTAGGATTTATTAATTCAAAATTAAAATATATTAATTCAAAGTTATTATTTATTAATTTATAATTAAAGTTTATTAATCTAATTAATTAGAATTAATTTGATCTATTTTTTCTAATTAAAATTAATTAATTAATTAATTAATTAGGGGTGGCTGCTCACAGGAGATCACCCCATATATTAATTGGAAAAGACAGAGTAGAGTTGGCTTAGTTGGGTTGGAAAACTAATTAAGATAATTGGTCCACCTATATATTGACATAAATTGTTATTAAGGCGAATGATTTCGACAATTATCGTTAATAAAATGGAGGGTTTGGCATTTTATTTTCTTAATTTCATCGATGGTGAAAGCAACATAAACATAATAAACTGATTTCATATTTGATATTAAACAGATTGGAGAGCTTGCTGGCCTGGCTGTTGGATCGGTTATATTGCTAAATGTGATGTTTGCTGGGTACGTAAACTCTTCATTAATTTATCTTCTTAACTTTAAATATATTTATAGAATAGGCACTTTAAATGTATATTATAAATACCCTTAATCCTTATTATATATGAATAAGAAGCATGAAAATTGAAAAACATTGTAAATTAGACTCTCATATCTATCTATACACATCTTATTTATGACTCGGCCCATTAATTAATTTCAATATTCAAGATATGAGATTTGAGCACATGGACTGAGATATGGTAATAATTGAGACATACATTTATTTCATCCATAATTCATTCTCCCTCTTATCTTATGTGATGCATAATTTATCGAGTGTATCCGATTAATCGAATTATACGGATCGGGCTTTGCAGGCCGATATCGGGAGCCTCGATGAACCCAGCAAGGAGTTTAGGGCCCGCTATAGTATCGAACAAGTTCAAAGGCATATGGATCTACCTATTGGGCCCAACAGCTGGGGCGGTTGCTGGAGCATGGGTGTACAACGTCGTCAGATTTACCAATAAGCCTCTTCGTGAAATCACAAAAAGTGGCTCTTTTTTGAAGAGTGCCCGAAACAATTCAAACTAAGCCCAATGTTTCTTGTAGTACATACAATCTCGTTGGATTAAGATGATGAAATGAGTCAGAGTTTGATGTCACGCTGTATAATAAGATTATACAACAAATAATAATAGAGGACTAGCGATCACATATCTATATTTTGATGCTAAACGGGGAGAGATTGTGTCACCTCAGTTCATGTAATATATTTATTTCTTCGTTTTCGAAAATTAAGGAGCTTCTCATTAATAATCATTCCAAGTCAGGATTTCATACATGTAATGAATCTTCAGAAGACCTCTATAAAAATTTGTAGTCCCATCAATATGAGCTATCAGTAATTCTATAGATTTACAAAGATAGTTAAGATAGTTGGAATTTTTCTTTAACTTGTTGATTGCTTCCAAAAGTTCTGTTGTTGTGCTCTCGAACTGCAATACCTGAAGAACAGTTGACAATGGTGGTGGTTCATTCCACGTTACACTGAATATTTTTTTCTTGCTAACAGTAATGGAAATCATTCGCTGACTTTCATAAATATACATGCGTACAACGAATTTCATTTTTTAAAATAATGAAATTATGACATACGCAGTGATCAATGCATTATTAATTTATAATATAGGTTGTTTACTAAACTTCCATAATGCGCTCTAAAATAAAATTCAAAGATGAAATACTGATTCATCAATTATCTAAAAATTCGATTTTATATTTTAAAAGTTGAGTTCCCCCCTCCCCCCAAATAAAATACAAGTCAATGGTAAATATTTGGATAAATGTAATTAAGTTGGTATAATTTAGTTAGACAGGTACGCATTTGTGGTGGCATCGCATCCAATTATGTGAATTAGCCATATAAAATTTTCTTTAGAAAAGAAAAGAAAATAAAAATAAGTCATTTAGGGACTTTTCCAATGGTTAACGCGGATTATTAAATTTAAATTTAAAATCACATGTTTGTAAACCATAAGATGGTTTTAATGTAAAACCAATTTTTAATAGATCAAAAATTAAACAAATGGTTTTTTCCTTTAATAAAGTTTATCATTTTTACATGTCTACCATTTTCCTACCTATTCTGAAAAGTATTAAATTTATTAATTTTAAATTTAAATTTAAACTTTTTCATATGATATGGGCAAGATTGCAATTCCATAAGATGGTTACCATTTTTTTAATAGATCAAATATTAAATAAACGGTTTTTTTCATTCAATAAAATAAAATAAAGCACACTGTTGAGTATTTTTCCCCCCTAATTAACAATACATCCACTATATAAATGAGTCTCAAAATTAAAATGAAGGGGAGAGAGAAAGATGATCTAGTGATTGTCATATGCATGGAATCATTGACTTGCATAAACTAATAGAGCTTTCGGGTTCTTAACGAATGTTGCTGACTAGCTTTCCTTTCTGCTACACACACAAAGAAAAAGAAGAAGTAAGAATGGAGCAATATCTGTGAGAATTCGCCTTACAATATATGTACTGTTGTCTGTGGCAGAATTATGGCCGACATATTATCGGGTGCAAATGGCAATGACGGAGAGGCGGCGGTGCAAATCATAGATTCCAATCACAATTCCGACGAGTCTTCAAGATGCTGCCCCCTCCTCACTGTCTCATTTATACAAAAGGTTCTGTTTCTAACTAACAAACATAACCTATAGTTAATTCACTATTACATGATAGAATGATATGACTCCTTTTGTGGAATATTATGCAGTTAATAGCGGAGATGGTGGGGACATACTTGATGATATTCGCCGGTTGCGGGTCGGTGGCGGTGAACATCGACAAAGACAAGGTGGTGACGCTGCCCGGAATTTCCATGGTGTGGGGCCTCGTCGTCATGGTCATGATTTACTCCGTCGGCCACATCTCCGGCGCCCACTTCAACCCCGCCGTCACCATTGCTTTTGCCTCCTGCAAGAGGTTCCCATGGAACCAGGTATCATATAATTGATAAAAAATAAAAGTTATTGATATATACATATAGCAAAATTTAATGATATAGAATAATATTGTTAATGTTGTAGGTGCCTGCATATGTAGCGGCTCAAGTAGTTGGATCAACGGTAGCAGCCGGAACCTTACGACTATTGTTCAGCGGGCCGCACGATCACTTCGTCGGAACCCTTCCCGCCGGCACCGACCTGCAGTCGCTGGTCTTAGAATTTATCATCACATTCTTCCTCATGTTCGTCATTTCCGGCGTCGCCACCGACAATAGAGCTGTAATTAATATTCTAATACTAACTGACTAATTGTTGAGCAATAAATCAATTAATCACTAAATTAATTGGAAACGGGCTTGGAAACGTATGATCACAGGCTAATTAAACCGAAAGAATTGGCATATTTATTTATTTTTTGCTTTCATGATGTATGGTGAAAGTTACATAAATTAATAATTGACTTTTATTGATGCAGATTGGAGAACTTGCAGGGTTGGCCATTGGAGCTACCATATCGATAAATGTCTTGTTTGCTGGGTACGTACGCTTGCTTATTATTTTATCTATTCAACTTCAACTATCATATTGTATCTATATCTTGAGTCCAAAACTCATTTGTTTTTTTTATTTTAGTTGACATTTATTTGTATATAATCATATCATTATTACATAATACTAGTATGCCCACCCCACCTAATACACATATAATTCTACTTTTCTAATTCTTTTAACATAATATAAAAAATATTTTTGTCTAATAAAAATATTTTTGTCTAATAAAATATATGTTGAGTATATATTTAGACTATACATGTATATTTTAAAAATATTCGTTTCATATATATAAATAATATATACTACTAGTTACTTTTTAACACAATTTCTAATACATATATATGTACCTAATATTATTTCTTGATTCTATTGTTTTGTATTCTCATAACTCAAATAGATAAATACTTAACCTATTTAATTATATGTCTGGAAATATATAAAATTTTCTATCTGCACAAAATGAGAAAAGAAGAAGAAATTGAAAAGTTAACAAATCCACAAAATAGGCACAGCCTATAAATTTCAATATGATTGCCTCTAGTTCTTTAATTAATAGATATATACAAAAACTCGTGTACATTCGTCCGCACAGTGTGGATGGACAAAAATATCATTTGTTGTTAAGAAAAGTATCATTTACATTAAAGAAAATTATCATTTGTTTTTACCCTATAATTTCGAAAGTATCATTTATATTGAAGAAAAATATCATTTACACTGAAGAAAAGTATCAAAGTCCGCATGTGCGGACGAATGTACAGGAGACCACCTCTAGATATAATTTTTAAGTAATTTGCAATATTAATCCTAGCTTAAAAGAAATTGCACGCTTTTATGTTCTTATATAGAATAAGATTGTAGCTAACAAATTGCATAACTAATTTCAATTTTCGAGTTGGATAAGATTTTTTAAGGGTACACTCTGGTCAAGTTAATTTTACATACGGACATTTTCATATGTGCCTTGTGTACCCTTACATATGGGGTCGGAAGCTATATGTGCCTACATATCTCTATATATGGGAGGTTAGAAACATACGAAAACATATATATAAGTTTCTAAACCTTCATATATGAGGGTATATAGCATATATATGGCTAGAGTTTTTGTGTTTCTTTAAACGCTTATGTATAATTTATAACCCGTAGATGTACTTCGAATTTCATAGTTAAATGGCAATGTTTCGTATTAGTTCAGTGAAAAGATTTTTTAATATTGAGTTAATTCAGATTATTTAGAGATATAACACAATTGGTGGCACAGTAAAAACACTCAATTATTTTTATTGCTTTTTTATGTTTCAATTATTTAATTTAATTTTTGAGTGAGCCAAGTATATTATATTTCCAATTTTACCCTTTAAATTCAATTTTAAAGATATCCGTCAAAAAGATACATGATGCGATTGGTCCGTTTTACTGAATTATTGGGCTGGGCCCTCAGGCCGATCTCAGGAGCTTCGTTGAACCCAGCAAGAAGCTTAGGCCCGGCTATAGTATCCAAGAACTACAGAGGCTTATGGATCTACCTATTGGGCCCGACAGCTGGGGCGGTTGCTGGTGCATGGTCCTACAACCTCATTAGATTTACTGATAAACCTCTTCGTGAAATCACTAAAAGTGGCTCCTTTTTGAGGAGTTCGGCCCGCATTCGTGCCAACTAAGCCCAATTCCCACCCATTCCTCCATTTTTTTTGAATGAAATCTATAACCGTTATTTTCGATGCATCCTGGGTAAATTCAATTTTATTTTTATGCAAGTTAGTTATATTTCATAAGAGGAAGAGAAAAGGAAAATAATGGTATCAATCATTTTTCAAAGTTATCATATCCCGATCAGGAACTTGATATATGATTGATATTATCTATGTGTTTTTATATAATTCGACGAAATAAAATGAATCACAAGATGTTGTGCGAGTTGTCAAAAGAATCATACAACCAACTGCTCCCAAATTTGAACATTTCAAGATAATCGAAATGAGTGGCTTTGCTTTGTTAAGTTGGACATAACATTCACACCCTACATGCATTATTTTATTTTACAATTGTAAATCAGCCTAAGAACACTGAATCTCATAGGTTTAGGTTAAAGCCGAACAGCATAATAAATGGTAATGGTATAGGATTGGATGAATAGAAGATAAATTTTGAAACAGCCAGTGATCCGTAGAGATCACAATTATTCCAAAGATTTATAAATGATGTTAATCATGTGATTTTCTCTTTACTAAACTCATTTCACTCTAGATAGAAAACAAATTATGCTAAAATTGTTTACGCCATAAGTAAACATAAAGAATTGCCGAAAAACCATTTCTTCATTCTGTTCCAATATATATATATATATATATATATATATATATATATATATATATATATATAGAGTGAATCAAATGAGAACCACATCTTTTTCATAACTCTGCGAATCATGATAAGACGTTGAAGATAATGCACAAAGCGGTATAAAGTTGTGCAACGAAAACTTTCTAAAATTATTTTGTTGTTCAACAATTTTAGAAAGTTTTCGTTATGCACAACTTTATACCTTTTTTGTATCATCTTCAACGTTTATCATGGTTCTCAAGTTCTCAAAAATGAGTTCTCATTTGATCCAACCTCATATATATATATATATATATATATAGAGAGAGAGAGTGGATCAAATGAGAACCATATCTTTTGCGAGCTCTCTGAACCATGATAAGACGTTGAAGATGATGCACAAAGCGGTATAAAGATGTGCATAACGAAAACTTTCTAAAATTATTTTGTTGTGCAACAATTTTAGAAAGTTTTCGTTATGCACAACTTTAACATTTTTGTGCATTATCTTCAACGTCTTATGCATGGTTCTCAAGTTCTCAAAAATATGAGTTCTCACTGATCCAATATATATATATATATATATATATATATATATAGGGTTGGTTATAGAGAATCACCTCTTAGATAAGAACTAAGAACCAATAACTACCGTTAGATTAAGTAAGATCGGACGACACATAATTATTTAATGATAAAAATAGTCAAATCCCTAAATTTTCATTATTTGGATATTTCACATTCTATTTTTCGTTGTTCATATAATTCATGTTGTTATTCATATAATCATAGTTCTTGTGCATGCTATTCATTCCAATTCATTGTTATGTTCATATAATTCATGGTGTTATGCATATAATCGTAGTAATTATGCATGCGAGAATAATTACGAAAATCAATATACAAATCCCTTGATTTTAGGGCTAAACGGTTATCATTAAATTATGAGGATAATTAACTATTTATAATTAATCTTGACCATTAGATTATAAAAATGAATGGACCACATTAGTTCTTAGTTCTCAAAAAGTTGGAGTTCTCATTTGATCCACTCTATATATATATATATATATATATATATATATATATGAAAAATCAAATAAAAATATATTTTCGTAAAAACCTAAAAATCAATGTACTTTATATACAAAGTTAACGTACTTTACGTACAAAGTTTATGCACTTTATGTATAAAGTTACTACACTACGAAATATTGATAAATAATATTGTCTTTTACCATAACTCAAACGTGCATTAGCTTTATACTGAAATTGCATTAACTTTGTACATAAAGTGTACTGATTTTATGTTCTTATGAAAAAATAAGTTTTATAATAATCCAACCATATATATATATATATATATATATATATATATATATATGGGAGAGTTAACGTGAGAACCATTTTTATTATGAGAACGTGAGAACCAAAAATTGATGAATTCACAGTGAAAGTTGATGAATCCGATGGGAAAATTACTGAATCCAAAAAAATAGAATTTTCGCCCCTCATGGGATTCGAACCCGGGTGAAAATTCGAAATTTTGAATTCATTAACTTTTCAACTGATTCATCAACTTTCATAACTAATTCATTTGGTTCTTAGTTTTAGGATAAGAATGGTTCTTATTTGAACCAAACTCTCTCTCTCTCTCTCTCTCTATATATATATATATATATATATATATATATATAGGAGATGGATCGATATGAATTGATAATTTGGTAGAAATGAGAATGAATCGAGCCTTTGATTCACGGATCAATGGTTGAGATTTAATTTCAATTGTCTTCTGCTTTTGTGTTTGTGTGTTACTTGATTATTGTGCAAAGACTAGAACTATTCTTGTCTACACAAATATAAAAGATATGCTAGACTTACATATCTATTCATATTTCCTACACTTATTTCTATTCTCACAAGAACTATATATATATATATAGTGTGAACACTTCTTATAGTGTAAACGTAAGGACAAATATCAACTCTTGATAAATAAATATGGATATTTCATATTCAATATACAAATTATGATACAGATACACAATTATATGTAGACGTGTTGACGGGCCGGAACCGCCGGTTTAGGGCCGGGCCCGGCGGTCCGACGGTTCCAAATGTGACGGCCCTAGCCCGGCCCTACATACTAGTTGGCGGTTTAGGGCCGGGCCTGAGCCCGGCGGTCCCGGTTCGGGCTCGAACCGCCGGTTTAGGGCCGAGCCCGGCGGTTCGGCCTGTTCGCGCAGCGATTTTGTATCGATCCGTTCTCTGGTCCGAGCTCGATTTTCGATCCGTTTGCGCTCACGAACTCGTATCGCGATATACTTCAACTCTTATGAAGGTAAAATCTCCAATTCTATCTCAATTTTTCTGAAAATTCAATCAAATATGCAACAAGTATCAAAGTCCAAGATTTTAACAAACTTTTAAGTTTTAACTTTTAACTTTTAAGTCTAAAGCTTAATAAACTTGTAAATATTTTTAAAGTTGTAAAATTTGTAAACTACTAAACTTGTAAATATTTTTAAATTTGTAAGTGATTTTTTATGTTTGAACTTGTAAATACTTTGCATTTTGCATTTGTTAAAATACGTATAAATATAAAATATGTGTCAACACTTTGCATTTTTTAATAAATGATGAGTAAAATTACATAAATCCGTTTATGACTTTTACATAGGGATGAAAAAATAATAATAATAATAAAGGACTTGAGCTCAATTTAATTTCTAAAATTGAGTTGCCTACATATCCTCATAATCATAGAGGAATCAAAGTCCATGTAATTCTTTTTAATTTCTAAATGCTCTACTCCGTCTCCGCACCGATTCCGATCGATCCGTTTCGGTGAAGGCCTCGTCTTCGCCTCGTTACCATCTTCCCATTGTGGTTCTTGAGCTCTAAGGTCGGCCCTACACCAATCATCGAGCAACATTGTAGCTTCAATGTTCGTCGGCTTCATGTTGCTTCTTCTTTGATCAAGCATTAGTCCTCCAATGCTAAATGCTTGTTCAACGGATACGGTGGATGCCGGGACGGCAAATAACTCCTTTGCCATGATTGAGAGGATTGGGTACTCCTCTTTCTTCGACCACCACTTCAAGACATCGATCGAAGGACCGCTATCTTCAACACCAAAGACAAAAGGAGTTTGCAAATATATATCTAATTCACTATTACCTTGTCCTCTCGGCCTTTTGAATGTTATATTTTGGTACATCGAAGTCATTTGTTGCACCAAAGGATCAAACTCATTCATATCAAAAGGAAAATTAATCGTAGACATCATAGAAGAAGGAGGTGGAGTTTGAATATCATCATCACTACCATATTTCGACCTATATTCTTGAAAAAGATTTCTTAAATTCTTTTCAAGATTATATTTGATTTGATCTACATCCGGGAGATCAAAATAAACTAATTCTCCTTCTATACTAGCACCTTGAAAATCCATTTGCCTAAAAGCATCATAATAAACATTAAGCATTTGACAAGTACCATCATATTTCCATTTAGGATCTAAACACTTAGCAAGCAAAAAATTGTAGGTATCTCCTAAAATATTTTAGCCACTTTTGAACCATAAAATAAATTACACCACATAAAGATGGTTTACTAAAACAACTACGAAAAGACATGGCAATATGCATGCAATGTTCTAAAACCATAACGGAAGTGCAATAATAAACTCCGATAATTGTTTCGTTGCACCATGAAATACCTTTAACAATCGATATAAATCCATGCAAGCATCCCAATGAGACTCATTAAGATGTAATTGAATATATGTAAATTCTTTTCTAAAAAAATCACATAAATGACCCTTATATGAAATAGTACTATTAAGCATTTCATAAGTAGAATTCCAACGATGAGAAACATCCAATTTGAAACATGTATAAGCAATATTTTTTATACGACAATATTTTTGCCATTTCTTCCCATAAGTTTTGAAGCATGCAAACATTTGATAGCATCTCTAATAGGACTAACGGATTCTTGAAAATACTAAGTGCATCTTGAACACATAAATTTAAAATATGACAAATGCATCTAGAATGAAAGTATTTTCCTTCAAAAGAAGGTGCGCATGCTTCAATAAGTTGAGGAATACTAGCGGTGTTTGCCGAAGCATTATCAAAACCAACGGAAAAATTTTTATTAATCAAAGAATACTCATTTAACACACCAATTATAATATTAGCAATACCTAAAGCATTATGAGGCTCTTCAAACTCTCTAAAAACAATTAAACGTTTTTGCATAACCTGTTCGAATCAATCCAATGACAAGTAATACCCATATAAGAATTCTTATTATAAGCATCCGTCCAAACATCGGCACAAATAGAAACTTTATGACCTAAACGAACCAAATATTTCTTTAAATCATGTTTTTTTTCCATGCATTGTCTCCTAATCTTCTTAAGCATAATACTTCTACTAACTTTGCATGCATTAGGACCAAGTCCTCTTTATAACATTCTTCATACGTAACTCTATCGGCATAATTAAAGGGAGTTTTCCATAGCACAATATCTAGTCATCGCATCTTCATATTTTCCTTATCAAATTTAAATAAAGTGGACGCACCCGTTGTAGAATATTGAGAAGGGTTTTAATTTGAGCTTGGTTCGTTGATATTCCATACTCATGAGGATGAGAACCTCCATGTGCCTATTGAGCGCCCGTAACCTCCTTTCTCGATCCATTTGTAGGTTTTCGTGCAATAGTTGCAATAAGCAACGATCTCTTTCGACCGTCGGGAAGAGGTGCTTCACTTAAGACTTCCACTTTTCTAAAGAAAATATAACAAGATATTGTAAGAACTATGAACATGAAATTAAAATTGTGAAACTAATTTGTAAGAAACGTAAAATTTACGTATCTAAAGTGCTTCACAAAAACGTCGGACTTAAGTTCCTTTGATTTTGGTGGTTGTGGCGGTAGATCTTGGTCAAAGTCGTCATATTCTTCGTCGCCTTCTTCTTCGTCGTCTTGGTCGTTCGAGCTACGTCACCGAAATGGGACTTCTTTCCATTCGATGCACCATTTCAACAAATCGAGCATCTTCTTGACAGAACCTTCGACAACTTGCTTGAGATTTCCTCCGCCGCTAAGGCCCTTCGTGAACGTTGAGTTGGAATTGGAATGTCTCCTCCTCACTGGAGCTCCTTCATCGGCGGCTTTCCTTGTTTAATCGTTTAAAGAAAGACATGATGATTGATGAAGTGAGAAAGTTTGAGAGTTTAGAATAAGAATGAGAGATTGAGAGAGCTTGAGAACTTGAGATTGAGTTTGAGAGTGAGAATGAGAGCTTGAAAGCTTGAAAATTAGATGTAAATGAGTGAATTAAGGTTGAGAAATGAGAGATTGAAGTGAGGATAGAGTTATGATGATGGATATATTTATAGGAGTGATTTTGGGGTGAAAATCGAAAATAGCCGTTTTCTAGCCGTTGGGACCGCGGTTTAGGGCGGACCACGGTTCCAACGGCTCTAAAAGCCGCTTGTTCGGCCCTGCCATGACCCGCCGGTTCGACCCTAGGCCCGCCGGTTCCAACGGTTATAACCGGACCCGTGGTTCCATCCCAAGCCCGCCGGTTCGGACCGCTTGCCCGGCCGATTCGCATGAACCGAGCCCGGCCCTAGCTCACGGTTCCGGTTCGGGCCCGTTGACCGGTCCGGCCCGAACTGCTGATTTTAGGGCGGGCCTAGGGCCGCCCGGTTCGTAAAACCGTGCATGTCTAATTATATGCAGAAATATGAATATAACTAATTCAAATGCACACTTAAAAATGGTCATTAGATTTCCAAATCTAATAGACATGGTTTATTCTTATTTATGTATATTAAAGATGGTATGTACATGAACCAATTATTATTTTTATATATATAAGCTGCTGTTAATTAGATACCACAAGTGTTTTAGGAAATAAGGTAGTTAAATATATTATGATTCAAATAGATTTTACTACAAAAATAAGTAGGATGGTCTCACTTTCTTCTAAAGTAGGCTAAATAGCTCATATTATTCCGCGTGCGGAAGATCTTTACAGACAAAAGTTACGAAAAGGTTTTGAGTAGCTCATTAGCTTTCAAGGTGTGAACAATAATGTAAAATACGCACGACTTTTTTTAAATTCTTCCAACTTCCACGAGGTATTTTAGTCAATCTGACTTTTATGTCGCAGTTCTTGTTGTACCTTCATTGCATCATTGTATATATTTATGTATTTGGATTGTTATCTGATTCACAAGGTGTGACGATTTAATACATTTGATTAGGGGTGTAAAGAAGCCAAGCTATTCGTGAGTTATTTGGAATTCGATTCGGTAAAAGTTCGTTCGAGTTTGTTTAGTGAAGCTCATTAGCTAAATAAATCAAGCTTGAACATGATAGTATTTGACTTGTTAGCTCGTGAACAAGTTCGTTAAATGATTTACTTTGAAAATATAAAATTATTAACTAGATACAACTATTTTCTTTCTATAATTAATAATTATTGTGTTAAATCTCTAACTAATTTTATTTGTTATAAGAAATCAATAAATATATTATGTTATTGTGGATAAAATAAATTATTTTAAAAATAAAATTATCAACATTCTAAATATATATCTAAATTTATAAAGTTTGTTTGGGTTCGATTAAAGCTCGAATAAGCTCGTGAGCTCAAAATATTCGATAAATAAAACTTGAGACTCGATTCGATATTAAACAAACCAAGTTTGAACACGATGGTGTTCGGCTCGGCTCGATTCGATTATACCCCTACATTTGATGGCACGTATCAATTCAGTAGAATAAGAAATGCGATAAAAAAAATTGTTTACGTATTGTCTTTTATGAATTCTCCACAACATCAAACTTATATACATGGAATTGTATTTATAATATTAATAGTAGGTTATAACTTTGACAATTCGTTATATATAATTAATTGTAGTTAGTGTTACTAACGAATTGTCAAAGTTGAAATACTTAATTATGTCAGAATTTTAATATTGTTTAAGTAGCAGAGACTCAAAACCATCATGTTGGTAGACTACTTACCGAGGTTTCAAGTAGATACATATGAACACGGTAATTACTTTCAATTAAATCGAGTAAAAAAACCTGAACATGTGCTTCAAAAGTATTGACCAGTCGTTACAAGTACAACCATTCAAAGCGGCTTCATGCTCATCCAATTATATCCAATCATCATTTCCACGCACATTAAAAGAAAAGAAAAAATAAAGTTACAAAGCTCAGCCGCCAGATATTACTGTACATCAATGGAAATAAAATACTTTATTTGAATATTCCATATATTTTTATATGTTGACTATTATATAGCACCAATTTGTTACATCTGTCCTACCATGCAAAACTGATTAATTGAAAATCTTGACTTATTTTGAGCAATTTTATTTTTCTGCTTAATCTTTAAGCACAACATATAATTTTACCTGCATGGCAATAATTGAAGGCACACGTATGCTGAAACTTCAAAGAACCTGAATTTCAAGTCATTTTTGTCTTTCATTCCCCTTATTTCTTCAGTCTCCTGATCCTTTTTCACATGTTATAAAACATTAATTAATATCTAGAACTAGACAAGACCTATGCATTGATCCTTACCAATTTATAATTCGTAGTATTCATATCAACTTATTAAGCATTTGTTTGTTGCCTCTTCAAACATTAGATTATCAAATTAAATACATAACTAGGGGGCATGGGTCTTTATTTGCCATGGCTGAACCAACATCTATTTTAAAAAATAAAATAAAAAGCAAACTCTTTCTAATAATTTATCCAATATAATAATACGCTTGGTCGGGTTAAACCCATTAACATTGTTAAAACTGAAATGTTGTGTGTGTATTGGTCAAGTGGTATAGTAGTTGATGTCCGAGGCTAAAGGTTTTTGGTTCGATCGAATCAATCGTGATGCGGTCTTTAAATTTCTGTATTTAATTTAAAAAAAATGAAATGTTTTATTCGTTTGATCATAGAATGGAGTTCGACAAAATCTCATGCAATAAACTTATCTATTTGCCAACACCAGCAATGAGCAATCCACGCTTTGGAAAAAATAAAAAATAAATGGTTGGGTGAAAGCATTGATATTAAAATCAAAGTCCTAGTATCATATCCAATAATTAAATTGCATTTAATTATTTAAAAGTGCTCCCAACTTCAATGATTTTCAACAAAAAAAATACTATCCAAAAGATATTATTCTATAAATTCTCTCATATATCTTATTTCGCTTTATAATCCTAGATAATGAGGTGTTTGATTAAACTTATTTTAGAGAACTTATAAGTCCAACAATTTATAAGGTGTTTCAATTTGGATAATCGAACTTATAATAATTAAGCTAGAGAAATAATAATAAGTTAGAGAGAAAATCAGAGTTAGAGAGAAAATTAAATAAAGATGAACTTGAAAGTGTATATGTTGGAAATAACGAATCATAGTATGATTATTTTTGTAGATTCGTTGTTGCTTATAAATTTATGAAAAAGTATGTTGGGTTGAAGAACATATTTTGTAGAGAGCTTATCTGCAAAGTTTATAAATTATTTAGGAATTTATTTTGGCAAAGACTTATCAAGAGTCTATAAATCTTTTTCGGGAACCTATAAAATCAACCAAATACCCTCAACAATGTGCATAATTATTTAGTTAATAAAATTATATGCATATAATCTTAAAGAATTTACTAATCTACAAAGGTGAATACACTTAATAATATTTGAATATCTATAGTAACTACAATAATTATTGCGAATAATTAAATGTGAGAAGATAAATAAGGTTAAATATTATTTATAAGATTTTTAAATAATAAAAAACAGAAAATTCATTAATCTACATTAACTTTGGCGAACGAATACTGGTTGTCCAAATGTGAATGATGATTTGGATAACCAATCGGAGTAAAAATTTACCCTAAATTTGGCTTAAGGAAAGTTATTATATCATGATCTCGTAAAATTAATGTTTGCGTTAAGCAAGAAAAGATTGAACAGTGAAGTTCTTGAAAATTCAAAGCTAGCAACTACGGTTGAATATAACAATAAATAATAAATAATAATATAATAACGGAATGACAAGAAAGGCCGATAGCGTAGATACCGACTAGATATTGAAGTACGGTAAAACGAAAATCCAAATCCAGCGACAATTGGTTTAAATATATTGAAGAGAGAGTCTGGAGTTTTGTTACCGCTACTTCAATTATGCCTGTTGTTTTCTTACGCTGACTCTGCGCATTCGCTTTCCCAAACCTACTCAGATATTCCAGAAATATCAAATATAGCTATATGATTGTATCACATTTATACTGTAAACTAGAATTTCCATTGTTTGTGTAAGTAAAGTTGCAGTCTTGATGCTTGGGAACGATGTTTGTTGGAAGAAGCGTGCATTTTTGTTGGGCTGTTGCGGTTTTCTGGTTTTTTAGGTTGTCGGAGTCGCAGCGGGTGCCGCAAGATGAAGGTGAGTAACTGCTTTTCTTCTTCAATTTTGATTGTATGCGTGTTTGAAATGTTCCTAGAAATAAAGTTGATTTAATGTTTTGTTTTACTTGATTAAACTGAAGAATTTACTAAGAAGCAAGATTGAATGGAATGTTTTCTTGGGCTTAGTTAACTTGGTTAAGGAAAGGAAGAAATTTTGACTAAGAAGCAAGATTGATTATGTGACTTGTTTTCTTGATCAAAGAAAGGGAATCTTTAGTGATTTTCTTGAAAATATTTTGTTTGATTTTTTTCCAGACTCAGGAACTTACAGATATTGAATATCTGGGCTTTGAATCCAGAATGAATTGAGGTGTTTTTGGTAAATTTAATCCACACACAAACTGGTTGTTATCATACTAAATGTAGTATGATAAGAAACTGAAGTGATTGGCTATTGTTTGAATGAGGAAATGCTGTACTTTCCTATTTTCTTACTAGTTTAATGAGTTTTTGTATATGTAACTGAAGTAATTGTCGGTTGTGAGTGTGTTTTTCTTTCTTTTGTAATATGTATATATCTGAAGTAATTGTCTGTTATTTGCATAAATATGGATGTTTGTTTTATGAATGGAACCACAATATAGGACTGGGATGAATGTTATAGTACAAGTAATAAACTTTTTCAGTGAAAATATTTAGTAAAATACCAAAAATAACCAATGATGATATGAATTTGTTACATTCTCTGCTTTTCTTGTGCATCCTTCATTCATTTTTATGGTGTTTTTATTTTCGTCCTTAGTGGATGTGTTCAAAGAGATAGCCAAAGAGTTGGGGGCAGTATATTGGACATTCAAAGCTGATTTATGTGAAATGGAGATGGGTGGGATTTCACAAACTCCACCTCCGAACTCAGACGGTTATGTTGAATGCAATTGCAATTTTAACAATAACACCGTCTGCCACGTTACAACACTGTATGGTTCCCGTTTCTTATCATTTATTATAATTCTCCCAGCATTGGCCTGTATTGCGACGAATTTATTCATGTTTTCGACTGTATGCAGTGTGATTAAGAGTTACAATCTTCCTGGAGTTCTTCCGTTGTCAATTGTAAAGCTGCAGCACCTCCAGCATGTGTAAGAACTGATTCCAATACCAGCTTGACCTCAAAATGTAGCGACTTAGTTTTTATATACGCAATGATTTTTTAGTTTTTTTTTTTTAATTTTCAGTGATTTTGCCTACAACCTCCTAACTGGCACAATTCCAGAAGAGTGGGCTTCAATGCAACTTAATTTTATGTAAGTTCTACATGGCACTTGTTATTTCGCTATAAGACATCGGTCTTCCTCTGATTGCTGACAATAGTGCTTAAATTGTGCTGCAGCTCTGTCCTCGTAAACCGTTTATCTGGACAAATACCAAAGTATCTGGCAAACTTTACTAGCCTTACATACCTGTATGTAAGCAGTTCAATTTTTCTCTACTTGTACACCGGCGTTGATTTTCTTTACCAAGTTTCGGCATATTTTGGCCAACAAACTAATTAAACAGCCTTTTCTTGTCCTGCACTAATATGAGTGTTGATCAGGAACCTCGAGGCGAACCAATTTTCGGGGGCTATTCCTCCTGACATTGGGAGGATGACAAATTTAACTGCTCTGTAAGATCTCGTGTTTCTTATGAGCTATATTATTGACTTCTTCAAGCTAAGGATTGCTCAGAGCCAAAACTAATATAATGTTGCTAAATTTCTGAATTACAGGATCTTGTCTTCCAATCCACTGACAGGGGAACTACCAAATTCACTTGCAGATTTAACAAACTTAAAAGATTTGTAAGTTCGTCAATTTATTTAGTTCAATAGGGATTCTCTAGTATTTTTAACGGTTTCCTTTTGCATTGCAGTAGGATAAACGACAACAACTTAAGCGGACCGATACCTGACTTTATCAAGAACTGGAAGCAACTGACACAATTGTGAGATCTCTATGTGCCCTTGCAGTAGAGAGTAGTATGAATTAACTCCTTGTATTCTTCTGTTAACTTTTATTGTTTAATTTCAATGAAGAGAAATGTTTGCTAGCGGACTGGAGGGGCCGATTCCCTTGAACATATCTCTTCTCGATATGTTAAAAACTCTGTGAGTGTACAACATTTATATTCCATTTGCTCAATATTTCTATATAGTTAACTTTGATAAGTATTCTGATGGAAATTCGATCCACAGGAGAATCAGTGACCTAAAAGGCCCGTCTCAGGAATTTCCGTTGCTGAGGAGCACTGCAGGCCTAGAATCATTGTATGCTGAGTAACCCTGAATATTGAAATGCTTCTAGGTTAATTTCTTGCTCCCTATAACAGAATAAAGTGATGCATTGTTGGAACAGGATATTGAGAAACTGCAAAATTACTGGGGAGATTCCTGCATATATATGGAAGCTTAGACTTCTGACGATGCTGTGAGTAACCTAACCAAGTTCTTTTGTTTCTCAATTTCATGGTCTTTTGTTGGCTAAATGATGTTTAGTTTCTTTTCCTTCATTCTGATCGAGGCTACAGAATCCTTTCTAATAACACACTCGGGAGGCAATTATTACTTTTGAGAAGAATAAATATGTGAAAGTAATTATCAGATGTGACTTTTTACTTATTTCTTATAGTTTCTTGTCTATGATATTGACAGGGACGTCAGTTTCAATATGTTAGAGGGCATGATTCCCAGTCACATTGCTAGAAATCTGAAAGTAGTGTGAGTGAAAAAATATATGTTTTAGCTTCATTTAACTTATCTTCTCTTACTATCCCCTTTATCCTGCATCACTTTCAGCTTAATGATTTCTCGAACTTATATCCCTCGAGTTGCTCTTTTTGGTTGCAGTCTTCAATCAGAAAGAACCATAACTCTGATCGGGCTAGTATTGTCTTTCCTGTCGACAGGTTTGTGACCCACAACAGGCTGAGTGGAAAGATACCCGACACACTCTTGAAGGATGGAGGCAATATGTACGTTTTATGTTCATAAATCATTAATCAATTCACTTAGATGCTCAATAGATCGTATCCGCTGTTTCAAGATTTTCAAATGTAAAATCTATTTTTCCCATATTTTGAAATCGGGCTTTTCTGGGAGCTAATCTTTTGGGATATCTGGAGAACTCTATGGGAGAGTAATAACTTTACTAATGCTTTAATATATGGCCTCACTTCAACAGAATGTGCTATAACTTGAATTTTAGGAGTTTGTAACATCTGGTTTCATTGATATGCAGTGATCTCTCCTACAACAATTTTACTTTGCAAGACGCTGAGGAACCTGCTTGTCGACAAGACATGTCAGAAAAGCCATTCAGTTTTTCCTATTATATAATTTCCAATCATGGTTGTTGCTGGTAACGTATCAATTTTCTATGTTTCTCTGAAGCAGGAATCGAAATGTAAACTTGTTCAAAGGCTCATCGGCACGGGATACATTGTAAGATGCAGTTTATTCTATCTGCTCTTAGTAATTTTATAGTTTGACCAACATAGAAAGTTCAAGTTATTAAAACACTCAATTCGATTCTTCATGCTTACTCTTATACTTTAACAGAAAACGAACTCTCCCGTGCACAAAAGCTGTAGTCTGCCCCAGATGTAAGTAAATCATTCCTTTCTAATTCTTTCTGAAGCTGTACGGCTTCTTCATTCTCTCTGTTTTTGTGCAGAATATGTTACCAAGAATGTTAACTTTGCCTCTAGCAGATAAATGCTCGTTACAAGTTAATTGTGGCGGGAACGACTTGCATGTCAAAGAAACCGATAGAAAAGTTACATATGAAGGAGATGGTGGAGTTGATTCTGAGAGATACTTAAGCACCAACTACTGGGGCTTTGTCAGCACCGGTGACTTCTTAGACGAACCTAGTTACCAGAAATCACGTGCAGTCAAAATTCCCACGCTAAATCTCTCTGATTTGTACACTAGTGCCCGCCTTACCCCTCTTTCACTTACTTATTTCCATTATTGCTTGGAGAATGGGGTATATAGTGTAAGTCTGCACTTCGCTGAGATAATTTTCACAAATGACAACAGCTCGTATTACAGTCTGGGAAAGCGGATGTTTGATATATACATTCAGGTTGTCTCTGTATTCTATAGAACTTATTCTATTACCAAGACACTATTGCTTTTCTGATACTGTTTCTGCATCAGGAGGAATTAGTGCGGGAAAACTTCGACATTGAAGATGAGGCTCGTGGAGCTCAAAAGCCTGTTGTAAGAAACTTTAATGCCAGCGTGACTGATCATACATTGGAGATCCGGTTATACTGGGCTGGTAAAGGGACTACACGGATTCCCAATAGAGGAGATTATGGTTCTCTTATATCGGCTATCTCTGTCGATCCCAGTGAGTATTTCCATTTATTTTGTTTCCTATGCCCTAATTTCATGCATCCTCAACTTTCAAAAATATGCTTGTTTCATCCTTTTGTTCCTCATTTTTTTTTGGGTCTGTTTCTCCATGCAGCTTTTAAAGTCTGTTCAAATGGAAACAAGAAGAATGTAACTGCATATATAGTAGCTGCAGTTTTGTCAGTGTTTGTTATTCTCTTGATAGTGGGAGTCCTTTGGTGGAAAGGTTTCTTGACAGGCCGAAAACATGGTAGCAATGGTAAGTCACTGGATTTCTTGTTCATATCTGAAATTTGATGTATTGCAGCTTATTCGATGACTTTCTTTGGACAGATCTTGAAGGTTTAGAATTGCAAACGGTCGTTTTGTCCCTCAAACAGATTCGAGCTGCTACCAACAATTTTGATGCTGCAAATAAGATTGGAGAAGGTGGTTTTGGTTCAGTATACAAGGTGCTGTCTTCACGGAAACATTGTGTTTTAGATGTTGCTCTTTGCAATTCCCTTTTTTCTGATAGACGTTCTGTTGCAGGGTCAGCTGCCCGATGGCACTGTAATTGCTGTGAAGCAGCTCTCGTCTAGATCAAGACAAGGAAATCGTGAATTTTTGAACGAGATTGGCATGATTTCATGTTTACAGCACCCGAATCTTGTGAAGCTATACGGGTGCTGTATTGAAGGCGATCAGTTGCTGGTGGTGTACGAGTATATGCAAAACAATAGCCTTGCACATGTTTTATTCGGTATGTGTATACATATACGCTTATAATTCCTAATCTCGTAATTCCACCTGTGATGATTTAGTTGGCAAACAACACTTCAGATTCAAATGGAAGAAGCCAAATGATACTAGACTGGCCAACGAGGTTCCAGATCTGTATCGGAATTGCAAGAGGGTTAGCTTTTCTCCATGACGAATCAAGGCTGAAAATTGTGCACCGAGACATCAAAGCCACTAACGTGTTGCTGGATAGTGATCTGAATCCTAAAATATCCGATTTTGGACTGGCTAGGCTTAATGAAGATGAGAAGACGCATATCAGCACAAAAGTTGCTGGAACAATGTTAGTTCATCTCATTATGTTGGTGATCCTCTTTCAATGGCTTCTCACAACAACAATAAACACGCTCATTTTCCTTTTGCAGAGGATATATGGCGCCCGAATATGCACTGTGGGGTTATCTGACCGACAAAGCAGATGTCTACAGCTTCGGAGTCGTGCTTCTGGAAATAGTCAGCGGAAAAAGCAACAACAACTACATGCCTAGTCACAATTTTGTCTGCCTTCTTGATTGGGTATTAACCATTTTTATTCGAATGGCATTTACTATTGGAATTGATAATATACTTATTTTTATCTCATTACTAAGATCTCTCCAGTCCTACCACTTTTAATAGGGAGATAAATCAAGCAAGTTAGCTCAAATTATAGAAATTAATAAGGACCGATATCCCAAAGTTCCAATCCATCTTAATAGACATAATCACTTATACTATTTTTATTGATCTAGGCTAATCCTAAATAGTAAACCCTCCCTGAAGGGATATTTTTTATCTTAGTGAATTATTTGAGGAATCTCCTCAAAGTGCTACTTTTCTTTGGTGTTGCAGGCGAGCCACTTGAACGAGAGCAAGCACATTGATGACCTCATCGATCCGAGATTGGATGCTGGTGCCAACAGAGAGGAGATAGAGAGGGTGGTGAAGATAGCTCTACAGTGCACGAATGCGACTCCGTCTGTGAGGCCGACAATGTCGGAGGTCGTTCAGATGTTGGAGGGTAAAATGGAGATTCCCGTTGTAATGCCCGAGGGGAGCACTTACACAAATGATGTGAGGTTCAAAGCCATGAAGGACTTTCACCAGGAGAGGCGGAGCTTGAGCATCTCTACGTGGGGTGACTCGCAGATTTCAACGACGATACGAACAGGTGCAGCTTACTCTTCGTCTACATCTGGTTTTAAGGAAATCAGTGAAGATAGTATAGCACTATAGCTTATTGATAATGATTGGCGACATGAATTCTTGCTGTATATAAAGCAATTAGGTTATTTTAGATGTGATGTAAGTTTGTAGTTAGTTCTTACTTTTATGGCGGTAGAGGGTATTTATTAATTACTGTTTGTACAAATTCTTGCATGACAGACAGCCACTTATATTTTGTGGAATTTAAGGTGGTTATGCTGTATTATATTGTCCTTATATATATTTTGGTATATGTAAGAACAATGATCCTAGAGATATTCTGTTTTGATTTATAGAATCAAGAGCATCATTTCTTGCTATAAAAGTTTGTAGCCATTATACAGTTTCCACTCGATACACACCCACACCTATAGTCCAACCTCAAAAAACATGTACTCACCACTTAAAAGAAAGGCCATCTCCTCAACAAGTATCTGCATTCTCCAAAGCTTCCTCGTTTTTGCGTTTTTGGATATCTAAATCTCGAAAATATCTCACATTCTATTTGAAAATTCTTATCCCAAAAATCTCATTGTCATTCTTCGTTGTTCGTGTAATTTATATTGTTATTCATGTAATCGCAGTTCTTGTTTATATTATTACATTCCAATTCATTGTTATGTTCATTTAATTCATGTTGTTATACATGTTCGTAATGATTGTGCATGTGGTGACAATTATCGTAAATAAATATATAAAAAGATCCATTGATTAATGGGTTGAAACAGTTACCATTAAAATATAAGGATAGAATCATAGAGTTATCAGTTGATCAACTCCCTGTTTCTTTAACATTGCCCTTCAATTAAATATATAACAAGGATCTAATAGCCAAATCCACTTTTGCAAACAAGATCGTTTTTGTATATTATATAGTTAACATTACAAGATCCTCTAAAACAAAAGAAAAAACATTACAAGATGCCTCTTGTCATTTCCGCCCCTGATTATTGTATCATAAAGTTGAATTATTATGATATTATGTTGTGCTGATTAATAAATATACTTATATTATTATTATTATCATTATTCATTTAATTTTGCATTTAGCAGAGGTGATCCTAAAAAAGTTTGCACTTGTACTAGTGTGATTGGAGAGCAATACTGCTCTGTTTTTGTGGGAAGTACACGTGAAGCCGCATGTGGAGCAGCTATGGCGTAACTATGTTAATTCGTTTTGCGCGACAGTAGCCAAAAATCCAAATTCCACGTGTCATTGCAATTATCGTTGTTCGTTGTTACCATTTTTTTTAACTTCCATAATTGATGTTATAATCCATGTTTGGAGATTTCAGAATAATACTTAAGTTTGAAATAAAATTCCTTTTTCTGTTTTTCGTTGGCGGAATCAAATATTAAATAGATGAGTTGTTTACGTATAAATATATCAATTTTGGATCAATTTTAATTTTGCTCATGAACTTTAAAAATTATCACAAAATACACAAACTTAATGACTTTAGTGATTTTAACACGATTACAAATTTAAGTCAAAGTAAATCTGACTTAATATCTTGAAAATTTATCATAGACAAAACGATCAGTGATATAAACGATATCGTAGAGAGAAGATATCGATTGTTTTGATCCCAACTAGAATCAGACGATGAAACAAACGAGAAGATTTGATTTTTGTAATAAGGGTTGACACGATAAATCCTAGAAATCAAAAAATCTGATTTATTTTGATGGAGCGACGATGTTTTATATCACATCTCTACGATGTCGGTTATATCACTAATCGCTTAGTTTATAGTAAATTTTTGAGATGTCAAGTCAGACCTAATGTGACCTGAATTTGAAATCGTGGTAAAAATACTTAAGTCATTAAGTTTGTATATTTTGTGATAATTTTTAAAGTTCGTGGAAAAAAATAACATTGATCCAAAATTGGTATATTTATGCGTCAATATCCCCAAATAGATTGAGACACCAATCGTGACGTGAAAGAAAATGGATATTCTCTGTTCCTATTGTATGAGGAAACTTTTACAAAATTAATTTTTTTTCAAGAAGTGGCTTTATTATGCAAAAATAAATATCGGACAACAATTTTTTTTAAAGAAATAAGAAAATATTTTTTATTCCGAATTTGTATTCAATTGTAACAACAATAAAAAAAGGTGAGAACTTTGTTTGAAAGTAACAATCAACTTTCCGCTGAAGTTAGGAAGCCCCATATCCAAATTCAACAGCCATCTGACGTCCGAACTACCAACTCTTCAGTTTCCCGAAAAATAAAAAAGTTTTAGGTTAATTATCGCATGTTCGAAACATTTACACCTTCTAAGTCGAGACTATTATTTTGATTTTTCAAATATGATTGCAAATTAGTGCACAATTGAATTTCAGATTTTATCCCATGCGCATCAATTAATAGGATAAAATTATAATAAAAATCAAAGATAAATTGATGAAATCAACTCACGGTACAATACTTCAAATGCACTCATATTGGATTAAATTGGATCTGGGCTCTTTTTCACCGGATCTTATTAGGAGAGCCCATTTTCATCACATGCAGCCTTACCCAATTGAATCTTCTACAATTTGGATTTTATTCTCAATTTACGACCACCACCACCACCACTACTACTAAAACGGAAAAATAATCAAGAATAAGTTCTGAGAGATACCGGAATTATTTCTTCTTCGCCCAACTCCCAGAAATTGAAATAAAAAATTTAGAAAGCAAAAACATATATACAAAAAAAAAAAAAAAAGAAAAGAAAAGAAAAAAGCAAAATGCAGCTTGGAATCCAACTGAGGTTATCCATGCAAAAGGACAACGCGTTTCTTGCCATTATTACAGTCAAACTTTGCTCACTTTGATTTGAATCACAATTGGAACCAACACAACATCGTTATTTGTTAATTCCAAAGTCCAACCTTTGACTCCACCAACACCGCCATCGCCCCCTTTCTCAAACATTTATCAACAAAGCCTCCATCCCTTTTCTTCTTTTTTGCAAATGAAGCATTCTTGAATACCATTCCATGGCTTCACCTCCGACCAAGAATCTCAGCAGCAACGCAGCCGGAGGCGGCTTAGCTGGCTCGAATAATGCGCTAATCGCCACCCTCAGCAACTCAATCCAAGCTCTGGGCCGCGGGTTTGACGTCACCTCTGACATCAGGTTGCTCTACTGCAAGGGCGCACCGGGCTCTCGTTTGGTGCATATTGACGATGAGCAGACGAGGAATCTTGAAATCTCCGAATCTTGCGTGATCCCGGATGTCTCCGTTGACATTGAATGCAGCAGCGGTCGGAGTGATAACAAGAAGACCCCTGTTTGGAGCTTCCACGAGGTAATGGATGACTACCTCGAGTTTTCAATTTTTTCAATTACCTTTTTTTTTTAATCTTTGCACTTGATTTTGCTTTGTGGGTTTTCTCGTTTTTTGGTTGTTGCTTCTTGTTTGGATGTTGTATCTTGGTGGGTTTGTGAATTGATATAGTGATGTGATTCTTTATAATTGTTGAAACGAGGCTTGTTTCTTGATTTTTGATAAAGAATGGATTTTTATGACTAATCGTTGCTGCATAGCTTCATTGGTTGATTTCCACTCTTATTAACAATAGAATTTTAGAATTTCCTATGTTCCAATTAAGTGCCATTGGTATTTGATTTGTCTAGCCGAGGCAACACTGATACTCGAATCTTCATTCAAATGATTGATAATTATATCTCTACCCAGATTCTGTAGGATTAATATGTTGCCTTTGAACTTCAATATGCAGATGGCAGGGTACTTCAACGAAAATTCGGGTTTACCTGGTCAGATACCACTCGGATGCTTTAATGCTATGTTTAATTTCAGTGGCTCTTGGCAACTTGATGCAGCAGCTACGAAATCACTTGCAATGGTTGGATGTACCATCCCGTTATTTAGTATCAAACTAGTGAAAGATGACTTGAGTTTGCGTAATGAAATCAAACGTGCAGTTCCCTATTCTTGGGATCCTGCATCCTTGGCAAGGTTAAGCATTCTGCAAGCCATTTTTACTGACTGACTATTAAAATATTGTGATATATGAACTGTGAGATCTATTTGTTGGATTTCCGTCTTCATTTTTTTCCCGTGTATATGAGATCTATATGCTGTTACAATTATTAAAATATTGTAATTTATGAACTGTGAAAAAGGTAAACTTTTTCAGGAGTATGGAAAAGCAACGATGTTTCAAATTTGAAAATGTTTAAATAGAGCTAATTTGAGAATGTTATTGTCATGAATTATCTGTTCAGAATCTCCTTCAAGCACGAAATATGTTTCTAAGATTTGCATCTTTTGGAAACTAGTAGAAGAAAGTTTTCAAAAGGTCGTGCTGTAAATTGAATGTGGTAAAGGTTGACTAGAGTTCCTGATATGATGCTTTGTCTCTCAGCTTTATAGAAAATTATGGAACCCACATTGTTACCTCTGTAACAATTGGTGGAAGGGATGTTGTCTATGTTAGACAGCACCAGTCGTCACCTTTATCCTTGTCAGATATTGAGAACTATGTGAAAGATATCGGAGATCAGAGGTTTTCAGATACAAAGGTCAATACAAATGCCGGCACTTTAAAATACAAGGACAAGGTTAGTGAAGCAGCACTTCTTTGGTCTATACCATCATATCTGCTTCTCGGACTGAAGTATCTAATTTTGTTCTACATCTTTGAAGCTTGGCATATTCTTATAGTGCCATTTTTTTTTCCTGCAGGATGTTACGGTTATTTTCAGAAGGAGAGGGGGAGATGACCTTGAACAGAGCTACTCTAAGTGGGCAAGGACCGTAGAAGGAGCTCCTGATGTGATCAACATGACATTTATGCCCATTGTCTCTTTGCTTGAAGGAGTGGCTGGGATAAAACACTTGGCTCGTGCTATTGAGTTATACCTGGAGTGTAAGGATTCGACTTCTGTTATTATGCACGAGTCCAGTAATATTTTCTCCTAAGCATACCGTAAAAATATGATTTAGGCTGAAGAACAAGAAAAAAGTTCCAGTATTCATATAAAAAATTCATTCTAATGCATATGGTTGTAGTAAAATCATACTGGTTTAAATCTGAATCAATGAAAACTTAAGGACATTGAATACTTTTCCCAGTTTTCAGGCGCTGATTGACAGAATCCTTTTCTTCAACTATGTGTGAGGTGCCTGGTTGACTGCTACTTTCATGCAGTCTGCAAGTGCTGATAGAGTTTTTCCATTCATGCATATTTCATGATAAATTTAAATTTCAGGCGAAACATGTTTGTCCTACTTCGGAGAAATCTTGTCATTTTATAAAGAATATGTATGCCATTGTTTTCCTGTATCCTAAATTGTGTGTTATATCCATTGGCTGCAGACAAGCCACCGATTGAGGATCTTCAGTATTTCTTGGATTTCCAAATTTCTCGGGTGTGGGCTCCTGAGCAGAACAATTTGCAAAGAAAAGAGCCTGTTTGTCCGTATCTTCAATTCAGTTTGATGGGTCCTAAGCTTTATATAAGCCCAGATCAGGTATATCACTTTAGATTGCATTTATCTGTTTTTAACTGTATCCTGTTTTCCTTTATAATGTGTTATCATGATATGTGTCTTCATTATCTTCCTCAACAACTGGTGTTTTTGCTGTGCAATATGTCATTTATTTCCACATCTTCCCACATTTGAGACACACTTCACAAGTTTTCACTTGTTCTTCTCACCGTTCATTGATACTGATTTTGCCTTTCTAAATAATGAAATGTGGATATAGAAGTGAACATAAGGTCTATTCCTAGCTTAACGATGTACCCTTTGTCCTGGAATGCTGAGCACTCTCATTATAGTTGAGTTTTTATCTACCACTTAATAAAGATGCAACTATATGCACCCCACAACATACCCCAAAATTCAGTACATGGGGTGTGCATTTTCAAGAGGTTTTGGGGTGTGTTTAGCATGTTATGGGGTGAAAGTTGCTGCACCCTCTAATATATGCCCAAAACTGAACTGAAGAGAGGCATTAACTTTTAGGGGCAAATGATGTAATCCAAATTGATGAGTTAATAATTTGTGAATTTGCACGCATGAGTTCACATTTGTGTTTGATCTCCACTGAAAATGCAAATAAATCTCTCCCAGTATTTGGATATGGGGCCAATGCTGTGTACTGTTGACTTTGCCTGCTCTTGCTTTCTGAGTCAAAACATCATGTTTGTTCTTCTTAGACAGTTGGGATAGCTGATTTGTGGATTGTAACCACTAACCACCATCTGTAATTTATTAAATAATATCTCAATTTGCATGATGATGGTTTTAATAGAGTTGAGAATCCCTTTAAAAACTTGTTATCAATTCCGAAGTTTTCATGGTATATTGCAGGTTACAGTTGGACGTAAGCCCGTCACAGGACTCAAGCTCAGCCTCGAAGGAATCAAACAAAATCGTCTTGCCATCAACTTGCAGCATCTTGTTTCGCTTCCCAAGATGCTTCAGCCCCACTGGGACACGCACATCCCCATAGGCGCACCCAAGTGGCAAGGCCCCGAAGAGCAGGACAGCCGATGGTTCGAACCTATCAAGTGGAAAAACTTCTCCCATGTCAGCACTGCACCGATAGAGTACACAGACACGTGCATTGGCGATCTCTCCGGTGTCCACATCGTCACCGGAGCACAACTTGGCGTGTGGGATTTCGGCGCCAAAAGCGTCTTGCACCTGAAGCTGCTCTTCTCCAAAGTCCCCGGGTGCACAATAAGGCGATCCGTCTGGGACCATAGCCCCTCAAATCTGTCCGCTGCACAGAAACATGATGGCTCATCATCTTCATTGTCAAACGAGAAAGGGGATGGCTCCGGCCAAGTTGGAAAACTGGCGAAGATTGTGGACATGACAGAAATGTCGAAGGGGCCGCAAGATATGCCTGGTCACTGGCTGGTTACAGGAGCCAAGCTTGGAGTCGATAAAGGGAGAATCGTTTTACGTGTGAAGTACTCCCTTTTGAACTACTGATAGCTGTTTTTCTTCCTTCCCCCCCACCTCCTAGGATTTTAGTAAGATGTCAGCATTTTTTGCACAGGCGAGACGACCCTATTTTGTCTATTCTTCTGTATATCAATTGATAAAATTATTTGTTGTGCTTGAGCATTTTTGGATTGACTTTGATGATATCGTTACTTATTTACTGCGCAATAAAATGAAAATTTCTTTTCTGCTTTGGTTCCTTATATCATCCTATATTTCTGTACTCCCTCTCCAGCCTCCTTCAGTCAACAAAATTACCCAATGAACGAAAAGGAAGTAAATCTCGATTGCGCCTGCAGTAGAGAGCGAATGCAATTACCATGTTTGCTTTATTGCAAATGCTTTCAACAATAGTCGCTCTCTTCTTGTACAATGTTTTTTTAATACAAGAGACATTGTCAATACATTGCGTCTGTTTGTAGTTTCTCTACTTTCTTCTGTCGTAAATGCATGAAGTTCTGTGGAAATCGTTAACAAGACCGTCCAAGTAAATGGTGCATCACCAAGAAAACGACTGACAGCAGCGTTTGTTGATGTTGAATAACTCAACAGATATTTTGTTCACACTGTACTCGAACTGACATAATACTAGCTTTATTATAAGAGAATTTTGATGTTGACGTGAAGGTCGCGGCTGCTTAGATAAGCCAAACTGTCATATGCCCGCAATAGGATGCTAACACATTCCACAGAGCCGGAAGGGAATGTGAGAGATGCTGTGTCTCTGCAGCGTTGCTATAGTTAACTTTGAAGATTTCAATCGAATCTTACTAGGCTTAAGCCGGCATCTGGTACAAGGACGTTGAGACAAAAAGTATCTGCTTCCTCTTGTCTGATTCAGACGATGCTCTAGTCACTATCCTTATCAACCGCGCCTATTTATACCTCCGTTACCTCTACCTTTGTCCATTCTCAACATTCTCGACCTTCCTGCAACTCAGGACAGCAGTACCAATGGTATTCAGACATGATCTCGATCAGTTTCACAACGAGATAGCTGTGTGATTTCTTACATTCATGTCTCTGTGTACGTATATGCAGGATGAGACGGCTCAGCTTATCGAAGGTAAGGTCGACTGGAAAGGAAGGCCAGCTCAGAAAGATAAGCATGGCGGAAGCCGCACCTCTTTGCTCATTTTAGGTTCACTCACTTTCGAGAGCATGGCGACGTTGGGGTTGGCCGTCAATCTGGTGACCTACTTCACCGGCGTCATGCATTTCGACGTAGCAACCTCGGCCAACCAGCTCACCAACTACATGGGCACCAGCTACATCGTCACCATCGCCGTGGCTCTCTTAGCCGACGCTTACATCGGCCGGTTCAAGGCAGTTCTTCTCGTAACATCAATCGAGTTTCTCGTAAGAATTCTTGCAGGTTAAATCACTAGTTTTTTGGGTTATGCGTCAAACAACGTCAGGTTAAATCACTAGTTTTACTCATACAGGGACTTGGACTTCTAGCACTGCAAGCTCACTACGGGGACCTGAAGCCGCCGCCTTGCAAGATCTTTGACTCGACCTCGACTTGCGTTCAAGTGAGCGGAGGCAACGCGGTGCTCCTCTTAGTCGCTCTGTACATGGTGGGGATCGGCTCCGGAGGGTTGAAAGCTGCTTTGCCCTCTCACGGTGCCGATCAGTTCGACGACAAGGACGCCAAGGAGGCGGAGGGAAGTCAAGCTTCTTTAACTGGCTTCTGCTTTCAATCTGCGTAGGAGGTGCGATTAGTTTGACATTCCTTGTTTGGATCCAAGATCATAAAGGATGGGATTGGGGTTTTGCTGTTAGCACTATCGCCATGCTCCTCGCGATAATCATCTTCGCCGTTGGTCTGCCAAAGTATCGAATCCATGTCGTCAATGGGAGCAGCGCACTCACTAAAATTGCACAGGTAAAATATTAAATAATATCTTAAAAGGAAATTGAACATTATTTCATGGTTTAAGAAACAATTTTTTGGAGCGTATAGGTGTACGTTGCAGCCATCCGCAATAGAAACCTTCAACTTCCTGAGGATTCCGACGAGCTCTATGAAGTTAGTCTAGACAAGGAAGCTGCAGACGAAGCAGAACTCCTACCTCACACCGATGCTTTCAGGTACATTGCATTGCAAAGCACGTGCACCTTGTACTGAATCACGACTAATCTACATGTTTTGTGTTTTTTTCTTCTTCAGGTTTTTAGACAAAGCAGCCATTGGTACGTCTTTAGAGGAGCCAACTCCATGGAAGCTCTGCACCGTAACGCAAGTCGAGAACGCGAAGATCATACTAAACGTGGTTCCGATCTTCCTCTGCACAATCATCATGACTCTTTGCTTAGCTCAGCTGCAAACATTCTCCGTCCAGCAAGGCGTCACCATGGACAAGAAGATGACGAAGCACTTCGAAATCCCGCCGGCTTCCCTCCCCATCATCCCGGTCTCGTTCCTCGTGGTGCTCATCCCCGTCTACGACCGGCTCATCGTCCCATTCCTGAGGAAGGTCACCGGCATTCCCACCGGCATAACCTACCTACAGCGCGTGGGGGTGGGCCTCATCCTCTCCTCCTCTCCATGGCGGTGGCCGCCGTGGTGGAGGTGAAGCGGAAGCGCGTCGCCAGGGAGCACAGCATGTTGGACGCGAACCCGTTCATGCAGCCGCTCCCCATCAGCGTGTTCTGGCTGTCGTTTCAGTACTTCATATTCGGCATTGCCGACATGTTCACCTACGTCGGTCTGCTCGAGTTTTTCTATCATCAGGTGCCTAAGGATTTGAAGTCGATCTCGAGCTGTTTCCTGTGGACGTCGATGTCGCTGGGATACTTCCTCAGCACGATTTTGGTGAAGACGGTGAATAGAGCGACGAGAGATGTGACGAGCAGCGGCGGATGGCTCGCCGGAAATAATATCAACAGGAACCATTTGAATCTCTTTTACTGGCTGCTTTCCGCCTTGAGTTTGGTGAATTTCTGCATCTATCTATTCGTTTCCAAGAGGTACAAGTATAGGCTTGAAAGTACAACCGGGAGCAGCAAGCTGCGTGAGCTGCAGAGTGTAGATCATTCGCGGTAAGAGCGAAAATATATGCGTCTTTGTTAATCAATGTGTGTTGTTTTTACATTTGATTGCCGTTCTCCACAAGGGGAAGAAATGCTTTGCTTTCCGATTTCCAGAATTTGTAAACTTGAAGAAGGAATGTTGATTATTTTAGTTGCCCAATCTATTTAGTCTTTAATGTTGTGATGACTGATAGACATTAAAATGTGCCAATCCAAATACAAGACACATAAATACACGTTGGTAACGAATTTTAAGCGATTTCTACCACCTCGATATTCAGCCATGGATGCGTGGAAACTAAAGAACAATCCACACCGCTGACCGCGTGAGTATATGTTTCATCTACTTGATCGGAAAAATTAGAAGAATTTCACTCCAATTTAAACTCTAATTAATAAAATGGCTTCAACCGACCAAATGCCGGGCGTCATGTGGCCGAGCGACGGAGCAGTACCGCCTGGGAGGGCGATGACGGTGGGGAGGCAGATGCTCGACAAAGGAGCCGAGATGATGCAGATCAGTCGTCGGTTTGTGGGCGCGTGGATGATACATAGTATCGGTTCGACTTTTGATTCACTTCCAGGAGGAACAGAGCATTCTCATTCCTACGAGGTCGGTGGAAAATCGGAGCCCGAAGAATCAGCGAAAAGCTACGGCAAATTTCCTGCACTTGGCAAATCGACAGAGGTATTGAATTCAAGAGTTGCGTGATAAATTAATCGGAATTAGTGAAATATATAGATCGGCGGCGTTGAACTCAGGCGATGGGCTGCCGTCGGGAGCGCCGGCGCCTGATAGTGTCGCTGTCGCCGCAAGGAGTGAACATGGCGATGGTGGACGAAGAGCTGATAAAGAAGATGGATGAGAAATACAAAGTACCGTCAAGTGAGCGTGGGAAGAAGAGGGTGGATTTCGCGATGCCGGAGGCGGCTGTGAATCCTTATGCTGATTACTGGATGCATGCAGAGGGGGAACTACTATCATTGGTTTTTACGTTAGGAATTTGATTGTACAAACAAATATACACATATGAGAGGAACAAATGTTATTATTGGAGTAAATATCAATTTAAACTCTAAATAATATATGTTTTATCAAAAATATTTTGAACTTTCAAAAATATCTATTAAAATCCAAAATTATCATATTTGATACGAATTAAAACCTCAAACTATCATATTTTTGATACAGAATATGATAGTTTGAGATTTTGATAGATATTTTTGAAAATATAAGATATTTTTAATAAAACATATATTGTTTAAAGTTTGAATTGATATTTACCCTAAAATATTTATCATGTTACGGTAAAATGACTCCACGTGACCGTCACGACGCACCATCCATTCACCCCGCCAAATCTGATTTTAGAATAACGTTCAAAATAAAATTATTCAATTAACCAAACAAAACCTAATTTCGGGATCGTGGAAAGTCAATTCCTCTTCAGTTCACGCCCCACCTCACTAGATACCTCCTCTTTTGTGAAACCGTCGCCAAATCCTCAAATCTTCATGGCCAGCACCACCGCTCACGGCGGAGAAGTCAAGAGGGATGCTTATTCGGTCTGGGCGTTTCCGCCGGAGGAATTGAAGCCGCGCCTGAAGAAATTGATGGACGGTCTCAGATCGGAGTTCGGCGGGCCGGAGTTCGAGCCGCACGTGACGGTCGTCGGAGCTATTAAATTGACGGAGAGCGAGGCGCGTGATATGTTTAACAAGGCGTGCGAGGGCCTCAAACCGTATGCTGCTACAGTGGAGAAAGTCGCCACGGGCACTTTCTTTTATCAGTGCGTTTTTCTCCTGCTTCATCCCACGCCTGAGGTAATTTTGTAAAATTATAGGTTTTGTTTTTTTTTTTTCGAGAAGAAAGTTCGAAGTTATTCTATTCGCTTTCTGGAATTCATGCCTCTGCCCCCATTCCCTCTATCCCTGCTGCGAGGTTAAATTTCTACGATAGACATGATGGTTAGAAAGTTTGTTTGGTGCCAAATTCTAGTTACATCTGTGCTATACTCGTAAAGAATGTATCCTGGTGTTGTTATAGCCTAAAATCAGAAAGGATTGATAAAATAGAAAGAAATGGCAGCATGTCCAATGATATGGAAGGATGTGAAGCTTTTTGGGAGTTATTTGTGTTGGGGAGGAAGATTTGTTGTGCTTATTTAATATTAAATGAAGAAATAAAGAGAAATTCTCTAATGCTAAAAGAATTATTGTGTCTTTCCCCCCATTTTCTTTTACCTTAGAATGTAATGGACTGTTTTGCTGTTTGTGGCCTTGAAAAGATTCAACTTTTTCGCCTCTTGACTTCCATGGAGACAGGTTATACCCATAAAAATGTAATACCAGAAAGAAACATGGTTGTCCTTCATATTAAGGTGGACTGGATATATATTGGTATCGAATTATTTGCAATTATTCGAGCTGTTGAACTATACACAACATCGTATATATTGGTATAACATTTGTGATTGTGCAACTATAAAACAGGTGGTGGAGGCTAGTGCTCATACCTGTGCACATTTTGGTTTCAAGAACTCAACCCGTACGCTACTCATCTACCTCTTAAATGCATTTTTTGCATCTCTTGGAATTTCTCTGTGCAGAAGCAAACCTCAAGAGCAGAGGCAAATTAGCTCTTCAGTTCTTGATTCTCTTAGCTGTTCACTCATTCTTGTATATTTTCATTAAATTGTGCTGCTGAAATGCTCTCTGTATTTACAGCTTATATGCCGCACTTGAGCCTCCTCTACGGTGATTTAACAGATGAAGAGAAGAAAGCGTGCAAGAGAAAGCTTATGCTCTGGATGAAAGCATCGGCAGTCTAAATTTCCAGATATCACGTCTAGCATTGTATAAAACGGAGACTGAAGACCGAACCTGCAAATCTTGGGAGAAGGTGGATGAGTTCGAACTCAAACCTTGATATGGTACATCATATTTAGCTGAGGTTAATGTCTATGGTTCCATGAATAAGATGGCAGTTTCTGTACTAGTGAATATCAAATGAACTGAAACTGTTGCTATTTGCTCGTTGTTTTCCGTTCCTACTTTTCTTATTTAAATCATGAATAAGATGTCATTTCTTATTGTATGATAAATCTTCATTCCATATAGCCGATCAGCATTGTCGTCAGTCTTCTTTTAATGTAGCTTTCTCACAATGATGCACCTTCTAAAATATACTTTTCCAAGTCAATTAAACCCAATACCTCAAAACATATCTTTCTATACTTAATTTGCTAGCCAGTATAGGATAAGAAGTGATAAGTTTGCTTCGGATATTTTTGATTGTTTATATGATATCATTTATTTTTATATTTATTAGTAACCTTACAAATTTATATAAAATTTGATGGGTATTTATGTTATAAGGACTATGTAATTTGAAGTAAATAAGATATTAGGGTGTAATATTTATATCATACACTCTTATCATTCGAAGCCCATGACGTATAGTTTATTTTGGCTTTTAAGTGATTGAGGTTTATATTGGACAAATATTATGAGTAAACTTCGTGGAATGTTATTAAAATTAGGACAAAAACTTGGGTGAGTGGAGCCTCACTAGGCGTTCACCCAAGTATATATTAAATATATATTATATATTAATTATAATAAGCAAGTATAATTAAATTTTTAATTCAAAATTAAATTTATTTATTCATAATTTTGGTTTATTAATTCATAATTAGTTTTATTAATTCAAAATTAGGAAATGTAAAATACCTCCAATGAGTGATATGCCAGTTCGGGGTTAAGTGCGCGCGATAGGTGAGCAAGCTTATGCGCCTTTGCCGAGGTCCTAGTGGACGCGGTATGGGCCTTCCCATGTCCGGCCCGGTTTATCGAGGCGCCGGCTTACCGGCCTCATTGTTCCGGGTTGCTAAGCCCGAGTAAGGCCGTATCCTGGTTGAGACTCGTAGGCATTCTTTCGTCGCCGCTTGGTCACCCCGACGCTTAGCACCCCAACCGGGGCGGGTATCTTGATGGTAAGGTAGACCGAGCGAGACCTTTGTGGCGTAGAGCCGCCTCCCGAGGATGATGTTGTATGGAGAGGAGCTCGGACCGGAAGAACTGAATGGCCTTGGTGACCGACCGGGAAGACGTCCCATGGTGACCGGAAGGGTGATAACGCTTCCGGTTGGACCGCCCCAGGCGAAGCTCCGTAGTTGGATGGCGCGGGATGTACTGATCCCTCCGACCTCAAGTTTGTCTTTATTATTCCAATTAAGGTTTATTAATTCATAATTAGGATTTACTAATTCATAATTAGAGTTTATTATTCAAAATTAGAGTTTATTAATTCACAATTAGAGTTTATTAATCAAAATCAAGGTTTATTAATTCATAATTAGGATTTATTAATTCACTATTAGGGTTTATTAATTCAAAACTATTATATATTAATTCAAAATTATGATTTATTAGTTTATAATTAAGGTTTATTAAATTACTTAATTTTAATTAAAATTAATTTAATAATAATTAATCGACTAAATAACTAATTAATTAATTAATTAATTAATTAAAGTGGTCTCACTATGACCCGCACAAGATATGAGTAAACTTTGTGGAACGTTATTAAAATTAAAGCATTTTAAATTTTCAAAATTAAAAAAGATAATTTTAGAGATGTGAACATTCTAAAATAAATTATAGACTACATATTTTCTAACCAAAATATTCAACAATTTCCAGCCGAAAACCCAGCACTTTATTTCCGATGGCTTAACTCTTAAATTCTACGCAGAACATTGATAAATTGTTGTTATCATAATCTAGCGTAAGACATCCGGTCTTCAACTGCTAGTCTGCTACTACCTCTTTGAAAATCTAAGGTTTAATCGCTGGATCTGTAAAGCGCCGTTGATTCTTTCGCGTTAGAAAAATAACAAAAGTATAAAAAGAAAGAAGCGAAGAAACGCAAAGCAAAGCAACGCAATCATGCCATCTTGGGTTGAATTTTGGGTTATCTTATCAAGATTTTAGTCTCTACTGATCACTTCATATTTTTTTTCCCCATTATTTCTATCCCCAATTTCTTGAATATCTTTTAACCACCTTCCGCGTCTGATAATATGCGATTTCTTGCATGAAGAAGAAAATTCCTTGAAGAATTTGTTGATTCTGGTAAAAGGATATTCTGATTAACTGAATCGCTTCGAAAAATCTTGATATTTTTTCCAATACAGAAACTACGCCCTTATTTGATAAAATTACTTGGAATTGGATTCTTGGGCCTAGGATTGGTCTACCAAACCTGGATAAAGAGCAAGATGATTTCCTTGCAGAAAAGGGTTTCTTGATTCTTTATACCCCAATCTCATCCATGACGCCTGCTAAACGCGCTCCTTTGAAGCAATCATCCATGGCGCCAAACGGGGAGGGAGAGAAGAACAAAGGAGGTGGTGATGTGAATGATATTGATCCTGGCTTGAAGCTCATGTATATGACCAACGAGCGTGATTTGGATGGCATCAAGGAGCTTCTAGACTCTGGCACTGACGTCAATTTCCGCGATATCGACAATCGGACTGCGCTTCACGTCGCTGCATGCCAGGGATTTGGTGATGTTGCCAAGCTGTTGCTTGAAAATGGAGCACATGTAGACCTCAGAGATCGGTGGGGCGGCACGGTATAACTTCAATCTTGATTGATTACTCTGTATTGTGCTCTGTGTTTGTTTCTTAGAGGGTGATTTTGCTGATTTGCTGTGGTATAATTGGACATCTCGATGAATGTTTTTGTATTATGGCCTCTGAGGAAGCTTTAATTTAGATGATTTTGGAATATATATGTAATTAAAACTTTAGTTGCTTAAACAGCCTCTTGCAGATGCCATACACTATAAGAATCATGATGTGATCGAACTCTTGGAGAAACACGGTGCAAAGCAAGTGGTGAGTCCTTTTATCAAGTGAAAGAGAGTTACTGACTGTTTTTGTTTCTTCTTCTACATACTTTGATGTTAACTGCATGTCTATTTTCGTGTTAGTTGGCTCCCATGCTGGTAGAAAATCCTGGTCAGTTACCAGATTATGAGATTGATCCTAAAGAAATTGATTTTACAAATAGTATCAAAATAACGAAGGTACTTTTACTCTGATCACCTATTTCAAAACTTCCTCTTTAACATGATTGATTGCAGAAAAGAGAGTTGCTTTGTACCTATTTTTATCTCTACAATGATTCAGTTGAATTTCATTATCATGTTTCTCTTTCTGCGGAGCGAGATTTATTCAGTTTACGTACTTTTGTATGATCATATTTCAAAATTTTATCCCAGTCTTTGACTTTTACCTGATGGTACGAAAATTTTCCCAGGGAACCTTTAAGTTAGCTACTTGGGCTGGAACACAAGTTGCTGTAAAGATATTCTATGAAGGGGCTGCTGACGAGAATAAAGTGTGAGGTCTTCGAACAAGTGACTTCATTTTTTTGGTATTTCTTTACAATTCACTGTTCTCTAAGTCACCGTGTTTCTGCAGGAGGGCATTTAGAGACGAGCTTTCATTGCTTCTGAGTATAAGACATCCAAATGTTGTCCAGTTTCTTGGTGCCGTGACACAAAGTAGTCCTATGATGATTGTGACTGAATATTTGCCAAAGGTATCCATCAGGAACTTCAAATCTTTGCATGATTATGATCAGTCCTTGATATCAAAATTATATTTGTTTCTTGCACGTGCAGGGCGACCTTCACGAATATTTAAAAGGAAAAGGTTCTCTTAAACCTGCAAAAGCTCTCAGATTTGCTATGGATATTGCCAGGTGCATAAAAATATGAGCACTCAAGTATCTATCCGAACTGTTTTTGTTTAAATATGGCATTGTCCAGGCAAAATTCGGTTCTACGGTTCTACATTCAAAATCTGAAGCAAAATTTTCTTTAGAGCACGTAAAAATCAACTCTAAATGTACTTGGTCTTGCAGGGGAATGAGCTATCTACATGATCATACACCTGGAGCTATTATTCATCGGGATCTTGAACCTTCGTAAGCTTTGGTTTTTAACTTCTATGTTTGTTGATGAAACTGCCTTAATAGTGTTGGATTCATTTCGAGGTCTCATTCAGTAACTTCTTATAGAATTTTGTCTTCTTATTTGACTAAGATAACAGAAATATCTTGCGGGATGATTCTGGACACCTGAAAGTTGCGGATTTTGGAATTAGCAAGCTTCTCAAAGTTGCCAACAGAATTAAAGAAGAGAGGCCTCTGAATAATCAAGATAGTACTTGTAAGTATGCAGTTCTTCGAGCTGCTTGTTACTTGAAGTGTTTTAAATTCCAATGTTAAGCCATTGTTGGTATAAATCATTCATTCACTTAATCTTTTGGATGGGCTATTCCAGAACCCTTAGCTAAATTTGGAATTAACTTTAATACAGTTAATTACTTACTCTGTCAAATTTTACATGGGCATTTACAGGTCGTTATGTGGCTCCTGAAGTTTTCAGAAATCAAGATTACGACACGAAAGTAGATGTTTTCTCATTTGCCTTAATTTTACAGGAGGTAATGGAATTTTATTACGTACATGCTTGGTTTAAGAAGGTATTTCTGGTTTATCTGCAAGCTCCAATTGAGTCTTTTCTTTATGTAGATTGAATTAGATTCTTTTTAGTGAGCCTATAATAAAGATGGAGTTTGGTTCATTCAAAAGAAAATAAGTGGCCTTGTTTCAGAACTTGATTTCTCATGCAAGTGATGGCAGTGATGTTGGAATGGGGGCTTCTTATAATTTACTCCAATTTTCAGCTGCTTTGTTATATATGTTTTCCCCAGTGCAAAAGCATTATAAGATTTGAATTGCATGCTCTTTCTTTCTCTATCTGCTACAAGACATTATTGTAACTGTATGCTTTTGCTTTAACCAATCAATCTTTCTGTGGTTGTCAACCTTAGCTTATCGAGGGATGCCCTCCATTCAGTACGAAGCAAGAACACGAAGTGCCAAAATCTTATGTCGCAAAAGAACGCCCTCCTTTTAAGGCACCAATGAAGTTGTATGCCTATGGTCTTAAAGAGTAAGATGAAGCAACCAAACTATAAAATCTTTGAATTTAACACAGATCGATGGTTGCAGTTATTAGTTCTTGCAATGATGGTCATGCCATGTCAGCATGATTGTGTAATGAACAGTTTGTTACAGGTTGATCGAAGAGTGCTGGAGCGAAAATCCGGCTGATAGGCCGACGTTCAGGCAGATCATTCCTCGGCTGGAGAGCATCCATAGCAGATTCGACCATAGAAGTTGCTGGAAGGTTCTTCCCTTCTTCTCTGCCCTTTCTCCCTCTTCGTCTTGTGTTTATTTTGATGACCATTGATGTGCAGCAGGTGATACAACTGGGTTGTTTTCAGCATTGGAGCTGGGCAAGATGTCATTCCGGCTCGAGCAGCCGGTCTGATTCCTCCAGATCTCTAGCGAGCAACGTCTAGATTCTTCTTCATCGATTAGTAAATATTCATTGATCTTTATGTTTTTCATCCTTCTATTCAATGTTGAAACACACATCAATTTCATGTCATAATGTTTGTGCAGTTTTGGAAAATGATCTTAACTGACGTTTGCTTTCTTTGTGCATTAGCTATGAGTTTGTAAAGATAGATATTGAATACATATTAGATGTATAATTTTTTTTAAAAACCCTTTATCTTGAATCATTAATTGGATGTATATAAAAAATTGCTGGATTTTTTTTATTCTCTTTCTTGTATCATTCTTTAACTTTTTTATTATTACCTTTTTTTTGTCACTCCACATGTTTGACAACATTGATTTAAATGTTAGATTTGATTGTCACCAAACCAAATATCATGATATATAATCTAGTTAGTAACACCAAATCTTGGGTCCATTGGTTCTTGGTCAGGTCCACGTGGAGAAACTAGTAATACTAAGGGCATGTTTGGTAGGTTAGTTGGTTTCGTCTAGTTAGGTTTCGTCTAGTTAAAATGTACTGTTCAAATGAGTTTTGTAACCCACCACTTTTGTGGGTTACAAATTCTAAAGAAATAGTGCAAAATCCATCAAGCCCGTCATTAAAACACGGGCCGTAAGGATATTAATATGGGCTATCAAACAGACGTATTCCCCATGATAACTTTGTTATCCTATCGAAACAATGCTACCAAACAGGCGTTAAGTTTAGTTATTACAACATTAGGTAGTTTGAGTTGATCGTTTCTTCTTATACATGAAATTCTAATATGAAATCTGCAAACTGGTTCTTTGGAGACAGCTGACAATTAACTGCTTTCTCTAACAATGCTTCTTTCCTTTCAAGGATCGTGGCAATAATAACCAACCTAAAATATGGCCCCAAGACTATTTTTCTTAATAAACAATTTTCTTATATAGGTAAATCTCAAATAATGAACAAATATTAGAGGAACCAGTTCTTTTAATAAGTTAAAATTATATAATTGATACACGTACACAATCATCTTATTACAGCCTTATGATTTTCTCGATGAACATTCTTGAGTGAAGTAAGAAGCTAGCATAAGCTACATGGAAAAAGAGAGGAAAAAAGTAGACATCCCACATGAAATTGCTTGCCCATAGCAATGCTAAGCTTGTCCCTTGTTTGATAAAGTGGAATGCCACATCTTTAAGACAATTACGTCTAAATAGCAAGACAACTTTCAAGGCCAAGACAACTAGTTGCTAGGTCAACTCAGACAATAAAGTCTCTAGTTATATAGTGGGACTATCATATTTTGTAGAGGGTGTTTGGTTGAGCTTATGAGTTTATAAGTTGTTGTTAAGTGTTTGACAAAATAAGCTCCTAAAAAACTTATAAATTGTGAAAATAAACTCCAACAGCTTATAGGCTCCCATAAAAATAAGTTGGTTAACTCTAACTTATTTATTCATAAACTTATAAGCAACCATAAATTTACCAAAATAACCCTATTATAATTCGTTATTTGCTACACATATACTATCAACATCACCTCTCGTCAATTTTATCTCTCTAATTATGATTTTCTCTCAGTAACTCAACGATTCTTTTTCTAGCTTATAAGATTAATTATCCAAACACTTTAACAATTTATAAGCACTTGAAATATTACATCTTATAAGCTCTTGAAACATCTTATAAACTCTCTAAAATAAGCTTAGCCAAACACACCCTAAGTGTATTCTCAAAAATTCAAGTCTCCACGTTTAAAATGTAACATATTGGTATCTAACGTCGACAAATTGCCACAAAAATGTGCCGAACCACATTTTCTAGTCTTAGAAAATTGATGTCTCATGATCCAACTTTTCTCCATTTTATACAGTTTCATATTGGAGGAGGCAAGAAAAGACAGGCAACAATGACGAGCCAAACTGATAGGAAATATAATAATGGAATCATATACAATTCTTAAAGTCAGAAAATGATCTAAATACGATATATAGCTTTGAATTTTGTATTAACCAATATGTTCGAATTTGTTTGAGTGATGACTAAATTGAGATTTAATGAGCTTTATAGAGTGATGGTGGTTTGGGCTTTTGCAGATTATTTTTTTCAAATTTAAGGTGTTTTTTTAATAACCTTATCATGCAAATTGATAAATTTATTTTTTGAAACATTAATAAAGGGTAAAAATCTGAGCCCCACTCCCGATCATGACATATAAAGATCACGTAATGCGTGAGTGACATTAGGGATATCAATGAGTGTGTTTTATTCAGACCAGAACCAATAAATAATTAATAATTCTGGTTTTGGAACCGATCCATTAGACATTGGATCCGGACCGGATCCGGACCATCAATTATGGATCTTAAGCGGTCCGGATCTGAGGGGGTCTGGAACCAGAACCGGACAAGAACCCGAACTGGAACCGAAACCGTTGTTTTATAATCTAATGGGTTATGAGTGATTTCGAATTGATATGGATAAAACTAGCTCATTGACAAGCTTATTTAAACTTAGGCTTGTCAATAGACGGTTTTACTCGGATCAGAACCAATAAATAAGTATTGGTTCTGGTTCTAGAACTGGAACCAATCCGGACTGAATCGGACCATCAAACCATGGATCTAAACGGTCCGGGTCTAAAGTGGGTCTAGAATCGGAATCGGAACCAGAACCGTTGCTTTAAAATTTAATGGATTTTGAGCGGTTCCGGATCAATCCGGGTTAATCCGACCCATTGACATCCCTAAGTGACACCACTAATAAATTTGATCCACAATACAAGTTTTAGGAAGAATTGAACTCCATATGTACATGAAACTTGATCAATATTACCAAAAATGACCAGTTTGTTGATTTCACCATGAATTATTTATATAGATGATTGTAAATGTTCTCATAATTAAAAAATTTATTTGACAATTCATGTTGCACATAACCAAGTATGCATTATTTGTATCTTTTGAATTTTTGTATTTCTTTCTCATTGTACAATTACTATTTTTTCATATTAAATTATCCAAAATATAAAATTTTGAAAATATGTTACTGTGAATTGCACGGAAGGAATACCAGTGTGTATAAAAGTATATAACTAGGATTTCTCTTAGTCATACATATAATAATGGTTTCATTTGCAGCTCCATGACATTTATGCAGAAATCGTGGGCCTGCCATGAAAAGCAAAATTACTTCTTTAAGGATGCCAAAATTTACCATCATCATAAATTTCAACTTTCAACAGATCACAGAATGCCACTACTGCCTTCCCTTGTCATATCCCCTTATTGTGAGTCATGAGTGACTACAGAAATAATGACATGGGAGCTACCTAGCTATTAATATTCCACATTTTCTATGTTTCTTGTTCTAAAAAATGCAAGATAATTAGTAAAATTATCACCAAATACAAAATAGACCGTCCACAACATTAAAAATTAAATTAATGTGTGCGTGTGTTGGCCTAGTGGTAGAGTGGTTAATGCATGAGGCCAATCAGGTTCGAGTCCATCGTGACGCAGCCTTTAAAATTTCTGTATTTAATGATAAAAAAAAAATTAAATTAATGCTGGCAACATACTTTGAAATCACATAATCCAATTGGCTAGATTTCTGCAAAATAAAACTGATTCTTTGTTCCAAAAGATGAAGTTCTTCCCTCGGGAATCTTCACACTCCAGCTCCATGAGAGTGTGAGGAGTAAATCACGGTAACTCATCAAATGATGGGTCGTGTGGGTGATTCCTTTTACTTTATATTGTTTGCCAATTGGATATTACACTAATTTCAAGGTGTATATACCATTTTACTGACATTAATGTGTTAGGCAATGTGTATGATTATGTCGCTAAGTACTCTAAGGGGATCCAATTGCTAGTTCTGTCAAAATTGGATATTCCAATATGTAGATTAGAAGATTCATAATTGTAATTAGAAGACAATGTTAATATGATGAATTGTAATTGTGAGTTCAGTTAGTGGTCAAGATCAGGTTCTGATCAAGTGTCTCAAGTTCCCATAATTAATAAACAAGAAAGGATTAAAGACACTCCCCAATGGTTAAGGTGGGTTCCTGTGGTCGAGAGGTCACAAGTTCGAACCCCACCAAACGCCTCTATGGGTTTGAGCCCGTCACACTTGGTTTTCCAAGTGTAATTTACCTGTTCTGTGTGGTTTGCAGTCTATTGCACATGAACGTGCATGTTTTCAAATGTGGTTTACCTGTCCTATGTGGTTTGCAGGCTATTGCACAGAAACGTGAGGTTTACCCAGTGCGCACCTTAAGGTAGCGGCTTCGGGTTCCCCATGATATAAAAAAAGAAAAAGAAAAGAAGAAGGGATTAAAGCAACATGAAACAACATTTTCAGCTTTCAATGGTCCTTTTCTACTTCACCAACCAGTTATTAGTTCCATCAATAACTAAAAAAAACACACACAAAAAGGTAGACAATCTTCACATAATTAAAACTAAGCTTTAAAAGAAAAAGAATGCTTAACTGTGTTTAGTGAATCATCAATATCAAACAGAAAATAAATTAAAGAATAGTAAAGCCATAAAGCATATAACAGATGAATTTAGTGAATCATCATCAAACAGAAAATAAAAAATAAAATAAAAAATAATTTGTTACTTTACACGCGCGCGCGCGCACAACAGATAAGGCCCTCACTGCAGCTTCGTTGTCCCAGTTTCTCCATTACGCCCTTTCAGATAGAAGCCATAATTTTGGTGTTTCAGACAACCAGGTTCGTGAAAATTAAGGAGGTCCACTATTAGTGTTTTGAGCTTTCATCCATCAATTTTCCTCCACTTCACATGCAAGTTGCTACGAGTAGCAATCTTTCAGCAAAATATTATTCTTAGCTTTTCCTAGTTTTTGGTTTTCTTTTGAAAGATTTGTTTACCTGCGTAGAGATGGAGCTGCAAAGCGATCAATCAAGGGAGATTTTACCGCAGAGGAAAAATGGGAGGGGAAAGATCGCGATAAAGCGGATCGAAAATACGACGAATCGTCAGGTCACATTCTGCAAACGCCGTAATGGACTGTTGAAGAAAGCTTATGAACTGTCTGTGCTCTGTGATGCCGAGGTTGCTTTAGTCGTCTTCTCCACCAGAGGCCGCCTCTATGAGTATGCTAACAACAGGTATGTACAATTAATATTATTTATCCACACAAACAAAATATATATGATTTATATTTTATGGATCTAAGTTACCTGTGCTTAAAATTTCCATTTTTTAACATCTAAAGGGGTTTTATGATCATGTGTTTGTACATTGAAATATTTTTAAGATTTTCTTGACATAGTTTTAACTTGTGATCTTGAAATGAAAATTTGGGAAGTTTTGGAGAAACTTTGGGACAGCTTCAGATCTTCCTCCACTCTCTCTCTCTCCAGTCTTAGGTCATAGCAAGCTGTCAAGTTCTCATTTGTCCTTTCATTGTATCTCTTTAATGCTCTCTCGTAATTGGACATCAGTCCTTGCATCACCGAGGTAAAAAAAATCAAACAAAGGATTCTGCAAAAAAAAAAAAGATGTCAACAGCTAGCCCTATTACAACCTCATTAGGGTTTTTCTCTCACTTATTCATGGAAAGAAAATCACCATGATGTTTATTGAGGGGGTACTAAATTTTAAGTCATACATTTGTTCTGAATGATTTCCAGTTTCCGATAAAACCTTTTACTAATCTCTTATGAGTTGCCCTAATTAGGGTTTATTATGTATCTGCATTTCTTTTCCAAGGCCTTCCTCAAATTCAACCTAGCAAATTGAAAAAAATCAATACTTTACCTTATTTATTATTATTAACTCTTTAGAAGAAAATCCCTCTCATCTAACCATGGGATTTTTTTCTGTTAATGTTTTTTAATTTACTTCGTTGGGAATTTGGATCTGTGTGGGTGGCAAGAATCTTTGGTCACGTCATACACGATTTTCTTGTTCTTGACTTCTGACAAAAGAAAGTAACGTGACAGAAATTTGTTTTATTTTACTTTCTCATTTCTGAAATAGGAAAAACAGAATCCAGTTTCTTTGTGCTACCCCAATTCGAGGCTATCACTAAAATTCTGAGACTGTTGAATCTAAAAAAGGAAAGAGTTACAGAACTCACAGGGTAGAACAAGCGAAGCCACTCTCTTCCTATGTTAGCGCTCTTAAATTTCGTCTGCGTTTATAAATGCTGTATAGTGGATTACGATGTTCAAGTATTTATATCGTATTTTTAGTATCTTTAGCGTTCTTAAATTTCGTCTGCGTTTATTACACCTCATTTCTAGTACACACATCTCATGCTGTTCAAAATTGAGGGTTTTAAGAGACTTAGAATCCCCTCCAACCCACCCACCCCCAAAAAAAAGAAAAAAAAAGAAACTTGCAATTTCATAATAATTTGGGGATGAAAAATGAGTATTAGCCGTGCTAAGAATAAGCGGATTTAAAAAAAGGTGTGTTCTTGATATATGGGCCAATCATATATCGCTAGGTTCAGTGCCAGCTTGCTGGGCAGCCAATTAGTGCCTCGACGAAATTAAGGTAGCAGCAGAGATCAGAAATTGGAGTTTGTCTGAGTTGGCTTCTTTTCTTTTTTACTTCATTGAATCTTGTCACAGTGACATTCTGAGTTGACAAAATAAATCTGACTTGAGCACAATCACTCGCATTTTCAATCACTTTTTGTTTCTTGGCTTTGTCTGTTGGTTTTTATCTGGACAAAAAACTTAGGTTTTAATCATATATATATGTAATGCAGAATCTTAGACTATATTATAATTTACAAGAAGAAGAATCCGAGGAGAGAGAATATTAAGCAAACAGTACGTAGATGTCCGAATTTTTTGCAATTGATATAACTATTGTGCAGTGTGAAAGCTACCATTGAGAGGTACAAGAAAGCTTCCTCGGATTCCTCAAATAATGGATCTATCTCTGAAGCTAATAGTCAGGTAAAATTTTTCAAGCTTCACTCATTACATTTCAATTTGATGCGATTTATATCAAATATGATAAGATTTCGATTTTCCTAAATGGAATTTGGAGCATATTCAATTGTGAAAACTTTATGTAGTGCTACAAGAAGTCAGAAGCAGCTCCAGTTCTGTAATTATGAGATCAGTAACTACGAAGTATTATTTAAATTTCCAAGTAAACAACAAATTAATGTTACACTATGTCTCCAGTACTACCAGCAAGAATCATCGAAGTTGCGTGCTCAAATCAATAATATGCAGAATGAGAACAGGTAATAATAGTTTCTTATGCGCTCAAATATATTAATGTAGCATTCTATATGATTCTTTTTTTTCAGAGTTACTGATTTTCCTATTTTTTAATTCAGGCAAGTGCTTGGAGAGTCATTAGGAGCTTTGACTCCGAGGGATCTCAAGAACCTCGAGAACAAGGTTGAAAAAGGAATTAGCAAAATCCGGACCAAAAAGGTTCCTACCCCTTCAACAATCTATTACAAATAATTTGATGGAGAAATGATTTGATTCTACCTATTAAAACATGTCTTCTTTCCATCTCACAGAATGAGTTGCTGTATGCAGAAATTGAGTACTTGCAGAAGAGGGTAAGTAATTAAGATAATTGCTCATTGATTTGGCGTTCTGTCTGAACAAATTTTCGGCAAGCTGATTATAATTTTTGGTCGCATATAAAATTAAATTTGGCAGCACGAGATCGAGCTACATCACAACAATCAGTGCCTCCGAGCAAAGGTTGGTAATAAAACTAGGAAGCTGGTTCTCTTTGAGAATTTCTAAATTTAAGTTGTGTAAATGTTTGTAGATTGCTGAAAGCGCGAGAGCCCAGGAGCATATGAATTTGATGCCGGGGAGTGGTGGTTTTGAGTTTGTTGAACCGCAGGCTTATGATGCTCCAAACTTTCTCCAAGCCATGGGGCTGCAGCCGAATGAAGATTATCCTAAGCAGGAAGAACCACAGCTTCAGTTAATGTAAGTCATCCATGTCTCCCTTATTCTTGCCATGAATATTTGGCTTTTGTCGTCGTGGTCGTGGTCGTGGTCGTGTCATGATATATGGATTTTGAACACATGTTACATTGTTACAACAGAAGAACCTGTCTGATGTTTATTTACGAGTACTGTTTCTACTTATTTGTTCTTGATGGTGATTTAGGATATATATATGTAAGTAGTTGAGTAGTTTAGTGAATAAAGTGACACATTAATATTTTCCATTTTTTGACATTTCATCTTATGGAATCTGTAGCGGCAAATTTCAAACAGAAATTTGATAACTGACATTCAAATGAGGATTACAATATAACTAAACATTTAATTTTACTATTCACTGTGCCTGAGCGAGGTGTTGAATATCAAAGGGGTAAGCATCGGAAGGAGAGCTAGCGGCGAACGCTCGCTTGGCCACGACGGCTGCAGCAGCCTCCGTGGGGTGGTAGCCATCAAAGTAGGCGTAATCTGCTCTGTTACTGCAAGCCGCACCATGTGCAACACACATTCCTGCTCCAGACACCGCGCAGCATTCTACATTCGGATACTTGAACCCTGAAAATCAAATTAAAATAAATAAAAATAGCAATCAAAACATAACATTTCAAATTAATTAATCAATTAATGCTCGATCTTTACCATTACTTGTGTAATCCCAAACGTGTCGATATATGTAAAATTCGCACCAACTAAATCTTTGTTCAGATCATCAACCAGCGACTTCAGCTTCGTGTTAAAAAGACCCGACGTACTTTTGGTTGCCGACATACATAACGGCCCATACAGGAATCTTGCAGCAGGAACGCACCCTATTGTTCCCAATCCAAACAGCGCCACCTTTCTTGCTCCGAAAGCGTACAACGCCTACATTATAGTAAAATTAAATTAGGCCAACTTGAAAATACACAACTAATTTCTAAATTACAAAAAGTATTAAAATGAATAAAACGAGAAAAAGTTATTATATTTCAGATGAGACATTATAGAAAAATAACCCCTCTCAGAAAATACAAATAAAAAATGATCGGAATAACTCACCCTTAGCTGACGAGAATAGTTATCAATTAGTAACGATGCGTACTGGTCTGGGCTTGGCCGGAGAGGGTTCATCGTATAGGCGGCGTAGTCGTTGCTCCCCATTCCGACAGTGTATATGCACTGACCGAGATGATTCTGTGCAGCATCAGCATTTCCTAATATAGAAATGCTTCGTTTTACTGTGGTTTGATGGTTCTGCAATTGCTCATCAAGGCTTATCACATCGCCCTGTATGTATATCACAACGTTAAATTATGTTTTTGAGGTTGTAATAAGAAAATAATAATTCATCAAATATGGTTTATTAATTAATTACAAGTTGCTTTCCGGTTCCACTGAGAATCCCTGCTCCTCCAGATGCATAGTTGACGCCGTTTATAACTGCGTCGTCGCCGCTAGCCATTGCAAACGGTGGGATGTGACCCGTGAAGCCCAATGCCTCAGCTGTTGATGTATGAAAAAGATAAATACATCAGTAAAAACATAAAAACAAAATAGACACAAAAACAGTAAGTAAACAAATTAACCTATAAAATCTGCTGCGTTTCGACCGTTGGAAAATCTGCCAGTTTGTCCGTTGGGATAATCAATCCCGTACGGAAGAAAATTGGCTTTTGCAACGGTGTTACGGTCGTTGTTGTTACCGTTATCAAGAAGGGAATCTCCAAATATGAAATAACAAGGCACTAGTTTTTCACCATAGACTGACGGCACCAAGTTAAAAGCCATCAAAAACAGGAATTTTGTGAATAGCATTCTAGCCATGCTATATAATTCTATTACTACAATTAAATAGAGCTCTTAATGAAGGGAGGTAGTGTTAATTGGAGCTAGTTTGTGTGTCTATATATATTGATCAATGTATCAAGATAAATTAAGAAATTAGGCCAATTATAAGGGATTATACAAGATTTAAATCTTGGTTAATTTACACCACTGAATCAATATCAATTTTTATTAAATTGAATACCATCATCTGAACATTTGTGGTTGGGCATTGTTTGGTTGATATCATATAGTATATTTTGATCCACTAAGAGTTCCATTCATGAGGCGTGAATTTATGCACAACTTGTTACGTGGTTATTCAGAATTAATATATAACTGGATTTGTGTATATCTCATTTAATACCAAACTAGACCTAATTAGGCAACTTGGCCCAAAATCAATTTTATCTGGCCTAGAAAATAGGCCAATCATAAGCGATCATTCAAGATTCAAATCTTGGTTAATACAATAAGGTTAATGATATGTAGATACTATGTAATCGCACATTTGTTTAGTTTTAAGCTGTGAAAATTAGGTGGGGTCTTAAAAAATAGTACTCCCATCGTCTCGGTATTATTGACACATTTATTTTACACGTAGATTAAAAAGAGTTGTATTTTGTGTGTAAAATAGTGTGTGACACTAAATTCGAGACATTTTTTAGTGTAAAATTATTTTCTTTTTGGAACGGACCAACAATGGCAGGACAACCCAAAAAGAAAAACGAGCCAATAATAATGGGACGGATGTAGTATAAAATTGTAGGAGGAATATATACAAGGAAAAACAAACTTATGTGATAAGAAAATTAAAAGAAAAGCTATAATTATTTCCAGATAAATACTCTTTGTAAAATTATTTTCTCCATAACTGATAAGTTTGAATGAAGAACAAGCTAGTTGGCCATCGATTCTCTGGTACTTTTAAGTAGTGTATATATTCTCATTAACCAGCACACCGAAATTAATTCACTTGTCAAAATTTCGCCTTGATTATAACACGAATCGAGCAGATCTTCTGGAGTTGATTTCGAATATACTGATTTGTTATACATATATCATAGGTATTATCTAAAAGTTATCTATGGCACATGTATAAGTTACGAATTCAAATAATATACATATATATATGTAAAATAAATGAAAAATAATATAATTTTGAAGAATTTAGATATAAGATAATTATTTTTATATCAAAATAAATAGAATGAATATATTTACGCTCGTTAATGAAATATTCATAAAAATTAAAATAAATAATTGTATAATAGGTCCAACAAAATTTAATTATAAGAAGAAACTTTAATAATAGTAATATATTATAATTATTCACGCTCAACGTGTACAACAATCGTCATTTATTTCTCAATGTGCTACCTTTTATCTTATAAGAAACAAAGATAAAAATTGAACGAAATCATCCCCACAGTAGGGCACAAATTAACTCCCTAATCACGACTTTTGGGGACAACTCATCCGACGAAAGAGGTAAAATGATATATATATATAAGCTGAGAATGATGTAAATGACTTAAATAATGATATATAAAATCACAAATAAAATAGATTTGTAGGTTTGATGTAGGAAAAAAAAATGAGTCAAGATATTGATCGATCTTAAATTCGTCAGGTAATGAATGCAGTAAAGAACACGAGGAAGTAACGTGGTTCGATCTATTGAATTAGATCTACGTCCACGGAGCAAGAGAGTATATGTGTATTGAGTGTGTATGAAGCGATTACAAAGAGTGTAGATGATCTTCTTTCGTCTAATCTAGCCTCTATTTATACACAATAATATTGAGTTTGACTCTAATACAAAGTCTTCTATTATAAGGATTCTTTAGATATATCCGAATCTTCTGCGTCCCCTTGTGATTTGAATTGTAGTTGGTTTAGAGTCTTATCACCGAACTCACCTAGTAGAAATTAATGTCGGCCCATTTATATTGGGCGTGATCTTGGTAGTATCCTATCGGATACCCAAGTTAGTCAAATGCATAACTTGTAAAAATTACAGGGTCATCTAAATATGTATATACATTATATATAGTTTTATTTGGAGCATTTTTAGAGGAAACTGATACGTTGCTCGCCCTTTTAAACACTTATCGTGAGCACTGATGTTTACTTCAGTCAATGTTTTCCCCACTTATATACATTAAAAATTGTAGTAGCGATCGTCGAATTTATAAATTATATAAAAATCAAAATCGAATTTATTATTTTTATTCAACTTTTGGAAGTTAAATCTATAAACTTTGACTTTTATGTAACTTGTAAATTTGATATTCTAGTAATAATTTGACGTACAAGAAAAAATTGATATGAAGAAAATTAACCTGCATGTGCTCGAACATGATGCGTGTAAATTTTGCTTATCTTTTGTGATGCAGTTTAAGCAAACTATATACTGTTACTACATCTTCTGCAAATTAATCAAATTTTAAAATGAAGGATAAATCTCCAGAATCTCTATTTCTTGAGGGTGTAGCAATAAAAACAAAACAAGTGCATATCCTCAAAATTAATTTTTTAAACATAATGATGCAGCGTGCGTAGGGCTGTAAATGAGCCAAGCTATTCGTGAGCTATTCGGAGCTCGGTTCGATAAAAGTTCGTTCGAGTTTGTTTAGTGAAGCTTGTTAGCTAAACAAATCAAGCTTGAGCATGATAGTATTCTGCTCGTTAGCTCGCGAACAAGTTCGTTAACTGATTTACTTTGAAAATATAAAATTATTAAGTAGATATAATTATTTTCTTTCTATAATTAGTAATTATTGTATTAAATCTCTAACTATTTTTATTTCTTATAAGAAATCAATAAATATATTGTGTTATTATGAATAAAATAATTTATTTTTAAAATAAAATAATCAATATTCTAAATATATATCTAAATTTAGAAAGTTTATTTGGGTTCGATTAAAGCTCGAATAAGCTTGTGAGCTCGAAATATTCGGTAAATAAAGCTCGAGACTCGGCTCGATACTAAACAAACCAAGCTTGAGTACGATGGTGTTCGGCTCGACTCGGTTCAATTACACCTGCGTGCGTGGATAAACAGGAAGAACAATATCAAAATTCATTGATTCTACAGAATACTGAAGATTGACAAATTTGAGAAACCTCGTTTTTATTAATCATCAAAAAGTTACGTCCAAAAAACAACTAACAGCGCTTAAATAGTAAACCCTAATCGATCAAAAGAAAGAGAAAAAACGAAGAGGTCAAAAACTAAAACGAAATTACAAAAAAAATTGGGAAAACTGATAAATTACAAATTTGACCATCCAGAAGAAGGAATTTGTCCGAAATCTACCATCGGTCATGGCAAAGCGACGAATATTGCTCAGAAGGCCGTTTCTGCTTGAAAAATACTATGCTCTCATCGAAATCTGACATTTGCGTGAATTCTTCGGATGATCCGCGCGTCGCATGTAATTTAACTCAATTTGCGCCGCATCACATATACATTCCCCAATCTGTAGAAGCTTAACTGTATGAGCAAAAATGGTTATTACAACACCGATCACTGCAAATTGTAGTGATCGATCGAGTTGTTCAATTTGTTGCTTTCAACTGTACACGAGAACAGTTACTTATTAATTAGCAACATTAAATTTATCAGTTCTTCAGGTTTGATCACGAAAACCTGAATCTGTTTATTCCATACGTCTACATTGAACTGCATCTACAAATATAAGAAGAATTAATCCAGTTTTCTTGCATAAGACGTTGAATGTCGATAGGAAACGCGTCGGCCGGCAGCAAAGCTCTGTAAGATCTCGACGCGGCCGTAACGTTATTCGAAATCTGCGTTGTATGAAAATTATCAAAAAAAAATATACTCACAGCACGAAATCCGTTCGGCACACACTGCCCCGTCGCTCCTCCCTCCCTCCCTCTGCGCCTGGCAGGACGAAGCATTTCAAAACCTTAATACCTGCAACCAGTGGCGGAGGCAGAAAATTTTGTGAGGGTGGCTATTATGGAAGAATATTTTTGGATCATGTATAAAAGAATAGATAAAAATTGTTTTTAAAGGGGGCTCCAGCCTACACCAGACCCCCCCTGTCTCTGCCACTGCCTGCAACACTTTGAGACTATTTAGGTCTGTGTAATTTTACTCTTTTTTCTTTTTCTTTCACGCACATAAATAAAGTTACAGTATTTTTGATAATGATCGAGTTACATTGTTTTTCAACTCGAACCGAGTAATCCTTTAGATATGATTATTTAGGTCTGTGTAATTTTTTTTCTTTTTCTTTCACACATAGAAATAAGGTTACAGTCAATTGATAATGATCGAGTTATATTGCTTCTTCAATTCGAACCGAGAAATCCTTTAGATATGATACATAACAAATCTTGTTCTATCTTTGATCTTTAATTGTTTCCCCTTAAATGATAAGATTTTTATATATATTTTTCTATTAATTCGTTCAAACTTCCTTCCTCCATCAATAATTCCAAGTATGTTAGGTATGATCGGTGATAATTAGTTAATAAAGCACGAAACTTAGTTAATTTCTCTCTTGCTAGTCACACGCAATGATGCAAATGAACAATCAATATACAATATTATATTTGACCTTGGATAATTCAGCCATGTCTAATATAGGGAATATACACAATTTTAGCATTATAAATTGATTTTGTGATAATTTTAGTCTAATAAATCAATAATACCTCAATCAGGCTCAATGCATTGATTTTATGATAATTTTAACCCATAAGTGATTTTTGACAACAAAAAAATATAATCAGCATCGAGAAATGACATATAGAAAACACAAGTCATAAACGTTATTCAAAAAACTTATAAATTACATATTATTTCCAGTGTTAGTTGTGCTTTTTGCTGTCGAACAATCATTTATGGACTAAAATTATCATAAATTCAATTCATTAGACTTGATTAAGGTATTATGATTTATTATGTTAAATTATTAGGAAGTCAATTTATTTTGCTAAAATTTGTGTTTTCCCTGTAATATATACGTTAAGTAATTATTTGAAAAAAGTTGGCCCCAGCTGGCAGATTCGGTATTCAAGTCGTTGATGAGTTTGTATCGATTAATTCAACGCATATGCAGATCTGCTGGTAGGGTTGTGTAGATGTGTGCAACCTAACAGAATATTCGCAGCTTTCTTGCTCCAACTTATAAATTAACGGTACTGTAGCCTAGATAATGTTTTTAATACTTAGACGAAACTCACAAACGTTATTTTCTAGTAATTAATTACATATATAATATATTTTAATACTTAGAAGAAACTTAATTACAAACGTTATTTTCAAGTAATTAATTACATATATAATATATAAATTAACGGTTCCTTGATGATTTGTTTAGTAATTGTCGATGCCGTTGGCCCTATAAAAGATCTGAGTGTCTTGTTTACAAAAATATAGATTATCTATTATATTTCTTTGAGGTAATTGTGTAGATTAATATATTATCTACTTAAAAAATACATTAATTTATTAGAGGTATATTTATATTCTATTTGGTTCCATCTTCTACCGCTATATTAAAAATTAGGAGAGTATCCTTTGTTCCATAGTTTTTGGTGTCCCACCGAGATGTACCATTATAAATTTTACTATTTTCTAATTATTTATAATAAAATAAAAATATTATTACATAAAAATCCTAAGTAATATTTATCACTATAAGTTAAAATTATAAACTCTAAAATTAATTTATTAACTAAAATAAATACAAAAAATAATTCTAAATTCTAATTGGATCAGTGAATCCTAGTTAATAATATTAAAATTATACTAAAATATAAGAAATTAAAATTGAAGAAAAAATGATTAAAAAATTATCCAAGGAATTTGAAACACTAAACAAGATTTAAATCTATTACGTACTATTATCTGTTATGAATCTATTACTTAATCAATTTGATGATAGTAGTGTAATTAATAGTACTATTTAATTTTTTCATGAAAATCTCAATAATATATTCGATAGGATTAACATCTAATTTGCTTTAGATTAATCATCTTAATATCTGTGAATTCACAACTAAAAACAACTTAATTATAAAGTTAAAATATTAAGTATAGCTGAGTCATACTTTGTATGTGTGTACATTTAACTTATTATTATTATTATTATTATTATTATTATTATTATTATTATTATTATTATTATTATTATTATTATTATTATTATTATTATTATTATTATTATTATTATTATTATTATTATTATATATATATATATATATTACTAAATGAGAATTATTCCCCATAATATTTTCCTTTGTTCTTATTTATTTATTTTTTCATGTATTTTTCTTATTTACCATTTTTGCTAAATTTTATTCATCATAAAATACGAACTGTATATTAAATTATAAGTCATGATAAAATCTTTAATTTGACATAAAACTTATATAAAAAAAAAAAACTTGAAATGAATCATTTGAAATTTCATAATCATAATTTTATCTGTACTCTAACTTAACTTTTCCACAAAAATGAAATTTTTCTTTCGGATTTTCATTTATTTTATTTTTATTTTCTATTGCTTCTTTTGTGTTTAATCTTATTTGTTTTTTTTTTGTTTTCATGACTTCTTTTCTTAGCTATCAACTAGTATTATTTTAATATAATTATGGAAACAATTATTATTATTTGTTAACTTATTAATTCTATTGAAATTAAATATATTTTAAATTAAATTAATCAAATATAAAATAATATATATATATATATATATATAATATTATATAATATTGATGTATAAATTAGTGAAATGGATAACAAATATACTCATGCACTATTATATATATATCCATCTACTATAGTCAAAACTCAAGACTAACAAAACAAATTGTACTTTATCCATCTATCATATATATATATATGAAAATATATTTATTTATTTATAATAATTAAAATAAATAGGTATATATATAATTTCAATATTTTATTTTCTCAAAATATTTAATTTATTATATTTTTATCTATTAACTATACCTAACATCTATACATAATTATAGATATATACACAGTGAAAAAAAGACAAAAATATTTTAGTTATTTTTTCAAAAATTGTCAATTCTTGTGCTCACTTTTTAATATATATATATATATATATAGTTAAATTCAAATGAGAACCATTTTTATCCTAAAAACTAAGAATCAAATGAATTCGCTACGAAAGTTTATGAATCTGTTGAGAAAGTTACTGAATTAAAATATTCAGAAATTTTCACTCGGGTTCGAATCTCATGAGAGGCGAAAATTCTATTTTTTTTGGATTCACTAACTTCCCAGCGGATTCATCAACTTTCACAATGAATTCATCATTTTTTTGTTCTTACGTTCTCACGATAACAATGGTTCTCACGTTAACCCTACCCTCTATATATATATATATATATAAACGAAGTTGTAATATTGTATCCATATTATTAATAAAAACCTTATTTAGTATATTCCTATTTTTTCGTGATATGGTTATATACTTATATATTTCATATTAGCTTTCTTATAATATATATATTTAAAAGTTTATAATATTTTAATTTTACCTATATAATCGTGGATGTAATTTAATATGAATTCTCTATTATTAACTCAAACCAATAATTATTAACGTACATTGCAAGGAGGGCAAATCTAGTAAACACATACAAAAGAATCAATTACATACATAAATGAGATCAATCAACAAACAAGGGGGAAATGTCGTCGTAGGCAGTATTGGCTGCGGCGGCCACCGCCTCCGTGGGATGGATTTCATCCCAAAACCTGTACTCGTCTCTGTTGCTGCATGGGACACTTCCCTCAATACACAGCCCCATCGCCACCACGCAACATGCCTCACTCACAATATTTATATTACCTGAAATCATCATCATCATCATCATCATCATCGTACAAGTCTTTTGTCATGATTTTATGTAGAGAGAAAATAAAATTATGAGGATGGGCGTACCACTTGACGCAGAGAGGGCGGTGAATCTGGTATACACAAATTTTGCTTTCGGATAATCATGATTGAGGTTGTTGATAAGGAGCTTAAGATATCGATTGAAAATTTGGACGATGTCGTTGCTGGTTTCGACGCAAGACGAGGAATCTTGGGAGCCGTACGCGCCGATAACCACCGGCATACATCCTACTTCACCAACTTCAGAAACGGCTACTTTTCTTGCTCCGTTTTCGTACAGCCTCTGGTGAATCATTAATGAGTTGCAAAAGCAAAATTTATAGTCTTCCATTAAACTTAAATTAAAGCAAAGGGAAAGGAATCAATCAACTAAAAACTCACTCGAAGCTGCTTTGAATATTGAGTAATGAGAAGTGCGGCGAACTGATCTACGGTATAACTTGTGGTTGAGGAATAGAACTGAGGCAGATAGTTTAGTATGTAGTCGTTGGTGCCGATTCCGACGTAGTATAAACATGAACTTAGGTGTTCTTTGCTGCACTTTCCCCTCCTAGTAATTTTTGGATTCTGGAAATTGTGATTTCATGATTCGATAGTTGCTCGCTCAAACTGAGTAGTTCACCCTTGGAAAGAAAAAAATAAAGTTGTTATGTTTGTGTGTGTGTGTGTGTGTGTGTGTGTGTGTGAGAGAGAGAGAGAGAGAGAGAGAGAGAGAGATTTTACGAGTTGGCTTCCGGTTTCAGCAAGAATTCCACCTCCCCCTGAGCCATAGTTGAGGCCTCGGAGAATGTCTTGAGTTGTACCATTGGCAAATGGAGGGATGAAATTTTTAAACCCCAACAGTTTTTCTGTAACCGCAAGATAGCGAACACCATGATGAAATGAGTGTAATATGTAAAATATAAAGCTATTATCAATTTATGGTTTAAACTATGGTGTGTTTTGAAAAAATATTTGATCTTCAAAATCTGTAAAAGAAAAAATTATGACATTCAATATTTCTTTCGAAAATGCTACCAGATCAAAATTCCAGCTTTGCACGAGTAATGTGACGTATTAAATATTCTAAATAGTGTCTCATATGCAAGTATTAGTTATAGGAAAATAACATAAAAATCATGACTAGCATGCCAAGCACAACTCGTTGATAAAACACTTCCCTCATATCAATAAGTGGGATATTCGAATTATAACTCTAAAAGAAAGTTACGATATGATTTTTGAATCATTAGAGATGAGAGATTAAAGATAAGATTAGAGATGAGAGATTAAAGATAAGAGATTGAATCATTAGAAAGAAAAAAAAGTAATAAGAAATGAAAGCATACCGATAAAATCTGCAATATTTCGACCGTTGGAGAATCTACCAGTAGGACCGGTCGGAAAATCTATACCATAAGGTAGGTAATTAACTTTTAAGGCGGTCTGGAGATAATTGTTATTTCCATTGTCCACAAATGAGTCTCCGAAAATGAAGAAGCATGGAAATTGTGGTTTTCCAACAATTAGGGTTTGGAAAAACACGAGATTTTGCAGTAAGAAGCAGAAATAAAACTTAAAATACTTCTTCTGTGCTGAAGCCATTATAGAAAGTTGAACGAGACAAAGCAAACTTTTTTAGAAGATGGGACAAAGCAAACTTAAGGCGTCTTTAATTATTAGCATAACTTTCAGATTTATAATTGAAGTATGCTCCATGTATATAAATTAGACTGTTTGAGGGCATGGCCCCATATTTTTATTCGAAAACATAAAATATAGTTCTCCAATTCCACGTTGATAGAGAAACTTCACGAGTGAAACGTAGCTCAGGCAATTTCGTGTCCTAACTTCCTTGTCTAATTTAAGGTGAATTATTTATTTGTGCGGCTGATTTGAGAAAGATATTGATCCTAGTGGTGATTTGATTGGATGGTTGACCAATGACAAATTTAAAGTCTACAAAACTATATATATTGGTTACATTATAATTATTTCTACTTATTTATAAAATGAAAGATTATATTAAGTAAAAAAGGGGCTATGTATGGAATCACCTTGCATTAATTTATATTTTAGGCATAAAGTAAGCCATAATTAAGGGCTTTAAGTTAAGCGTAATTCTATTCATAGTCCACCTATAATTAATGAGATAGACTCCTACGGACATTGATATTTTTCTTCAGCATAAATGACACTTTAATCTGTTGTAAATGATACTTTCGAATTACAAATTAAAAATAAATAGTATTTTTCTTCAATAGAAATAACACTTTTCTTGGATATTATGGTAGTATAGAGATAACAAAATCGTGCTCCTATTCTCTATTCTTTCATCATTATTATATTCAAGAAAATAAAGTTACTGAAAAGTATTCAATAAAAAATTGCCGCACAAATAAGAAAACGACATACAATCAACGAAGTTTGAAGCCAAGATGGAAGAGACAAGCAAAAAAAAAAAAACTCAACGTGACAACGTACTTCTTTCTTTTTAAAAAGAATTTGAAAAAAAAAAAGATAATGGTGGGATTTTAATATTTCGTCAACGTTTTGCAAGTTTAGAGGGTACATACAAGGACAAAAGTGTCTATACATAAATACTTAATAATTTAATTTAAATAAAGGGGTACAAAGAGAAAAATAGGGACTATGAATATAATCTCTTAAGCTAATGAGGTGAGAGGAGGCCCATGATGCACTTGCCAGAAATTAATGGGCTAAGACTATACTAATGGGCTTCCATATATACAACCCAATCTTGTTTTTCGTGACAAGTGGATCAGCATACACGATCTACCTCTATCTCACCTTCCGAAATTTGCGTAAAATAACTTACTCTATTATTTTATTTTTAAACCATCCATTTTTAAGACAGTTATTTTGTTAATGAACGGTTTGGGTTCATTGTCACACTTGTGAATTGAATATTTGATATCATATTATAGTGTGACATTTAATACTCCCTCCGTCCCACCCAAGATGGCCCGTATTCCATTTTGGGCTGTCCCACCCAAGATGACCTGTTTCATTTTTAGGAAATAATTAACTCTTCAAAAGTTGTGGGTCCCACCTACTTTTTATCACTTTAATTACTTTATCTCTTCTTCTAAATAACCGTGCCGAAAAGAAATGAGCCGTCTTGGACAGGACGGAGGGAGTACATGTTTAGTGCATTCGGTAGTAAGTGTACAACATAAGATGCAATTAGAGAGTTTTTTTTCTATTCTGAAATTACCAAATATGTCAAATACACACCAGTAATATAGTGAATTTAGATCCTATATTGCATTATAGTGTAACATCTCATATTACATTCATGGATAATTGACACATGATAAAATAAATGGTTTAGGATTTAGAGTTTATATAAAGAAAAAATATACACAATAACATTTGATAATCCTAAATTCTTAGTTATCACATGTCCTCCATTATCTATACAATAGAAATAATATCATATAAATGATTAATAAATGATGTCATTCTACAATACCATATAATGAATGAAGAAAAGCGAATTCGAATAAGAGATGCAGTTACGGGTTATTTTATTTAATCAATCATGCATTCATGCCAGTGAGATCTCGACTGTTTTTTTCTCTCAATTATTAATCGAATTCATTATTCTCGAATTCATAAATTATAGATTATGTGACTAGGGATGTCAATGGACGAGTGTTATCCGGACCAGAACCAATAAATAAGTATTGTTTCTTGTTCTGAAATTGGCCCATTAGATATTGGATTTGGATAGGACCCAGACCATCAATTATAAATCTGAAACGGTCCGGATCTGAGCGGGTCTAGAACCAGAAACGAAACAGGAACTGTAACTATTGCTTTAGAATTTAACGAGCTATGAGTGATTTCGGATCGGTATATGGATAAAACCGGCTTATTGACAAGCATACTTAAGCTTAAGCTTGTCAATAAACGGGTTTTACTCAGATTACAACAAATAAATAAGTATCGGTTCTGGTTTTAGAACCAGAACCAGAACCAGAACATGATCGGATCGGACCATCAAACTATGAGTCTTAACGGTCCGGGTCTAAAGCGGGTTTGGAACCGGAACAAAAATTAGAACCGCTAATTTAAAATTTAATGGGCTATGAGCGGTTTCGGATCGGTCTGGGTAAAATCCATCCATTTCCTTCCCTAGATGCGACGCACAAACAGACACCAATAAGAATACGAAATGTCTGGTCAAGAGTTATCGATGCGTCATGATTTGAGATCATATCTTTACACAACTTCTAACGTGTTTCTATTCCAATGCCATCGCTTTTCCAAGAAGAACTCAATTGCATTTTTATTGACTAATAAACAAAGTTCTAACTTACAGTTCCATATTTATAACAACTAGACGCATCTTTAATAAAGTCATAAAGTACCAGAAATTTATGCATCCGAAAATTACCCGAATGAAACAAACCCTAATAGAATTACAAAAGCAAACATCGATGCATCAGTGATGATCACAAAAAATCGACGAGACGTGCGGCATACAGCGGCGACATAGCATCGTAGATTATTTTGGACGACAGAGTATTAGCAGCCTCGGTGGGATGGTAGGAATCCCAGAAATAGTATTCATCTCTGTTGGTGCAGGGAGTGCCTCCCACCACGCAGTGCCCCAATCTCTCCTCCGACACCGGGCAGCATGTATCGCCCACGACAGTTATATTGCCTGAAATTCCACATCACCATACTCGTATTTACGATGTGCTTTTTCATACGCAAATTTAACAATGGTGCGTACCGTATGACGGGTTGTCGGTGATTTCGGTGGTGTAGAGAAATCTCGCACCGGGGAGGAGATTGAGGCCTTTAATGAGAATCTGAAGCTGTTCGTTGAAGAGCTGAGCGACGTCGTTGCTGGTCTCGACGCAGGCCGTGGACTCGGAGACGGGGTACGTGGCCATCTGCTGCGGAATGCACCCAATTTTTCCGAGTGCGATCACAGCTACTTTTCTCGCTCCATTGACGTATAGCCTCTGGAAAATATACGCAGAGAAATAAGAATCGGAGAGATTAATGGAGAATGGATTTGGGGGGAGACTCACTCGAAGCTGCTTTGAGTATTGTGCGATGGCGAGAGCGGCAAACTGTTTGGGAGTGTATTTTGTGGCGGAGGCGTAGTATTTGGGCAGGTAGTTGCCGAGGTAGTCGTTGCTTCCCATTCCCACGTAGAACAAACACGAATTTAGATGTTTCTTGGCTGCTCCTTTGCTCCCTAATAATGCGGCTAATCTCGAAATCACGGAGTCATGATTCGACAGTTGCTCGTTCAAACTCACCACATCTCCCTTAATTAGAAACCAAACTAGGGAATTAGTTCCGCGTAGACAAAGAGGAGAGAGGGAGAGAGAGATCAAGAGAGAGAGAGTAGAGTACGAAGATGCTTCCGGAATCATCTAGAATTCCGGCTCCGCCTGAGCCATAATTGACGCCGCCGAGGATGTCCTGATCCGTAGCGCTGGCGAATGGTGGAATGGATTTGTCAAACCCCAAAAGTTGAGCTGTGTCCAAGAAAGGGAAATAAAGTGAACACGAATTCAAAAACATATATAGGGCTATCATAGAATAGCTAAAGCAACTATAATGCATTTATGTCGAGAAGAAAAAATGACTGAACAAAGAGGAAGATGGTAATATACCAATGAAATCTGCGACATTTCGACCATTGGTGAATCTGCCGGTGGGGCCAGCCGGGAAATCAATGCCATAGGGCAAGTAATTGACCTTCGCCGTCGTCTCGAGGTTATTGTTGTTGCCATTGTCGACCAATGAGTCTCCGAAAATGAAGAAACATGGAACTTGTGGCTCACTAACAACGCCACCAAATCGGAAAATTACAAGATTTAGTAGCAGAAAGAAGCATGCAATACTAATGTTAGAATGAGGCATGGTGAAGATTGTGTGGCAATGCTAATGTTAGAATAAGCAGTGCCACCTTTAAATAGGACTTGTTGTGGTTGAAGGGGCACTAGCTCACTATTTAGCAGGTTTCCCACGTGACCACGAATTTCACATGCAAATTAATATAGTAGTATTCTGGGAGAGGGAGAGATCCAGATTTTCACTAACATTTAGTTGGATACGCAAAAATGTGTAGTGTTTTAAATCGTAATGGAAATGAACAAGATTTTGGAACTAATGGGTTCACATTTTAGTTTTTGTTAATAAAATAAGTAGAACTGTGATGTATAGATGGCAATGGATCCTGGACCCGGTCTAAATCCGAGGATCCAAATCCTTTTTTTAGGATCTGGACCCTCAAAAATTTGGATATGATGGATCTGGACACTACCCCCATATTTCGGATCTGGATTTGAAATTTATTTTTGAGATCCGATCCGATTCCCGGATCCATTAGTTTTATTTTATTATATATATATATATATATATATATATATATTATTTTATTATAATTAAATACCTAACTCCAACTTAAAACTATTTAATTTCCTTTTTCAAATTCTCCCAAAATAAATATGCTTCCAATTTCATTTCAAATTCTCCCAATTATGTATCAGTCGGCATTCGCGGCCGATCGCACCACTTACACCACCGACGATCGAGTTGTTTGTTGTTTCATAGCTTATAGTATATTTGTAATTAACGTCTTCCAATATAGTAATAATTGTAGAAATTCTAAATAATTATTATAGTATTATTGTGTATTTAGATTATTATGGTGTTACTGTGAATTATAATTGATTTATAATTTATTTTAGAAGCGAAAATATATGGATCTGGGTCTAGACCCTGGACCCTATGGATCTAGATCTGGATCTAATTTTTTTAGATCCAATGATATGAACCTGATTTAGACCCAAGTAAAAAAAATCGAATCTAAATCTGAACCTAACCAGATCCGACCCATTGCCATTCCGACTGTGATGTTGTTAGATAGGAAGAGAAATGTAATTTAATTTCCCAAAAAATTGAAATATGACTACAATCAAAAGAAACACAACAGTTACATTCTGGGCCCTGCTTCATTAAAAAGATACACAAAGCTAGGGATGTCAATACGGGTCGAAACCCACGGACTGGCCCGAATAACCCGATAAAATTAATGGGTTGGGCTATAAAATCATAATCCGAATATAAAATCGGGCTATTCGGGCCACTCATTCGGGTTGACGGGTTAATCGAATTTGGCTTGTCGGGTCATGGTCACCCATCGGGTAGGGAAAAAAAAACTCAACTCGTTTTTTCCTTTATCTAATAGTTAGAAATTCAAAATTTTAATTTCAAAATTTACTTTTCATGTTTAATTATCTTAACTTTTGTAGCTATTATAGATTGATTGTTTATTTAGTTATTTATAGTGAATTAATTTTTTTCAAATAATAAATTTTAATTGGTATTATAGTGAATTAACTTATAAAATATTTATTAAATATTGAATTAGCTATTATAGAATATGAATATTCAGATATATTTAAAAATAATTTAGTTGTGAGCATTATTTTTAATTTTGATATTGTAATATAATTTAAATAGTACTATTATATTGAATTAACTTATTAATTTTTTCTAGATATAAGTTTTAACTCCGCTATAATTGTATTATATTATTTAGAGATCATTTAGTTACATGGAATGCGAATATTAAAGCATATTAGAAAAATTGAATTTAGTCATGAGCACTATTTTTAATTTTCATTGTTTGCTCTTCACAAGTTAGTATAATAAGATTAAAAAAAAGAACTTGTGGAATGTATTATTTTATTTTTCACTTATTTGTTTTTACTCCAACGCTTAATATAAAATATTTGTTATAAATATTATTATTATCAATAATATATATATATATATAGTTTTTTCCTTAAACTTTCTAGCCGATTGATTGACCCGATGGGTTGGCTTAAAACCGAGAGTTTAGGGTTAGAGTTGAATATTCTAACCCGAAAAAATGTCAACCCGAATACCAACCGAATAACCAGATTAAGTGGTGAATTGGGCAACCCGAACTACTGGTCCGATTGACATCCTACACAAAGCAACAAAATACATAGCGCTGAAACGATAAGGATTTCCGTACGTAGCTGATGAACACAAGTTTTTGGTATCCCACCATGTCCAATTATTGTATTTATTATTTGAAAAATATCTTATTATAAAAATAAAATTCATTAGGATATTATGAATCATATTCCAAAATTTTATTTTCATTTTTTCTCGATACATTAATTTTCTCTTGGAAATGTCTGGCAAATAATTGCTTCTTAAACAAAATACGATCAATATTATAATTATAGGCCCCACATCATTAAAACAGCAATAGAAAGCAACAAATTATCAGTACGACGCTTCCCCCCACCCGGGGCAACCAACAGCTGTCACGTGTTATTTATACAAACTTATAAATATTTATAAAATTTTGTTTTATTTTTATTTTGCAGTAAAGGAAAGAAGAACAGATCATGTAGATTGAACTATTGACCTCACTCTTTATAAAGTTATTAAAATAAATAGGAATATATTATTTTCTCTCTTAATCTATGAATTTTGTACATTAATATTCCAATTTATAAGTAAATACAATACGATTCCCAATCTTTCAATATATTTTGTCAAATTTACTTTGGTAAGATTGTTCGGTGTCTCTTTAAAAAAAAAGAACAATTCTAAATAAGTCAAAATAACGCCATTGAATACAAGCTCAATTTATTATTAACGATCTTATTCTAGGTTAATGAGTTTCCAAAATATATATTTAAATTTGTATATACATTCATTTTTTTATTTCAAAAACACATCATTATGCTCGAACATATATATATATATATATATATATATATATATATATATATATATATAGAGTTTGGTTCAAATGAGAACCATTCTTATCCTAAAACTAAGAACCAAATGAATTCGTTATGAAAGTTGATGAATCCGTTGAGAAAGTTAGTGAATTCAAAATTGAATTTTCACCGGTTCAAATCCCATGAGGCGAAAATTCTATTTTTTGGATTCGATAACTTTCCCAACGGATTCATCAACTTTCACTGTGAATTCATCATTTTTTGGTTCTCACGATAAAAATGGTTCTCACGTTAACCCTCCCATATATATATATATATAGAGTTTGGTTCAAATAAGAACCATTCTTATCCTAAAAACTAAGAACCAAATGAATTCGTTATGAAAGTTGATGAATCCATTGAGAAAGTTAATGAATTCAGGAATTCAGAATTTTTCACCCGGGTTCGAATCCCATGAGGGACGAAAATTCTATTTTTTTGGATTCATTAATTTTCCCAACGGATTCATCAACTTTCACTGTGAATTCATCAGTTTTTGGTTCTCACGTTCTCACAATAAAAATGGTTCTCACGTTAACTCTCCCCTATATATATATATATATATATATAATACTAATATTCGAGAACATGTAAGGTTAACTTATAGAAGTATTATTGAATATTTAAATTCAAATATATATTTAAAAACTAGCTTAATTATGCGATTAAACTTGAATAAGCTCATTAATAAATGAGTGTGAAGCTTGAGTTTAATGGCACTAGTCAACTTAATTCAATTTCAATTAACTTTAGTCCAACCATGAAAAGGAGGCATACACATATAAGCTTATAGGAGTAGTTTTTTAATTTTACTAATTACAATCATTATAAAATTTCTTATAACTTCTTAGCCATAGTGACGAATTAGTGTAAATCTAATTGATCGTGTGCAAATGCATACCCTTTCTCGTAGTTATTTAAAAAGTAGGAATAATTATACGACAATTATTTTAAAGGTCCCAACAACATGCGCGGTTGCTTCTTCTTCCTCCTCTACCTGTTTGCCTACATCATTTTTGTCCAATTCAATAATTACATTGCTACGCACCACATGCACGAAGGGGAAAATAAAACGTTTGGAAGGCAATTGACTAGGGATGTAAATCGCGTCAATCCAATTCACTCGGGGTTGTCGGGTTATTAGATTCGGATTATTCGGGTTGATATTTATTTTGGATTATAAATGTTTAATCCTAATCTTAAACTCTCCGGTTTCATGCTAACTCATTGGATAGTGATATATATTTTTTCTTGATAGTGATATATTTACAACAAATATTTTAGATTAAGGTTTGGAGTAACAGACAAATAAGTGAAATAATAAATATAACTTTCGAATTCCACGAGTACATTTCTTTAAAATCTTATTACACTAACTTTCAAGAGCAAATAATGAAGTTTGAAAACTATGTAGGAGGAAAATTTTAGTTAATTGGGAGATCCACTTGATTTTCGGGTCAGTTTGGGTTTGGGCTACTTTCGACTATTCGGGTTGAAATTTTTTTCGGATAAAAAATTATCAACCCTAACCTTATCGGGTTGTCGGTCTATTTGGACCAACCCATAAGTTTCGAGCTAAATTGGCATGCATACAATTGACCATTTGGGATCTATGACACTTTTGGTATTCCATTATCAATTTCTTTTAACCTTGTTTTTTTCATTTTTTCAATTTCAATATATTTGTGATGCAGTTTAATTTTATATTCCATCCTTCCACTATATATAGTCTTAGTTTTTACCGGTATGAGTTTTAATAAATGAAATGAGTGCAAAGTAAGTAGAGAATGAGACTATGTTATGTGAGTGGAAAAAATAGGTCATGAGTGGTTTTTCAGTAAATAAATGGATTGAGTGTAAGAAAATTGTTGATTTTGGGTGGAGTCTATGTCTATAAAAAAATATATACGAATTTTATGGATGTACCAAAATAGAATTAAATGAATAAATATCAAGGGTGGATGAAGTAATTATTAGCTAGAGCTCGTTAATTTAAGTAGTAATTATAATTATCTTTTTGTATATAATAAATTTGTAGTTTTTAGTCAAAAATGACATTGGGGTTGATTATTCCAAAATTAGGGTATATAATCTTATTAAATTTTATTTCTTTCTAATAAATATTAAGTAAAGTTCATTATTTAAGAATAACTTTCAATTTATTATAAATATTATTAAAATAATAAAATTAAAAATTAGACACAGATGAGACATAGAGTTGAGAAAGATGATCTCATCTGGACATTGATATATACGACATGGGATTATGCTGTTGCACAATAACCAGCATGTTTCTAATCCTTTTCCATCAAAATGGTCGAGAAGAACTCAATTTTCTTTTTATTTACCGGATATAACAGTAAGTTACAACTCGAGTTTTATTAAAATAGAAAAGTTGGATTCATAAGTACCGAAAGTGAACAAGTCCTAATAGATTAATAAAGAGACTTGCAGATTATGATAGAAGACGCTGCGAGATCGAGGCCGTACGTATGCAGTCATCACAAAACATCGACGAGTTTGGTAAGCAAGGGCGAGATAACATCGTAGACTATAGTCGCCGACAGCAAATTGGCAGCCTCCGTTGGGTGGAAGTAATCCCAGAAATAGTAATCACCTCTGTTGCTGCAAGGAGTGCCTTCCTCCACGCAGAGCCCCTGTTTCTCCGCCGACACCGGGCAACATGGCTCCACCATAACCGTTATATTACCTGAAATTCCACATCATCATCATTAATGTATTTATGCTCTGCTTTTACACAAATGCGGATGGGATCCTTCGACCGACGGTTTATTGTGTTCCACCGTGTAAAACTACTAATTTCATTATTTTATAATTATCTTAATTATACCAAGACGCAATGAAATAAAATTAAAGAAAATAAATGATCAAAAAACAACAAAAATTTGACAGTGAGACACCAAAAGTGCTTACCGACTTACCGTGTGACTCGTCGATGTCGGTGGTGTAGATAAATTTTGTTGGAATAAATTTGTATATGAGCTTAGATTTGGAATCTACATTTTGTGTAGATCAATTTAGTGTATTTATGTGTTCAAATCCATTGTGGGATGAATGAACAATTAATGCACAAAGATGGCTTCTTAATGGTGGGAATAAGTTTTCTATCCCACATTGGAAAAATAAAAGCTCTAAGCTATTTATAAATGAGTTCACATCAATAAGGAATAATCAGTGTGCACCATCTATGGTGCACCCTAGTGAGTTTTAATTAGCTATTTTATGGCTAACCCAATACTACGAGGATGGTGCGAAGCACCATCCAGTCCAAAGTCCGAGTCCGAGTCCGAGTCCGAGCACGTGCACGCACGCACGCCGCACTTGTCGCATTAGAGGCGCACTTTGCACCGTCGTCCGGACTCGACTACGTGGCGAGGCGGTTGGGCTCGTGCATGGACGAACCATCACGTCGGTTCGGGCTAACTGATAGGCCTCGGATCGGCCTTGGTTGGTCGTGATTGGGCCTTCGCACCACTTCACGAACAAGCACCGTGGGCTACAAAGGGACCTGCAGAAGATGATTAAAACACCGAACGAAGATAATCAATCTGCTCATTCATTCTTCAAAATCCTCTGCTCCAACTATCTAGTAGTTCGCGGAAATACGTCTAGTAGTGCAACTACTCGTATTTGTTAAACCGTTGTATCTTGGAGATAATTCTTTGTTGAACCGCGTGCCTTTGTAGCGGAGCAATATTATCTTCCTGGAGAAAGAGTCTAACTCTTGCCTCGGTTATATATAGCATTCCCTTTAAACGTTATATTCGCATTTCTACGTACCAGTTTGAACAATCGCAAGATAATATTCTGTGGAAATGGCGACAAGTCGAAGCAATGTTCCGAATGCCCCTGTTCATGCCGAAAAGCCGGAAAAATTCTCAGGTTCTGAATTTAAGCGTTGGCAATCTAAAATGCTTTTCTACCTGACTACTCTCAATTTGACACGTTTCTTGAATGAGTCACCTCCTCTCGGGGAGGAAGATGAGACCGATGAACAAAAACGCAATGCGTTAGATGCATGGCATCATAGCGACTTTCTGTGTCGCAATTACATCCTCAATGGGTTAGACGACACTCTCTATAGTGTTTACTCTAATGCCAAGACGTCGAAGGAACTATGGATCTCTTTAGAGACAAAATACAAGACGGAAGATGCCGGTCTAAAGAAGTTTATCGTCGACGCTTCCTAGATTACAAAATGGTGGATAGCGAGGCGGTACTTGAACAAGTGCAAGAACTCCGGTTGATTACGCACGATATTCTCGCCGAAGGTATGGAACTTTCTGAATCATTTCAGGTTGCTGCAATGATCGAGAAATTACCACCAATGTGGAAAGAATTCAAGAACTATCTCAAACACAAACGCAAGGAGATGGGACTTGAAGATCTTATTGTACGATTGAGGATCGAAGAAGACAACCGCAAATCTGACAACATGGCGAAGAAATCGTCTATGGAGGCAAAGGCAAATCTAGCCGAGTCGAGCACCAACAACAAGAAACGCAAGTTCAACGGGAAGAAGCAAGACCCGAAGAAGCAAAAGAGGATCAAAGGAGATTGTTACAACTGTGGCAAACCCGGGCACATGGCGAAGGATTGTCGGAAACCAAAGAAGAAAGATGGTCATCAACAAGCAAACGTGACGGAGGAAAAAACGGTACCCCTTGACTTATCTGAACTCGATTTATCTGCTGTTGTAGATGAAGTCAACATGGTAGGCAACCCAACTGGGTGGTGGGTTGATACTGGTGCTACAAAGCACATCTGTCTTTGATAAGTCAATGTTCTCCACCTATGAACCCGTCACGAAAAGAGGAAGTTGTACATGGGCAACTCCGCGACTTCCAAGATCGTTGGAGCGGAAAAGTTGTGCTAAAGATGACTTGGGATTGAAAGTGGCGTTGACCAACGTGCTGCATGTTCCCGACATTCGCAAGAATCTTGTGTCCGGTTCTGTTTTGAGCAAAGTTGGTTTTAGACTAGTATTTGAAGCAGACAAAGTTGTAATGACCAAAAATGGTCACTTTATAGGAAAAAACTATCTAGATAATGGCATTTTCAAGCTTAGCGCACTCAATGTAATCTCCAACGATGAAATAAAGGAAAGCGTTGCATATGTGATTGAGTCTCCTAATTTATGGCATCATAGATTAGGACATGCAAATTAAATACACTACGAAGATTAGTGAATTTAGAGCTATTGCCAAAGATATCTTTTGATCAACATAATAAATGTGAAATTTGTGTTGAGCGAAAATGACAAAGAAACCTTTTCATTCGGTGGAAAGATCAACTACACCTCTAGAATTGATTCACACCGACTTATGTGATTTAAAACTTGTGCAAACTAGAGGTGGAAAGAATTATTTTATAACATTTATAGATGATTGCACAAGATTTTGTTACGTGTATCTTTTGAGAAGCAAAGACGAAGCATTGAAGCTTTCAAAAGTTACAAAAGTGAAGTTGAAAATCAACTCAATGCCAAAATCAAGATGATTGAAGTGATCGTGGTGGCAGTATGTTGCACCGTTTGAAGAATTTTGTCGTGAAAACGGTATTATTCATCAAACAACGCACCTTACTCACCACAATCAAATGGTATTGCCGAGCGGAAAAATAGAACGTTAAAGGAAATGATGAATGCTATGTTGATTAGCTCGGGCTTATCACATAACATGTGGGAAGCTATCCTTCGGCAAATAAAATATTAAACAAGTTACCCCAAAAGAAACAAGATAAAACTCCATATGAATTATGGAAAGGTAGAAAACCATCCTACAAATACACGAAAGTGTGGGGTGTCTCATAAAGGTCAAGTACCAAAACCAAAACAAGTTAAGATAGGCCCTAAAACTATTGATTGCATCTTCATTGGATATGCAAACAATAGTAGCGCATATCGTTTTTGGTACACAAGTCGGAAATACCGACATGCGTGAAGGAATGATCATAGAATCAAGAAATGCTACATTTTTGAAACTATATTTCCCAAGAAAGGAAAGAACGACGCAAGTTCTAAGAAGAGAACTTATGAAGAAAACTCGTCAGAAAATATTGGACCAAATGTTGAGCCAACACCTACACCAAGACGAGGAAAAGCGAACAAAAGCGCAAAGTTCTTTGGTCCAGACTTTGTGGTTTATTCGTTGGAAGATGATCCTAAGACAATCGAGGAAGCATTGTGCGGTCACGATCTTTGCTCTATGGAGAAGCTATCAATAGTGAAATTGAATCTATCTTAAACAATCACACTTGGGAAATCGTTGACCTTCCTCCTGGTTGTAAACCTTTAGGATGCAAGTGGATTCTAAAGAGAAAATTCAATGCCGATGGAACTATTGATAAGTACAAAGCACGTTTGGTAGCTAAGGGTTACAAACAAAGGAAGGGTATGACTACTTTGATACATACTCACTGTTACAAGGATTACATCCATAAGAACGCTACTTGCTATAGCTGCGTTGCATAATCTTGAAGTACATCAAATGGATGTAAAAACGGCATTTCTAAATGGGGATTTAGAAGATGAAATTTACATGGAACAACCTGAAGGGTTTGTTATCCCCGAACAAGAAAACAAAGTTTGCAAACTTGTTAAGTCTTTATACGGACTTAAACAAGCACCCAAACAATGGCATGAGAAATTTGACCAAGTGATGATGTTAAATGGATTCAAAATTAATGAATGCGAAAAATGTATTTACATTAAAGGGATATCCAATAATTTTGTCATTGTATGTCTTTATGTTGATGACATGCTCATAATGGGTAGTAATCGTGATATAATCATGAATACTAAAGAAATGTTGAAGAGAACATTCGATATGAAAGACTTGGGGATAGCTGATGTGATTCTAGGAATTAAAATTTCTAGAACACATGATGGAATTGTCTTATCACAATCTCACTATGTTGAGAACGTCTTAAGAAATTCAAAGCTTATGATCTACCTCCGGCTAAGACACTGTTGATTTAAGTCTACACTTAGCCAAAATCGAGGAGACCGATATCCCAATTGGACTATGCTAGGGTCATTGGAAGTCTAATGTACTTAGCAAATTGTACAAGACCCGACATAGCATATTCAATTAGCAAGTTGAGTCGGTTCACAAGTAATCCAAGCAAGGATCATTGGACCGCATTAACTAGAGTTCTAAGGTATTTAAAACATACTTTGAACTATAGTTTACACTACACAAGATATCCAAATTGTTTTGGAAGGATACGGTGATGCAAATTGGATATCCGATACAAAAGACTCCAAATCCACAAGTGGATTCGTGTTCACCATAGGTGGAGGAGCAGTGTCATGGAAATCTTCTAAACAAACTTGTATAGCTCGATCTACAATGGAATCCGAATTCATTGCTTTAGATAAAGTCATGAAGAAGGCGAATGGTTAAGAAATTTCTTAGAAGATATTCCTTGTTGGGAAAAACTCATACCTCTCGTTATGGTGCATTGTGATAGCATGTCAGCCATAGGGAGAGCTAAGAGTAGCATGTATAACGGTAAGTCTCGACACATTCGTCGAAGACACAATACCGTTAGACAATTGATCACGACTGGTATAATGTGTATTGACTATGTAAGGTCAAAAGACAATATAGCGGATCCGTTTACTAAAGGTATTAATCGTGATCAATTATGGGAATGAGATTAAAATCCACGCTTAAAGAACGTTCATAATGGTAACTCAACCATGATGATTGGAGATCCCAAAAACTTGGTTCAAAGAGACAACTAAGTTATGAAGGTTCAAGTTATACACTTGAAATCTCAATAAATCCATTCTCGTAGCTGTTCAAGTGTAACCCTGCAGTTCGTGGTAAAGGGTAAGTTTTAAAGAACTTTTAATGATTCCTATAGCCTTATTGGTGGAGTAGAGCAGGATACTCTTCATAGGAGATCACCTATCTAAGTGTGAAGTGTGGGGGCTTCAAATAAATAACACTTATGAATCAAGATATGGTCCAAGGCCAAATGGACACAACGTGAGAACGAAAGATAGTGTATCTATTATTGTGTATGTATTATTATCTTGGTTTACACAAAAACTGGTCGGTTCAAGACATCGTGTTCACCGAGCAGTGAGTAAATCCGATAACACTATACTAAGGAAGGTTCAAAGCCAACAACTACCTATCCTAATGCAATAATAGGTCGTCGGGACTTTGATAAAACTTGCATTTGCATTAATCGTCATTCATGTGGGGGATTGTTGGAATAAATTTGTATATGAGCTTAGATTTGGAATCTACATTTTGTGTAGATCAATTTAGTGTATTTATGTGTTCAAATCCATTGTGGGATGAATGAACAATTAATGCACAAAGATGGCTTCTTAATGGTGGGAATAAGTTTTCTATCCCACATTGGAAAAATAAGGAAGCTCTAAGCTATTTATAAATGAGTTCACATCAATAAGGAATAATCAAGTGTGCACCATCTATGGTGCACCTAGTGGGTTTTAATTAGCTATTTTATGGCTAACCCAATGCTACGAGGATGGTGCGAAGCACCATCCGAGTCCAAAGTCCGAGTCGAGCACGTGCACGTCGCACTTGTCGCGTTGGGCGCTTTAGGCGCGCTTTGCGCGCACGCGTGCACATCGTCGCGAGGAGCTTTGAGAGTCAAAAGTTTTGCCAACATAGCACCGGAGATGGCTCGGGCGACACGTCGGACTCGATTACGTGGCGGGCGGTTGGGCTCGTGCATGGACGAACCATCACGTCGGTTCGGGCTAACTGATAGGCCTTGGATCGGCCACCGGTTCGGTCGTGATTGGGCGCCGCACCACTTCACGAACAGGCACCGTGGGCTATAAAGGGACCCTGAAGATGATTAAAACACCGAACGAAGATAATCAACTGTTCATTCATTCTTCAAAATCCTATCGTCCGACTATCTAGTAGTTCGCCGGAATACGTCTAGTAGTGCAACTACTCGTATTTGTTAAACCGTTGTATCTTGGAGATAATTGTTGAACCGCGTGCCTTTGTAAGCGAACAATATTATCTTCTTGGAGAAAGAGTCTAAATCTTGCCTCGGTTATATATAGCATTCCCTTTAAGCGTTATATTCGCATTTCACGTGCAGTTGAACAAATTTCGCCTTTGGGTGGCGGTTGATGTCGTCGATGAGAAGCTGAAGCTTTTCGTTGAAAATCCGGCGGCGTCGTTCTTTGGTCTCAACGCAGCCCGTGGGCTCGGAGGCGAATGCGTGTACACTGCTGCGAACACTGACCTACTTTGCCGATTGCGACCACCACTACTTTCCTCGCCCCATTGTAGTATAGCCTCGAAAATTTACGCAAAGAAATAAGAGTTAGAAACAATGGAGAAATGAATTTGGGGAAAGAGAAGAAGAAATCTCACTTTAAGTCGCTTTGAGAATTGTTTGATGGCAAGAGCGGAACTGTTTTGGAGTGTAGTTTGCGGCGAGGCGTAGTATTTGGGGAGATAGTCTCGGAGGTAGTCGTTGTTGCCCATCCTCACATAGTATAGGCACGAGTTTAGGCGTTTCTTGGCTGCTTTTTGCTTCCTAATAATGCGGTTAGTCTCGCAATCGCGCCTCATGGTTCGCCAGTTGCTTCTTCATATTGATCACACATTCCTAAGAAACAAATACATGAGTTAATTAGTGTGACATGTGTTGTTCTAATGTTAGAGTGGTTAATATTGAGACCAAATATCTTAAGTTCGAGTAGTTCATTTCGAGAGAGAGAGATAATACGTTGTCGATCGAGATCGATCTAGAATTGCAGCTCACGAGAACCCAGATTAATGTATATATATATATATGTGCGTGCGATCGCCGTCTCCATCATCTCTCTCATTGCTTCGGGTATATGTATATATATATGTGCGTATCGTTGTATAATCTTGAGTTCTTATTGTAATGTTATTAGAATTAAGGTTCATCTTCTCTGTTGCTCGATCTGTTTAATTTCGGTTCAATTTGAGGTCCGACTTGATGAATGTTTAGTTTTAAATGCATTCCCTTTTTTCCTTAAGCGATTACATTGTTGTTCTTGTGTGTTTGGAAATGGAAGTAGGAAAAGGAGAATAGTTCTTAAGCAGATTACCTTGTTAAATACATTTATTTTCTTGTTAAATACATTGTTGATCTTGTGCCATCGACTTATATAATATAATGCATTGAATGGTTTCTTTGGCGAGTTATTTGGATTCTAGTATCATTGTTGATGTTCAATTCTTGATTTTATTTCCTTGGTTTTCCAATTTTGAATGTGGGGTGTTATTGGATCTTCCTGACATTTATAAGTTTTTTGTAATTCGAGTTGGTTGTGATCTAGGTTTGAGTAGTCAATTATGCTTTGTATTGAATGACTTGTGAATTTTGAGGTTGGACTTAAATGTGAATTCTAGGTTTGTGGGATTCGATTGTTATATACTTGATATATTTGACATGTCGTATATATCCATAGATTGAACATGGTTTTCCTTTCGAACCCTTAACATTGTTAAGCTGTCTTTTCCTTGTTCAACCAGCACCTTTCTCTCCTATAACGACCAGCGTTATTAGATATATCGTTATTAGAAAGTTTAGTGTTTGCATGATGAGAATTGAGAAAGATATTAAATGGTGACACGGGTTTCATTGGATTGTGAACTTTGTCTTTGTCCCGATAATCTTGGAAATAAGGATGGAAATTCTAGCAATCCTCATCCTCACGAGAACAAGCTACTAAAATTTAATACATCGCTAATAACTTTTAAAATCTACGCTCTTTCTTTTCTAATAAGTAAATAACAGTGCAAATAAGACAAATCAACATAGCAAACTCTTTTTAACACTTAGAAATGTGTGAAAGGAAACAGAGTTGCATTTGCCGATTGAGGGACTTTGAAATCTTTGCGACATCTGTTATTTAATATATACAAACCGAAATGTGTTTGGCAATATTCAAGCCACCAAATAAAGTAATGGAACTCTGATTTCATACTTCTTGTCGACTTAAGCGGATTCATTTCATTTACTAGCTCGTTCCAGTTTCTTATTTTATTATTTTGTTAGAAAATATGTGTTTGTTATAATATCATGAAAATGTCGCCTTTTCTTCATCTTGATTTTGGCGGAGATTAGTCGACAAATGCCTTGATGTCGACGAGCTGCCTACTCTTGCACAACAGTAAGGAATGAAATGAAACACCTTTGAGCAGTCTGTATAACCTTAAACTTCTTAGCTCATGTTAGTATCTTGTATTAATAGGAATTGATTGTGAAAAAAGAAACAAAAACAGAGCAAGTTTGTTGTAATTTATAATCCACAGTGGCATGGATGCATTTTTTTTGTGAGTGTCCTTGTTTTTCCCTTTGTAATACATAAAACATTTTGATTTGTATGTATTTTGAGCAAGCAGATTGTATTTTATTATTTTTTTTCCGTAATTTTTCTCCTCTTTGTAACATTAACCATTTTCTTTTTTTTACCTCGTAATCGTAATCTTTAATGATCCTTCATGAAAAGAGTTAAAAAAAAAACAAATCGAGCTTCTTGCTAGTTTCGAACACACGACCAACGGGAAGGCGAGTCCAACTTTAATACCAATAGGCTGTCTACCGCATTGAATATTAACATGTGAAATTTATATATTATATGAGCTTCACATAAATATCGGCAATTCGGGTACCCGAATACCCGACTCGGGTATCCGAGTCGCGTATTCGGATACCCGAGTAAAATTTTCGGGTCGGGGTCGGGTACCCGATTTTTTCGGGTAGGGTACCCGACCCGACCCGATTAGCCACCCCTAATAATGCATATGCTAAAATAGGCAAGTCAACTTATTTTCAAAACATGCACTTTCATTTGAAAATAAACAATTCATTATTTCATTAAAAGATAGTTAAGATTTTCCCACCGAATAGTAGTCGATTTTACTCTACCTTTTCAAATTGTTCGTTCTTCACGTCCTTCCTTGCCTCATGATCCTTGTAACATAAAATTATTATTAAATTTAGTAATCTTCCTTATTCATTTAACTATTTATCAATAATTTGCCGATTAAATTTCAAACGTCTTACTAATAAACAAATTCTACGAAATTTCGGTAGAGTAACGTTTATAATATGAATCGCCAAAATCAATCAAAACTCATCCAAATTCATCCCAAACTCCCAATTCATCACCATATACTTAAATATACATTTAGGAATTTAAAACAAGTTCAAACTCATTCATTTACATCATTATTACAATATACCCTTCAACCATATTTATAGTAAATCTTAAATATTTCATTATCTAAAATTCACTTAATATCAAATAACTCACATTTATACTTATTCCTCATCAATGATCATTACTCCATAATCATTTCAAATCTCAATCAAGTTATCATATAAAATCATAACTTTACACTAAACTTTAATTTTTCATCTTTTAATATATATGTTCAATAATTCCCATAAATTCAACTTATACATTATTTCTATCATAGATCTCAAATATCATATCAAATATATCAAATAAAATCAAGAAATCAAAGTTCAAGACTTCCCCTTAAGTTTCGAAAATTTCAACTTTATTCATATGCATGGATTAAATTCTTATAAATTCATATCATGCATTATATATATCCTAAAGTCTAAATATCATATCAATTTGATCAAATAAAATCAAAATCTTTAAGTTCCTATCACCCATAGTTTTCGAAAATTTGGGGATTAAATATACATGTTTTAAACTTTTCATTTCTTTAATCATATATTGTTTATTTTCATTCCTAAACATATATTTAAGCTCAATTCAACTAAATCACATCATATACTTCATATACTTCATATTTAAGCTCAATTCAACTAAATCTTTAAGCTCACGTTAACCCTCCCCTATATATATATATATAATACTAATATTCGAGAACATGTAAGGTTAACTTATAGAAGTATTATTGAATATTTAAATTCAAATATATATTTAAAAACTAGCTTAATTATGCGATTAAACTTGAATAAGCTTATTAATAAATGAGTGTGAAGCTTGAGTTTAATGGCACTAGTCAACTTAATTCAATTTCAATTAACTTTAGTCCAACCATGAAAAGGAGGCATACACATATAAGCTTATAGGAGTAGTTTTTTAATTTTACTAATTACAATCATTATAAAATTTCTTATAACTTCTTAGCCATAGTGACGAATTAGTGTAAATCTAATTGATCGTGTGCAAATGCATACCCTTTCTCTTAGTTATTTAAAAAGTAGGAATAATTATACGACAATTATTTTAAAGGTCCCAACAACATGCGCGGTTGCTTCTTCTTCCTCCTCTACCTGTTTGCCTACATCATTTTTGTCCAATTCAATAATTACATTGCTACGCACCACATGCACGAAGGGGAAAATAAAACGTTTGAAGGCAATTGACTAGGGATGTCAATCGCGTCAATCCAATCCACTCGGGGTTGTCGGGCTATTAGATTCGGATTATTCGGGTTGATATTTATTTTGGATTATAAATGTTTAATCCTAATCTTAAACTCTCCGGTTTCATGCTAACTCATTGGATAGTGATATATATTTTTTCTTGATAGTGATATATTTACAACAAATATTTTAGATTAAGGTTTGGAGTAAGACAAATAAGTGAAATAATAAATTTAACTTTCGAATTCCACAGTACATTTCTTTAAAATCTTATTACACTAACTTTCAAGAGCAAATAATGAAGTTTGAAAGCGTAGCGAGGAAAATTTTAGTTAATTGGAGATCCACTTGATTTTGGTCGGTTTGGGTTTGGGCTACTTTGACTATTCGTCGGGTTGAAATTTTTTTCGGATAAAAAATTATCAACCCTAACCTTATCGGGTTGTCGGTCTATTTGGACCAACCCATAAGTTTCGAGCTAAATTGGCATGCATACAATTGACCATTTGGGATCTATGACACTTTTGGTATTCCATTATCAATTTCTTTTAACCTTGTTTTTTCATTTTTTTTCAATTTCAATATATTTGTGATGCAGTTTAATTTTATATTCCATCCTTCCACTATATATAGTCTTAGTTTTTACCGGTATGAGTTTTAATAAATGAAATGAGTGCAAAGTAAGTAGATAATGAGACCCACATAATAAAATATGTTATGTGAGTGGAAAAAATAGGTCATGAGTGGTTTTTCAGTAAATAAATGGATTGAGTGTAAGAAAATTGTTGATTTTGGGTGGAGTCCATGTCTATAAAAAAATATATACGAATTTTATGGATGTACCAAAATAGAATTAAATGAATAAATATCAAGGGCGTAATCGTTAATTTAAGTAGTAATTATAATTATCTTTTTGTATATAATAAATTTGTAGTTTTTAGTCAAAAATGACATTGGGGTTGATTATTCCAAAATTAGGGTATATAATCTTATTAAATTTTATTTCTTTCTAATAAATATTAAGTAAAGTTCATTAGTTAAGAATAACTTTCAATTTATTATAAATATTATTAAAATAATAAAATTAAAATTAGACACAGATGAGACATAGAGTTGAGAAAGATGATCTCATCTGGACATTGATATATGCGACATGGGATTATGCTGTTGCACAATAACCAGCATGTTTCTAATCCTTTTCCATCAAAATGGTCGAGAAGAACTCAATTTTCTTTTTATTTACCGGATATAACAGTAAGTTACAACTCGAGTTTTATTAAAATAGAAAAGTTGGATTCATAAGTACCGAAAGTGAACAAGTCCTAATAGATTAATAAAGAGACTTGCAGATTATGATAGAAGACGCTGCGAGATCGAGGCCGTACGGTATGCAGTCATCACAAAACATCGACGAGTTTGGTAAGCAAGGGCGAGATAACATCGTAGACTATAGTCGCCGAGAGCAAATTGGCAGCCTCCGTTGGGTGGAAGTAATCCCAGAAATAGTAATCACCTCTGTTGCTGCAAGGTGCCTTCCTCCACGCAGAGCCCCTGTTTCTCCGCCGACACCGGGCAACATGGCTCCACCATAACCGTTATATTACCTGAAATTCCACATCATCATCATTAATGTATTTATGCTCTGCTTTTACACAAATGCGGATGGGATCCTTCGACCGACGGTTTATTGTGTTCCACCGTGTAAAACTACTAATTTCATTATTTTATAATTATCTTAATTATACCAAGACGCAATGAAATAAAATTAAAGAAAATAAATGATCAAAAACAACAAAAATTTGACGGTGAGACACCAAAAGTGCTTACCGACTTACCGTGTGACTCGTCGATGTCGGTGGTGTAGACAAATTTCGCCTTGGGTAGGCGGTTGATGTCGTCGATGAGAAGTGAAGCTTTTCGTTGAAAATCCGGCGGCGTCGTTCTTTGGTCTCAACGCAGCCCGTGGGCTCGGAGGCGGGTGCGTGTACACTGCTGCGAACACGACCTACTTTGCCGATTGCGACCACCACTACTTTCCTCGCCCCATTGTAGTATAGCCTCTGAAAAATTTACGCAAAGAAATAAGAGTTAGAAACAATGGAGAAATGAATTTGGGGGAAAGAGAAGAAAGAAATCTCACTTTAAGCTGCTTTGAGAATTGTTTGATGGCAAGAGCGTGAACTGTTTTGGAGCGTAGTTTGCGCGGAGGCGTAGTATTTGGGGAGATAGTCTCGGAGGTAGTCGTTGTTGCCCATTCCCACATAGTATAGGCACGAGTTTAGGCGTTTCTTGGCTGCTTTTTGCTTCCTAATAAAGCGGTTAGTCTCGCAATCGCGGCCTCATGGTTCGCCAGTTGCTTCTTCATATTGATCACACCTTCCTAAGAAACAAATACATGAATTAATTAGCATGACATGTGTTGGTCTAGTGTTAGAGTGGTTAATGTTGAGACCAAAGGTCTTAAGTTCGAGTAGTTCAGCTCAGAGAGAGAGAGAGATAGTACGTTGTCGGATCCGGACTGATCTAGAATTGCAGCTCCTCGGAGCCGTAGTTGATTCCGCCTAGGATGTCACGATCCGTAGCATTGGCGGAAGGTGTAATGAAATCGTCGAGCCCCAACATTTGAGCTGTGAAGGAAAGAGAAACAAATTTAGAATAGCTGTATAGTAACTAATTCGTGCAGAAAGAATAATTAAGATGGTTTAATTACTTAAGATATCTACGACATTTCGGCCGTTGGTGAAGCGGCCGGTGGCGCCGTCCGGGAAATCAATGCCGTAAGGCAAGTAATTGACTTTCCTCGCCGTGTCGAGATAATTGTTGTTGCCGGCGTCGACCAATGAGTCCCCGAAGATGAAGAAACATGGAACTTGTGGTTCACTGACAACGGAACCAAATCGGGAAGCTACAAGATTTAGTAGCAGAAAAAAGCATAGAATACTAATGTTGGAATGAGGCATGATGGAAATGGTGAGGCATGTTTGAAGGGGCGTTGTAAGGCATTTTTAGATAGGCAGATCACTTGTTGAATTCAAGGGGCTTCCCATGTCACATGCTAATAATAGTCTGTAAGCGAGAAAAATATCCAGATTTTCACCTAGCATTTAGAGGGTGTTTGGTTAAGCTTATTTTAAAGAGCTTATAAGCTCCACGAACTTATAAGATGTTTCAAGAGTTTATAAGACATAATGTTTCAAGAGCTTATAAGTTACCAAAGTGTTTGGATGATTGAGCTTATAAGCTAGAGAAAGAATCATGAGTTAGAGAGAGAAATTTGACGAGAGGTGAAAACGATAGTGTATGTAGAAAATAACGAACTCTAGAAAGGTTATTTTGGTAAATTCACTTTTACTTATAAGTTTTTGAAAAAATAAGTTGAGGTTGAGCTACTTATTTTTAGGGGAGCCTATAAGCAGTTGGAGCTTATTTTCACAAATTAAATTTGTTTAGGAGCTTATTTTGCCAAACACTGCGTGTGCTTATAAGCTCTAAATGCGACTTTATAAGTTGTTTTGAAGAACTTATGAGCTTAGCCAAACACCCTCTTAGTTAAATATGTAACAGTTTAAAGGAAAAGAATAAGATTTTGGAATGAAATAGCAAAGGTTCACATTCTATTTCTTTTTTTCTTTTTAACATAAGTAAAACTATGATATTGTTCATATGGGATCATCTATTATCACTTTTGGTGTCAAATTTTGTGTTCAACTATCAATTTGTTTTAGTTTTTAATTATTGTTTACAATTTCAATTTCTTAAGTCTAATTTTATGATTATTAATAATAGTTCAATAGTCTAACTAGAATTTATTATTATTTGTTAATATTTATTCTATAATTCTCTAATTAATAATTGATTATTAACGTTGACTAATCTATAATATGGTATATTATTTTCTCAAGTTTAAAATTTTAATAACTAATATCAATTAGATTTTTAATAATAATTTTCATTCTATAATACATTTTTATAAACTAATAAAATTAATAGTGAGAAATATAGGATAGGGGACAAAAAATTGTACAACGTAATATCCCAACCGAATACTGTTAGGTGAAAATTGAAAAGTCATTTGATTTCCCAAAACAAAAATGACATTAAACTTAATTCATCTCCAATACTTAACACTAAATTTAATTCAATTTTACAGTACTTATTCCATCAAATAGTTTTCATCTCCAAATTCATAAACTCAAATACTAATTCAAAAGAATATTCACTATATAAATATTTTAAATTAGAAATTGTAATAAATTTAATAATTAAAGTTTTTTTCTCTAGAAGGGCAAAAGAATAAGAAAATACAAAATATAAGAATTAATAAGTCAAACAAAACTATCAACAAATAAATAACGTAAACAAATATTACTAATAATGTAAAAAAAATCTTAAAACCAACTAATATACGAAAGCCCATGGGGCCTAACATTTAACAAAGCCCAAACCAATTAATATAAAAATGACCTAATTATTATTAATTGTCTTCATTCTCCTTCTTCTTCATTTCTCTCTGTCAATGTTCTTCATTCTCCTTCTTCAACTATTTTTTTCTGATATACAAAAAATAAATTATCAATATACTGAAGGATTATTATATAATATACACAACATAAAAAGTAATTTGCATCCAACTACAGTGTAAACACATATATGAATTTAAAGAAGAAAAAAACTTGTTCCATATGGACATACGATGGTTAAGGTGAATTCGCGTGGTGAGAGGTCGCGAGGTTGAACCCCATCAAACGCCTCTATGAGTTTGAGCGCATCATCCTGGTTTTCAAGTGTGGTTCACTGTCTGTGTGGTTTGCATGATATCCCGAGGCGTGGGAATTACCAGTCTTGCACCTAAGGGTGACAAGTTTTCCAAATGTGGTTTACGTGTCGCGTGGGGTTTCAGGTCTTGCACTAAGGGTAATGAGTTTTCAAGTGTGGTTTCGTGTGTCGTGTGGTTTGCGCTATCCCATATGAACATGAGGTTTCACAGTCGTCACTCTGAGTAACAGTGCGGGTTCTCCATGATACCAAAAAAAAAACTTTATCAAAATTCATTTTACATTTAAATTTGCAGATACGTTAGAAAGAAATATTGACTGCAAAATAGAACATGGGTTAAACCAATAAGGAAAAACAGAAGTACTTTTGCGGCCCCGCTTCCTCAAGGAGATACAAAGCGACAAATTACAAATAATAATGCTGAAAGGATAACCGACAAATTATGTTCAATTTACTCATTTTGAAAAAGCTAAATGCTCCGTAAAATAAGATTATATATATATATATATTGAAAATTTTCTAAACTTATTTTATTATGCAACAATTTTAGAATATTTTTGTTATACATAATTTTATAAATTTTGTTCATTAACTTAATACGTCATGTATAGTTCTCAAATTCTAAAAAAAAATGAGTTCTCACAATATATGAAAGTGTTAACGTGAGAATCATTTTTATAGTGAGAATTTGAGAACCAAAAAATGATGAATTCATTGTGAAAGTTGATGAATCCACTAGAAGAGTTACTGAATCTAAAAAAATAGAATTTGCGTCCCTCATGAGATTCGAATCCGGGTGAAAATTTCATTTTTGAATTTAGTAACTTTCTCAACGGATTCATCAACTTTCATAACGAATTTATTTGATTTTTAGTTTTTAGGATAAAAATTGTTTTCATTTGAACCCAACTTTCTCTCTTTCTCTCTCTCTCTATATATATGAACTGGTTCATAATATATAATCCTTAACATGCATAAATGAGGACAAATCATGTCCATTAAATTTAAAAATCTAATGGTTATTTTTAGATGTACATCTAAATTAATTATATGTATATTTATATATATAATTGTATATTTATGTATCTGTATTATAATTTATATATTAAATTTGAAGTGTCCATATTGATCGATATCTGACCATATCTATTATAGTGATATTAATTAACACCTTATATAATTTTTCGTCTGTATTATGAGAAAACTAAAGATCTTTAAGACAAATGGTATAATAAGACGGCGAGATTAGATATGCGAGGTGAGTAAATTATTTAGAAATTTTCTTGTGTCAACATTTGCAGCAGCAGAGCAAGATAATGCAAATGAGCTGTCTCCAATCTAATTGGCTACTTGCGAGTGGCTGAGATTGCCGCACATTAGAATTCGTCATCTTTGTTCCAAATCTGTTAGCTCTTAACCAACTGGGACATTAGAATTCGTCATCTTTGTTCCAAATCTGCTAGCTCTTAACCAACTGAACTAAGCCCGTGGGAGCAGAATTCGTCATCTTTAATTATGTGTGGCTGCTTTTTTTTTTGTTGTTGTTGAAAAGCGTTTGGACGACTTTTTTCCATCTTCTCAGTGTATGATAGCAAAGTACCAACATAATGCTTCAAATATATATTTTCTTATATATATCCATGTGCAGCAAAAGTCATGGCATGCAGCCAATTAATTTAGCTTCAAAGGCATAGGAATCACCAATATCTTCCTTGAAGAAATAATAGCGAATCTTTATAATACAAAAAAACACCCCCTTCAAACTGAAGCACCCGCCGGAAAACCCACCCATATGAATTCCGCGAGAATCAAGGCTTGAACACTATGTTAAATTCGATATTTACATAGTAATGCACCAATTCTTACTTCTTGATAGCAGGTTCTTCTCATTAATTACCTCAACATTCATGGCATTATAATTAAAGTAATGAACACGTCGCCAGCCCACATGTATGATGAAATGCCTAAACGACAACGAACTCATGTTTCGTACGTGTGTGTTTATGTGGGCGCGCTTATTAGCTGTCCCAAATCTTCCTACTTGGCTGCTTCTTCCATGACTTGATTTCAATGGTTTGGGTTTTCAGTGCAGTTTGCGGTAGAGTGGGGAACCTCAGATTCTTTAACATAAGTTTTATTCGTGCTATCAAAATACTTATAATACGCTCTAGAAATAAATCATCAATTGCATGATTAAATTTTATTGATTCGGGCTGTTTCCATACATTAATTGAAAAAGAGGGCGTTCCATTATTCGGTGTGAATATGAAATGGCGGTATTATTTGTGACCGGCATTAAAATGTGACATAGCATTCCATCATTTCAAAGTCGGGCCAAGCGGCTAAGATCAAAGGGATAAGCATCCGATGCCTTCTGAGCTGTGTAGGTTCTTTTTCCCACCAGCATGCATGCAGCTTCTGAGGGATGTGCGAAATCCCAAAACACGTATTCACTTCTGTTTGGACATATAACGTCGTTTGGGAGACATATTACCGACGTCAGCCCGCAGCACGCCTTGTTCTTCACTTTAAAACCTTTTACCAACAAACCATATATATCTGATCAGGATAGAATCGAAAAAACAATGAAATATATGTATATAGTCGTAAATAGAAACTAATTAACCATAGGCTGCAGCGTTGCTGATCACATCGAAGATAGGACCATAACCGTCGAGGTAGATAAACTGCGCGTCAGGAAATTTGGTGTTGAAAACATCAACCGATGCTTTGAGCCTTTTGTTGAACATCTGGCTTGCTTGGTTGTCGCTTTCCACACATGTAGTGCCATCCTTGCTGTTCACCGCCAATTTGGCCGGGATGCACCCTAACGGCGCTAATCCCACTAGAGCGATCTTCCTAGCTCCCTGGTTGTACAAAACCTGTCATCAGGAACAACATTGTATTAGGATTGAACCCATCGTCGCCTTATAGGACCTGATATGACTCATCGGCTACTACAATGTGAACAAACAAAATCTCATCGAACTTCGGTCTGCTCTGGTACCATATTAAATTTTGGCCATCATCACCTTAAAATTCCTTATAAGCGGAGAAAGCAGGGGTAGAAACAGAAGAATATTTTGGAGGGAGCTAAACTAAAAAAATTGCTAAGGACGAGGGTTGCTAAAAGAAAGAAAGAAATATATATAAGGTACAAAGTTGATGTGGAATAGATATGTTGGCTTGAAGACATCGTTAAACAAAGGGAAGACTTGGAGAAAGACGTTAGCAGCGACGTCGTACCTCGAGTTGGCCGGAGTATTGTTTGATGAGGAGGTTGATGTATTTTGGGAGTGAGTAGCGTTTACTAGTGTCGTATAATCCAGGCAGGAAGTAGTTATTGAGGAAGTCGTTGTTGCCTAACGCGGATAAAAATATGCACTTGCCCAAGTAATTTGCGACGGTGCGTTGGCTGCCGAGTATGGCCACGAGTTGTGCGACGGTGTTGTTGAAGTTGTTCAGTTGCTCGTCGAAGGAAATCCGATCACCCTGATAATGTAAGTGTTGTAACGGATTAGGATTATTGAGCAATTAAAAACAGAAACGTAAAAAAAACACAAATTTACTTGGTTCACCAACAATGATAGTTGGCTACATCCACGGGCAGAAAAGAAGAACATATTTTATTAGACGGCTAGGGTTTCATATTATAATTACAGCCTCAAAGACCATATATAATACTAAGAGAGTACACCAATTGGCTCATTGTCACGGGTATTAAGGTCCAATCTGAGTATTAAGGCCACCGACTAACTCTTCAAAACGGAGATAGATTAAAGACATATCAACAGTAAGAGTCCGTTTGGTCGGGTTAATGAGGTTGATTCGATTTGAAAATTATTTAGTTCAGATCTATCTGTCCCGGCCAGTAAATGTCGAATAGACAAGAGACTAAAACTGTAAAAAATAACTCAAACTATTCTGTGCGAAATGAAAAAGTGGAATATATGTTGGATCTTTTTTAGATAAGCCTATTACATAATCACACAACTTTGGGATAATGCGCTGAAGAGGGGAACGACATGCATGATGTATTATTTTTGTCAAAAACTTTAGCAATTAGAATATTTAATTAATTAACTAATACATCGAATTGTTAGTTAGCTAATGTTGTTTCCTTATAGTACCCAACTGCGGCCGGTTTCCGGTCTGATTCCAGCTGCAGCAGAGGCATAGTTCACCCCCCTTAGTATTTGGTCGCCACGAGCAGTCAAATAGGAGGGAATGAAATCCTCAAACCCTAGCAGTTCACCTGAAAATCACAACTCCAATATTCTTCACATTTTTTATTTCAAAATATTGAATGTGATAATATTCATGCAAATTTAACATATATATCTAGCCCAACGTTAATTACCGATGATGTCAGCTACCGTTTTGCCGTTGGAGAATCTCCCCGTGGTTCCCAACGGAAAATCGATGCCGTAGGGCCGGAAATCAACCTTGGCAATGGTTTGCTTGTCGTTGTTGTTACCAGGGTCTATGAGTGAGTCGCCAAATATGAAGAGACATGGAACTTGTGGCTCCGCCGCCGCTGCAGCTGCGTTGTGTAGGATTACCGCCGCCGCAACCACCACCATCACCATCCATTTCTTCAACTCAATACTTTTCGTCATCTACCACCAATATAGGAAACCAAGATTCGAGTTAGAGGGAAATTAATGTTATATGGTGATGTGATGAGTCTGATGACTGATGAATTATAGGCGACTTCAAGACTATTTATGCATAATTCGAGTTCAAGAGCAAACAACCGCAAAAATTAGTCAAATGGGCAAATTTGAGATTATGTTCTTAATTGACTTTTCAGCATTTTTCATAACGTCCCAACTTAACACGAATTACAAATTAATGCCCAATTTTTTAATAGTTGTAAAAAAAATCAACAGTTTTCTGTGGTCCATGGCGCTGTAAGGATAGTTAGGAACTGCATAATTAACAGCTCAAATATGATATAGATTAACATTAACTATTTTTTTATTTATTTTTGGTTTCTATTCCAAAATAATAAACTGGAGCCGACTTTAAAATATCTAGCCGCTTGAGGAGAGCAACCCAACCCTATCTTTTTTTGTCAATTAAATACATAAATTTTAAAGGTCGCGTCAAGGTGGACTCGAACCGAGATCTTTGGTCTCGAACATTAACCACTCTATCACTACACCAACACAGCACACACAACTCAACCCTCTTATCTGTTTCCTATGTACGCTACTATTTATTGATTTCACATTGCTTTAATACGTCCATGGATTTTAATTAATCCTAAACTCTAGTGGGGTGATATGCTGAAAATTATAAATGCTTAGAGTGCACGAAAATCAATACTGGTTAACTGTTGTGTCCAATATTTAATCCGGAACTATGATTAATAGGCAAACAGCAAGAATTTATACATCACATTCAAGAGCGATAGAGAGAGAATTCATAAATCAACCTTTTGTAATTGAACATTAAGAGATCGTCGTCAAAAAAAAATAAAAGCGAGTGCCTTAGTGGCTAGGTTCTTGTAAAGCTGTCATCCTAAGGTAAACTACTATTGCTATGTCATAATCCGGAATTGTCACGGAGTGTTGTTATTATTATTATTATTATTATTATTATTATTATTGTTGTTGTTGTTGTTGTTGTTATAGTCTTTTAATCATAAAATCACTAATTTAACTCCAAAAGGAATATCATTAAAGTCATTTGATTTTACAAATAAAGGACGTATGTGGCACTTCACATTAATTGTTCTTATCTTTCTTCCTTATCACGCGTGGGGTGGACTATAATATTTTTTGCTTTTTTTCTTTAAATTTTATTTCATTATAATATTACTTCTATTGGATTCAAGAAATAGCTAATGTAGCTAGTATTACTGATGTACAAATTATGACAATATGCAACGGAAGTCATTTTCTTCCTTTTAATTAATTTGGGTACTATTTGAAAGCATTAAGCTTAATGGTTTAGTTTTTAAGAGTTAAAATCAAACTTGTTGCATGCTTAACTCTTTTCTTTGATATTAAGCAATAAATCCATAATTTTGTTGCAATTTGTGCTTGTATATCTTCACTTTCTACTCTTATTTGTTTATTGATGAAATCATACATCACGACAAAATTATTTAGTAGTAACATAATTCTAGTGACACCAAGAAAGCGTCAAATTTATTACCTTTTAAAGTGTAACATAGTGAGAGGATTGAAAATGAATACATTTTATTGATTTGATTTATAATCTAAAAAAAACACAACTACTTATAAATAAAAAAATTAATTGTATGCAATTGATGAATTGTACATAGGCTAGCTATAACTAATGTAACGATATAAATATATAACTAACTAATGATGAGTATTCATCAATATAATATAATATGCTTAACAAATATATCAACAATTCAAACGATCCAATTTATTTTACACTAACAAAGTAGAACTATTAAAATCTACAACAAATAATATCAACACTTCAAATAATTCAAGTAATATTGTCATAATTAAATAGACAAATTATGGTGTCGTGATTACAACCTCAATAATCATAATTATTTGGTTCTATGACATTGTGAGTGGATTAATTATATAAAATTACTGAAACTATGACATAATAAGTGGATATATATATATAGAGAGAGAGAGAGTTTGGTTCAAATAAGAATCATTCTTATCCTAAAAACTAAGAACCAAATGAATTCGTTATGAAAGTTGATGAATCCGTTGAGAAAGTTGATGAATTCAGAAATTCAGAATTTTTCACCGGGTTCGAATCCCATGAGGGACGAAAATTCTATTTTTTTTGGATTCATTAATTTTCCCAACGGATTCATCAACTTTCACTGTGAATTCATCAGTTTTTGGTTCTCACGTTCTCATAATAAAAATGGTTCTCACGTTAACCATCCCCTATATATATATAAGTTTGGTTCAAATGAGAACCATTTTTATCCTAAAAACTAAGAACCAAATGAATTCATCATGAAAGTTGATGAATCCATTGAGAAAGTTACTGAATTCAAAATTTCAGAATTTTTCACCGGGGTTCGAATCCCATGAGGGGCGAAAATTTCATTTTTTTGGATTCAGTAACTTTATCAGCGGATTCATCAAGTTTTACATTGAATTCATCATTTTTTGGTTCTCACGTTCTCACAATAAAAATGGTTCTCACGTTAACCCTCCCTATATATAAATGGATTCATGTACATACAATCTTTAACATACATCAATGAGAACAAATCACGTCCATTAGATTTTCATATCTAATGATAATTTTTAAATATGCATCTGAATTATTTATATGTATATTTCTGCATATAATTATACATTTATACATCTGTGTCATAATTTGTGCATTGAATCTGAAACATCCATAGTGATTTATCAATGATTGATATTTGTCATCATGTTTACTTTATAAGGAGTGTACACACGACAACCACTCCCTATGTATATATGCTACGAAAATATTTCACCAGTACAATATGTGAAAAGCACGTATGAATCAATTCATTAATTTTTATACTTGCGTTTTCAATGGATTATGTAGCTTGAATAACAAATTAATTTGCAGCGATTAAGTATTGAAACTGAAATTATCTATCTAAAATAATAAGTTAAAAGATAAATTACAAGAAATCGCTAAAAAATGATATAATCTTTGCAAAAATCCATTTTTCAAAAAATCGATAAATTACAAGAAATCGCTAAAAGTAAAAAAAAAAAAAAACCATTTTTAATAAAAATAAAATTACTAATATAATCTTTGCAAAAATCTATCGAAACTAAAATATAGTACATATAGATATGTATTGTAGCACAACGTAAATTAATATTTTTCATTGATTTACTAAAATCAATGGCTTAAATTTATTCTTATTTCTTACAAAAAATCATTACTAATTGATCCATCCTATATATATATATATATATATATAGAGTTTAGTTCAAATAAGAACCATTCTTATCCTAAAACTAAGAACCAAATGAATTAGTTATGAAAGTCGATGAATCGTTGAGAAAATTAATGAATTCAAAATTCGAATTTTTCACCGGGTTCGAATCCCATGAGGGCGAAAATTCAATTTTTGGATTCGATAATTTTCCAGTGATTCATCAACTTTCACCGTGAATTCATCGGTTTTTGGTTCTCACGTTCTCACAATAAAATGGTTCTCACGTTAACCCTCCCTATATATATATATATATATATATATATATATATATATATATATATATATATATATTATATGAAAGCTGAATTATCCTTGATTGATTAAATATATTACATGTACAATTATATGTAGGTCAAAACTATATTAATCTCAATAATCACTTTATATATAGATCTATAAACTTCGATGAAATAATTTAATTATACCTTGATTATATAATATTTCTAATAGAAATGTGAAATTGGATGGAATATAAAGATCATGTTGATGTATATACATAATTTATGTACATCATTAGTATTAGAACCTTTAATCTTGAGTCCTTTCATATGGATGGAAGATAAAGATCATGTTGATGTATATACATAATTTATGTACATCATTAGTATTCGAACCTTTAATCTTGAGTCCTTTCATACAAAATATATCAATTATATTTTTTTTAATAAATAATAATTAATCATCTAAATATATTAAAAACCTATTTAATGCTTTAATGATCGGTTAAATATGTATTGTGGTTATATGTTTAAATATGGAAATTTGTTATGTGTGTGCAATGATTAGTTAATTAATTAATTAATGACTTAATGTTTATTATATTAAGTTTTTGCCTATAAAATATTGAAATCATTTAATGTAGTTTTGACGGGAAAATGGTGTGGGGAATGATTCCCTTTATATATATATATATATATATATATATATATATATCTATATATATAGGTTTACAGATTTATTTTGAAATTTAAAATTCTTGGGTTTATCTTTAATCCTTTAGTTTTTTTTTAGTTTTTTTTAATAAAATTATTGTTTTATATATAATTTATCGGGTTGGGTTCTTGATCTTTGGTTTTATTTTTAATTTATAGTGTTTGTTTTTCAAACTTTCAGGGCTGTATCTCTTTTGGCAGGTTGGATTTTGTTCTTAAATTTGGATTCATTCGTTAACTTTTTGGTTCATTTTTCAACCTTTTTGGGTTTGTTTTTGAATTAGTGTACCTTCTGTTTCATGAACGTTGACCAGGTTATACACAATGAGCACTTTATAGTTACTAATTTAATCCAATAAAATTAAAACTAATTTTTGGATGAGGAACGTTTCATAAAATTATTGATTAATTTGAGATCCTTGGCATTATTCATAAAATCATTGATTAACTTGTAATAGTTAATAGTCATACTTCTGAGAATTGTTGGACAACAATGTCAAACTAGAAATGCATAATGAAAATGGTTCTGCAACACATTTAAAAAACCCAATTAAAAAATCGAATTATGAGACACAACTGATGAATGAAAACTGAAAAGTGTGAACTATTTTTTTTATCGTCTCAGTTTAATAATGTTTAAATTGTGAAAGAAATTTATACAACTGGGTACTGGCAGCTGTATTTGAAAATCTTTAAACAAGTCCAATTGCTTGTTCATAATTCTCATCAACTGATCATTCACGGTTTGACACCAACTGGTTGTAGAAAATTATAAAATTAACTCTGTTTTAAACTTATTGTGTTGCCATCATTACATGTAATGTCCGTGCCCGTATTTGAACTTATAGTGTTTCGTGTCGATATCAACATTATATAGTGTAACTTAATATTGATACTATAGTATACTTACTGATAAGGTAGCTTCTGTTTGAAGAAATATTTACTGTTTACCAAACTTATATAGCATTAGTCATCGCACGGCTTCAAAAGGCATAGAAATCCCCATTATTTAGGACTGGAGAAACAGTATTCGGTTAATACCGAATCAAATCGAAACCGCATCATTTTCGGTTAATCGAACACTACATATTCTATTTGTGGTTCGATTTATGGTAAAATATTTTAATTGTTTTCGATTTTTGATTAACCGATAACCGAATGGTTAATAATCGAAAAATCGAATTTTTTTTTTCTTTTGACAATTATGTTCTCATCTTAAAAGATTAATAAATAAAATCGAGTCTTTATTTGTAGGAAAAATTCAATAGAATTATAAGAAAATAAAATAATAGATTTGTTCATAATGAACATGTTTTTTTTAGTGGCTAGAAAACTTGCAATTAATCTTAGTCATAGAGTATCAAAACTTTAAATCATATGCATGATAGATTGAGTAATTAATTATTAATATATGGAATAAATAAATTATTTGAAGCCAACCATTGCTTATTAATTTATCATAAATTTAGTTTATCATAATCATCTAATATTTAGACTATTTAATGTACTTGAGTAAGAAAAATAAAAGTTATATGTTCTTTTTCTGTTTTAGGTTGACCAATTACTGAACCACACTAATTGATGTTGTTTTCGGTTAATCGAACTTAATAAACAGTTCGGTTTCAATTTAAAATTAATAAAATTTTGATTCGATTAACCGAACCCGATCTATTTCCACCCTACCAGTATATTCCTTGAAGAAATCAATAGCGATTCCTTTATAACTATGAAAACACCACCTTCAAACTGAAGCACCAGTCAGTATTCATCCAGATGAATTCCGCAAGAATCACACCATATTAAATTCTATATTTACATAGTAATGAATGAATTCTTACTTTTTAATGATATATAGCGCGTTCTTCTCATTAATGTCATCAAAAAGTTTGCATTTATTGCACTAAAGCTATAGTATTAATGAACTCATCTTTGCAGCACAAATGTATATGATGAAATGCCTACAAAATCTGTCATCAACAAGTTGGCATTTATTGCACTAAAGCAGTAATAATCTGGCGGCTTCCATACATTAATTGAAAAAAAGAGTGCATTCCATTATTCGGTGTGAATATGAAATGGTGGTAGGCATTAAAATGGGGCATAGCATTCTTATTCAAAGTTGGGCCAGGCGGCTAAGATCAAAGGGATAAGCATCTGATGGCTTCTGAGATTTGTATACTCTTCTTCCAATCAGTATGTTTGCAGTTTCTGAGGGATGTGCGAAATCCCAAAACAAGAATTCACTTCTGTTTGGACAGACAATGTCGTTTGGGAGACATATCACCGACGACAGCCCACAGCACGCCCTGTTCCTCACTTTAAAACCTAATTTTACCAACAATTTAACCATAATATAGTTAATCAGAATAGAATTTAAAAAAACAGAAAGTACTGATCAGTTGCTACATAAACTTTCACCGTTAACACGTTCAAATTAAACTAATACACAAGCATTAATGGAATATTGAAGCGACACCAAAAAGTGAGACATTGGATACCAAGTGGCCTATACTAACCATAAGCTGCAGGATTGTTGATGATCTCGTTGATAGGATTATAACCGTCGATGAAGGTAAAATGTGCGTCGGGAAATTTGGCGTTGAAAACATCAATCTTTGCTTTTAGTATTTTGTTGAACATCTGGCTTGCTCGGTTGTCGCTTGCCACACATGTAGTGCCATCTTTGCTGCGCAGCCTTAACGTGAAGGGGATGCACCCCAACGGCGCAGTTCCCACTAGAGCGATCTTCCTAGCTCCGAAGCCGTACAAGACCTGTCACCGGCCATCAACGACGTCGTTAGATTACTGAGATTTGGACGAAGATATCATATGTGTATGCTTGTTAATGAGCGAGTTTTACTCGAACCAAACCAATTAATAAGTATCGATTCTAGTTCGGAACCGACCCATTAAATACGGACTGAGCCATCAACTATGAGTCTAAGTTGGATAATTACCCAAAATGCTAAAATGATTACCAAATTATATAAGTTTTTCATAACTTAATAAAGATGACAATTAATTAGTAATAGAATATCTAAAACACATTAGACAAACACATAATATACCAAAAATAAAACAAAATATCAGATCCGAATAATCGGGTCGGTGCGAACCGTCCGTGTCTAGCGGTATGGAATCGAAACCAGAACTATTGCTATTGAACTACAAACGGTTCGAATCAATCCGGATAAAACTCGTATATTGACAAACCTACATCTACGTATAGTACCTGAAGTTGGGCAGAATATTGTTTGATGACAAGAGGATGTATTGTTGGAGCGTGTATATTTTGCTGGTGTTGTATAGTTGAGGCAAGAAGTAGTTGTTGAGGAAGTCGTTGTTGCCTAATCCGCATAGAAATATGCACTTGCCCAAGTAATTTGTTACCTTGCGTCGGTCGCCGAGTATGCCCACGAGTTGTTCGATGTTGTTGTTGAAGTTCTTCAGTTGCCCGTCGAAAGAAGTGCGGTCGCCCTGATAATGTAAGAACCCGTTTGCTCGGAGTAAGTTAATATGGTTCATCGTATTTCACTATTAAATTTTTCATTTTACTCCTATATTTGTTAAAATTTATCATAATTATGGAATAATCAACTCTAATTAACAATTGTGAAATGTTGAAGAAAATACAAGAAACTAAAGTCGAAGAAAAAATTAATAGAGCATCTATGGAACACTAAAAAAAGTGGAATGTTATGTGCATTTGGGTGTTTTGTAGGAAATATGTTGGGCGATGAAGAGGGAAAGCCATGATGCATGTATTAATCAAAGGTGCAAAAACTTTAGCGTATATGTAATAATAATACAGTAATTCCCAGATTTAATTAATTAACTAATCAACTTGTTTAACATAAGTTTTACTACACACACAAGTAATATCTGTTACCCAATGGCGGCCGGTTTCCGGTCTGATTCCAGCTGCAGCAGAGGCATAGTTGACTCCTTAGTATTTGGTTGCCACGAGCAGTTGAATACGAGGAATGTAATCCTCAAACCCTAGCAGTTGAACTGAAAATATTCCTCACACTTTTATTCAAAATATTCAAACTATATATGATATGCAAACTGATGATATACATCTCAACGTTAATTACCGATGACATCAGCTACTGTTTTGCCGTTGGAGAATCTCCCCGTGGGCCCCAAAGGAAAATCGATGCCGTAGGGCCGGAAATTAACCTGGGCAATGGTCTGCTTGTTGTTGTTGTTACCAGGGTCTACGAGTGAATCTCCAAATATGAAGAAACATGGAACTTGTGGCTCCGCCGCCACTGCAGCTGCGTTGTGTAGGATCGCCGCCGCCGCAACCACCACCATCACCATCCATTTCTTCAACTCATTACTTTCCGTCATCTACCGCCAATTTAGGAATTACCAAGATCCAAGTTAGAGAGAAATTGGTGTTATATGGTGATGAGTTGTAGAAGTAGGTCAAGACATATTTATAAATTCGAGTTCAAGTGCAACCATCTGCAAAATCAATTAAATGGGCAAATATGAGATTATGTCTTAATTAACTTTTAAGCATTTTTTCATAACGTCCCAACTTTACACCAATCACAAATTGGTACCCAAAATTTTAATATTTTCATAATTATATCTAGCACCAGATTTCTCATGTGGTACGTTTAACTTTTAATCTGGACCAATGTGGAAAATACTAGATTTTGTATTCACTCCAAACTCTGGTGTACTTTTAGATGTCGAACGTTTAGTATAATAATTACTTGGAATTAATTTTTGTTGTTATTGTTGAATAAACTCTTATATCATACTATCTCATAAGTAGTTGTTGAAAAAATTCAACAGGTTTGTATGGTCCAAGGTGCTGCAAGGATAGTTAGATAGGAACTGCATAAATTGACAGATCATCTATGATATAAATTAACATTACACCTATTTTTGTTTTTGTGTTTTTGTTTTAAAATATTCAACTGGAACCGATTTTAAAATGTCCAGCCGCTTGAGAAGAGCATCCAACCCTCTTCTTTGTTTCCTATGCAATTAGCTACTACTGTTTATTGATTTCATATTGCTTTAATATCCATATATGTTAATTTTAAGGGAAAATACATATTTTAACCTCATAAATTGACTTTATGATAATTTTAACATAATAAATCAATAATACCTCAATCAAGCCCAATGAATCGATTTTGTGATAATTTTAGCCCGTAAGTGTTTTTTGCACCAAAAAGTACCGTCGGCATCGGGAAATGACATATAGAAACCACAAGTTAGAAACATAGTTGGAAATTATTTACGGGCTATTTGTTATTTCCGATGCCAATTGTGCTTTTGATGTCGAAAAGTCAGTTACGGGTTAAAATTGTCACAAAATCAATTCATTGGGATTGATTGATGTATTATTTATTTATTAGGTTAAAATTGTCATAAAATCAATTAATCAAGTTAAAATTGTGTATTTTCCCTAATTTTAATCCTAAACTCTAGCGGGGTGATATGCTGAAAACTAATAAATGCTTGGAGCGCACTAAATTAACACTGGTTAAACTATTGCACCCAATAAATAATTAATCTGAAGCTATGATTATATTACATGCCAAATTATAGAGTGTCGTGTGAAATTACTTTTACTTTGTTATACTTGATATGCCTCAAACTATTTTTTTCAATCAGGAGAGAAGAGTAAATCGTCATGCATGGAGGACTGAGCCATCTAATATACTCTCCAGTTTTCATAAGTGTCCATAACTGCCGGTCCGTCACATTATACATAGCAAATACATATTTATTTTTATAACATTATTAATTACCATGATCATACACATTACAAATTATCAAATTTTAAAAGTATTAAATAAGGAGGAAATATATACAATTTTACTCGATGGATTCAAACGTCTGGGTTCGAATCCCATGAAGGAAGAATTTTTATTTTTCTAAATTCAGACACTTATACGGCGAATTCAGACGCTTTCACGGTAAAGTTCAAATAAAAACCAAACCTAGTTTTCGTAAAACATAAAAATCAATATACTTTACATACAAAGTTAATGCACTTTATGTATAAAGTTGTTGCACTATGAAATTTTGATGAATATTATTATTTTTTACTAAAGCTCAAGGGTGCATTGGTTTTATAAATAAAGTGTATTAAGTTTATACGTAAAGTGCATTGGTTTTTAGGTTTTTACGAAAAAATAGATTTTTATTATAATTCAACCATATATATATATATATATATATATATATATATATATATATATATATATATATCAACCATTTTTGCTAAATAAAAAATTTAAGGCTGAGTTACAGTAGATTTGAACCTGAAATATTTAGCATTAGACATCAACCATAACATAACCTTTTTCTTTTTTTTTTTTTTTTTTGATGTAGTTATATGTAATCCTACTTCACTTTTAGATTTATACTTACTTTCCAACTTCACGATATTTGATTCTCTGTAATTATCTCACACTATAAAATCTCCCCTATTAACTTTCAGCATTAATATTTATCAATCACTTTGTAGAAATAATTAGCATGCAGTTGTAAAAGGTTTTAAACAATTATATCAGCTCATTTATGATACAAATTTAGTACATTATATTGTACATATTTTTTAATAGTTATAATGGTTTTATTTCACAAATCACAATAATCCAACTGGAGCCGAATCTAAAAAATGTAGCCGCTTGAAGCACTCAACCCTCTTCTCTGTTTCCTTTTAGGCTATTTATTTATCTATTTCAAAATTGCTATTATACGTCCATATTAGATTTAAATTCCTAATCTCTAGTGGGGTGATATGCTGAAAACTTGTAGATATAAAATAATACTGGTTGATTATTGTGTCGAATAATTGATCTGAATCTATGTTTAACAGTATAAACCTAGAGAGTCTATACATCAACCTTAATTTTGTAACTGAAACATTAAAAAATCGAGTGGCTAAGTTCTTATAACGCTGTCCTAATTAACTACGTATCATCGCTTATGTCATAATCAGGAATTGTCACGGAGTATTTTAATGCTAAACTATCAGAACAACTTTTACGCGTATATTATTATTATTATTATTATTATTATTATTATTATTATTAGGATTAGGATTAGGATTAGGATTAATTTTAAAGATTAGGTTTTGACGGACTAGAGATGATGGATATTTTGGCATATGGATCGATATCCATTACTGGTTAACCACAACGAACTTCCCTTGAGCAATAACATATTTGATGTTGACGAACATTACTTACCGCTATAGCAAAATTTGTCGCGTTCAACAAGTATTGGACATTGATCAATTTTTTTAAAATATCCATCTACTTGAGTCGGTCAAAGCTCAACCTTTGATTTTTCAAATCAAATGCTTAAATGATGAGAATATATTTGAAATTGAAAGTTTAGCAAATCATTCTAATCTGAAGTAGTTCTCATCGTAATAAACAAAAAAAGGTTGGATATGGATACGTAACACTTTGAAAGTGATGTTGTGTTACATTTTGATTTTTGATTAACTCGTATATTGTTATATTTGAGTATTTTTATTAAGTGCTAGAAGTTCTTTCTTTCTCTTTTCCTATTAAGGGCTGACAATTCGTGCGTGTCGGGTCGTTATCGTGTCGACACGATCTGATAAGGCCAAACACGAACACGACCTGTTAAGGATCTGTCCGACACGAACACGAACACGACACGAAATGTACTGACACAGACACTACTCGAACACGAATATGACACGATTTTTTTCGTATTGACACGACACGACACGACACGAAACAATAAATTTAAATCAAAATTAGAAAATAAAAATATATAAAATATATAAAATATAATTAAATTAATATTAAATATATATAAATATTATCAAATTATACGAAAACGACACGATCCGACACGAACACGAATGCAACACTAATATTATCGGGTTACACGAACACGACACAGATCCGACACGAACACGACACGAAATTATCGTGTCGACATGATAAGGACACGAACACGATAAGACTGAACACTAACCCGTTAATTTCGTGCGTGTTCGTATCGTGTCGAAAATTGTCAGCCCGTGCATATAGAGGTTTTCAAACTCTACTCTAGTAAAGTGATATGCAGAAAACTAATAAATGTTCAAAGTGCACAACTGTTCAATTATGACAATTAATCTGCCAATAACTAATGTGAAACTATTAATTAATAGAATACAATCAATTTATACATCAACCGTTTATAATTGAAACTTTAGTAAATCGAGTAGCTAAGTTCTTGTGCAGTCCTATCTCTACTGGCTATTGGGTTATTGTCGACATCACATTGCGGATTCAAACTTCCAATCGCAAATATTTCTTATGTCATAATCAGGAATTTCCACATAGCCTTGTGATTTTTTAATACACATATATAGGGGATGATCAAGTATTTTTTTTTCTATGAATTAATTAGGAACCAATTTGAAGTATTAAGCCTTGTACGATGTTTGGTAGTCATAATAGAAAATAAACATTATTAATTCATTCGTCTCCAAAATTTATTTCTATTTTTTCGTTTTGGTACGTCTTCCAAATTTATTTCATTTCTAATATGATAACTATATATCACACAAGATATAATTGACTTATTACGCTCAACCATACTTTTTATTTACATTTTTTATTACCCATGACCTACAGCTATTCCTACTTATTACCCTCAACAACACCACTTATATATTTGCACATTTTATCACTCATGGTTCACCACTAATTAATCTAAGACAAAAACTTGGGTGAGCTCCGCCTCACCGTGAGCTCATCCTTGTTTTTTGTTAAAATAAATATATATTTGTCATGACCCGCCTACTTAATTAACTAATTAATCAAGTAATCACTATTAGTTACTTAATTAACTAGCCAATTAAACAGACAAGTTGTGACTATGGGATGATTTGAATCATAATCACTCAACATGAATACTTAAATTCCAGGTTATCAAAATTTTATAAAAATTTTGCCAGAGTTTTGTTTGGAAATAGGATAACCCAAAAATCAACAAACAACAGTAAACCAACAGAAACAATTCCCAGCCTCCAACAAGATCATCAACAACAACTATCACATTTATATACATCGCAGTATACCAAGTTCAAGGACATTCCAGTGTGAGGGTCTCTTATCAGTGTCAACAAAAATTCAGAGTATGCACAACAGATAGGGTGGCTGAGAATTGTGTATGAAGACATAACTCCCGGGGCATAACAAAATATCTATATACATGATCAAAACCCTAGCTCGGTGTCCTTTCTGCCGCCATCTCCTCGCTTAACCTGCATATAGGAAAAACATATGCAGGGCATGAGCACCGAAAAGTACTCAGTGGGCACTGCCATAAAACATAATTGACTTGCCACTTATATTTCTAACACAGGGGTTTTAGTGAAATAACCTGTGTTAGCTTTTCAAATATAAACATTTCATGATGCATGCTTCTTATAATTCTATCTCATGCTATGCCGGCAATCTTTCCGTGTCGGTCCCGTAGGCTCCCCGCTCACGGATACCATATCTACGCTTCTTTCTAGGTATCGAAGAGGGCCTCCTCTCAATACCATGATCGGTCCCAAGGCTCCCGATCATCCTTGTGTACACACGACTCGTCGAGAGCTCATCCAGACAAGCCCGACGTCGTCTATGATTTCGTAGATAGGCATAATGCATAGGGGTGGCTAATAGGGTATCGGGTATAGGGTACCCGATTACCCGAAAATCGGTTACCGGGGTCGGGTTCGGTATTCCTCAAATTATATTCTCGGGTATCGGGTATACCAGTCGGGTAATCGGTATACCGAATACCGAGAGAATTTGCAATTGAACCCTAAATTTTCTAATTTCATTTGTATGTTGTAGTGTAGTGTTGTGTTCGTGACTTCTATATTCTCGTTCTCTCTCTCATTTTCTCAACACGCTACACAACTCCAGTCCTCTCTCTCTCTCTCGGTCTCGGTCCTCTCGGACGCCTCCCTCTCGCCTCTTCTAGTAGTCGCGCCCGCTTAGCTCCGTCGCACCGCCCACGCCTGCGATCCCTGCGAGTCGCCGTCTCCATCATCTCTCTCGCCGTATATGTATATATATATATATGTATCGTTGTATAATCTTGAGTTCTTATTGTAATGTTATTAGAATTAAGGTTCATCTTCTCTGTTGCTCGATCTGTTTAATTTCCATTCAATTTGAGGTCCGACTTGATGAATGTTTAGTTTTAAATGCATTCCCCTTTTTTCCTTAAGCGATTACATTGTTGTTCTTGTGTGTTTGGGGAAATGGAAGTAGGAAAAGGAGAATAGTTCTTAAGCATTACCTTGTTAAATACATTTATTTTCTTGTTAAATACATTGTTGATCTTGTGCCATCACTTATATAATATAATGCATTGAATGGTTTCTTTGGCCGAGTTATTTGGATTCTAGTATCATTGTTGATGTTCAATTCTTGATTTTATTTCCTTGGTTTTCCAATTTTGAATGTGGGGTGTTATTGGATCTTCCTACAAGATTTATAAGTTTTTTTGTAATTCGAGTTGGTTGTGATCTAGGTTTGAGTAGTCAATTATGCTTTGTATTGAATGACTTGTGAATTTTGAGGTTGGACTTAAATGTGAATTCTAGGTTTGTGGGATTTCGATTGTTATATACTTGATATATTTGACATGTCGTATATATCCATAGATTGAACATGGTTTTCCTTTCGAACCCTTAACATTGTTAACTGTCTTTTCCTTGTTCAACCGTGCACCTTTCTCTCTGTAACGACCAGCGTTATTAGATATATCGTTATTAGAAAGTTTAGTGTTTGCATGATGAGAATTGAGAAAGATATTAAAATGGTGACACGGGTTTCATTGATTGTGAACTTTGTCTTTGTCACGATAATCTTGGAAATAAGGATGGAAATTCTAGCAATCCTCATCCTCACAGAACAAGCTACTAAAATTTAATACATCGCTAATAACTTTTAAAATCTACGCTCTTTCTTTTTCTAATAAGTAAATAACAGTGCAAATAAGACAAATCAACATAGCAAACTCTTTTTAACACTTAGAAATGTGTGAAAGGAAACGAGTTGCATTTGCACGATTGAGGGACTTTGAAATCTTTGCGACATCTCGTTATTTAATATATACAAACTGAAATGTGTTTGGCAATATTCAAGCCACCAAATAAAGTAATGGAACTCGATTTCATACTTCTTGTCGACTTAAGCGGATTCATTTCATTTACTAGCTCGTTCAGTTTCTTATTTTATTATTTTGTTAGAAAATATGTGTTTGTTATAATATCATGAAAATGTCGCCTTTTTCTTCATCTTGATTTTGGCAGGAGATTAGGTCGACAAATGCCTTGATGTCGATTTAGCTGCCTACTCTGACAAACAGAAGGAATGAAATGAAACACACCTTGAGCAGTCAGTATAACCTTAAACTTCTTAGCTCATGTTAGTATCTTGTATTAATAGGAATTGATTGTGAAAAAAAAAAAAAAAGAGCAAGTTTGTTGTAATTTATAATCCACATGGCATGGATGCATTTTTTTGTGAGTGTCCTTGTTTTTCCCCTTTGTAATACATAAAACATTTTGATTTGTATGTATTTTGAGCAAGCGATTGTATTTTATTATTTTTTCGTAATTTTTCTCCTCTTTGTAACATTAACCATTTTCTTTTTTACCTCGTAATCGTAATCTTTAATGATCCTTCAAAAAAAGAGTTAAAAAAAACAAATCAAGGCTTTCGCTAGTTTGAACACACGACCAACGGGAAGGGCGAGTCCAACTTTAATACCAATAGTCGTCTACCGCATTGAATATTAACATGTGAAATTTATATATTATATGAGCTTCACATAAATATCGGCAATTCGGTGCCGAATACCCGACTCGGTATCCGAGTCGCGATTCTGATACCCGAGTAAAATTTTCGGGTCGGGGTTGGTGCACTGATTTTTCGGTAGGTGCCGACCGACCCGATTAGCCACCCCTAATAATGCATATGCTAAAATAGGCAAGTCAACTTATTTTCAAAACATGCACTTTCATTTGAAAATAAACAATTCATTGAGCGCTCATTAAAAGATAGTTAAGATTTTCCCACCTGAATAGTAGTCAATTTTTACTCTACCTTTTCAAATTGTTCGTTCTTCACGTCCTTCCTTGCCTCACTTGATCCTTGTAACATAAAATTATTATTAAATTTAGTAATCTTCCTTATTCATTTAACTATTTATCAATAATTTGCCGATTAGAATTTCAAAACGTCTTACTAATAAACAAATTCTACCGAAATTTCGGCAGAGTAACGTTTATAATATGAATCGCCAAAATCAATCAAAACTCATCCAAATTCATCCCAAACTCCCCAATTCATCACCATATACTTAAATATACATTTAGGAATTTAAAACAAGTTCAAACTCATTCATTTACATCATTATTACAATATACCCTTCAACCATATTTATAGTAAATCTTAAATATTTCATTATCTAAAATTCACTTAATATCAAATAACTCACATTTATACTTATTCCTCATCAATGATCATTACTCCATAATCATTTCAAATCTCAATCAAGTTATCATATAAAATCATAACTTTACACTAAACTTTAATTTTTCATCTTTTAATATATATGTTCAATAATTCCCATAAATTCAACTTATACATTATTTCTATCATAGATCTCAAATATCATATCAAATATATCAAATAAAATCAAGAAATCAAAGTTCAAGACTTCCCCTTAAGTTTCGAAAATTTCAACTTTATTCATATGCATGGATTAAATTCTTATAAATTCATATCATGCATTATATATATCCTAAAGTCTAAATATCATATCAATTTGATCAAATAAAATCAAAATCTTTAAGTTCCTATCACCCATAGTTTTCGAAAATTTGGGGATTAAATATACATGTTTTAAACTTTTCATTTCTTTAATCATATATTGTTTATTTTCATTCCTAAACATATATTTAAGCTCAATTCAACTAAATCACATCATATACTTCATATACTTCATATTTAAGCTCAATTCAACTAAATCTTTAAGCTCACGTTAACCCTCCCTATATATATATATATATATAATATTCGAGAACATGTAAGGTTAACTTATAGAAGTAGTATTGAATATTTAAATTCAAATATATATTTAAAAACTAGCTTAATTATGAGATTAAACTCGAATAAGCTCATTAATAAATGAGTGTGAAGCTTGAGTTTAATGGCACTAGTCAACTTAATTCAATTTCAATTAACTTTAGTCCAACCATGAAAAGGAGGCATACACATATAAGCTTATAGGAGTATTTTTTTAATCTAATTACAATCATTATAAAATTTCTTATAACTTCTTAGCTATAGTGACGAATTAGTGTAAATCTGATTAGTCGTGTGCAAATGCATACACTTTCTGTTAGTTATTGAAAAAGTAGGAATTTAATTATACGACAATTATTTAAAAGGTCCCAACAACATGCGCGGCTGCTTCTTCTTCCTCCTCTACCTGTTTGCCTACATCATTTTTGTCCAATTCAAAAATTACATTGCTACGCACCACATGCACGAAGGGGAAAATAAAATGTTTGGAAGGCAACTGACTAGAGATGCCAATCGGATCAATCCAACCCACTCGGGGTTGTCGAGCTATTAGGTTCGGATTATTCGAGTTGATATTTTTTTTTGGATTATAAATGTTTAATCCTAATCTTAAACTCTCCGGTTTCGGGCTAACTCATTGGATAGTGATATATATTTTTTCTTGATAGTGATATATTTACAACAAATATTTTAGATTAAGGTTTGGAGTAATAGACAAATAAGTGAAATAATAAATTTAACTTTCGAATTCCACGAGTACATTTCTTTAAAATCTTATTACACTAACTTTCAAGAGCAAATAATGAAGTTTGAAAACTGTGTAGCGAGGAAAATTTTAGTTAATTGGGAGATCCACTTGATTTTCGGGTCAGTTTGGGTTTGGGCTACTTTCGACTATTCGGTTCAGGCTATTCGGGTTGAAATTTTTTTCGGATAAAAATTATCAACCCTAACCTTATCGGATTGTCGGTTTATTTAGGTCTACCCATAAATTTTGAGCTAAATTGGCATCCATACAATTGCCCATTTGAGATCAAAGACACTTTTGGTATTCCATTATCAATTTCTTTTAACCTTGTTTTTTCATTTTTTTCAATTTCAATATATTGTGATGTAGTTTAATTTTATATTCCCTCCGTTCACTATATATGGTCTTAGTTTTTTACCGGCACGAGTTTTAATAAATGAAATGAGTACAAAATAAGTAGAGAATGAGACCCATATAATAAAATATGTTATGTGAGTGAAAAAATAGGTCATGAGTGGTTTTTCTGTAAATAAATGGATTGAGTGTAAGAAAATTGTTGATTTTGGGTGGAGTCCATGTCTATTAAAAAAATATATACGGATTTTGTGGATGTACCAAAATAGAATTAAATGAACAAATATCAAGGGCGGGTGAAGTAATTATTAGCTAGAGCTCGTTAATTTAAGTAGTATTTATAATTATCTTTTTGTATATAATAAATTTCTAGTTTTTAGTAAAAAATGATTGGGGTTGACTATTCCAAAATTAGTGTATATAATCTTATTAAATTTTATTTCTTTGTAATAAATATTAAGTAAAGTTCAAAATTTAAGAATAATTTTCAATTTATTATAAATATTATTAAAATAATAAAATTAATAATTAGACACAGATGAGACATAGAGTTGAGAAAGATGATCTCATCTGCACATTGATATATACGACATAGGATTATGTTGTTGCAAATAACCAGCATGTTTCTAATCCTTTTCCATCAAAATGGTCGAGAAGAACTCAATTTTCTTTTTATTAACTCGAGTTTTATTAAAATAGAAAAGTTGGACACATCCATAAGGGAGTCCTGAGTACCGAAAGTGAACAAGTCCTAATAGATTAATAAAGAGACTTGCAGATTATGATAGAAGACGCTGCGAGATCGAGGCCGTACGTATGCAGTCATCACAAAACATCGACGAGTTTGGTAAGCAAGGGCGAGATAACATCGTAGACTATAGTCGCCGAGAGCAAATTGGCAGCCTCCGTTGGGTGGAAGTAATCCCAGAAATAGTAATCACCTCTGTTGCTGCAAGGAGTGCCTTCCTCCACGCAGAGCCCCTGTTTCTCCGCCGACACCGGGCAACATGGCTCCACCATAACCGTTATATTACCTGAAATTCCACATCATCATCATTAATGTATTTATGCTCTGCTTTTACACAAATGCGGATGGGATCCTTCGACCGACGGTTTATTGTGTTCCACCGTGTAAAACTACTAATTTCATTATTTTATAATTATCTTAATTATACCAAGACGTAATGAAATAAAATTAAAGAAAATAAATGATCAAAAAACAACAAAAATTTGACAGTGAGACACCAAAAGTGCTTACCGACTTACCGTGTGACTCGTCGATGTCGGTGGTGTAGACAAATTTCGCACCGGGTAGGCGGTTGATGTCGTCGATGAGAAGCTGAAGCTTTTCGTTGAAAATCCGAGCGACGTCGTTGCTGGTCTCAACGCAGCCCGTGGGCTCGGAGACGGGGTACGTGTACACCTGCTGCGGAACACAGCCTACTTTGCCGACTGCGACCACCACTACTTTCCTCGCCCCATTGTAGTATAGCCTCTGAAAAATTTACGCAAAGAAATAAGAGTTAGAAACAATGGAGAAATGAATTTGGGGGGGAAAGAGAAGAAAGAGAAATCTCACTTTAAGCTGCTTTGAGAATTGTTTGATGGCAAGAGCGGCGAACTGTTTTGGAGCGTAGTTTGCGGCGGAGGCGTAGTATTTGGGGAGATAGTCTCGGAGGTAGTCGTTGTTGCCCATCCCCACATAGTATAGGCACGAGTTTAGACGTTTCTTGGCTGCTTTTTTGCTTCCTAATAAAGCGGTTAGTCTCGCAATCGCGGCCTCATGGTTCGCCAGTTGCTTCTTCATATTGATCACACCTTCCTAAGAAACAAATACATGAATTAATTTAGCAGTGTTAGAGTGGTTAATGTTGAGACCAAAGGTCTTAAGTTCGAGTAGTTCAGCTCAGAGAGAGAGAGAGATAGTACGTTGTCAGATCCAGACTGATCTAGAATTGCAGCTCCTCCGGAGCCGTAGTTGATTCCGCCTAGGATGTCCTGATCCGTAGCATTGGCGGAAGGTGTAATGAAATCGTCGAGCCCCAACATTTGAGCTGTGAAGGAAAGAGAAACAAATTTAGAATAGCTGTATAGTAACTAATTCGTGCAGAAAGAAAAACTAAGATGGTTTAATTACTTAAGATATCTACGACATTTCGGCCGTTGGTGAAGCGGCCGGTGGGGCCGGCCGGGAAATCAATGCCGTAAGGCAAGTAATTGACTCTTCTCGCCGTGTCGAGATAATTGTTGTTGCCGGCGTCGACCAATGAGTCCCCGAAGATGAAGAAACATGGAACTTGTGGTTCACTGACAACGGAACCAAATCGGAAAGCTACAAGATTTAGTAGCAGAAAAAAGCATAGAATCCTAATGTCGGAAAAATGAGGCATGATGGAAATGGTGAGGCATGTTTGAAGGGGCGTTGTAAGGCATTTTTAGATAGGCAGATCACTTGTTGAATTCAAGGGGCTTCCCATGTCACATGCTAATAATAGTCTGTAAGCGAGAAAAATATCCAGATTTTCACCTAGCATTTAGAGGGTGTTTGGTTAAGCTTATTTTAAAGAGCTTATAAGCTCCACGAACTTATAAGATGTTTCAAGAGTTTATAAGACATAATGTTTCAAGAGCTTATAAGTTACCAAAGTGTTTGGATGATTGAGCTTATAAGCTAGAGAAAGAATCATGAGTTAGAGAGATAAATTTGACGAGAGGTGAAAACGATAGTGTATGTAGAAAATAACGAACCCTAGAAAGGTTATTTTGGTAAATTCACTTTTACTTATAAATTTTTGAAAAAATAAGTTGAGGTTGAGCTACTTATTTTTAGGGGAGCTTATAAGCAGTTGGAGCTTATTTTCACAGCTTATAAGCTGTTTAGGAGCTTATTTTGCCAAACACTTTGCGTGTGCTTATAAGCTCCTAAACAGTTTATAAGCTGTTTTGAAGAGCTTGTAAGCTTAGCCAAACACCCTCTTAGTTAAATATGTAACAGTTTAAAGGAAAAGAATAAGATTTTGGAATGAAATAGCAAAGGTTCACATTCTATTTTTTTTTTCTTTTTAACATAAGTAAAACTATGATATTGTTCATATGGGATCATCTATTATCACTTTTGGTGTCAAATTTTGTGTTCAACTATCAATTTGTTTTAGTTTTTAATAATTTTAATTTCTTAAGTCTAATTTTATGATTATTAATAATAGTTCAATAGTCTAACTAGAATTTATTATTATTTGTTAATATTTATTCTATAATTCTCTAATTAATAATTGATTATTAACGTTGACTAATCTATAATATGGTATATTATTTTCTCAAGTTTAAAATTTTAACAACTAATATCAATTAGATTTTAATAATAATTTTCATTCTATAATACATTTTATAAACTAATAAAATTAATAGTGAGAAATATAGGATAGGGACAAAAATTGTACAACGTAATATCCCAACCGAATACTGTTAGGTGAAAATTGAAAAGTCATTTGATTTCCCAAAACAAAATGACATTAAACTTAATTCATCTAACACCAATACTTAACACTAAATTTAATTCAATTTTACAGTACTTATTCCATCAAATAGTTTTCATCTCCAAATCCATAAACTCAAATACTAATTCAAAAGAATATTCACTATATAAATATTTTAAATTATAAATTGTAATAAATTTAATAATTAAAGTTTTTTTCTCTAGAAGGGCAAAAGAATAAGAAAATACAAAATATAAGAATTAATAAGTCAAACAAAACTATCAACAAATAAATAACGTAAACAAATATTACTAATAATGTAAAAAAAATCTTAAAACCAACTAATATACGAAAGCCCATGGGGCCTAACATTTAACAAAGCCCAAACCAATTAATATAAAAATGACCTAATTATTATTAATTGTCTTCATTCTCCTTCTTCATTTCTCTTTCTGTCAATGTTCTTCATTCTCCTTCTTCAACTATTTTTTTCTGATATACAAAAATAAATTATCAATATACAGAAGGATTATTATGTAATATACACAACATAAAAAGTAATTTGCATCCAACTACAGTGTAAACACATATATGAATTTAAAACTACAGTGTCAGGTTCAAAACACATCTGGTTTTCCAAGTGTGGTTTACGTCCCCTGGGTTTACCCAAGACGCACCTATGAGTTTTAGTGTGGTTTCGTCGCGTGGGGTTTCCCAAGACGCACTGTGCACAAGGGTAATGTGTTTTCCAGTGAATTTAACGTTACGGGTTCTCCATGATACGAAAAAAAAAAAAAAACTTAATCAAAATTCATTTTACATTTAAATTTGCAGATACGTTAGAAAGAAATATTGACTGCAAAATAGAACATGGGTTAAACCAATAAGGAAAAACAGAAGTACTTTTGCGGCCCCGCTTCCTCAAGGAGATACAAAGCGACAAATTACAAATAATAATGCTGAAAGGATAACCGACAAATTATGTTCAATTTACTCATTTTGAAAAGGCTAAATGCTCCGTTAAATAAGATTATATATATATATTGAAAATTTTCTAAACTTATTTTATTATGCAACAATTTTAGAATACTTTTGTTATACATAATTTTATAAAATTTGTTCATTAACTTAATACGTCTGTGCATAGTTCTCAAATTCTAAAAAAAAAATGAGTTCTCACAATATATATGAGAGTGTTAACGTGAGAATCATTTTTATCGTGAGAACTTGAGAACAAAAAAATGATGAATTCATTGTGAAAGTTGATGAATCCGCTATGAGAGTTACTGAATCCAAAAAAATAGAATTTTCGTCCCTCATGATATTCGAATCCGGGTGAAAATTCTAAATTTTTGAATTTAACAACTTTCTCAACGGATTCATCAATTTTCATAACGAATTTATTTGATTTTTAGTTTTAGGATAAAATTGTTTCATTTATATATATATATATATATATCTCTCTCTATATATATGAATTGGTTCATAATATATAATCCTTAATATGCATAAATGAGGACAAATCATATCCATTAAATTTAAAAATCTAATGGTTATTTTTAAATGTACATCTAAATTAATTATATGTATATTTTATATATAATTGTATATTTATGTATATATTATAATTTATATATTAAATTTATGTCCATATTGATCGATATCTGACCATATCTATTATAGTGATATTAATTAACACCTTATATAATTTTTCGTCTGTATTATGAGAAAACAATCTTTCAGACAAATGGTATAATAAGACGGCGAGATTAGACAAGCAAGGTGAGTAAATTATGTAGAAATTTTCTTGTGTCAACATTTGCAGCAGCAGAGCAAGATAATGCAAATGAGCTGTCTCCAATCTAATTGGCTACTTCGCGAGTGGCTGAGATTGCCGCACATTAGAATTCGTCATCTTTAATTATGTGTGGCTGCTTTTTTGTTGTTGTTGTTGAAAAGGTTTTGGACGACTTTTGTCCATCTTCTCAGTTCATTAAATAGTAGGACTTATTTATGATAGCAAAGTACCAACATAATGCTTCAAATATATATTTTCTTATATATATCCATGTGCAGCAAAAGTCATGGCATGCAGCCTAATTAATTTAGCTTCAAAGGCATAGGAATCACCAATATCTTCCTTGAAGAAATAAAATAGAGATTTTGGGCTGCTCGTGAATCCTTTATAATACACGTCTGTGAGGGAAAAACGAGATACGGTTGTGTGTGCGTAAAGGAGGAGTCGCACCCCTTCAAACTGAAGCACCCGCCGGAAAACTCACCCATATGAATTCCGCAAGAATCAAGGCTTGAACACTATGTTAAATTCGATATTTACATAGTAATGCACCAATTCTTACTTCTTGATAGCAGGTTCTTCTCATTAATTACCTCAACATTCATGGCATTATAATTAAAGTAATGAACACGTCGCCAGCCCACATGTATGATGAAATGCCTAAACGACAACGAACTCATGTTTCGTACGTGTGTGTTTATGTGGGCGCGCTTATTAGCTGTCCCAAATCTTCCTACTTGGCTGCTTCTTCCATGACTTGATTTCAATGGTTTGGGTTTTCAGTGCAGTTTGCGGTAGAGTGGGGAACCTCAGATTCTTCAACATAAGTTTTATTCGTGCTATCAAAATACTTATAATACGCTCTAGAAATAAATCATCAATTGCATGATTAAATTTTATTGATTCGGGCTGTTTCCATACATTAATTGAAAAGGAGGGCGTTCCATTATTCGGTGTGAATATGAAATGGCGGTATTATTTGTGACCGGCATTAAAATGTGACATAGCATTCCATCATTTCAAAGTCGGGCCAAGCGGCTAAGATCAAAGGGATAAGCATCCGATGCCTTCTGAGCTGTGTAGGCTCTTTTTTTCCACCAGCATGCATGCAGCTTCTGAGGGATGTGCGAAATCCCAAAACACGTATTCACTTCTGTTTGGACATGTAACGTCGTTTGGGAGACATATTACCGACGTCAGCCCGCAGCACGCCTTGTTCTTCACTATAAAACCTTTTACCAACAAACCATATATAGCTGATCAGGATAGAATTGAAAAAAAAATGAAATATATGTATATAGTCGTAAATAGAAACTAATTAACCATAGGCTGCAGCGTTGCTGATCACATCGAAGATAGGACCATAACCGTCGAGGTAGATAAACTGCGCGTCAGGAAATTTGGTGTTGAAAACATCAACCGATGCTTTGAGCCTTTTGTTGAACATCTGGCTTGCTTGGTTGTCGCTTTCCACACATGTAGTGCCATCCTTGCTGTTCACCGCCAATTTGGCCGGGATGCACCCTAACGGCGCTAATCCCACTAGAGCGATCTTCCTAGCTCCCTGGTTGTACAAAACCTGTCATCAGGAACAACATTGTATTAGGATTGAACCCATCGTCGCCTTATAGGACCTGATATGACTCATCGGCTACTACAATGTGAACAAACAAAATCTCATCGAACTTCGGTCTGCTCTGGTACCATATTAAATTTTGGCCATCATCACCTTAAAAGGCCTTATAAGCGGAGAAAGCAGGGCAGAATCAGAAGAATATTTTGGAGGGAGCTAAACTAAAAAAATTGCTAAGGCCGAGGGTTGCTAAAAAAAAAGAAATATATATAAGGTACAAAGTTGATGTGGAATAGATATGTTGGCTTGAAGACATCGTTAAACAAAGGGAAGACTTGGAGAAAGATGTTAGCAGCGACGTCGTACCTCGAGTTGGCCGGAGTATTGTTTGATGAGGAGGTTGATGTATTTTGGGAGTGGGTAGCGTTTACTAGTGTCGTATAATCCAGGCAGGAAGTAGTTATTGAGGAAGTCGTTGTTGCCTAACGCGGATAAAAATATGCACTTGCCCAAGTAATTTGCGACGGTGCGTTGGCTGCCGAGTATGGCCACGAGTTGTGCGACGGTGTTGTTGAAGTTGTTCAGTTGCTCGTCGAAGGAAATCCGATCACCCTGATAATGTAAGTGTTGTAACGGATTAGGATTATTGAGCAATTAAGAAACAGAAACGTAAAAAAAACACAGATTTACTTGGTTCACCAACAATGATAGTTGGCTACGTCCACGGGCAGAAAAGAAGAACATATTTTATTAGACGGCTAGGGTTTCATATTATAATTACAGCTCTCAAAGACCATATATAATACTAAGAGAGTACACCAATTGGCTCAGCCCAATACGGGTATTAAGGTCCAATACGAGTATTAAGGCCACCGATTAACTCTTCAAAACGGGAGATAGATTAAAGACATATCAACAGTAAGAGTCCGTTTGGTCGGGTTAATGAGGTTGATTCGATTTGAAAATTATTTAGTTCAGATCTATCTGTCCCGGCCAGTAAATGTCGAATAGACAAGAGACTAAAACTGTAAAGAATAACTCAAACTATTCTGTGCGAAATGAAAAAGTGGAATATATATTGGATCTTTTTTTAGATAAGCCTATTACATAATCACACAACTTTGGGATAATGCGCTGAAGAGGGGAACGACATGCATGATGTATTATTTAGAGGTGAAGTTAGACATATATACAGGCATTTTGTCAAAAACTGTAGCAATTAGAATATTTAATTAATTAACTAATACATCGAATTGTTAGTTAGCTAATGTTGTTTCCTTATAGTACCCAAGTGCGGCCGGTTTCGGTCTGATTCCAGCTGCAGCAGAGGCATAGTTCACCCCTTAGTATTTGGTCGCCACGAGCAGTCAAATAGGAGGAATGAAATCCTCAAACCCTAGCAGTTCACCTGAAAATCACAACTCAATATTCTTCACATTTTTATTTCAAAATATTGAATGTGATAATATTCATGCAAATTTAAATATATATCTAGCCCAACGTTAATTACCGATGATGTCAGCTACCGTTTTGCCGTTGGAGAATCTCCCCGTGGTTCCCAACGGAAAATCGATGCCGTAGGGCCGGAAATCAACCTTGGCAATGGTTTGCTTGTCGTTGTTGTTACCAGGGTCTATGAGTGAGTCGCCAAATATGAAGAGACATGGAACTTGTGGCTCCGCCGCCGCTGCAGCTGCGTTGTGTAGGATTACCGCCGCCGCAACCACCACCATCACCATCCATTTCTTCAACTCGATACTTTTCGTCATCTACCACCAATATAGGAAACCAAGATCCGAGTTAGAGGGAAATTAATGTTATATGGTGATGGTGATGACTGATGAATTATAGTCGACTTCAAGACTATTTATGCATAATTCGAGTTCAAGAGCAAACAACCGCAAAAATTAGTCAAATGGGCAAATTTGAGATTATGTTCTTAATTGACTTTTCAGCATTTTTCATAACGTCCCAACTTAACACGAATTACAAATTAATGCCCAATTTTTTAATAGTTGTAAAAAAAAAATCAACAGTTTTCTGTGGTCCATGGCGCTGTAAGGATAGTTAGGAACTGCATAATTAACAGCTCAAATATGATATAGATTAACATTAACTATTTTTTTATTTATTTTTGGTTTCTATTCCAAAATAATAAACTGGAGCCGACTTTAAAATATCTAGCCGCTTGAGGAGAGCAACCCAACCCTATCTTTTTTTGTCAATTAAATACATAAATTTTAAAGGTCGCGTCACGGTGGATTCAAACCGAGATCTTTGATCTCGAACATTAACCACTCTATCACTACACCAACACATCACACACAACTCAACCCTTTATCTGTTTCCTATGTACGCTACTATTTATTGATTTCACATTGCTTTAATACGTCCATAGATTTTAATTAATCCTAAACTCTAGTGGGGTGATATGCTGAAAATTATAAATGCTTAGAGTGCACGAAAATCAATACTGGTTAACTGTTGTGTCCAATATTTAATCCGGAACTATGATTAATAGGCAAACAGCAAGAATTTATACATCACATTCAAGAGCGATAGAGAGAGAATTCATAAATCAACCTTTTGTAATTGAACATTAAGAGATCGTCGTCAAAAAAAATAAAAGCGAGTGCCTTAGTGGCTAGGTTCTTGTAACGCTGTCATCCTAAGGTAAACTACTATTGCTATGTCATAATCCGGAATTGTTACGGAGTGTTTTATTATTATTATTATTATTATTATTATTATTATTATTATTATTATTATTATTATTATTATTATTATTATTGTTGTTGTTGTTGTTGTTGTTGTTGTTGTTGTTGTTGTTGTTGTCGTCGTCATGGACGGATCCAGGAATTTAGTGTGGGGGCTGAGTATATCACGTATGTGGTCGGGGATGGACGTAGAAAAGTTTTATAACTAGTTGTATTTACTTGATACTCTAAGGGAGTGTTTACTTTATATGATTAGGTTAGATAGATAAAATTAATCCAACCTAATCAAGTGTTTACTTTTAATGATTAACATTTGAAGATATTCCAAAATCCAAAATTATTTTAATCCTTTGAATTATTCTCTATTAATTCTAGTTCAACCAATATAGGTAGGATTGAAATAATACTCCAAATAAAAGGAGAGTTATTTATCTCAATTTTAATTTTTCACTAATCCTTTGTAGTAAACAAAAGATTGATAGATAAAAATAATCTTATCACACATTTAATTCATCAAATACTCAATCCTTCAAAATGCTAATCATGAAAAGTAAACACTCCCTAAGAGAATAGTTATGGGAGATGAGGAGTGTCGTCTCATTTGAGTGCAGATTACACTTTTTATTTAAGTATATATTCATTCTCTACTTCAATAATTATTTCTTTTAATTTCTTTACAAGTATTTCAATTTGTTCTTTCCTTGCCCCACCTCTAACCTCATTATGCAAAATCATCTCGAACACAAATATTTTTTGTATGAAAAATATAAGAATTTAAAGTTGGAGTTCATCCATTATTGGTTATATTAATATTTGTAAATATACATTTTTAGTTCTAATTAAAATTGTTAATTAACCAAATGATGTTAATGTCTAGATTTTTATATAGCACTTTTAGAGGATTTTTTTTTTCAAATTTTATCACTTTTCTACACGAAATATTATATAATTTGTATATTTAAAACTTATGAAAAATATATAAAGAATGTGATTTAAACTAACTATGACAGCTTAAAAATATATATATTCGCAGTCTTGCGAAAATAGTAATAAGAAACTTCCTAAAATATGAGCTTTAAATCAAATTTTTAATTATTTGGGGTGGACTAAATTGAAATTGGGCTAAATATAATATATATAAATATAAGAAGAAATTTTGGGTTTGTAGGGGAGCCCAATGCAGCCCATTAATAATCCGCCCTGATTATTGTTGTTGTTATTATGATCTTTTAATCATAAAATCACTCATTTAACTCCAAAAGGAATATCATTAAAGTCATTTGATTTACAAATAAAGGACGTATGTGGCACTTCACATTAATTGTTCTTATCTTTCTTCATTTACTAGCATATCACGCGTGGGGTGGACTAAAATATTTTTTGCTTTTTTTCTTTAAATTTTATTTCATTATAATATTACTTCTATTGGATTCAAGAAATAGCTAATGTAGCTAGTATTGCTGATGAACAAATTATGACAATATGCAACGGAAGTCATTTTCTTCCTTTTAATTAATTTGGGTACTATTTGAAAGCATTAAGCTTAATGGTTTAGTTTTTAAGAGTTAAAATCAAACTTGTTGTAGTATGCTTAACTCTTTTCTTTGATATTAAGCAGTAAAACCATAATTTTGTTGCAATTTGTGCTTATATATCTTCACTTTCTACTCTATTTGTTTATTGATGAAATCATACATCACGACAAAATTATTTAGTAGTAACATAATTCTAGTGACACCAAAAAAGTGTCAAATTTATTACCTTTTTAAAGTGTAACATAGTGAGAGGATTGCAAATGAATACATTTTATTGATTTGATTTATAATCTAAAAAAAAACACAACTACTTATAAATAAAAAAATTAATTGTATGCAATTGATGAGTTGTACATAGGCTAGCTATAACTAATGTAACAATATAAATATATAACCAACTAATGATGAGTATTCATCAATATATTATAATATGCTTAACAAATATATCAACAATTCAAGCGATCCAATTTATTTTACACTAACAAAGTAGAACTATTAAAATCTACAACAAATAATATCAACATTGCAAGTAATTCAAGTAATATTTTCATAATTAAATAGATTAATCATAGTAAGTGGATATATATATATATATATATATATATATGCATTGATTCATGTACATACAATTCTTAACATACATCAATGAGAACAAATCATGTCCATTAGATTTTCATGTCTAATGATTATTTTTAAATGTGCATCTCAATTAGTTATATGTATATTTATGCATATAATTATACATTTGTGCATCTGTGTTATAATTTATGCATTGAATCTGAAACATCCATAGTGATTTAACAATTATTGATATTTGTCATCATGTTTATATTATAAGGAGTTTCCACACGATAATCACTCCCTATGTATATATGCTACGAAAATATTCCACCAATGCAATATGTGAAAAGCACGTATGAATCAATACATTAATTTTTATACTTGCGCTTTCAATGGATTATGTAGCTTGAATAACAAATTAATTTGCAGAGATTAAGTATTGAAACTGAAATTATCTATCTAAAATAATAAGTTAAAAGATAAATTACAAGAAATCGCTAAAAAAAGTATATAACCGAGTGACTTCTAAATTTAAAAAAAAAAACCATTTTTAAAAAAAATAAAATTACTAATATAACCTTTGCAAAAATCCATCGAAACTAAAATACAGTAACGTAAATTAATATTTTCCATTGATTTACTAAAATCAATAGCTTAAATTTATTCTTATTTCTTACAAAAAATCGTTCATACCTGATCCATCATATATATATATATATATATAGAGTTTGGTTCAAATAAGAACCATTCTTATCCTAAAACTAAGAACCAAATGAATTAGTTATGAAAGTTGATGAATCCGTTGAGAAAGTTAATGAATTGAAATTGAATTTTTCACCCGGTTCGAATCCCATGAGGACAAAAATTCTATTTTTGGATTCATTAATTATCCCATGATTCATCAACTTTCACTATGAATTCATATTTTGGTTCTCACGTTCTCACAATAAAATGGTTCTCACGTTAACCTCCCCTATATATATATATATATATATATATATATATATATATATATATATATATATATATATACGGTATTATATGAAAATACATACTGTTGAATTATCCTTGATTGATTAAATATATTACAATGTACAATTATATGTAGGTCAAAACTATATTAATCTCAATAATCACTTTATATATAGATCTATAAACTTCGGTGATAATAATTATCTTAAATTATATACAAACATATTATGTAGATATTTTTAAGCAACGCTAACAATAATTTACATGCTATAATCAACAATATTATATTATTGAGACATAGTCAATAATTTAATTATACCTTGATTATATAATATTTCTAATAGAAACGTGAAATTGGATGGAAGATAAAGATCCATGTTGATGTATACATAATTTATGTACATCATTAATATTAGAACCTTTAATCTTCAGTCCTTTCATACAAAATATATCAATTTTATATATTTTAGTAAATAATGATTAATCATCTAAATATATTAAAAACCTATTTAATGCTTTAATGATCGGTTAAATATGTATTGTGGTTATATGTTTAAATATGGAAATTTGTTATGTGTGTGCAATGATTAATTAATTAATTAATTAATGACTTAATGATAATTATATTAAGTTTTTGCCTAAAAAATATTGAAATCATTTAATGTAGTTTTGACGGAGAAATGGTGTGGGGAACGATTCCCCTTTAATATATATATATATATAAGGGAGGGTTAACGTGAGAACCATTTTTATTGTGAGAACGTGAGAACCAAAAATTAATGAATTCACAGTGAAAGTTGATGAATCCATTGGGAAAATTACTGAATCCAAAAAAATAGAATTTTCGCCCCTCATGGGATTCGAACCCGGGTGAAAAATTCTGAATTTTTGAATTCATTAATTTTCTCAACGGATTCATCAACTTTCATAAAGAATTCATTTGGTTCTTAGTTTTTAGGATAAGAATGATTCTTATTTGAACCAAACTCTATATATATATATATATAGATAGATTTTTAGGTTTACAGATTTATTTTGAAATTTAAAATTCTTGGGTTTATCTTTAATCCTTTAGTTTTTTTTGTTTTTAATTTTTTTATTGTTTTATATATAATTTGTTGGGTTGGGTTCTTGATCTTTAGTTTTATTTTTAATTTATAGTGTTTGTTTTTCAAACTTTCAGGGCTGTATCTTTTTTTTTTTGGCCGGTTGGAATTTGTTCTTAAATTTGGATTCATTCGTTCACTTTTTGGTTCATTTTTCAACCTTTTTGGGTTTATTTTGAATTAGTGTACCTTCTGTTTCATGAACGTTGACCAGGTTATACACAATGAGCACTTTATAGTTACTAATTTAATCCAATAAAACTAAAATTAATTTTTGGATGAGGAACGTTTCATAAAATTATTGATTAATTTGAGATCCTTGGCATTTTCATGACATTATTCATAAAATCATTGATTAATTTGTAATAGTTATACTTCTGAGAATTATTGGACAACAATGTCAAACTAGAAATGCATAATGAAAATGGTTCTGCAACACATTTAAAAAACCCAAAAAATCGAATTATGAGACACAACTGATGAATGAAAACTGAAAAGTGTGAACTATTTTTTTTTATCGTCTCAGTTTAATAATGTTTAAATTGTGAAAGAAATTTATACAACTGGGTACTGGCAGCTGTATTTGAAAATCTTTAAACAAGTCCAATTGCTTGTGTTGGAAAAAGTGTACGAAAGACAAGATGCTTGCGGGCGTATTACAACGTGAAATGAAGGTAGGAGATCAAACTAACAATGAATTTGAAAATGTAAGTAAATACAATCGAAATCAGTAAAACCGTAAGCAGATGCCGAGTCGAGGAGGCCTCTTTCCAGAAGACGAGATACGCCCGGTAGTGCTCTCGGTTCGCATATCGTCCCCAAAGATGAAACGGCAATCCTCGTAGGTGGCAGATCACGAGACCAACGAGCTCCGCGAACCGGACGGAGGCGAGGATGCAGCTTGACACGAAAATATGTATGCAGTGGAGTGCTCTAGGTATGCCGGAATGCTTTTGCGATGGGTGGCTTATCTTTGAGGAGACATGTCCTATTTATAGCGCCGTCCCCTCATGGAAAGCATCTTTGAGTCAACACCGCATTGATGTCGGGTGTTACGAGTTATGTCCCCTATTGAGTGCTGGCGGTTTCGGAGACAACGTGGGCACGCTTCCGCAGAGCCATCATGTCGGGCGTTAAGCGGTTACGACGAATAACGGACAACGATGCGTCCGTGTTCATTGGACGATCCGGACGCCTCTTCAGTGCACATCGGCCCAACGGATTGGGCACACGAGTTGGGCCTCGGACCAACTCCATCTTTGGGCTCGATCAAACGTTGATCCAAAATATAAGCAATGGGCCACGGAACCAGCCCACGAACGAGCCCAAACGCACCCCAAAGACCACCCAAAGACCAATTGCCAAGATCCAAGACCAAGGACCAAGGACCACGGACCACGGAACACGGAGCCGGAGCCGGGCCGGGCCGGGCCGGGCACGGGCGCGGCGACGGCGCGGGCACCTAGCCAGGCCGGGCGGCGGCGGCGGCAGGCAGCAGCTGCGCGGGCTTTCCACCATCACTTGTGCACATAATTATACTAAGTGTTCAATGACCCACTTATATAGACAATTAATGAAGGTACATTAATCAATGTGGGATAAGGATTAATTAATCCATGCTTATCCCATTAATCACATAACTCCATGTTTAAGTGATCAACTTTGATCCATTATTTCTCACCACCGAAATCGGATTTGAGAATGTGAATACACCACGATCATCTACTCGAACGTAGATCGATCATATGCCGCTTAATTTCACAAAATTAAACGTTCGTCACTCAAAATTTTGGTCAAAGTAGCTTCTCGAAACTTGACCACATATATAATATTATATATATATGCACGTGATTTTCAACAATCCCCACATGAGTGGAAATAGCCATATGCATGATGCGAGATACATTTCGATCCTCAAGAGATGTTAAAATATTTGGACGGTGGTTTATGACCTTGAACCTTCCATAGTTAGTACCATCGAGTACACAGCGGATTAGTGGACACGATGCCTGAACTATTCCCCCACGGCGTGCATCGAGACAATGGTATCAACACTTTAACACCTCAACCTCATCCGTTCTCACGCTTGATTCCATTTTGGCCATGGACATCCACTTTGGATTCATAAGTGTTTTGTTTGAAGCGGCCCCACTTCGCACTTACATAGGTGATTCTTTACCGAGTATCTTGCCATACTCAACCTCCCCGAGGTATCTTAGGAATCATTAAGAGTCAACGACTCAACCTCACCACTAGGCAAGTTTTTCAACACTCGTTTGCTTTCTAGGAACAGACTAACTCGAGTGTTTATACACGAACTCATATAGCTTAGTTCTCCCATTGAACCAAGTTCTTGGGATCTCCAATCATCATGGTTGGGTTACCACTATGATTGTTCTTAAGATGTGGATTTTAGTCCCATTCCTCAAGAACTTGATCATTTGATCCCGGTTCAACCCTTTGGTTAATCGGATGCGCAGATTATCTATCGACTTGACATAGTCAATTGATATAACCCCACTGAGATCAAATGCCTCACGGTATTATGTCGTCGACGATATGTCGAGACTTACCATTATACAAACCATTTTTCGCCTTCCAATAGCCGCTTGGCTATCACAAAGTGAATCATCACCGGTGGCACGTGTTTAGACCAACATGGAATATCTTCCAAAATTACGAGCCACTGGCTTCCTCACCGCCTTTATCCAAAGCTATGAATTACGATTCCATGGTGGATCGGGCTATACACGCCTGCTTCGTGGATCTCCAAGAAACAAGACCTCCCCAATCGTGAACACGCACTCCACTTGTAGAAAGTGAATCTTCGTGTCGATATCCAATTGGCATCACAAGCACTCTTCAAGTACGGGGATATCTCGTGAAATGCAGCCCATGATTTTGAGTATACTTCAAGTACCTCAAAACTCTCACTAAAGCCTTCCAATGCTCCTTGCTTGGATTGCGTCGTAACGACTCAATTTGTTCACGGCGCAAGCTATGTCGGGTCGGGTGCAATTTGTAAGATACATCAAACACCGATGACCTTAGCATAGTCTTCTTGCCCAATGATTCACCCCGTCTTACTCAAGTGAACATTGAGCTCTAATGGGTCTTAGCAGTAAACTATCAAACGCGTTGAATTTCTTAAGCACTTTCTCAACGTAGTGAGATTGTGTCAAGACAATTCCGTCGATCTTCTTAGAATCTTGATTCCAAGAATCACATCGCCTAAACCCATGTCCTTCATGTCAAAATTTCTATTTAACATGCGCTTTGTGTCATTAATGACTTGAGTATTGCTACCCATGATCAACATGTCATCTACATACGCACACACTATAACATAATCATTATCGTTGTTCTTAACGTAGACACATTTGTCACACTCGTTGATTTTGAAACCATTTGCCAACATTACATTGTCAAATTTCAAGTGCCATTGCAACGGCGCTTGTTTCAAACCATATAGAGACTTCACGAGTTTGCATACCCGCCTCTCGACTGTGTACTACAAACCCTTCGTGTTGCTCTATATATACCTCATCCTCGAGGTCACCATTCAAAATGCGCCTTAACGTCCATTTGATGAATCTCAAGATTGTGCAAAGCAAAGCAATTGCGAGAAACACCCTAATAGACGTAATCCTCGTCACGGTGAATAGGTATCAAGAAATCGTATCCTCTCTTTGTTTAAACCCTTTGACAACCAAACGGGCCTTATACTTTTCAATTGATCCATCCGCTTGTACTTTCTTTTAAGGATCCATTTGCATCCTAAGGGCTTACAACCTTCGGCAAATCAACCAACACCCAAGTGTGGTTTTGCGAATGGAATCAATTCGCTTTGATGCGACCTCTCGCCGAGCATCCCGCCCGACCGAGCATAGGCTACTTTGATCAAGTTGGTTCTTCGTCCAACATGAACGCAATATAGTCGGGACCAAAATTCTTTGGCGCTCGACTTATCGCCACGACTGGTTCCGACCCTCCGGATCGGACCTCGATCGCTATGCGATATCGATTTTTCCTCCAAAGGTTTAGAACTCGAAGCTTCACCATCGCTCTATTGCTAGAATCGACTTCATTTTTATCCTTGTCTTTGCTGAGGATAAACACTTTCAAAAATATAGCATTCCTTGATTCAATCGTCGTCCCCACAACATATATCGGTACATCCGACCGTGGATCGAAACGATAAGCGCCGCTGTTCGGTGCATACCCAATAAAGATACAATCGATCGTTTTAGGTCCAATTGTAACTTGTTTAGGAAGAGGCACCTCAACCTTTGCCAAACACCCCACACTTTGAGATATTTGTGACGATGGCTTTCTTCCTTTCCACAACTCGTAGGAGTGACATCCTTACTCTTCGTGGAATCTTATTCAAGATGTAGTTGGGTGTCAAAACAACTTCCCCACAAGTTCTGGGCAACCCGAACTAATCAACAAAGCATTCATCATCTCCTTAAGTGTTCGATTTTACGCTCAAGAACGCCATTAGATCGAGGTGAATAAGGAGCGTCGTTTGATGTATTATATCACTTTCGTTGCATAATGCCTCAAACGAGCTACATATTCTCCCCTCTATCACTTCGAACAGTCTTAATTCGACAGCTTAGTTGATTCTCGGCTTCGTTCTTGAAGTTTTTAAAAGCTTCAATAGCCTCGTCTTTACTTCTTAGAAGGTAAAGATAACAATATCTTGTACAATCATCAATAAACGTGATGAAGTACTTTTTACCACCTCTAGTTTGTACAAACTTTAAATCACATACATCAGTATGAATAAGTTCTAGAGGCTTAGTGCTTCGTTCTACCGAATGAAACGGTAACTTAGCCATTTTGGCTTCCACACAAACCTCACATTTCGTTTGTGTATTGACTTCATTTAACTTTAGTAAATCTAAATTTACTAATCTTTTTATTGCATTTAGATTAACATGTCCTAATCTACAATGCCATAAATCAGAGCACTCAACAAGTAAGAGGAAGTAGATGCTTTTCATTCATCATAATTTTGGGTACACGGCAAGACAAGCCATTACATTTAGTTTGAAAAGACCCCCGGTGAGATAACCTCTACCAAGAAACTTTCCAAACTTAGTCAAGACAAACTTGTCCGACTCAAAAACTAGTCTAAAACCTTTATTAACTAGAATAGAGCCTGACACTAAGTTCTTGCGAATGTCCGGGACATGCAAAGACATCCTTCAATGTGATCTCAATGTCGGACGTCATCTTGAGCACCACATCACCAACTCCGCAACCTCGGACGAAGCTTGGTTCCCATGTTGAGCTTCCTCCCTCAACAGCTTGTAGGTGGAGAAACGATCTTTTCGGCGCAGACGTGCGCGATAGCGCCGATGTCAATGAATCATCCACCTTGATTCTCGACGTGGTTGACTTCTTTGGTCACCACAGCAGCCAAGTCATCCTTGTCCCATTTGTCAAGTCCTTCCGACAACGTTGGTAACTTGCTTAGCCTTCTTCTTCTTCGGCCGACGGCAGCCCTTACGTGTGGCCATGTGCCACAATTGTAACATCTCCGTCAAACTTACGGCAACCACCTTCCTTCGCTTTATCTTTGACATTGGGACGAACACGTTTGTTGGAGGACCGCCTCCAACAGTTGGCTCTAGCATCGATCAAGCCTTTCCTTTAGTTCTAGCTTCTTCACGCCGACTCGGCGCGCGATCGACGATCAAGTCTTCAAGTGTCATATCCTTTCGCTTGTGCTTAAGGTAGACCTCAAGTCTCTCCACCCCGGGTAGCTTTCAATCAACGTAGCGACGACAAAGCCGTCCAAACAAGGTGTGCCTTCGCTTGAACCTCGTGCACAATGAGTTGAAACTCTTGCACTTGGTCCATGATCGGTGGGAATCGACCATCTTGTAGTCCAAATATTTGGCTACAATAAACTTTTAGTACCTGCATCATCACTACGGTGCTTCTTTTCTAGCGCATCCCACATACTTTTGGATGACGTTACAACAAAGATAAACACTATACAAGCTATCTTCTAAACTACCAAGTATAAAATTTTTACAAAGGTAGTCGCTGGGCTTGGTTGTATATCTGCTCGGACGTGAAAGTCCGTCACCACCCGAACGGCGGGCTCATCTTCCACCAAGAAGTTGGCGAAGCCCAACGTCGTGAGGTAGAACGAGATCTTTGTCGCCATCTCTTGAAGTCGGATCCTCCAAACTTGGCGGCTTCGGCGGCATCATCCTGCGGTATGAGCAGCGCCGAGATCGATCCATGACCGGATCCACCAGCACCACTCAAGTATGTCAAACATGGAACTCGAATGAGAACCACCGGTGTTAGATCCTATGGATCCAACAATGACCCACCGAAAAGTGCGATCGTCGAACCAAAGGAACCACTAAAGTGGAACCAATTGTTGAACCACTAAAAGTGGAACCAACAATCGACCAAAGGGTCCCATGGTTGATTCCAAGGCATCGAACCAAACATGACCGAAGCCATTGTGCGTAATTGGCGGCGGCGGCAAGCGGGAGGCGAGTCGGTGGCGTGAACAATCGACATCTCCAAGCAAAGGTTTAGGTTTGAAAGTTTTAAGTCAATTTTAAGTCCGACTCTTCGTGGCAAGTAATATCTCGTCTTGCGATTGTTGGAAAAAGTGTACAGGACAGTACAGTACTTGCGGGCGTATTACAACGTGAAACTGAAAGGTAGGAGATCAAAACTAACAATGAATTTGAAAACAGAAGTAAATACAATCGAAATCAGAAAACCTAAACAGATGCCGAGTCGAGGAGGCCTCTTTCGCAAGACGAGATACGCCCTTAGTGCTCTCGGTTCTGGCGTATCGTCCCCAAAGATGAAACGGCAGCGTCTCGTAGGTGGCAGCACCGCAGACCAACGAGCTCCGGCGAACTGGACGGAGGCGAGGACAGAGCTTGACACGAAAATATGTATGCCAGGGAGTGCTCTAGGTATGCTGGAATGCTTTTGCGATGGGTGGCTTATCGCCGGAGACATGTCCTATTTATAGCGTCGTCCCCTCATGGGAAGCATCTTGGAGTCAACACCGCATTGATGTCGGGTGTTACGGAGTTATGTCCCCTATTGAGTGCGCGACGGTTTCGGAGACAACGTGGCACGCTTTCCGCAGAGCCATCATGTCGGGCCGCAAGCGATACGACGAATCGGACAACGCGTGCGTCCGTGTTCATTGGACGTATCCGGACGTCTCTTCAAGTGCACATCAGGCCCAACGGATTGGGCCACACGAGTTGGGCCTCGGACCAACTCCATCTTTGGGCTCGATCAAACGTTGATCCAAAATATAGAAGCGCAATGGCCCACGGCGAGCCCACGAACAGCCCCAAAGACCACCCAAAGATCAATTGCCAAGATCCACGGACCACGGACCACGGAACCGGAGCCGAGCCGAGGCGGGCCGGGCGGGCGGGCACGGGGCTGGCGGCGCGGCGGCGGGCGGGCGGCGGCGGCGGCATGTGCTTGGCGTGGGCTTTCCAGCCCATCACTTGTGCACATAATTATACTAAGTGTTCAATGACCCACTTATATAGACAATTAATGAAGGTACATTAATCAATGTGGGATAAGGATTAATTAATCCATGCTTATCCCATTAATCACATAACTCCATGTTTAAGTGACCAACTTTGATCCATTATTTCTCACTCACCGGAAATCGGATTTGAGAATGTGAATACACCACGATCATCTACTCAGAACGTAGATCGATCCTATGCCGTTTAATTTCACAAAATTAAACGTTACGTCACTCAAAATCTTGGTCAAAGTAGCTTCCTGGAAACTTGACCACATATATAATATTATATATATATGCACGTGATTTTCAACAGCTTGTTCATAATTCTCATCAACTGATCATTCACGGTTTGACACCAACTGGTTGTAGAAAATTATAAAATTAACTCTGTTTTAAACTCATTGTGTTGCCATCATTACATGTAATGTCCGTGCCCGTATTTGAACTTATAGTGTTTCGTGTCGATATCAACATTATATAGTGTAACTTAATATTGATACTATAGTATACTTACTGATAAGGTAGCTTCTGTTTGAAGAAATATTTACTGTTTACCAAACTTATATAGCATTAGTCATCGCACGTACGGCTTCAAAAGGCATAGAAATCCCCATTATTTATGACTGGAGAAACAGTATTCGGTTAATACCGAATCGAATCGAAACCGCATCATTTTCGGTTAACCAAACTTAATAAAAATGGTTCTCACGTTAACCTCCCTATATATATATATATATATATATATATATATATATATATATATATATATATATTATAAAAAGCTGAATTATCCTTGATTGATTAAATATATTACATGTACAATTATATGTAGGTCAAAACTATATTAATCTCAATAATCACTTTATATATAGATCTATAAACTTCGATGAAATAATTTAATTATACCTTGATTATATAATATTTCTAATAGAAATGTGAAATTGGATGGAATATAAAGATCATGTTGATGTATATACATAATTTATGTACATCATTAGTATTAGAACCTTTAATCTTGAGTCCTTTCATATGGATGGAAGATAAAGATCATGTTGATGTATATACATAATTTATGTACATCATTAGTATTCGAACCTTTAATCTTGAGTCCTTTCATACAAAATATATCAATTATATTTTTTAATAAATAATAATTAATCATCTAAATATATTAAAACCTATTTAATGCTTTAATGATCGGTTAAATATGTATTGTGGTTATATGTTTAAATATGGAAATTTGTTATGTGTGTGCAATGATTAGTTAATTAATTAATTAATGACTTAATGATTATTATATTAAGTTTTTGCCTATAAAATATTGAAATCATTTAATGTAGTTTTGACGGAAAAATGGTGTGGGAATGATTATATATATATATATATATATATATATATATATATATATATATAGGTTTACAGATTTATTTTGAAATTTAAAATTCTTGGGTTTATCTTTAATCCTTTAGTTTTTTTTTTTGTTTTTTTTTAATAAAAATTATTGTTTTATATATAATTTATCGGGTTGGGTTCTTGATCTTTGGTTTTATTTTTAATTTATAGTGTTTGTTTTTCAAACTTTCAGGGCTGTATCTCTTTTTGGCAGGTTGGATTTTGTTCTTAAATTTGGATTCATTCGTTAACTTTTTGGTTCATTTTTCAACCTTTTTGGGTTTATTTTTGAATTAGTGTACCTTCTGTTTCATGAACGTTGACCAGGTTATACACAATGAGCACTTTATAGTTACTAATTTAATCCAATAAAATTAAAACTAATTTTTGGATGAGGAACGTTTCATAAAATTATTGATTAATTTGAGATCCTTGGCATTATTCATAAAATCATTGATTAACTTGTAATAGTTAATAGTTATACTTCTGAGAATTGTTGGACAACAATGTCAAACTAGAAATGCATAATGAAAATGGTTCTGCAACACATTTAAAAAACCCAATTAAAAAATCGAATTATGAGACACAACTGATGAATGAAAACTGAAAAGTGTGAACTATTTTTTTTATCGTCTCAGTTTAATAATGTTTAAATTGTGAAAGAAATTTATACAACTGGGTACTGGCAGCTGTATTTGAAAATCTTTAAACAAGTCCAATTGCTTGTTCATAATTCTCATCAACTGATCATTCACGGTTTGACACCAACTGGTTGTAGAAAATTATAAAATTAACTCTGTTTTAAACTTAATGTGTTGCCATCATTACATGTAATGTCCGTGCCCGTATTTGAACTTATAGTGTTTCGTGTCGATATCAACATTATATAGTGTAACTTAATATTGATACTATAGTATACTTACTGATAAGGTAGCTTCTGTTTGAAGAAATATTTACTGTTTACCAAACTTATATAGCATTAGTCATCGCACGGCTTCAAAAGGCATAGAAATCCCCATTATTTAGGACTGAGAAACAGATTCGGTTAATACCGAATCAAATCGAAACCGCATCATTTTGGTTAATCGAACACTACATATTCTATTTGTGGTTCGATTTATGGTAAAATATTTTAATTGTTTTCGATTTTTGATTAACCGATAACCGAATGGTTAATAATCGAAAAATCGAATTTTTTTTTTCTTTTGACAATTATGTTCTCATCTTAAAAGATTAATAAATAAAATCGAGTCTTTATTTGTAGGAAAAATTCAATAGAATTATAAGAAAATAAAATAATAGATTTGTTCATAATGAACATGTTTTTTTTAGTGGCTAGAAAACTTGCAATTAATCTTAGTCATAGAGTATCAAAACATTAAATCATATGCATGATAGATTGAGTAATTAATTATTAATATATGGAATAAATAAATTATTTGAAGCCAACCATTGCTTATTAATTTATCATAAATTTAGTTTATCATAATCATCTAATATTTAGACTATTTAATGTACTTGAGTAAGAAAAATAAAAAGTTATATGTTCTTTTTCTGTTTTAGGTTGACCGAATTACTGAACCACACTAATTGATGCTGTTTTCGGTTAATCGAACTTAATAAACGGTTCGGTTTCAATTTAAAATTAATAAAATTTTTGATTCGATTAACCGAACCTGATCTATTTCCCACCCCTACCAGTATATTCCTTGAAGAAATCAATAGCGATTCCTTTATAACTATGAAAAACACCACCTTCAAACTGAAGCACCAGTCGAGTATTCATCCAGATGAATTCCGCAAGAATCACACCATATTAAATTCTATATTTACATAGTAATGAATGAATTCTTACTTTTTAATGATATATAGCGCGTTCTTCTCATTAATGTCATCAAAAAGTTTGCATTTATTGCACTAAAGCTATAGTATTAATGAACTCATCTTTGCAGCACAAATGTATATGATGAAATGCCTACAAAATCTGTCATCAACAAGTTGGCATTTATTGCACTAAAGCAGTAATAATCTGGCGGCTTCCATACATTAATTGAAAAAAAGAGTGCATTCCATTATTCGGTGTGAATATGAAATGGTGGTAGGCATTAAAATGGGGCATAGCATTCTTATTCAAAGTTGGGCCAGGCGGCTAAGATCAAAGGGATAAGCATCTGATGGCTTCTGAGATTTGTATACTCTTCTTCCAATCAGTATGTTTGCAGTTTCTGAGGGATGTGCGAAATCCCAAAACAAGAATTCACTTCTGTTTGGACAGACAATGTCGTTTGGGAGACATATCACCGACGACAGCCCACAGCACGCCCTGTTCCTCACTTTAAAACCTAATTTTACCAACAATTTAACCATAATATAGTTAATCAGAATAGAATTTAAAAAAACAGAAAGTACTGATCAGTTGCTAAATAAACTTTCACCGTTAACACGTTCAAATTAAACTAATACACAAGCATTAATGGAATATTGAAGGGACACCAAAAAGTGAGACATTGGATACCAAGTGGCCTATACTAACCATAAGCTGCAGGATTGTTGATGATCTCGTTGATAGGATTATAACCGTCGATGAAGGTAAAATGTGCGTCGGGAAATTTGGCGTTGAAAACATCAATCTTTGCTTTTAGTATTTTGTTGAACATCTGGCTTGCTCGGTTGTCGCTTGCCACACATGTAGTGCCATCTTTGCTGCGCAGCCTTAACGTGAAGGGGATGCACCCCAACGGCGCAGTTCCCACTAGAGCGATCTTCCTAGCTCCGAAGCCGTACAAGACCTGTCACCGGCCATCAACGACGTCGTTAGATTACTGAGATTTGGACGAAGATATCATATGTGTATGCTTGTTAATGAACGAGTTTTACTCGAACCAAACCAATTAATAAGTATCGATTCTAGTTCTGGAACCGACCCATTAAATACCGGACCTGAGCCATCAACTATGAGTCTAAGTTGGATAATTACCCAAAATGCTAAAATGATTACCAAATTATATAATTTTTTCATAACTTAATAAAGATGACAATTAATTAGTAATAGAATATCTAAAACACATTAGACAAACACATAATATACCAAAAAATAAAACAAAAATATCAGATCCAGAATAATCGGGTCGGTCTGAACCGGTCCGTGTCTAAGCGGGTATGGAATCGAAACCAGAACTATTGCTATTGAACTACAAACGGTTCTGAATCAATCCGGATAAAACTCGTATATTGACAAACCTACATCTACGTATAGTACCTGAAGTTGGGCAGAATATTGTTTGATGACAAGAGGGATGTATTGTTGGAGCGTGTATATTTTGCTGGTGTTGTATAGTTGAGGCAAGAAGTAGTTGTTGAGGAAGTCGTTGTTGCCTAATCCGCATAGAAATATGCACTTGCCCAAGTAATTTGTTACCTTGCGTCGGTCGCCGAGTATGCCCACGAGTTGTTCGATGTTGTTGTTGAAGTTCTTCAGTTGCCCGTCGAAAGAAGTGCGGTCGCCCTGATAATGTAAGAACCCGTTTGGTCGGAGTAAGTTAATATGGTTCATCGTATTTCACTATTAAATTTTTCATTTTACTCCTATATTTGTTAAAATTTATCATAATTATGGAATAATCAACTCTAATTAACAATTGTGAAATGTTGAAGAAAATACAAGAAACTAAAGTCGAAGAAAAAATTAATAGAGCATCTATGGAACACTAAAAAAAGTGGAATGTTATGTGCATTTGGGTGTTTTGTAGGAAATATGTTGGGCGATGAAGAGGAAAGCCATGATGCATGTATTAATCAAAGGTGCAAAAACTTTAGCGTATATGTAATAATAATACAGTAATTCCCAGATTTAATTAATTAACTAATCAACTTGTTTAACATAAGTTTTACTACACACACAAGTAATATCTGTTACCCAATGGCGGCCGGTTTCCGGTCTGATTCCAGCTGCAGCAGAGGCATAGTTGACTCCCCTTAGTATTTGGTTGCCACGAGCAGTTGAATACGAGGGAATGTAATCCTCAAACCCTAGCAGTTGAACTGAAAATATTCCTCACACTTTTATTCAAAATATTCAAACTATATATGATATGCAAACTGATGATATACATCTCAACGTTAATTACCGATGACATCAGCTACTGTTTTGCCGTTGGAGAATCTCCCCGTGGGCCCCAAAGGAAAATCGATGCCGTAGGGCCGGAAATTAACCTGGGCAATGGTCTGCTTGTTGTTGTTGTTACCAGGGTCTACGAGTGAATCTCCAAATATGAAGAAACATGGAACTTGTGGCTCCGCCGCCACTGCAGCTGCGTTGTGTAGGATCGCCGCCGCCGCAACCACCACCATCACCATCCATTTCTTCAACTCATTACTTTCCGTCATCTACCGCCAATTTAGGAATTACCAAGATCCAAGTTAGAGAGAAATTGGTGTTATATGGTGATGAGTTGTAGAAGTAGGTCAAGACATATTTATAAATTCGAGTTCAAGTGCAACCATCTGCAAAATCAATTAAATGGGCAAATATGAGATTATGTCTTAATTAACTTTTAAGCATTTTTTCATAACGTCCCAACTTTACACCAATCACAAATTGGTACCCAAAATTTTAATATTTTCATAATTATATCTAGCACCAGTTTTCTCATGTGGTACGTTTAACTTTTAATCTGGACCAATGTGGAAAATACTAGATTTTGTATTCACTCCAAATCTGGTGTACTTTTAGATGTCGAACGTTTAGTATAATAATTACTTGGAATAAACTCTTATATCATACTATCTCATAAGTAGTTATAAAAAAAAATCAACAGGTTTGTATGGTCCAAGGTGCTGCAAGGATAGTTGGGAACTGCATAAATTGACAGCTCATCTATGAAATAAATTAACATTACACCTATTTTTGTTTTTGTGTGTTTTACTGGAACCGATTTTAAAATGTCCAGCCGCTTGAGAAGAGCATTCAACCCCCTTCTCTGTTTCCTATGCAATTAGCTACTATTGTTTGTTGGTTTCATATTGCTTTAATATCCATTTATGTTAATTTTAAGGGAAAATACATATTTTTATCTCATAAATTGACTTTGTGATAATTTTAGCCTAATAAATCAATAATACCTCAATCAAGCAAATGAATTGATTTTGTGATAATTTTAGTCCGTAAGTGATTTTTTACACCAAAAAGTACAGTCGTCATTGGAAAATGATATATATAAATTAAATCACAAGTTAGAAACACAGTTGGAATGATTTATAGACTATTTGTTATTTCCGATGCCAATTGTACTTTTTGATGTCGAAAAGTCAGTTACGGGCTAAAATTGTCACAAAATCAATCATTGGGTTTGATTGAGGTATTATTTATTTATTAGGTTAAAATTATCACAAAGTCAATTTATCAAATTAAAATTGTGTATTTTCCCTAATTTTAATCCTAAACTATAGCGGGGTGATATGCTGAAAACTAATAAATGCTTGGAGTGTTGCACCCAATAAATAATTAATCTGAAGCTATGATTATGTTACGTGCCAAATTATAGAGTGTCGTGTGAAATTACTTTTAATTTGTTATACTTGATATGCCTCAAACTATTTTTTCCAATCAGGAGAGAAGAGTAAATCTTCATGCATGGAGGACTGAGCCATCTAATATACTCTCCAATTTTCATAAGTGTCCATAACTGCCGGTCCGTCACATTATACATAGCAAATACATATTTATTTTTATAACATTATTAATTACCATGATCATAGACATTACTAATTATCAAATTTTAAAAGTATTAAATAAGGACCAGATAGGAAATATATACAATTTTACTCTCAAATTATTGACAATACTTATTAAGAAATAAGAAAAAAAGAAGAAGATCGTATTTATAAAAAAAAACAGAGAAAGTATATAATTCACAAAATATAGAATCTTTGTAAGAATACGCAAGTTGTACGGACTACACATGCCTTTAAAAAAAGGACATCTCTAAAGTTTGGGCATAAATGAACTCATATATTTAATTGCGTGTTAGCTTAAGTCTTCATTTTTTAAGGGATTACTAATCTCTTAAAATAGAGATAGAATCGATAAAATAGTAAAGCTTGGAATAGATTTCATATAGAGTGATGTTCAAATAAGAACCAATTTTAACGTGAGAACTAAGAACCACAAAAATTCTTTACGAACAAAATGAATTTGTTATGAAAGTTAATGAATCCGCTGGGAAAGTTACTGAATCCAAAAATTTAGAATTTTCACCCAGGGTTCGAATCCCATGAGAGGCGAAAATTCTATTTTTTTTATTCAGTAACTTTCCCCACTGATTCATCAAGTTTCACACCGAATTCATTATTTTTTTGTTCTCACGATAAAGATAGTTCTCACGTTAACCCTCACCGAATCCAATTTGTTCTCACGTTGTTTTTATATATATATATATGGAAGAGTTCAAATAAAAATCTATTTTTCGTAAAAACCTAAAACCAATCATAGTTTTCGTAAAAACCTAAAAATCAATACACTTTACGTACAAAGTTAATGCATTTTATGTATAAGGTTACTGCACTATGAAATTTTGATGAATATTATTATTTTTTACTAAAGCTCAAGGGTGTATTGGTTTTATATATAAAGTGTATTAACTTTATATGTAAAGTGCACTGGTTTTTAGGTTTTTACGAAAAAATAGATTTTTATTATAACTTCAACTCTATATATATATATATATATATCAAGCATTTTTTGTTAAATAAAAAAATTTAAAGGTCGAGTTACTGTAGATTTGAACCTGAAATATTTAGCATTAGACATCAACCATAAAGCAACACATACTTTTTTTTTTTTTTGATGTAGTTATATGTAATCCTACTTCACTTTTAGATTTATACTTACTTTCCCACTTCACGATATTTGATTCTCTCATAATTATCTCACACTATAAAATCTCCCCTATTAACTTTCAGCATTAATATTTATCAATCACTTTGTAGAAATAATTAGCATGCAGTTGTACAAGGTTTTAAGCAATTATATCAGCTCATTTATGATACAAATTTAGTACATTATATTGTACCCACTTTTTAATAGTTATAATGGTTTTATTTCAAAATAATCCAACTGGAGCCGAATCTAAAAAATCTAGCCGCTTGAAGCACTCAACCCTCTTCTCTGTTTCATATTTAGGCTATTTATTGATCTATTTCAAAATTGCTATTATACGTCCATATCAGATTAAATTCCTAATCTCTAGTGGGGTGATATGCTGAAAACTTGTAAATATAAAATAATACTGGTTGATTATTGTGTCGAATAATTGATCTGAATCTATGTTTAATAGTATAAACCTAGAGAGTTTATACATCAACCTTAATTTTGTAACTGAAACATTAAAAAATCGAGTGGCTAAGTTCTTATAACGCTGTCCTAATTAACCACGTATCATCGCTTATGTCATAATCAGGAATTGTCACGGACTATTTTAATGCTAAACTATCAGAACAACTTTTACGCGTATATTATTATTATTAGGATTAATTTCAAATTAAATCACTATCTTAGGCTTAATTTGCAACACATTTTCAAAATATTGCAAATTTATATCCAACTTTTTAATATGTTGCAATTAGTATCACCCACAAGTTCGGACATATCAGCCAAGCTTTCAATTTTAAGCAAATTCTTGTAGTTCCATCACTTAATATAAGGAATTAAAGGTTAGGCTTTGACGGACTAGAGATGATGAATATTTTGGCATATGGATTGATATCCATTACTGGTTAACCACAACGAACTTCCCTTGAGCAATAACAGATTTGATGTTGACGAACATTACTTACCGCTACAGCAAAATTTGTCGCAATCAATTTTTTTAAAATATCCATCTACTTGAGTCGGTCAAAGCTCAACCTTTGATTTTTCAAATCAAATGCTTAAATGATGAGAATATATTTGAAATTGAAAGTTTAGCAAATCATTCTAATTAATCTGAGGTGGTTCTAATCGTAATAAATAAAAAGGTTGGATATGGATACGTAACACTTTGAAAGTGATGTTGTGTTACATTTTGATTTTTGATTAACTCGTATATTGTTATATTTGAGTATTTTTATTAAGTGCTAGAAGTTCTTTCTTTCTCTTTTCCTCTTTAGAATACAAAAATTTCCAATAGAATTTGAACCGTTTAACCAAATAATCCCTTGATTTTTTTTTTGTCAATTAATACAGAAATTTTAAAGACTGCGTCACGGTGACCTCGGGCATTAACCATCATCCCTTGATTTTATACGTGCATATAGAGGTTTTCAAACTCTACTCTAGTAAAGTGATATGCAGAAAACTAATAAATGTTCAAAGTTCACAACTGGTCAATTATGACAATTAATCTGCCAATAACTAATGTGAAACTATTAATTAATAGAATATAATCAATTTATACATCAACCGTTTATAATTGAAACTTTTAAAAATCGAGTAGCTAAGTTCTTGTGCAGTCCTATCTCTACTAGCTATTGGGTTATTGTCGACATCACATTGCGGATTCAAACTTCCAATCGCAAATATTTCTTATGTCATAATCAGGAATTTCCACATAGCCTTGTGATTTTTTAATACACATATATATGGGGGATGATCAAGTATTTTTTTTTCCTTCTATGAATTAATTAGGAACCAATTTGAAGTATTAAGCCTTGTACGATGTTTGGTAGTCATAATAGAAAATAAACATTATTAATTCATTCGTCTCCAAATTTTATTTCTAGTCTTTCTTTTTGGTACATCTCCTAAATTTATTTCATTTCTATTTATGGAAACTATTCCACAAGATAAAATTGACTTATTACATTCAACAATGCTCTTTATTTACACTTTTTAGTTAATACCCATGACCTACTACTATTCATATTTATTACCCTCAACAACACTATTTATTTACACATTTTATCATTCATGGTCCACCACTAATTAATCTATTAATATTACACTAATTTGAGATCATTTACTCACAAAATAGTCAACATCTTTTATTAAAACTCACACCGAATATTCTCAAGAAGATATTTTGGAGACGAAGTGAATATTATTTTTTAGAGAAGGAGCATAGTTCCGATGGTAATACAGGAAAATGCCCACTTGGCAATATTTCTTAACCTTTACGTGTGAAATATCAAATCATCTTTCAACACTAAAATTGTCACTTCATCAATTTAAGTATATCATCTCACATATACAGGACCTTATAATATATATGACACATCATCATCAGCTCATATTTTCTTTCTCTTCCTTTATTTACGCTCGCAGCAATCTTTTTCTTAGAGGATGAAATCTTTATGTTAGTCTGCAATTATCTGAACTTCCTTCTAACTTAAAGATTGTTGTTAAATCTAGTTTATTTTTGGATGTAAAAGAAGAAGTTATTGCTTTTCTAGTTCTTTTCTTTTTAATGCGAATATATGTGGCGCCAATACACAATTAATGCTCAAACTTTACATCGATGCATGGACCATATGTTGGCCCATGAAAAATACTAGGGCTGCATAAGCAAGCCCATAGGCCTGTTTCTTAATGCAATGGGCCTCTTAAGTCCCGTAAGACTCTCTACTTTGGTTGGTAAAAAGAACAAAGACGAAAAAACAAAATGAAAAAAAAAAAACTATAAGTACCGCTTTGGGTAATGTAATCTTGTTCAGTAATCGTTTAGTAAAATTTCATAGGCATGCGCCGTTGTTTAATACTAAGATACCTTAAATAAGGCATGAACCAATATTAATCCTTTGAATTAAAGAATTTAAAATAATAAGATATACAATTATTATTTTGTAATGACATAATCCTATTAAAGTATTTTCTAAGTGAGCCCTAGTGAACTTTTGAAAACAAGTTCATTATAAGATGTTTCAAAAAGTTTTTTGATATTTTCCTAAAGAATAATGTATTTTCTAAGTGAGCCCTAGTGAACTTTTGAAAACAAGTTCATTATAAGATGTTTCAAAAAGTTTTTTGATATTTTCCTAAAGAATAATGATTTTTTTACATACTATGTATGTACATAATACCCTTTTATTTTGAATCGAACCGGTTCGAGTTTTTTGAATCGGTTTTTTAATTAATTATATTACATGATGTCTAATATGCCCTTTTCATATTTTAAGTGTTTTTTTTCTTTCCTTCATTTATGGACGTGTATATAGGACTATTTCCTAACTAATTCCCTTAACATTTGTTATGATTTGTTTAATAGATTTGCATCAAAAATAAAAATGGAATGATCGTGCATTTTTTTTGCTTGCTTTTTTTTATTATAAGTTTTCTTTAATTATCGTGCATAATTGTTTGGCTGCAATTTATTTTACTGTTTTTTTTATCTAATTCTTTCACAGCTTCTTTACATGAATAATTTGTAGTACATATTTTTTAACAACTTTTTATTTTACTGTTTTTTTATCTAATTCTTTCACAGCTTCTTATTATTTTTTTATTTTGTGAACCTTTTCTTAAAATATTATTTTTGGGAAAACTTATATACCATTATTGTAAAAAAAAATATAAATCTTAGTTAAAGTATGAACTAAGTAATATAATCGTTTACCACAATCTTCCATTAATTAATAAATGTAGTTACATTGTAAAAAATTGTTCAATTATAAAAACATAAATTAACAACAATCAAACATAATGAATTTGTATAATAGTCATAATAGTGACAACATTGTTTGATCATTTGGTATAATACTATATTATAGTATCAAAATTGTAAGATAATAGTGTGATTGATGGTATTTATTCGGAAATTGATATACTATAGTTTTTAAATTATAAGACAATAGTGACAACATTGTTTGATCATTTGGTATAATACTATACTATAGTATTAAAATTGTAAGATAATAGTGTGTTTGATGGTATTTATTCGGAAATTGATATACTATAGTATTTAAATTATAAGACAATAGTGACAACATTGTTTGATCATTTGGTATAATACTATACTATAGTATTAAAATTGTAAGATAATAGTGTGTTTGATGGTATTTATTCGGAAATTGATATACTATAGTATTTAAATTATAAGACAATAGTGACAACATTGTTTGATCATTTGGTATAATATATACTATACTATAGTATTAAAATTGTAAGATAATAGTGTGTTTGATGGTATTTATTCAGAAATTGGTATACTATAGTTTTTAAATTATAAGACAATACTGACAACATTGTTTGATAATTTTGTATAATAGTATATTATAGTATTAAAATTGTAAGATAATAGTGTGTTTGATGGTATTTATTCGAAAATTGGTATACTGTTTCATAAGATTTTAATATTTCATAAGATTTCAACTCTGATAACTAATACTTCAAAAACTATTTCATAAGATTTTAATATTTTTACAATTGAATTTTGAAATATTTTATTTCAATAATATATAATAGAATTTTTACGAACAATTATAATTACCAATCCCTAAACCCTTCTATTTTGTTATAATCAATATTTATAATTAACATTTACAATACAATTAATATTATAATAAATATTTAATATTGTTTCTAAAAATTGCAATCAAATTATATATATGTACCGTGTATATATCCCCATTTTTTAGGGAATTCAATTATATTTTTCCTAAATTAAAGGGAAAAGGAATCGTGCATATCCTATATTTCCGGTAATATAGTGATGGTAACATATTATTCCATAAACTAACGCAAAGGTTATATATGTAAAATGCAAATTCAATTAAAGGAATTAATTAATATAATTCCGAAGTTAATGGAAAATTACCAAAAAATCCTCATTATGTACATACATAGTATGTAAATTTATCAGTTCCCTTTCCTAAAATATTTCTTTTGTTTTATATCTCTTGAAAGAAAGAGACAATTTTCAGAAGTTTATTAATTTGGGGGGGAAAAAGATACCCATCTTTATCAGGAAACGTACATAAGTTTGGGAAAACCTACAAAAGTTTAGTTATTGTGATTGTAGCTTCTTTTTTTTTGGTAATTTAATACATAAATTTTAAAGGCTGCGTCACGGTGAACTCGAACACGAAACCTTTGGCCTGGGGCATTAACCATTCTACCACTAGGCCAACACACACACATGATTGCAGCTTCATCATTCATTAATGCTAACACTTTATAAATTCAACTAATTAACCAAACACTCCAACGCCATATATATAGAATAAAACCTAACATGCAGCTTGTGGGTAGCCTATTATTCAGGCAATTTACTTGAACTCCATAGCCAATTAATGAACTACTTTCTTTTACAATTGATTTTAATGAATTTAAATCCACTTAAGTAGTCTTCTGAAATTCCATCTATTCACATAACAGGGACAAAAACTATTTCCAAAACTTGTAACTGCAACACCACAAAGACTATAAAGTCCAATTTAACACCAAGAATAACTCAAAATCTCAAACCACGAAAATGGAGTTTCAGAATCATAATAATACAAATTAAACTATAACAAATATTAACTATAAAAAAATACATTATATATATCGAAGCACAAATCACGAATATCACATATCAATTCTATAATCTCTTGTTGAACCACACAAAAATCCTGGCATACATTATTAGTTTGATCTGTGGTTTCAGAGCTGAGCCAAGCGGCTAATATCAAAGGGATAAGCATCCGACGCCTTCTCAGCTCTGTATGCTCTTCTTCCGACCACAATATTCGCAGCTTCAGTGGGATGAAACGCATCCCAGAACAAGTACTGATCTCTGTTCTGGCACGACGGCTGCATCGGCAGACACGTTATCTGCCCGTTGTTCCTCCCCACACCGCAGCACCCAGCATTCGTCACTCTAAAACCTTCACAAACCAACAAAACTAACCATTTCAGACACACACACACAAAAGCTGGCTGTTTTATTTTATTAATTTTTAAAAGCAGTTAAAGATCACCGAAAGCTGAGGGGTTGTTGATCAGATCTTGGAAAACGCCGTAGGCATTGATGTAGATGAATCTCGCATCGCGGGAATTGCCATTGAATTCATCAACTAAGCCTCTGAGCCTGTTGTTGAATATCTGGTTCGCGTTGTTGATTCTCGCCACGCATGTCGATCCGTCGGGGCTGTTCTGCGCCAGTGCGTTCGGGCTGCACCCGATCTGGCCGACTCCGATCAGCACGAACTTCCTTGCTCCAAAATTGTACAACATCTGCAGCTCAAAAAATAAATTGTTAATGAAAAATGTTTAAACAAAATCGTGTTATTACAGTGAATGGAGATGTGTGTCTATCTATATATATACCCTTAGTTGCTCGGTGTACTGTTGGATGAGTACGTCGGCGTACTGCTCCGGCGAGTACTGGCGGCTGGTGGTGTAGTATTGAGGCATGAAGTAGTTGTTGAGGTAGTCGTTGCTGCCTACTCCGATGGAGTAGATGCACTTGCTCAGATAATTCGCGGCGGAGTCCTCGTCGCCGAGTATGTCTACTACTTGAGAAACTGTGTTCTTGTAGTTGTTTACTTGGGCGGTGAAGTCAATTCGAGCGCCCTAAAAAGGAAGTTTGTTTTAGTCTATGAAATCTAGCTACTTAATGATGTAAGAAAAATACGAGGACGGATGCCTACTAGTTGCTGGCCGGTTTCTTGTCGGATTCCTGCTGCGGCTGACGCGTAGTTCACTCCCCTCATTATCTGTTCGCCGCGAGCACTCGCATAAGGCGGAATGTAGTCGTCCAACCCTAGCAGCTCAGCTGTAAATTTGGAACAAAACATGCCATTTTGAGATCAATATTAAATTGTAAAATAAACATACAGTTAGTTTTTCAATCAAGAATTTGGATTGATTACATGATCATTACTTACCGATGACATCTACAGTGGTTTTACCATTGGAGAAGCGGCCAGTGGGGCCGTCCGGGAAATCAATGCCGTAGGGCAAGTAATTAGCCCTGGCCAAGGACTGAATGTTGTTGTTGTTTCCATTATCAACCAATGAGTCACCAAATATGAAGTAACATGGAACTTGGGGCTCCGCCATCGCTGCCACGGCCACGGCCGCGACCACGTACAATGCCATCCATCCCTTAAGCCCACTGCCCATTATATATATAAAGTGTATGGAATACTATAGAGTATGAAGTTTTAGCAGTAGAGAAAAATGGGTAATGCAAAGTAGCAAAAGATTTGGATGAGGAAATAAAGCAGTAAAGGTGGAAATGGAAAGGGCAGTTGTTACTTGTTGGTGTTGTGACTTGTGCGTGATGAAATTAAAGGCATCGAGGCAGGTATATATATATATACACTTCTATAGATATATATTTAATTTTAGGAAAAAACAAGATTTTAAACTACTGAAGTTGACTTATCTTTTAGCTATTGTGCATAAGGATATGGGAGTTAGATGGATGCATTGATTTCACGCGGATATAATGTGAGACAGTTAGCAAAACCAAATGGGGCATATCTTCTGACCACTTCTTCATTTCCAGGGCAATGATGTTTATTTTTCCTAATTCATTTGAAATTTCACCAATGTGATTCCAGTTAATTTTTTCTATTATTATTATTATTATTATTATTATTAAATACTAGCTTGTGGTTGGTTTGTTTTGCTTTTACTTCATGATGTAGAGAGAATTGGGCTGAAGGTATAAACAGACAAAGCCATGTTATCGCGCTAAAGAGAATTGAAAAGCGAATTTTCAAACTGTGGGGAGAGAAATAAATGGATGATTTACGATTATGAGATGTAAATTGGAGGGGAGGGTATCTTCAATCAATTAATGATGTGACTTGGGCTCTAACCACACATTTATACATACGTCATAGAAAATGTGAATCATGGAGAAAAAAGTGCAATTATGATTAAGGATCACCATACGATTAACTGCTGAAAAATGTACAGAACGATATCAACTGCTTCGAAACTGAGACTGAAACTCGAACATGCATGAGTTAGGTGGACCTTAACTACTGCATTTAATGTTGAGACCAATTCATACAGATTATTGATAATTATTGGGGCTTAGCCTAATAGTATTTCCTGCCGACGAGCTATAAGAATTATAACATATGCTAGATAGAGAGAGGTATCACTTAATTACAGATTCATTTTCATCTTTGAAAAAAAAAATGAACGATCGATAAGGAAAATCTGCTCTATTAAAAAACGATCATTACAATAACATTCAGAAGATCAGACAAGATTTCTGGATGCAATTTACATAGAGAAAAATCTAATGAATTAAGCACATTGATGATAGAAGGATGAGATAATGAATGTTATTAAATATGATGGCATTTATTTGTATATGTGATTATTACACTGGTTCTGCTGTCTTAATTAATTTGGCAGTTGAAGAAACAGCGGCAAGGACACACACTCCCCAAAAAATGATTTCTTCCCACGACTTAGATCGATATCGGTGATGCCAAGTCTCAACAAAAAAAGGCCCCGGCTCTTGGCAGTTTGGGCAACTGGAGAGCATTGCCATGATTGAAACAAAAGTATTCGTTGTGCTCGTTCCTACTTAAGCCGTCTTCTCCTTCATCTTTACGATCAATGGCCTGCAAAAAATTGGCACACAATTGGCTTAATATGAAATGCTATTAGCAACAAAACCATTTCGAGCATCAGTGAGTAAGCAGAGTAACACAAAATCAGCGCAAACAGTCCTCAAGCAACGCTAGGTCCATGTATGACCGACACTTACATCCATAGTATTAGCGGATCACCCTAGAGAACTTGTTATGTCACCGCATAATAAGCTTCTATTTGCTAAACTCAGTCTTTTTTTAAAGTTTAGTTTTAGAGCATAACCATAAATCTTAGGGGTTGTCACATAAGCATCCATTGTATATCCAAGGAGTCAAGGACAAACACAACCAACCTGTTGAAGCTAAGTGCAACTTTAAGGACATTCCATTTGCAAATAGCGCATAATTCTATGGGCACTGATAAAGTGAAGCAAGTACAAATAGTCTCCATGATGATAAAGGATAATCTATGACAAGTCTAGGTCATATTAATTGAGAATTTAATAAATTAAAGGTAGAAAGTTTAGCTTGGGAGGTCCTTGAGACATATCAAAAACACTTAGCAAGTTAATGAAGTATAATAAAATATTTCATTACATTTCAAATTATAAGTTTAAAAAATATTCAGGAACATAGTTTCTTAGCTCATTCTGTAGTTCTTAACAAGCCCCTCAATTTTAGCCATTTTATAAGCAACTATCCTTCCGAACAACATGAGGAACATTCAAGAAACTTAAAACTTTATTACTCCCTCCGTCCCATTCGAAGTGTTTACTTCTTTTGGGTTGTCCTATTTTAAATGTCACAATCCATTTTAAGAAATAATTATCTCTTCAAAAGATATGGGTCGTACCCACCTTCTATCTAACTATTTTATACTCTTCTCATAAATATATATGCTCAAAAGAAATGGGAAACTTCAAATGAGCTGGAGGGAGTATTAAAATATGTACAACACTCAAAATCCTCTATGACTAGAATAAAGCTAAGTAGATTTCAAAAGAAAAATAAATAGTCTCGTTAGGCAAACTTGTAATAGCTTCATTGTCATAAGGTGTCAAAAATTCTCACATCGGAGCAAATCTTCATTAATTAATCCCATAAGATGCACCACAACATATCAAAACTTAGTAACATGGAAAGACATTACCAACAACAAAATCATGGTAATTTCTTGTGCAAGCTCTGTCTCGGGGAAGTCTATTGTCAAGAAAAGTGATAAATAATAACATCAAAAACATAAAAATCAAGAGAGATAACTTAGTTATATTGATTTATATTAGCCAATGAAGTACATTAAAACAGACAGGTAGTATTAGAAAAAATCATAAAAAGTTACAACTTAGTTCAAAGAGACATACTTCAATTTGGCAAAAGTTGTGATCCGGTCTTCCTCTATTCTGGACAGGCAAAAACCAGAAGGTTATACACACGCATAGTATCTTGTAAATCCAAAATATCATAAAAAGAGACAAAATAGTATGATTTTATAGAGAGAGGACCCAAAACAAAAGAGATTAAAATAAACAATAAACATACAGATCGACGGAAAACTTTGAGCGAACGTAGAGCGACTCCGAAACCCTAAGGGCGTTTTTGTAATTTCACCAACCCAGGCCGCCCTCTCTGCGTTGGAGTGGACCCGCTCAACTCGACCAAACCCCCAAAGAACTCCATCAAATCAGATACTACGCCACCCAGGTCTCGAAACGACATCCACGCGTATTTCTTCATAAAATCCCATTCGACATCCACGCATACGGCATACTTGTAAAATCCCAGGCCCAAACCGCGCTCAAAGTTACGAGCCAATGCCCGGGCCCGGGCCGCGGGCGGCGAGCGGGAGATGAGGGAGTGAAAGAGGGAAAATAGGGTGTAATTGTTGGAGAAGAAGGAGTGATAGAGAGTAGATGAGAGTGAGAGGAGGGAAATGAAGAGAAAACTTTGGAGTGGACGGCATTAGGGTACAGCGGCGTCGGAGAACTGTTTCGACTGGCCAACGATAAGATTGCTGATTGTACGGGAATTCGAGTGTTGACGGAAGCAATAGGGGCTGTTTGTTTCTATATTTAAGTTTCTTTTTGAAGGCAGTTTCCTTAATTTTCTATTATGCTAAATACTTTCAAGTACTTTTGCTTTAATGTTTTTATATTCTTTTTTATTTTTATAAATCATAATTTAATAGGTATTTATAATAGGCATCACCGCTTGAATATTTTTTTCGTTAATGTCGTCGTAAAATTTTAACATATACAATAATACAAATATATTTATATTTTAATATAACCAAATACATTCATCAAAATTATTTATAGTATATTTTAATCGCACTTTATTCAATATCTTTGGGTTTTACTGGATAAGATTTCATTCTCCAAAAATAAAAAAAAATAAAAATAAAAATAAAAATAAAAATAAAAAGATAAGATTTCATAGATAAAGATGACAGTGAATTTGATTAAAGGGGGTAATGTGAATAAAAACCCAACTTAGTCAGCGAAATGAGACAAACTTTACGAATTCTTTTTAAATCATTTCAATACCAATACCATTAACCAAACATCACAAATAATAAAATATTCCCCATGTCTTTCATAGGTTTATATACAAACCAAACAAACGCTTCTTTTTGCCCATCAAAAAGAACTTATTCGAGATGGTGATGGGCCGAACACTTGTTAATAATTTTTAGCATAAGATCCACATATACTTACTTATTTAAGATGTTGCTTGGACCAAACACTTTCTATTAACTTTTGGCATCAGATCCACACATAGTTTACCATTTCATAGAAGTATATGTCGAATATACATTCATAGTGGGTGATACGATAAAACATACTCCCTCCGTCGCGTCCAAGACGACTCATTTCTTTTCGACGCGGTTATTTAGGAGAAGAGAAAAGTGATTAAAGTGATAAAAAGTAGGTAGGATCCACAATTTTTGAAGAGTAAATTATTTCCTAAAAAGGAAACAGACCATCTTAGGTGGGACAACCTAAAATGGAATACGAGTCATCTTGAGTAGGACGGAGGGATCACAATACTTTAATTATGCATTACAATTTAAAATAGAAAATTTAAACCCATTCATCAAAAAAGGAAATCAACACCGAAATCTAACAGAAAAGGTATGATGCCTATATGTAAGATTTCCAAATCTTTCTTTTAACTGTCACATGTATTCCAAAGGCAGCATTTGTCGTGAGATTTAGTTCGGCGAGAGACCGACTTATTTAAGGAAACAACTTTATGTAATTTAGTTTCCTTTTTGCCGCATAATAAAAGAAAAGAAAGCTTACACAAATTGTTATCATAATTGAGGCGGGGGGATCTACCTATTTATGTCTGATTTTGCCAACCTATTACCTACCCGTGGCAGAAAATCTGCATGGCGGAATAGTGGGAAAAAGCTGTGTGCCATCATCATCCCGAAGATTCAGTAATCAGAAACGACTTGTAACCCCCTCTCCTCTCTCTCTCTCTCTCTCTCTACACTACACTTGTTGTGTCTGCATATGGTTATATAAATCTGCGGTTGCGGATGTATAATCAAGATTTTTTCCTTTTATCTTTCTTGGCCACAGCCTCCAAAAATATCCTCGAATTTTTGCCAACTTGCACTTCTCGTCTCTATGTCGACCGCCGCCATAGCTCAAGAAGCAATGTTTCCGTGAAAGCTAGTTATTATCGAATCCGAGAGAGAAGATGGGGTCATCTGAAGAGAGCAGCAATTTGGTGAAAATCCTGGGTCCCCTCTGTTTATTTGATTTTCTTAGTTTTTTCGTTGTGGATTTTATTTAATTTTTGTAATTTCTTGGTTGTGTGAATTTACTTCTCAATTTAATTGGGTATATGATACTTTCTTTTAACTCTCAGAGAGTATTGATTTGTAGAAGTGATGGTTGAATTAAATTACTCAGACATTAAAATTCAGAAGAAGTAAATAAAAGAATGTGAATTCAGAAGTGTTTTCAATTTCCTTCCGTTTAGTATTTAGTGATTGTCTATCAAGTTACGAAAATTGTTTATGGCAAATTATTTGAGAGCATAATTTCAGACACAGTCTTTACATTGAGTATTTGTTCAGCATGAAAGTTTCCATGTTTATAAATTTGATCAAGAAGTTTGATTCAAAAGTTTCACTTGATCTCAGAACTTGGCCTATCTTCAGTTTTGCAGACTTCTTCTATTGTATAACGTACCATTGTTTTTTTTTTTAGTGTTGAGTCTGTTTCCTTGCAATTGAATTTCTCTGTCCATATGAATTATGGAATGTGATTTAGGATCCATTTCAGCATGTGAAATATCTGGTTTAGTATTGAGGTTGCTTCCTATTAAATCCCAGGCCCATGTATGTCAATAGAACATGGATTTTGGAATCCAACTACAAAATCCGATGTTGTAAAAACTGTAGGAAGTTATCTGGTATTTGAATAGAACAAATGATTGAGTCACCAATTTAGACAATTTTTTGCATTCATAGTTAAGTGAGTCATGGAATTACTGCTTATTGATGTCTACTACAGGTCGATGCACAGGTCACTCGTTCCCAGGAGAACCATTGCAACCCTGCTTCTGCGATACCCACAAGTAGATTGGAGAGGCTTTTAAGAGAAAGAGTGTTAAGAAGGTCCAGCAAGTCTTATCATTCTCTCGAAGAATCGAGAGATAGTAATGGGGATCTAGACATTTCTGGAAACGCAAATGACCTATATCTATCTGATGGTGACAGGGGCTACCATGACGAAGATTTCTTTGAAGGGAATGCCTTAGTAAAACATCTAACCGATGGCTCAGAGAAACAGGATGTTCGAGTCCCCAAACAGAGGTTGTTGGTGGTGGCGAATCGACTACCAGTCTCTGCTATTAGGAAGGATGACGATTCATGGGGCCTTGAAATAAGTGTCGGCGGCCTAGTTAGCGCTCTTTTGGGTAAAAGTTGGTTGTCAATTATGTTGCCTCTGCTTTATGAGTTTCTATAGTTGTCTTAATTCATGAATTGATTGATTCTTTTTAATTCCACTGCTATGACTTCTTTGATGATTCTTAGAATTTTTGCAAATATTTTCTGTTGAAGGTATCAATGAGTTCGAAGCTAGATGGATTGGATGGGCCGGTGTAAATGTTCCCGATGAAGTTGGACAAAGGTCACTAACTAAAGCTCTAGCTGAAAAGGTCTGTAAACTCGATTTTTTCTTATGATAGAATTACTAATCTCTAACCTTATGTTAACTAATGTGCGAGACATGTTTCAACCAAATGTAGAGATGCATCCCTGTATTCCTTGATGAAGAGATCGTCCACCAGTATTACAACGGCTACTGTAACAACATATTATGGCCTCTTTTCCACTATCTCGGGCTTCCACAGGAAGACCGCCTAGCTACGACACGGAGTTTCCAGTCTCAGTTCGCTGCATACAAGGAAGCAAACCAGACGTTTGCTGATGTAGTAAACGAGCATTATAGGGAGGGAGATGTGGTCTGGTGCCACGATTATCATCTCATGTTTCTTCCGAAATGCCTAAAAGAGTACAACAGCAAGATGAAAGTAGGTTGGTTTCTCCACACACCTTTCCCCTCCTCTGAAATTCATCGGACATTGCCGTCAAGATCGGAACTTTTAAGATCTGTTCTGGCTGCTGATTTGGTTGGGTGGGTTCCTTGCTATAGTTAGTAAGATATTTCTAAATAATATACGCGATTGGAGAAAAAAGCAAATACCATAAAAAGTTGTGGTTTTCCCAGCTTATATAACCCCATGTATGTTTATAGTTCCCATCATTGTCATTATCCTCATCTATGTTGATAGTTATTATTTTTGCTCTTAGATTCCACACATATGATTACGCAAGGCATTTTGTAAGTGCTTGCACTCGTATTCTCGGGCTTGAAGGTACCCCTGATGGAGTGGAAGATCAAGGAAAGCTGACTCGTGTTGCTGCGGTATGTGTAGCCGTATTCTTAGAAATAGCATATCTTCCTTGTCTAGAAGCCTCACACTTGCACTATTTCATATCAACTAATTTCATCAGGGCTTTGTCATCTACAGTTTCCTATTGGTATAGATTCTGAGCGGTTCATTCGAGCTCTGGAGCTTCCACAAGTTAAGGTCCACATCAACCAATTGAAAGAGCGATTTGCCGGAAGAAAAGTGAGTAGCAATGGAACCATATGATATGGTGTCTGTTGGCATTTTGGACTTATTATGTGACATTTCATGATTCAACTTAACCAATAATATAATCTGATTGTATGCATTTCTAAAGGTAATGCTAGGGGTTGACCGTCTGGATATGATCAAAGGAATACCCCAAAAGATTTTGGCATTTGAAAAGTTCCTTGAAGAAAACCCGGTTTGGCGTGACAAGGTAGTTTTAGTGCAAATTGCTGTACCGACAAGGACAGACGTGCCCGAGTGTATGTATCCCTCATCCTCATGTTCACAATTATTTTGCTCATCTATATATGCAAGCAGATAGTAATGGCTTATGAGATATTCTTATTCTGGCAGATCAAAAGCTATCATCCCAAGTTCATGAAATTGTTGGGAGGATTAATGGAAGATTTGGAACCCTTACCGCTGTTCCAATACATCATCTAGTGAGACCCTATACCTTAAAGCAAACTAATTCTTTGAGTTGATTTATTTATTCAAAATGATGTTTATGAATGAACTTCAAATCCTTGAAGATCTCGGTGAACTTTTTATCTGAGCATACTCTATGTAACTTCATATTCTTTCTTCACAGGATAGATCTCTTGAGTTCCATGCATTATGCGCCCTATACGCTGTTACTGGTAACACTTTCTCACTCTTTGTCCCTCATTTATCCTTTTGACTGCATGGTCTAGACAATATACCGGAAAAAAATATATTCAGGAAAAAGTAATCCCATTTTTGGAATCAGAATTAGTTTTTCATGATTTCTACATGGTAATGAGAAAAGACAGATATTGAGAGTCTCATATTTACCACCACACCTCAGTTGATTAGAATTTGTTGCAGGAGGCAGACAAGGATATGAAGTTACAGATTTTGTTTATAGACACAGTGCAATAAATCAGAATGTGAAGCAATTTGAATCATATGCAGTATCCATAAAGGTGGCACAATGAAGTTGCATTGTAGCTTTTCATGTTTGTTTATATCGAAGAAATTACACCTATCGAGTCATCTGATTATTGTATAACCAACAATCTACGAGACCATTTGCAAAGTACCATATAAAGAAAATCGCCCATGTGTCATCACATGTTTTCAATTTACTTATAGATCACATATTGAATTGGTTTCTTTTTTAAATTTACTTATAAATGACATTTAATTTGCTTCTTCCGTTTATTCATGAACTTTTCTTTTAGATGTTGCTCTGGTTACATCACTAAGGGATGGAATGAATCTAGTGAGCTACGAATTTGTGGCCTGCCAAGCTTCAAAGAAAGGGGTCCTCATTCTAAGCGAGGTAGTCATGTTTAATCTGCTTTATATATGTATATGATACTCATATATTTGGTAACTGCAATCGTGCTACATCAACTGTGATCCCTAAGTTCATTAAGAGGATGTAAACTTCAAAAGTCGCTGCATTTTCATCCTAATTTCGGTTTACTTTTCAGTTTGCTGGTGCCGCACAGTCACTTGGCGCTGGAGCGATTCTGGTGAACCCTTGGAATATTACAGAAGTTGCTGCATCAATTGGTTACGCTCTGACCATGCCGGCAGATGAAAGAGAAAAAAGGCATCGGCATAATTTCACTCATGTTAGTACTCACACATCACAAGAGTGGGCTGAGACATTTGTAAGGTATGTATGTATAGTTAGTTGTCGGTTAAAGTACTCACTCTGGTTAAATATTTGCCAAACTAACTTCTGTCCCTGCATACAGCGAACTCAATGATACTGTCGTGGAAGCACAGCTAAGGATTCGGCAAATTCCGCCATTACTTCCTAAAGGAGATGCTGTTGAGCATTACATGCGTTCAAATAATCGCTTACTTATTCTGGTATTCATTGTCGCCATCTCATGAGGCTCAAAATATATTTGTCCCTTATGATCTCAATATTGAGTTTAGTACCCAAACCCATAGCTTTACATTAATTGGAGTAATGAATGTCAATACTAAACGGTCAGTGTTCATTGTTGTGTTTCATTGCATGTTCTTGAAATGATGTGGAGATCCAAACTTATACATTTGGCAGGGATTTAATGCGACGCTCACTGAACCTGTTGACACCCAAGGGAGAAGGATCGACCAGTTTAAAGAAATGGAGCTCAAATTACATCAAGATTTGAAGGAGCCGCTGAGAAGGCTTTGTGAGGATCCAAAGACCACGATAATTGTCCTTAGCGGAAGCGACAGAAATGTTCTTGATGAGGTTTTTTGCTTTCACATAAGATCCACTTTTGCCTCAGCACATTCTACTTGTTAACCGGTGTATTCTGCAGAACTTTGGAGGTTATAATTTGTGGTTGGCAGCCGAACATGGGATGTTTTTGCGTCGTACTACAGGAGATTGGATGACGACAATGCCAGAAAATCTAAATATGGATTGGGTTGACAGCGTGAAGGTACATATCCAAAACATAACATACTAGAATCCAGTCCCTTTATTATAGACCCTCGTATCAATTTCCGATTTTTTTCAGCATGTATTTGAGTACTTTACGGAGAGGACACCCCGATCTCATTTTGAGCTCCGTGAGACTTCACTTGTATGGAACTATAAGTATGCAGGTAGTTTATCTTTTCCTGTAATGTTCTATGGTTTTATCCGTTACATTTTTCTGATTTGTGAAATTATACCCAGATGTTGAATTTGGGAAGCTTCAATCAAAGGATCTGCTGCAGCACCTATGGACAGGGCCAATTTCAAATGCTTCTGTCGATGTAGTTCAAGGAGCAAGATCAGTGGAGGTCCGAGCAGTTGGAGTAACCAAAGTGAGTCTAAATTTTATAACACTAAAAAAAATTACTTGGAAATTTATACTCGATTTCTATTCAGGGCGCTGCAATCGATAGAATCCTAGGGGAAATAGTCCATCACAGTCACGTGGAAGCTCCCATCGATTATGTTTTGTGTGTGGGGCATTTTCTACCAAAGGTGAGCCACCCGTATCTTTTCTACAATATTCTTGATCATTGGGGAGAAGAGGCGGCTTAAGCCCCCTGCAAACCATTTTTCCAAAAAAAAAGATCTTCCCTCTTATAGGATCTTCAATTATCCGAGTTTTGTGCAAATTGTTATGCAAAAGCACAATGAACTGAATCGCCTGAAAATATATTCAGGGAGAAAATTTAGAGAATATAGCCCTCATGAGAGATTTTTCTGCGTCTGGCTCTCTGTACTGTAGACTAGAATGAACTTGACAGGCCTAACAAATGACGTTGATTCATCATTGAAAATGCGCATCAACGCATTTTTCTACGGGATTTGTTTGATTTTTTGTCGATTCTTGATAACTATTCCAGGATGAAGACATTTATAGCTTTTTCGAGCCAGAGCTACCTACGGGACCAGCACCTAGTGCAAGGGCCAAGATTGCCAACCCTCTCAACCGATTTGGTTCCAACTCTACGGGTGTAGCTGCATTCTGCCGCAAAGCTCTGCTACCTATCCCGTCTCCAGATACACGAGCCAACAGTTTTCTGGGGAACGGGAACTGGTGGTCCCGTATGCGCGAGAGGATGACCGTGCACGAGGGCTCATCAGTTCTTGATCTCAGGGGAGAAAACTACTTCTCCTGCGCGGTAGGGAGGAAACGTTCTAGTGCAAGATATCTTCTGGGATCATCGACTGAGGTTGTATCATTGTTAAGGGAGCTTACAGCTTGTCAGCCATGAAGATTTTCCTACGGTACTAAAAGATTTCAATTTTTAGCAAGATTTTTTGTATATCATTATTAGTTTCAATACCGGTGGTTGCCTTAGCAGATTATGATATCTGTTTGGGACCAATTTTTTGGAGTGAAGAAGGTAATAATGAGAAAAGAAGCAAGAATTCATAATGTTATGTTTTTGTTTAGATTGTGAAATGGAGAAGGTAGGCAAAGCAAATAGGGGAGGGTGAAGTTGACAGAGATTTGCAACAATTCTGACTTTGACTCATGAGGTATGGGTTATTTAGTTTAGTGCTATTTAATTGATTGTGATTATGATTTTCATAAAATAAAAAAAAAAATGATTGATTATGATTATTCACATTTTCAACTGCAACTGCAAACCTTCTCTTCCAATCAAATTTGGTCCCTTAACGCATGCTAATTATTTGACACTAATAAGTTCGAAAATCTCTATTTGCGACAAGCGTTGTCCGTTTCGCATTCTTTCTCTCTTGAGAAATTGTTAAAAGTTATGTATGTTAAATAAAGGGTTAATTTTAAAAAATTCACTAATTTTGATCTGATTTTAGTTCTAGACACGATGTAAGAAGATATTCCGGTAATGAACGCACTTTCTGATAAATTAAAATGGTTCACAAAATATTTACATTAACGAAAATAACAAAGACGTCAATGATTTTCATGGAATAAATAAAGCATTGTTAGTTTAAGAGAGAACTGAATACCTGCACCGCCAATTGGCCAAATTCAGTTTATTGCGATAAAATACTAAGTTTTAATTCTACACGAATAATCTTATAAACAAAATAATTGAAGGAAAAAAAAAAGAAGCTAGAAAGTGGCAAAAGTGGCCAGTGAAATTGGCAACGGGTTGGAGAGATCTCTGCCTTCGTCTTGCCTCTCGAAAGGGGATAGCTACCCGTGACCTTTGTCCCATTCCATATTATTTTTTTAAAAAAATATATAGAAAGATAAATGAAGTTTTTTTTTTATAATTATATATAAAGAAACCCACAAATGGGTTAACAGAATAGATAGACATATCAAAAGCCAACAAATGCATTCAATGGCAATTTCACGTATTATAGTAATTTTTTAAATGATAATGATATATATATAAAAAATACAATAATACTTCATTTACCACATTAAAATTGACACGTTACTTTTTTGGCACGTAGATTAAGGAGGGTTTATAGATAGTAGTATTATGTGTATAAAGTAGTGTGACTTATGGAATTTGAGATATTTATATGTAAAAATGATTACTTTTTAAAATAAATTATTTTTAGTGTGATGATTCAAAAAGAAAACGAGCCACTTTTAGTAAGACAGGTAATATATTATATCTAGGTGAAACTACGTCACTGAATATAGAAGCAATTGAGTAATATAAGACGGGCAATAAGGCAATGAGAGTTGGGGATTACTATCTGATTTTACTTTTTGAAAGATGAGAGAGACAGACGGTGCCATTCAAAGAAAAACAGATGCCAATAAAAAGAACATCCAAATTGCACGCCTTTCGAATATGAAATTTTTTGGTGGTCCTCTTCTTTGAATCTCAATCACTTGCCACATTTTTATGGACAATATATCCTCCCTAATTCAACTCTCTGGATGGTTATTTCTTTTTTCTTTTGTTTTTCTAGTTGTGTTTGTCGCAATTGTTTTTTCTTTCAAGAATATAAGTCTTGAATTCTTTTCTGAAACAGTCTTATATTCATTTTTAAAAATTGACGGGAACCAATAGCCGCTATCTTTGGTGTGCATTGAGTAAACCCTACGTTTCTATATAATAATCTGCAAACGACACATGACGGGTAAAAACGGTCTTAGGTTTTTGTCATGATGCAATGTGGATCTTGTTTACAGCAGTACCAATTTATTGCGCGTTTTGGTTTAAAATTTTGTTATATTCCAGAATATGTAAATTTAGGAGGTAATATGTCACTTAGCATTTTGGGAATTTTTTTATAGAAGTCAGACTGCATATTTATATCATTTGTAACCATAGGTAATATTACAGTTGGCTTTGCCACTTCGGAAGGATGGCCCCTATATACGTCCAACATTCGAGTTCCGATATGTGATTGATTCAATTTGATGCAAACAAACAAATAATTCAAATAACTATAGTTGACTGTATGCGTAACTAATTATTTAATGGAACTTTAATTTAAAAATAATATTAGTCAGTTGAGGGACACTCTGAGAAGAAGAATATCTTTATCTTGAAATGACCTCCTTTTATCTTCAATTTCCTGTATCCATCACAGTGTGGGGTCAATACGATAAATAATTGCATTCCATAATTAAAATGTTTATATCATATTTCATTTCATAGTATGACTGAAAAACAAAATTACGTAAGGGAGTAGGTATCTAAAAGACTCGTCTAATTTTCAACTCTTTACTTATTTATTTGGTCTAATATCTTGTATTATTTAAGGGTCCTTATTGGACATTCGAGGTTTTTGGGGTTCAAATAAATCATTTAAGGAGGAAATTTTATGTTACCCTTCTAACTTATAGTTGTTGAAGTTTGACTTACTAATGTTAAATCTTGCAACATAACTAATGTACATTCGTCTGCACACCGCATGGACGGATAAAAGATCATTATTAAGAAAAGTATCATTAATTACATAAAAGAAAAGTATCATTTTCTTAAATATCATTTACATTAAAAAAAATATCAAATATCATTACACTGAAGAAAAGTATCAAAATCTGCATATGCGGACGGATGTATAGGAGACCATCTCTAAACCTTGCCTCCAAGTGTTGAAATACATTTTTACCTTGCCAAATGTAGAAAATCCAATTTGTAAATTTCCAACCTTACCTCAAATAAGTTCTTGATTCTGAAAATTGAATATGACACATATTAATCTCTTTCGCCATCAAGCTCTACATCGTCTAGAAGAAGATGAGGTGTTGATTTGCAAGAGGTGACATATATATTGTCATGCCAACATAGCTGGCGAGATGCAATCTTTGATCTTTGCATTTATCTTCCTAACTATTGTTCCAACGCTTTGGGCTTCAAGAATGACAGAAATCTTTTAGTTGGAGGAGTAACGAAATGTCTTAGTTGAGTTGAATATTCATTTTGAAAGTTTGAGAGTTTATCTTAATTTGACAAGAGAATACACACTATGTTCTTGTCTTATAAAGGATCTACCTAATTTATTTTTATTAACTATCAATTTCTCATTTTTTGGTTTTAATTGGGAAAGAGGAGAGTCTTAAGAAGTTTGATTTCTAATCGATCTCAATCTTTATAAAGACGAGAGCACACCATTATAAAATCTCCAAGGAAAAGTTTTTTTTTTTGGAATTAGGAGATGAGAATACATTTAAATAAAAAATTAGGAGATGAGAATACAAAGAACTAATTGTATTGAAATTATAGAATTTAAACAAACTCGTAGGAAAAGGGAAAAAAGTCAAATTGAGGAATCATCTCTCTGCAAGACGAGATACGTCTGGTAATGCTCTCGTTTTGTCATGTCAACTCCAAAGACGACACAATTCCCGCCTTCGAGGTAGTAGCACGCTGACTATGAAGGTTCCGACGAACTGGAACAAGGCGATGACAGAGCCTCGACTTATGAAAGCATGCTACACTGAGAAATTTCGTGTGTAGATTTGCAAAAGGCTTGTTGAGCGCTTGGCCAGAGCTGAGGTTGGCGGCCGCGACGAGCACGTGGGCTTCACGGCCCATCACTTGTGCACATAATTACTATATACGTTTTGATGAAATTAATAATATTCATGATTAATTAATAAGGATAAAAATTGAATATTTTATGCTAATTATCCACTTTATCTCACAATTCCATAAACGAATAACTAACTCGATTCACTATTTTTCACTCACAAAAAAAAAATCGAGTTTGAGAAATTGTTTGGTTGTCACCGTTTCCTCCGTGATTAAGGACTTCGGCTTCTGAAATTTATGGATGAATTGATTTTTAGTTTAAAAGTCATAAGAACTCGTGGTGAGATGAAGAATTCAAGTATAATTACCTAAGCAATTTAAAAGTAGAATTTGGGTTCGACTTCGATATAGACTGTTTCGAAACTGCAAAGAATTCAAATAATCCATAGTAATTTATCTAAATCATATCTGACCATACCCAATTTTTTTTATTTCCTGACCATACCCAAGTTAGATATAAAGAAGCTCAACTAATATATGATATCATCAAATACCACAAATTCTATACTTTATGTTGCATTTTATCCTTCCCCACATCAATATCATTACCATGTATATTAATGTGAAGGGTGCCATCAAAAGTAGAAATTTTTTTAGAAAGAAAACTAAAATGAATATACATATAAACATATCACGATCATGTCAAAGAATATCTAAAATTGTAATAGTGGCCTTGAACGTCAGCATTCCAAATAAATCCAATTATCTAGTTTCTTAAAAAAAAAAGAATGAAGATTTTATTCATCCCTATAAATATTCATAGTATCAGTTCTATATTCGTGCATCTTAACTTTAAACATGGAAAATTTTCATTCCACAGCACTTTTTCTGGTTTTCCTTCTCTTTCTTCCTCTTCTGGTTTCGTGCACTGAGAGACAGGTTCATGGCTTCTCTACTTATAATATTATTTTCAAATTAATTATTCAGTAGATCTGTAATGTGTGATTAAATTTCTACAGGTATATATAATTTACTTTGGAGAGCACAGTGGAACGAAAACGCTCCAACAAATCGAAGAAAACCACCATTCATATCTACTCTCTGTGAAGGAAACTGAGGAAGATGCAAAATCTTCTCTCATTTACAGTTACAAGCGCACCATCAATGGCTTCGCTGCGCTTCTCACTCCCGACGAAGCTTCCAAGTTATCTAGTGAGAGAATATTTCTCTCTCTCTCTCTCTCTGTGCATGAGTGTGTGATATTAATATATTGAATAATGGTTATTGAATTTGGATTGAAACAGAGATAGAGGAAGTGGTGTCGATATTTCGTAGCCATCCAAATAAATACGCAATCCACACAACAAGGTCGTGGGAATTTGCAGGTGTAGAAGAGGTAATGAAGAAATCGCAAAATCTGAACAAGGAAGATATATGGCTAAAATCCAGCTACGGGAAAGATGTTATTGTTGGCTTATTAGATAATGGTAATTTCTCAATATTAATTTTCAAAAAATCCCACATCCTATCTTGTCATGTTGCATGTAAATTTTATTGGTCAACTTGTCTATGTTGACCACCATGCCAAGGACTCACGCGAGTTTTGGTGTCGTCGATCTGCAGGTGTGTGGCCGGAGTCGAAGAGCTTCAACGACGAAAGGATGGCTCCGATCCCTAAATCGTGGAAAGGAATTTGCCAAACCGGCGACGAATTCAACTCATCAAATTGTAACAAGTGGGTCAACATTAATCGTATTTCGTTGTCTATTCAAATTTTCATTATGTCTAGCTATCTATTCAAAGTGACATCTCTCATTATCTCATAACCCATTACGGGGGAGAATAACTTTTTCTTAAAAAAAACAAAAGGAAAAAAAGAAGAAGAAGAAAGTATGTCAGGTAAAAGCATCAGTTGGCCCTGCATTGTTGCTCTTACATATATGTCGGTATATCATGCCCTTAGTTGGCGTAATTTGTTGTTTCGATAATTTCCCATGTCGTCTGTTTCGATCAAACAATAAAGTAAACTGACATATCGTAATTAAATTTGGCTTGTAGCATCACCAATTCAATCTTGTGAACTAGAATAGTCAAACGTTTCGATCAAACAATAAACTAAACTGACAAATAGTCAAAAGTTTACCCCCACCAATACATGCATTTTCAATCACAAGCCTAACCAAAATAACCAATCAAATCACGTTATAACTTTATCATTTGATTAACATTTTCATGACAAGTATAATCTTGTGTCGGATGACGTTATAAACGTAAACATAGCACTGAGATGAACTTAATTGAGTTTAGGTACAATGTAGTGTATCTATTCTAATTAAATTGGAGATTAGTGACCCATAATTGGGATGAATACACTGTATATTTGTGTATACACAAATTTTTGTCAACAAAATTTTGCATGGTCCCATTTTTTCTCTTTTATTCAGGAAAATAATTGGAGCCCGATATTACATCAAGGGCTACGAAGCATACTATGGCCCGCTCAACAGAACGCTGGATTACCGCTCCCCACGAGACAAGGACGGCCACGGGACCCACACATCGTCGACGGCGGCTGGAAGGAGAGTCGACGGCATCTCCGCCCTGGGCGGATTCGCCTTAGGCACCGCATCAGGCGGGGCCCCGCTGGCCCGCCTGGCCATCTACAAGGTGTGCTGGGCCGTCCCGGGGCACGGCAAGGAAGAGGGCAACACTTGTTTCGAAGAGGACATGCTCGCCGCCATCGATGATGCCGTGGCCGACGGCGTCGACGTGCTGAGCATCTCGATCGGGACCAGAGACCCCCAGCCCTTCAACAAGGACGGCATAGCCATCGGCGCCCTCCACGCCGTCAAGCGAAACGTCGTTGTAGCGTGCAGCGCCGGCAACTCCGGTCCCGCCCCCTCCACGCTGTCTAATCCAGCTCCCTGGATTATAACCGTCGCCGCAAGCAGCGTTGACAGGACATTCTCGTCTCCCGCCGTGCTTGGAAATGGCATGAACCTACCGGTAATAACGAATTCATTAAATAAAGCGATTAATTCTTTTGTTGATGGATTATTTTTATGCATTTTGCAGGGGCAAACAGTGACTCCATATAAGTTGCAAAAGAAGTTGTACCCGTTAGTTTATGCTGGTCAAGTAGCCAACCCGGATGTGCCCCGAAACCTATCCGGGTGATTAATTACACTCTTTCTTTAAATTCTAGCTAGTTGTCTATGATTTATAAAAATAAAAATAAAAACTGAATTTTAACAGTTCTTGAAATTTGCAGGCAATGCTTACCTGGGTCTCTCTCTTCTAAGAAGGCTAAGGGTAAGATAGTGATGTGCATGAGAGGGAATGGGACGAGAGTGGGTAGAGGCATGGAGGTGAAAAGAGTTGGAGGTATTGGTCTCATTTTGGGAAACAGTTTAGCTAATGGAGATGAATTAGTTGCTGATGCTCATATTCTTCCTGCGACTGCTGTCAATTATCGAGATAGTCTCAAAATTATCGATTATATTCATTCCACGAAAGCCCCGACTGCGTACATCGTACCGGGCAAGACTGTTTTAGACATCAAACCGGCACCTTTCATGGCTGCTTTCTCCAGCAGAGGCCCCAGCGCTCTTTCACCAGACATTCTCAAGGTAATTTTCGTCGACTTAGGGCCTTCAAAATTGACAAGTCGGTCCTCTATTATTGCATCACCTTCTATTTGATCTTGTTGATATGCCTTGAATCTATCTCCCCTTCCCCGGGTTAGTCGGGGGTCTCGCTGAGCCCAATACTCGTATCGGGCCTTAGTACTCGTATTGGGCTAAGCCCAATTGGTGTATTATCTTAGTACTATAAATATGGTATTTGAGAGCTGTAATTGTAATCCGAAAAACCCTAGCCGCCTAATAAATCTGTTCTCATTTTCTGCCCGTGGACTTAGCCAACTCATTATTGGTGAACCACGTAAATCTGTGTTTTCTTTACGTTTCTTAATTGCTCAATAATCTTAATATGTTACAACAAATCTACTGGTAAAGGAAGTTTTAAAATCTACCATACTTTAAAAAAATGAAAATTCAAGAAAATGGTAAAATTACATATATAACAAATAGTTAAGAATCTTCATAAGTAAAATTTGTAGATTTTCAAATTATCCAAAGACTAGGACGGGTCCATTCCAAAAGGGGCTGAATAGGCTAGCTGAAGCACCTCCCAAAAAAAATCATTTTTCTTGTACATATGTGTATACTGCCGATTCACCTAAAAATTCTTGAAACTCCCCAATAAATTTTCTGCATTTGTCGCTGAACGTGAGGATTATCAATAGAAATTGTTACATAATGATGCGATAGGTGCTTCGACTTGCATGTTAAATGCTGATTTTTGCAAAATATTTTGCTTAACAGCCGGACATCACAGCTCCAGGGCTCAACATACTAGCAGCATGGAGCGAAGCATCTTCTCCGACAAAATTGGACGCAGACAAACGCGTGGTGAAGTACAACATTCTGTCGGGAACTTCCATGTCCTGCCCGCATATAGGCGGGGCGTCAGCTCTCCTCAAGGCGATACACCCCCATTGGAGCAGTGCCGCCATAAGATCTGCGCTGATAACCTCTGGTGCATAAAAGTTTCATCAATTTTATTCCTCTCCACCTCATAATTATTTGTTCATAACTAAAATAAAAATAAAAATTCACCCTGCAGCTGGGATGAATAATAATCAAGGCAACACTATCACCGATGCATCTGGAAATCCAGCAGACCCTTTCCAATTTGGTGGCGGCCATTTCAGACCGGCAAAAGCAGCAGATCCTGGGCTTATCTACGACGCCTCCTACACAGACTATCTCATCTATCTATGCAGCATTGGTGTTAAGATTGATTCCACCTTCACCTGCCCGAGACATTCACCGGGTCAGGTAAATCTGAATTACCCATCGCTGGCAATACCCGGTCTGCGTGATAGTGTTACTGTGGTAAGAACAGTGACTAATGTGGGCAGCAGCAAGAGTATATATTTTGTGAATGTGAAACCTCCACTTGGGATCTCGGTAAAAATATGGCCTCCTATTCTACACTTCAATCGCGTTGGAGAGAAAATAAGTTTCACCATCACAGTAAAAGTAGCAGCTAGTGGCATTACTGGCACCGTGGAGAAACAAAAGTACGGATATGGATGGTATACATGGTCTGATGGAATCCACAACGTTCGGAGTCCCATGGCCGTTTCAGTAGCCTAGTTCTGTGTAAGTTCGGTATTGAGCATGAATACTTAATATAGGAATATGAAGAAACAATACTACTCTTCTCTGTCTTGTTTGGGTCAAACGGTTTCTTCCTGTTTGGTTGCAAGAACTTGTAACCAACAATAAGGGGGAAAGCATAATTCATGCTATGTACCAGCCACAAGTAGATTCATGATATTTGATGAGAATTTAAAAAACATAACACTTATCTAAGTATATATATATAGCATATGAAGAATCTAACTATGTTTGTAGAATACATTTCCATCCTTTGTCATGTTGGATCATCCAATATATGAATCAATGTTCTTATGAATGATGGGATATAGTTGGGATAAAAGATCTCATCCAAATTTCAGTCATCCTATGCTATAATGATCTATATCGTGTACTCTTTTATTTACAGCCATCATCATGTTGATCTGGTGAAGGACAACACGTATTATAATTTAACCTTGAGAAGTTACAAGTTTAACTAGTATAACAAAAGATGTATAAATGAAACTTGACAAGCAGTTTAAGTGTAACAAAAGATCGCGCATCTCCCTTTCTAAATATGAAAAAACCAACCTTACATCACCAAAAACATGCAGGTAGTTTTAAACCAAAAAGAAATTGTTAAAATAACTTGTGGTAAATAGGAATATCAAAAGCCATCACACACCTTTCAAATTTCAACTTCTAGAATTATAATAGCAATGCCTTGAAAATAAGAATTTTTTCAGTATGATGGCCACGTCATACGCCACGTCGTTCTCTAAACACATGTATGACAATATTGCAAATCAATTTAGGATCCAAGATCACAATTTTTATTCACAAAATGTGAGTACTAAAATTATTTAGAAGAAATATATTTCGAAGAAAGTCTGGCTAATTCTTTGAGCCATGTCATGTTTGTTATACAACAAAGAAAACTAATATTGCGTACAAGAAAGAAATGCTCTTGGAGAAGAAATTATGCATATAGCTTTTGCACTTCATTTGCAATAACCGATAACTAAATAAAACAAGACTAAAATGCCACTTTCACACACAAGGAAAGAAAAGGTCATTCTTTCACTAATCTATATAAGCTGAAGACCAAACAAGCTGAAGCAGCTATACAAAATTTCAAGAAGAATGAATAACCACTCAACAATTTTTTTATTTGTCCTTCTTCTTCTGCGCATCTCAGTTTTGTCAGCTCAACGTCAGGTTTTTTGCCTCTGAAATCTGTTTTATATATATATATATATATATATATAGTTTTCGTTTAATAGTTTGCGATTTCTGCTATTTGATTGTAATATTGTTGATCCAGGTATACGTAGTGTACCTAGGAGAGCATAGCGGAGATAAGACATTCCAGGAAATCGAAAACATACACCATTCGTATTTGTATTCTGTCAAGTATTCTAAAGAGGAAGCTACGGCCTCCATTATTTACAGCTACAAGAACGCCATTAATGGCTTCTCCGCCTTCCTCGCCCCTCAACAAGCTGATGCAATATCAGGTGCACCATGCATGCCTTCACAAAAATCAAGAAAACACAAAAATTATATGTTGTTCCATGCGGAAAACAAATATATATATATACGTGCATGGATACACTGCAGGTTGCAAACTCATTGGACTAATTGGTTGTGTTGAGCAGAGATGGATGGAGTGATTTCAGTGTTTCGTAGCGAGCCGGCGAGGCTTCACACGACAAGATCTTGGGATTTCATTAGCTTGCTCGAAGCAAACTGGGATGCTTCAAAGGCTAATGGAGAAGAACTATTGAAGAAAGCTGGCTATGGACAGAATGTCACCGTAGCCGTAGTTGACAGCGGTATTCATTTACTCATGTTTTTTCTTGGTTTTTAAGATCATATATCAACCAAAAATAGAAAAATAAAAACACTTAAACTGATGGTAACCTCAATTTTATAGGAATATGGCCAGAGTCTGAGAGTTTCAGTGACGCAGATATGGAACCTGTTCCAGCATATTGGAAAGGAACTTGCCAAAGTGGTGATCAATTCAATTCTTCTAACTGTAATCGGTAATACTTAAACAAATAGATAATAGTATATATTACAACACGTGTTTGAGGAACATGAATTTTCTTTAAATTTAAGAAATATTTAAAAAGTTAATTTTGTCATATAACAGGAAAATAGTAGGGGCTCGCTACTATCTGAAGGGGTATGAGGCTTATTACGGACCGCTCGACCCAAAACTGGACTTCAAATCGGCGAGGGACATCAACGGCCACGGAACTCACACGGCGTCAACCGTTGGTGGCCGGAGGGTCCCCAACGCCACCGCGATAGGTGGCATAGGCAGCGGCACGGCGAGTGGGGGCGCTCCGCTCGTGCGCCTGGCCATCTACAAAGCGTGCTGGCCGATTCCGACGAAGACGCCGGCGGAAGGGAATGCGTGCTTCGATGACGACATGCTCGCCGCCATGGATGACGCCATCGCCGATGGCGTTCAAGTGATTAGCCTCTCCATTGGGAGGGCTACTAGCGTTCCCTATGTCAGGGATGCCATTTCCATTGGAGCGTTGCATGCTGTGAAACAGAATATTGTGGTAGCTTGCAGTGCCGGGAATTCCGGCCCGAATCCGGCCACCGTGTCGAACGTCGCCCCATGGATCATCACCGTCGCAGCGAGTAGCGTCGACCGCGTGTTTTCGTCGCCTGTCAAGCTTGGAAACGGTGTTGCATTAGAGGTTCGTATAAAATTAAACTAAAACACAAAAATTGAAATTGAAAAAAGAAAAAGAATAAATAAATATTAAAAAAATTGAATGTTGTACTGTGAGACACTGAATCTCAAGAGTATGTATTTGCATGTAATTTGTTAAGTGGAATGTTGAAGTTTTGAATCTGGAATAAGAAAACTAAATTTTTGTCATTCCCTCTTTTAATTTTAATTGATTGATCATACCAGGGACAGTCAATCACTCCATTTGATGAGGAGGGACGTATTCTCTTGTTTATGCAGCAGATGTGGAAATCCCGGGCTCCACAACAAATCAAACCATAGGGTTCGGACCAATTAATATATACATTTCTCTATTTTTATATTTTCTTGCTAGAACTAGAATAGTAACAATGATATTCATTACCATCGGTCTAACATAGAATATTGTTTTTAAAAGGTTATGCATGAATGGTACGCTTTCACCGGATCTTGTGAAAGGAAAAGCCGTATTCTGCTGGCGTGGAGACACTTTCGAGACACTAGAAGTGGCCCGAGCAGGCGGCGTCGCGGCTGTGCTCGGAAACTCCTATGAAGGAATGGGGGTAGTAGGCCGGCCTTATATGATTCCAGCAACAATTATTCTCTCAAACGAAATACCAACAATTTATAACTACACTGAATCTGGTAAAGCGGCAACGGCGGCATTGACGCCCGTCAAGACTCTATCCGGCGCCAAGCCAGCTCCCTTCATGGCTGCCTTCACCGCCAGAGGCCCCAGCCGCATCGAACCCAATATTCTGAAGGTGCTTAAAACATATAAATCCAAACACAAGTACATATCATCCTTTAATTAAATTTGTTGTATTTGCAGCCAGATGTTACTGCTCCAGGACTCAATATACTAGCAGCATGGAGCGAGGCATCTTCTCCGTTAAATGTGCCGGCCGACAAAAGGGTCGTTAAGTACCACTTCGATTCCGGGACGTCTATGTCGTGCCCACATGTTTCCGCCGCCGCCACACTTCTCAAGGCGGTACACCCTGACTGGAGCAGCGCCGCCATAAGATCTGCCCTTATCACCACTAGTACGTGTGTGTCTGTATTTCCCTCCTTAGCAAAAATGTGTGCATCAGTGCATTTATTTTAATCAATATGCTTCTTTCTCTAAACTAATTGTTGCAGCAAAGCCAACCAACAACCTAGGCAAAACCATAACAGACGCGCAAGGAAATTCTTCAACTCCATTCGAATTCGGAGCGGGTCATATCCAGCCGTCCATGGCCGTTGATCCGGGGCTCGTTTACGATGCTACGTACGCAGACTATCTACTCTTCCTCTGCGACAGCAGCGACAATCGACTCGACCCATCTTTCCACTGCCCGGACGACGTACCTCCGGCGAGTCATTTCAACTATCCGTCGCTCGCGGTTGCTGAATTGGAGGGATGGTTGAAGGTGGGGAGAACCGTTACGAACGTGGGGCCCGCAAAGTCGTCGTATACGGTGACGATCAATCAACCGGCGGGTTATACGGTTGAGATCGCACCAACGGCATTGAGTTTCAATGCGGTAGGGGAGAAGCAGACGTTCGATATAACGGTTAAAGCTGGGAGTGGTGCTGTCAAGAATGTGTATGCTTTCGGTTCGTATGTTTGGAGTGATGGGACTCATCAAGTAACCAGTCCTATTGCACTGTCCAAGACAGATTAATCTTCTTTCTTTAATTTTCTGTTTATCTGAAATAGCATAACAATTGTATCATGTATCTTTCTTTACTAAGAAAGAAGCAGGGCCAAAAATTCTACTTTCTTAACACCCAAATTAATATATAACGCCCATTAATTAAAAAAGATTGTAAATTTAAGAGTTATAAGAGTGCATTGACCAATGGAATTCTAATACAGTAATACGTGCGACTATGCATTAATTATTAGAATTACGTGCTCCTATATGCTCATCAACTAGAATTACAATTTCTAGTAAGATAAAGAAATCATTATTGAATAAAAATATTAAAGTCAGAGTTATTGTTGGTTATAGAATCTTGTGGTTTGAGCTTTAACTATATGAAATGAATCTGAACTTGAGACTATCAAGGAACAAGTCTTCATAAGACAGGCATGGCAAACGGCATTTTAGTGCTAAAATATTACAAGACGACTTTGCTCAAGAACTCAAATACTGTTCATTCATCTTCTAAGACAATATTGTATTGCACAAGTTCTATTATTTATATGTTACAGATAAGCTGCAATTAATCTTACTTTTTGAGAAACATATTTCCAAAAAAATCAGCTAATTCCAACAGACATCATCATGTTTTGCTTAAAACAGTTCTGCTGTCAGAATTAGTCAGAAACATAAGGAAGCATGGCCAGAACTCTATAAAATTTGCTAGAAGTTAGCTGCAGATAATAAGCAAGAACAGCTGCAATTGTTGGAGGAGAATGAATAATTAATCTGTTGATAATACTTGCTGCAATTCTACTTCTTTTCAACATCGTAGCTTCATTCGCTCAACAGCAGGTTAATTTAATCTTGATTATCATCATTTTGAAGTAATTAATTATGTTTCAAAGCTTGATAATTGGTTGCAATATTCTTGTCCAGCAGGTTTACATAGTATACCTGGGAGCGCACAGCGGGGATAAAACTTTGCAGGAAATCGAAGATATTCATCGCTCGTATTTGCATTCTGTCAAAGACTCGAAAGAAGAGGCTGAATCCTGCATCATTTACAGCTATAAGAATGTCATCAATGGCTTCTCCGCCTTGCTCACCCCTCAAGAAGCTCACACAATCTCAAGTGTGTATTATGCATGTGTTTGTGTTGTATTAATTTTAGGTAAAAGAAATATATATGATTAATGAGGTTTGTTTGTTGAGCAGAGATGGATGGATTGATTTCAGTGTTTCATAGCCATCCCACAAAATCAAGGCTTCACACAACCAGATCATGGGATTTCATTAGGTTACTTGAAGCAAACTGGGATGCTTCAAAGGACAACGGAGAAGAATTATTGAATAAACCTACACTACAAGAATTTGCGCGATGAACGACGGAATTTTCCGTCGTTATACCGAATAAGTCCGTCGGTGATCTTAAATAACGACGGAAATAGTCCGTCGGTAAAAACATAGTCGCTATTCCGATCAACAACGAACTCATAGTCCGTCGTTGAATCACCGACGGACTCTCGACGGATATAGACGTCACCGTTGTGTACGCACACCCGTCGTCAATCAATGACGGATCAACGGCGGACTATCCGTCGTTGATCAACGACGGATAGTGTCCAAACACAAGTATATATTGATATAGCTATTTTCATATTATAAAAAATAGTCACAGAGATTATTATTTTTCCTTCATATAAATCCAAACACAAGTATATATTGAAATAGCTATTTTCATATTATAAAAAATAGTCACAGAGATTTTTATTTTTTTTTAAAGAAACAAAAAAGTAGTCACAGTTTAGCTTAAAGTATGATTATTTTTTTCCTCAAAGTTGAGACTAAATTCATGAGTTTAGAAATCGGTGGTTGTGAATCAAAGTAATTTTAGGACAATTCACACAATAATAGCTTTGGTTTAGTCATGAATTGGCACAACCGTATCTGTTGTAATTGGTTGTAAATTAAGGAGTTGAACAGTAAGAATGATTATTTTTTTATCTTTTTAGGTTAATGATTAATATTTACCTTTACTATCTTAAACTGGCCTACTCTTTAATCATATGTAGATTACTAATTAAGGGTTGTTATTGGACCACTCAGAGTTTCTTTTTCTTTCTCTACTTGGTTTGGTTGATCACAACAGGGACAATCAATTACTCCATTACAGACGGCAACGTATCCTCTTATTTATGCAGCAGCTGCGGAAATCCCAGGAACTACTACCGATCTAACAACTGGGTTTGAAGCTTGAGCTCCATGTTTTTCACATAATGAAATTGACTTTGTTTATTTTTTTAAGCTTCTATTTAAAAATTTCAGTCTATGCCTTGATGGGACGCTTTCACCGGCGCTAGTGAGAGGAAAGGCGGTTTTCTGCTGGGTGGGAGATACTCCGCAAGCAGTGGAAGTGCAAAGAGCGGGTGGAATAGCAACTGTGCTCGGCAACACCTTCGATGGAATAGGAGTTGTTGGATGTTGGCCCATATATCTTTTATTTAGTTATCCCTCTCTCACTCGGCCCATCAGCCCATCGGCCCATCAGCCCATTAGCCCACCAGCCCACTACCTAAACCTACTTCTGCCTCCCCCTCTCCCGCGATCCCTCACTTTACCAAAACCTAATTGAGGCTGCGCCTCTTTTCTCTCCCGTCTCCTCGTTTCCTCCGTTCCTCCCACCACCATTACTGAGCTCTCTTGAGCTCTTCACCACCATTAATGGCTACCCCGTACTTCCTCCTGCGTCCTCCATATATAAACCTCCCCTTACCCTTCTGTGATGTAGTAGTCATCGGATACCTTTGTGTGTATATCCTGTTGTTGACTCTGAGAAGCTATCTTGTGTCTAGTGAGAGAGTGAGGCTGCCGGATTCCTTTGTCAAGGTCTCCTGTTTGGTAGCTTGTAAAGCTCGAGTGGTTACATCCTTCTTTCTTACCCTTCCACCTTCTGAAAACCCTAGATCTGGTTGTTGCCGGAGTGTTGCGCCGCCGAGTGGGAAAATCTGAGCCACAGTGTCCGAAGGACACCTTTTCCCATTCTCCGAGATCTGTTCTTGTGAAGGCTGTGAAGAGCCATTTATGTTCTGTAGTGCTTGAGCACTTTGTGAAGTTGGCGGAAAGGTCGGGAATCAAGTGGTGAACCCTTGGCTAGGCGAAGATACCCAACATTGGTATCAGAGCCACGGTGACCTAGCCCGGGGCACCCTCCGACCTCACCTCCTTCACCCCGCCGCCTTACTGGCCGCGCAAATTCGCTCCCGACGAGCAAGGAAAACGGTAAGACCGGCCTCTCCCCTACCTGGGAGAGTCGGCTCTGGTAAAGCGGCTGAAACCCTTCTCTGAGTCCTAGGGTTTGTGTCCTGAGCTGTGTTCTGTGGTTTGGTGTTTTGTGGTTTGAGCTGTGTTCTGTGGTTTGGTGTTTTGTGGTTTGATCTGTGTTCTGTGTTTGAGTATCTTGCGATCCTGTTTCTTGTCTGCTTCCGCTTTGGTTTGTTGTTATCCTTGTATTCCCCTGTAACCTGAAGCATTCAAAAGCTTAAAGGTTAACCTTGCTTACGGTCCAGTTCGTCTGGATTCACTTTAAAGTGTCTCCTCGTGCGAGTAGCCTGGATAGCAGGGTTAATACAAAGGTTACAGTGGTTTCTTGTGATTCCCATTGGTTTTGTTTCTGTTCAGTGTGTTTTAATTGTTGTTCCTCTGAAAAACTCACTAAGTGGTGTGAGTTTCGACTTGTAAAGTCGATTCTTGTTTGAAAACTAACCTTGGGTTGTCTTGAGTGAACCTCTGCTCCACAGACTCATCTGTGCTGAGAACTGAGAAATCCTCAACACTTTAAGCCCTCGGTTTGTCAACCACAAGATAGGGAGTTTTTTCCCTATTTTTCTTGGGTGTGGTGTGCTGTCTGTGCTCTCTGTTGTGATCTCCTGCATCTTCCCGGATTGTGTTTGTGCTACCCTCCTTGTGTGTTATCATGAACAATCTGAATTTTGCCTTTTAATGGAAGGGATGATTTCGTGATGGAAAACTAAAATTGAGTGTATTCTGGTCAAAGAAAAAGTTAAAAGGGCTATTATTACCAAAATTGATAGCACAACTACTGATGAAAGGTTAATAGATATGAATGATAGTGCTAGGGCCACTATCTTGCTTAACCTAAGCGCCTACGTGGTCGAAGGTTTCCCAACATCAATGTGCAAAAGATTTGTGGGATAATTTGAATTTTTATACTCTACTCAATCAAGAAAATGCTTGGTCCCTACAAAATCGGTTTATGTCATTTCAAATGGATATTTCAAAAGACATTGATGCAAATATGGATGATTTTAACAAACTGTTGCATGACCTAAAACTTGCTGGAGATGACTCTATTGAAAAATATTCTGCTCAAATTTTGTTAGGATCCATTCTCGAATCATTTTATGAAGTAAATCGCTCTAAAATATGGTGGGTCTAAAGTGAATTGTGAAATGATTGTCAATGGCCTTAAAGCAAGGAAAATGAACCGAAATTACTAAAATCCAAGCCCTCTCATGGTGATATTATGTATGCTAATAAAACCGATCCCAAAAGGCCTCACCATCAATCGAAAATTCGAAAAACCCGTAAATGATTTTGTTAATAGCGAATTTTAATCAAGAACATAATCAACCTCATTTTCAAAATCAAAGTCAAAATTTTGAACAAAAACCTAGGAAGGTTTGTTGGGCGTGGAAAACCCGAGCATTTTATAAATGATGCAGTCGCGAAGAAGAAAAATTTTGTTCCTAATGAGCCAAAACAAAATGCTAATAATGTGTATGAAGAGGAAGGTGTGTATATGATGCATGACTATGATTTTCGATTATAAGTTACTCAAATGCCATTTCAAAATCTGTGAATTCGATGAATGGTTAATCGACTCAGTTGTACCTTCCATGTTACCCTTTTAAACACATGTTTCATAACCTACAACCCGTTAAATCGGACATGTTGCCTTGGTGATGGCCAAAACCGTGAAATTCGGGAAAAGAGATATATGCTTAAAATTTGAAAATGGGAGTTTGCTTACTTTAAAGGAAGTGAGATATGTGCCTAATCAAATTGACCTTTTATCAGATCTAAAATTGCCGATAGCATGATAAGTGGATCAGTAAATTATTTAAGGTTTCAATTTGAAAAATACTCCAAAATATATTTTCAAACCCCTAGAAAGGAAACCTATACCATGCATGCCGAGTCTGTTCCTTTACTTGTTGCAAACATGGTGCATGAAGACAAATCCATAATATGGCATGCTAGACTAGGCATATGAGTAATAAAGGATTGAAATTTTGAATAAAACTGGAGCTTTTGGAAATGATAAAGTAACAGGTGTGACATTTTGTGAACCATGTGTTATGGGTAAACACCATAAGTCTGCTGACACGCTGTCGTTTAGCGTTCAAAATAAATTTATAACCTATTGCCCATCACAGGCGTAGCGGCGATAAGTATAGGGTCGATCCCACGAGGAGTTGGTGTAGCACTCTCGATGTCACGATGTCACTTAAAAGGGATGAGGGTGGTGTAATTATCTTGATCACTATAGGTATGACTAAAGTAACTCAAACAATCTCAACGGAATATCAAATAATAACGAATCTAGCTTGGGCAACAACTCGGTGAAGACGATTAACACTCGGTCATAGGTGCAAAGATTTTCTACACGACATGCATCAACCGGTTATAAGAGACATACGTCGTGACCCGTTGTCACGCGCCACGCCCACGACGCACCCCTCCAAATCTATCCTTTCGTGTAAAAAGCGAGGACACCCTATGCAAACTATCTAACCCGTAATGCCCACGCACGAGGACACCTCAAGACATGCAGACCACACAAAGCGTTATGATCTAGATGGACCCGGTATTGGCAAAGGCAATGCTATGACTACTCCAACTCGCCCACACCGTCAGATTATTTGGGGTGCGGGACACCCGACACCTTAATCCAATTATTACTTGCAACCCTCCCTTACCCACTATGTTATTTGCAACTAACACACCGAGTTTGGTTAAGTTATATAATGCCCAGGACCTAGTGCTTCGGGAACACACGCATGCAGATTGTAATGCCCTACTTAGACCTCTCGAGTTATATTAATCATGCTTCACCTTGTCACGCCCAAACCAGAATAAAGACTTAGCTAGACATAAAATAAATAAACATGCAACAGTTAATTGAAACCATAATTAAACGGAAACAACTTACTATTACTGGAACGAAATAGAAACGGCGAGCCCAAAGTGCCGCCGGCAAAACATACGAGTAGCAAAATAATAAGTGTTTGCCCCGAAGGGACTTAATGTACGTGGTGGTGGGGTGTGATTATAATTTGATGCTAAAAGCAGAACAAGAGTGTGGAAGAGACGCACAAGCCGCGCCTTCATCCATATATATAGGCCGAGAGAGGGATCCGCGATGGTGATGGCCCATTGGCTGGAAGACCTTAGGGTTTCCTTGCTGATCGGCGCTCTTTCCTTGTCCAAATGGATCTGGGATGATCTCCTCCGGATTTCATGAGATTCGGTGTCAGCGCGCATCCTTTCCGGATTTAGCGAGATCCGCCCAGATCTCGCGTATCTTGCCCATTACTTCTCTCTCCGTCTTCTCTCGCCTCCTTCTTCTTCTTGGTCTCGCCGCCTTCTTCACTCCGCTTGCCCATTAGCCTACCCTTATGGAGATTGAACATGCGGTTTGTAAGGAGGTCACGCCGTGAAACGGAACACCATCGGAGTTTGAAGCCCGGTGTGAGCTAAGCTCCTTGTGCCCTCGAGGTGCATCGATCTCTATTCACCCGCCAAGCAAGTTCCACTCCTTCTGCCCATTTCCGCCCGCCTTGTTCCCGCAGACCAATGTGTCCTCCCGCACACAAAACACAACAAGAAAGACACAAAAGACTCGATCTAGACCTAGACAAAACACGTAAAAGAGCACAAAACTTGGGCTCGTCACACGCACACACTTTAAACATGCTTGTCCTCAAGCATGCACGCTGCAATTGCCCAAGACAAAAGAAAGAAAGAAGAAAGACTCAAAAATGTAAAAGGTTAGCACATTTCTATCAGCAGGATATCTCGCCAATATAAGCTACATCGAACAAACTAGCAATTCAAGTAGACTTCATTCAAGCAACGACCATCAAACAAGTCAAAATACTAATTTGAGCATGTTGGGCATTTTCCTTACCAACACTGCACTCTTGTGTATGGGTTAGTGTATACGCTCAGACATCTTTCATTTCGACTATGCCATAGCTTCATGTGTTTCTACCATCTCCACCGCTTAGACAAAGTTTTAAACATTCATCCTTAGGTCTTTTATTTGGTTGTAATGGGCTTAAGACATAGGTGGAAAATTTTGGAACGAGGCTAAGGTCATCATGGACTCGAGTTAGAGGAATTTATTTTGTCCTCCATGGATTTCCTTTCGCTTTTTCTTACGGCCTCAAGACAACCATTTTAGACTTCATCAATATATATATATTCTTTTATTTCAAGTCCTTTTCTTTCAATTCGGTACCTTCTTTATATTGGGCATTTGCCCGTTTCTTTGAAATTCGTAAACCCTTTTTTCGCCCATTAAGAGACTATTGTTCTTCCTTCGCCCTTCTCTTCTATTAGCTCCCGAGTCTAATTGACCGGTAAGCTTTTTTCCGTGCTAATTTAAGTGAATGAAAGAAATTATTAAGCTCGAGGGCAATGAACGAGGATTAACATTAGGTAGGACATTTTGGCTCGATGGGCTATTTGAAAGAAAAATTGCCTAAGTCATCTAAATGTTTTAACTAAGTCAATAAGGCCTCAACATAAGAGTGCACGCAAGTTCTAGCAAAAGCCTAGTGAAGATGTCAATAATCACACAAGAAAGGAAACCGTGTTGATCAAGATACAACAGCTTAAGCTCAAATCTCACCATGTGTGCTCAAATTCAATTCGTCATCCTTATTTACATACGGTCATGCTCAAACAATTCCTAAAACTACTAGCATTATTCACAACAAAGCAAAATACGACCAATCAATCCCACCAATTTAAACATGCCAACCGACACACAAAACGAAAACCCATCCCCACTCACACACTTGCGCTGAGCAAAGTGGGTGAATAAGAGGAACACAAACAACAAACAACGAAACGAATCGAGCAGGTGGCGGCCCCTACTCACACACTTTGCCTTGGGCAAAGTGGGTCGAGTGAGGACCACTCTTAACTCAAACAAACGAACAGACGCAACCCCTCACTCACACACTTTGCCTGGGCAAAGTGGGTGAGAAAGGGTTGACCACCACCAACAACAAAACAAAACAAAACAAAAAACAAACAAACAACAAAACAAAACAAAAAACACAACAAAACAGAAAAAAAAAAAAAAACAAAAGGGAGGACAAAAGGTCGAGGAAGCCGGATACCGAATCCGGCAGGCAAAGTAGCTATCGTGGCATCATGGGTCGTCGTTGTTCCTCCATCCTGGTCAAGCGGGCTTTGATGTCCTCATCTTGCTCACCTCGATCATGATCACAAACTGTTCCTGTAGATATACCAACACAACACCACACGCAAAACGGGGGCAAAACCAAACAAAAACAAAAAGAAAACAACAAAGAAAGCAAATAAAATACTGTGTTGCCTCCGGTCGGGCTTTGGTTATCGTCGTGGCTCGACCAGACCTCTTCATTACCCTTCCCCGTCGGGGGTTTGCACTTGATGCAGGTCCCCTGGATCTATCTCGTGATGCCCATAGTAAGCCTTGAGACGCGTCCATCGACCTTGAAGGTCTTTCTTGTCTTCGTGTCTGCGACCTCAATACCCATTCGAAATCGAAGTTTTGACTTCATATGGTCCACACCACTTTCTTGTAAACTTGTCGCATTAATTTAAATCGAGATCGGCATAAAAGCATCAATTGACCTTGCTCGAATGCCTTGGCTTTGATATCATTCGGATGCTCCATGGCCTTAAAGATGTTAAAGGTCACCGTCTCGCCGTCGAATTCACAGGTTAACTTGCCCGTGTCGCAATCAATCCTGGTTCTGGCCGTCTTCATGAATGGTCGGCCCAATAACATAACTGAGGATTTGTTACCCATCGTGCCCATATCCAGAACGTAGAAATCCACTGGAAATATGAGTTCCTCCACTTTGACCAATACGTCTTCGATGATTCCTTCTGGATAGACGTTGGACCTGTCTGCTAATTCGATAACCACTCGCGTTGGCTTCAGGGTTCCTACTTTCAATTCGTTGAACATTGATAAGGGCATGACGTTTATAGATGCCCCCAGATCCAGCATGGCCTTTTCGATCCTCGTATTGCCTATTACGCAGGGAATGAAAAACATCCCTGGATCTCCACACTTCTCGGGCAATTTCCGCTGTAGGACCGCGGATACATTTTCTCCCATTTGAAATTTTGCATCATCTTTGATTTCACCTTTCTTGTGCACAATTCTTTCATGAACTTTTCCCACTTCGATCGTGCCCAGAGCGTTGACGAGCGGTATATTTATTTCCACCTTCAAACACGCGATACATCTCACTCATTTCTTCCTCTTTACGGTTCTCGCCAACTGCTCGAAAGGAGGTAAAACCTTAAGATTAGGTTTGACATAGGCCGCTCAATGATTACATCTTCTTTTTCCGCCTTTTCCTCGGGTGGTTCCACATGATCATCTTCGCTCGATCAATGTGATCGTGAGATCCTCCACTTGCATGTCTGCGTCGTCCTTAGCATGAAAACTTTCTCTCGCGCTTCTTCCCACTTCTTAGGGCTACAAAGATTCATTGGGCTAACTCATTTACCTCCACTTGAGGAGGTAAATTTCTGCTTCTTCTCAAGACGAGTTACTGACCGTCGTCAATTGGGAAACTTGGTTCCCAAGGCTCGAGGGCTCCTCTTGTCTCGACCTTGAATTTCTCGTTCTCTTGTTGAGCCTTCACATTTTCTCATGCCATAGTGTGCACAAGTTCGCCAAAGATGGCCCACCGTGTGGTCACGCCGATTATTCTCGTACGGTTGTTGTTGTCCCGCCTCCGCATCGCGCGTTGTTGTCCCGCCTCGCCGGTTGTTAGACCACCTAAAGTTTTCGTGGTTCCTCCATCCCGGGTTGTAGGTCCGAGAGTTTGGATCATATCTCCTCCGTCAGATTGCCCATTACCATTCGACCCACCGCATCGACTTCTTCTTCTTCAAACAAAGGGCATCGATCCGTGTGATGTGTCACGGCAGCAAGATATTTGGCAAACTTTAGCTTTTTTGCCCTCGCCTTGGTCCCGGTCCCGGTCCTGTGTTGGTTATGAACTTGTCGAATAGGTTACGAGTTTATCCACTTGGTCTCCACGGTTGAAGAAGTAGCGGTGCCGCTTCGAACTTCTCCTCCTTCGTCTCTGCTTTCTTGACCATCTCGCTCAACAGCCTAAAGGCCTCACTGGAACTTTATTCAAGATTGATCCTCCACAAGCTGCATTCACCAAATTTTCTCTGTTGCCTCAACCCGCCATGAAATATTGGATCGATCATGATCCGAATTTGATGTTGAGGGCATTTCACCGCGCAATGCTTAAACCTTCCCAAGAATCATAAAAGGTCTCTCCGTGCCCATTTTGATGTCGCTTATCCTTTCCTCATGTTCAATACGGTGGCGGAAAATACTTCTCGAGGAACTTCGGTGAAGTTGTGCCCACGTGGTCACACTTCCAACGGCAAGGTGTAGAGCCATTCTCTTGCCCCATCATGAAGAGAGGCGGAATGACACTAATCTCACATACTCTCCAAGATTTTCATTGGCGTGGATAGTCCCACACGCCATCTCGAAATCTTGAATGCCTTTGTGGATCCTCCCGCATGTCATCAATCGGGAGGATTTGGACGAAGGAATGCTTCATCTCCCGATTGCTATTGATCGCGGGCAAAGTGATGCCCGCTGGCCTCGTGTTCGTTGTTGGGGAACACCATTTCCTCAATGTTCGCTCTACTTGTGGTTGTTCACCCATCGATTGCCTCCGGGTTTTCTTCTCGACACGACCGCCGCTTGTCGTGCCCTCCGCATCGCCGCTTCCTCCGCCTTGCGTGCTTCTCGATCTCGTGATCGCATAAAAGTCCTCCGTTCTTCCCGCAAGGTTAGGTCGTAGCATACAATAAAGAAAGCAATATAAATTCAAGAAATAGAGATACTCATCGAATGCGCAACTCCAAGACAACGGCGCCAATTTCGACATCGTCGCTTAGCGCTCAAAATAAATTTATAACCTATTGCCCATCACAGCGTAGCCCGATAAGTATAGGGTCGATCCCACGAGGAGTTGGTGTAGCACTCTCTGATGTCACGATGTCACTTAAAAGGGATGAGGGTGGTGTAATTATCTTGATCACTATAGGTATGACTAAAGTAACCTGAAACAATCTCAACGGAATATCAAATAATAACGAATCTAGCTTGGGCAACAACTCGGTGAAGACGATTAACACTCGGTCATAGGTGCAAAGATTTTCTCTACACGACATGCATCAACCGGTTATAAGAGACATACGTCGTGACCCCGTTGTCACGCGTCACGCCCACGACGCACCCCTCCAAATCTATCCTTTCTGTGTAAAGAAGGCAAGGGACACCCTATGCAAACTATCTAACCCGTAATGCCCACGCACGAGGACACCTCAGTACATGCAGACCCACAGCAAATAAGTATGATCTAGATGGACCCAGATTGGCAAAGGCAAATGCATGACTACTCCAACTCGCCCACACCGTCAGATTATTTGGGACGCGGGACACCGACACCTTAATCCAATTATTACTTGCAACCCTCCCTTACCCACTATGTTATTTGCAACTAACACACCGAGTTTGGTTGTTATATAATGTCCAGACCTAGTGCTTCGGGAACACACGCATGCAGATTGTAATGCCCTACTTAGACCTCTCGAGTTATATTAATCATGCTTCACCTTGTCACGCCCAAACCAGAATAAAGACTTAGCTAGACATAAAATAAATAAACATGCAACAGTTAATTGAAACCATAATTAAACGGAAACAACTTACTATTACTGGAACGAAATAGAAACGGCGAGCCCAAAGTGCCAGGCAAGAAACATACGAGTAGCAAAATAATAAGTGTTTGCCCCGAAGGGACTTAATGTACGTGGTGGTGGGGTGTGATTATAATTCAGATGCTAAGAAAACAGGAACAAGAGTGTGGAAGAGACGCACAAGCCGCGCCTTCATCCATATATATAGGCCGAGAGAGGGATCCGCGATGGTGATGGCCCATTGGCTGGAAGACCTAGGGTTTCCTTGCGATCGGCCTTTCTTTCCTTGTCCAAATGGATGAGGATGATCTCTCCGGATTTCATGAGATTCGTGTCACAAGATCCTTTTCCGGATTTAGCGAGATCCGCCTGGATCTCGCGATCTTGCCCATTACTCTCTCTCCGCCTTCTCGCCTGCCTTCTTCTTCTTGGTCTCGCCGCCTTCACTCCGCTTGCCCATTAGCCTACCCTTCCGGAGATTGAACTTGTGCGGTTTGTAAGGAGGTCACGCCGTGAAACCAACACCACTCGGAGTTTGAAGCCCGGCCGTGAGCTAAGCTCCTTGTGCCCTCGAGGTGCATCGATCTCTATTCACCCGCCAAGCAAGTTCCACTCCTTCTGCCCATTTCGCCTCGCCTTGTTCCCTGCAGACCAATGTGTCCTCCCGCACACAAAACACAACAAGAAAGACACAAAAGACTCGATCAGACCTAGACAAAACACGTAAAAAGAGCACAAAACTGGGCTCGCTATCCGCTTTCCCGTGTCAAAACCTTATCCTAGAAATCATATAAGCACTGAGATTCTTGAGTACATTCACACTGATGTATGGGGACCTGCAAAGGTATCCACACATGGTGGAAATTCATATTTTCTATCCATCATTGATGATTTCTCAAGAAAAACCTGGGTATTTCTAATGAAACATAAATCTGATGTTTTTGAAAAGCTGTCTGATTGGGCTAATAAAATCCAAAATCAAACTGGAAAGAGGATTAAATTCTTAAGGTCTGATAATGGTCTAGAATTTTGTAATCAAGCCATGGACAATTGGTGTCTCGATTACGGTATAACTAGACACAAGTCTGCATCCCTACACTCCACAACAAAATGGAGTTGTAGAAAGAATGAATAGGACTCTCCTTGAGAGAGTAAGAAGTCTTCTTGTTGCCTCTGGTCTCTCAAAACATTTTTGGGGAGAAGCTCTCATTACTGCAACCTATTTGATAAATAGGTCTCCCTCTGTTCCCTTAAAGGGAAAGCTGCCTGAATCTGTTTTATGGAATAAACATGTTTGTCTGAAACATTTAAAGGTGTTTGGGTGTGCTGCTTATGTGCATCAAAGTATAGGAAAACTTGAACCTAGAGCTAAGAAATGTGTGTTTTGGGTTATCCCGATGGTGTAAAGGATCTGATTATGGGATAGAAGTGTACCGGTTTCAAAACATGCATAAGTAGGGATGTTGCTTTTAATGAACCGAGTTTTCCTTGTTTGCATGAATCCTCACCTCTGCTTGCTCCAAGTGAGGTGAAGAAAGATAATGTGCATGACAAATATGACTTCATGTTTTACCCCCTTGATGTTCCAAATGAGGTGGATCCCCAAACCCTTGAACTAAATGAACCTACACCTGAAATCTCTCGCACGTAAACCGATTCTAACCCCATATCCGAATCAATCAATCAATCAACCCCGAAAACCTAAATAATTATCACCGCTAGAGATAGGGAAAGAAGACATGTGAGACTGCCTACTAGGTTTGATGACTATAATCTCTCCTTATATGCTTTTAATGTGTTCACTAATGTTGATTATTCACCTAACTCCTTCTCTCGAGGCGGTTGAGTCTCTTGAATCGATAAATCGCTTGCGGCCATGAATTTGAAATGAAATCTGCATGATAATGAAACATGGGTCCCGTGGAAAAACGATGATTGCTCGTGGTTGAATGTAAATGGCTATTCAAGATTAAAATGAACTCGAAAATGTTAGGTATAAAGCTAGCTTGTAGCTAAAGGGTTTACCAAAAGGAAGGAATTGATTATAATGAAATCTTTGCCCGTTGTTAAATTCACCATCGTTCGAATAATGCTTGCCTTGGTTGCTCACTTTAACGGGAACTGAAACAAATGGATGTTACCACGCGCTTCTTGCATGGTGAACTTGAAAATAATATTTACATGAAACAACTCGAAGGTTTTGTGAGTAAAGATTTTCCGATCATGTTTGTTTGCTTAAAAATCTTTGTATGGTGCAAACAGTCTCCCGGACAATGGAATATTAAATTTGACCAATGCATGCAAAGTTTAAATTTCTAGAAGTCGGTTTGACCATCGCCTTTATTACATGAACTCGGGCCTCCTGCTTACCCGCTTCACGTATGTAGATGATATGCTAATCCTTGCCCTTGTTTGAAAACTATTCAGCATGTTCAAAAATGTTTATGTGAAAATTTCAGCATGAAAGATCTTGGAGATGCAAAGAAAATCTTGGGCATGAACATAGAAAGAAATAGGGAAAAGTCCACCTTACTTCTGCATCAAAGTGATTATGTGAATCAGATTTTGCTTAAGTTCAACATGTCTAATTGCAAATCTGTTAATATACCTCTGGCTTCTCACTTTGTGCTAAGCAAGACACAAGCTCCTCAATCTAATTCTGAAATGGATGAAATGAAAGATGTTCCTTATGCAAATGCCATTGGGTCTGTCATGTATTTAATGATTAGCACTAGGCCTGACATTGCATATCTTTGTTTTTGCTTAAGTAGATATATGGCAAACTCGGACTTCCTCATTGGGAAGTCAGAAATGGTTGTTTAGATACTTAAAGTCTACTATGAACAATGGTCCGCTTTTTCTAAATCTGATAATGGTGTTAAGTGTATTGGTTATGTGGATTCCAACTATGCTAATGACAAAGACCAAAGAAAATCTACTACATCCTATGTGTTCACCTTATGTGGTTCTAGTATTAGTTGGAAATCTCAACTTCAAAGCATAGTGGCTTTATCCACTACGAATTTGAGTACATAGCGACCTTGAGGTCATTAAAGAAGCTATTTGGTTAAAGGTGTGTTGTCCAAATAAACTACATTGATGATAAACCTATTTTGTACTCGATAGTCAATCGCAATTCAACTGTGCAAAACCACTGCTTTTCATGATAGAACAAAGCACATCGATGTTAGGTACCATTTTATTAGGGATGTGGTTGAAAAGGGAGAAATTATTCTTGATAAAATTCCCTCTGAATTTAATCCAGCTGATATGGGCACAAAATGTCTTCCTGTTGCTAAATTAGAATCTTGTAAAAGAATCCTTAACTTTGGTTAAAATGCCTGTTTGTTCTCTGTCTGTTTTTCTTGTTGTTTTCTTGTTCCTGCTTTCTTTCCTTTTGTTTGTTCTCTGTCTGTTTTTCTTTCTCTTGTGTGTCTGTTTGGTATGTTTGTTCTTGTCTGTCTGTTTTCTTCTATGATAACCTACTTGTAGGTTTGAGAAATGGTGAGTTTTTCCTTTGGGTTGGTCTCCTGTATTTGAGATTGAGTTAAATATGTTTAATATTTTTCTCACCCTCTATTATCTTGTCTTTGTGATAGGATGATGGAAAAAATTGGTTATGATGATAAAACTTGTTGATATGGCGGTGCACACTTCCTTGGTGACATAAAGATCTACGGGCCAAAGGTGGAAATGTTGGATGTTGGCCCATATATCTTTATTTAGTTATCCTCTCTCACTCGGCCCATCACCCCATCGCCCATCACCCATTAGCCCACCACCGCTACCTAAACCTACTCGCCTCCCCTCCCGCGATCCCTCACTTTACCAAAACCTAATTGAGGTTGCGCCTCTTTTCTCTCCCCCGTCTCCTCGTTTCCTCCGTTCCTCCCACCACCATTACTGAGCTCTCTTGAGCTCTTCACCACCATTAATGGCTACCCTGCACTTCCTCCCGTCCTCCATATATAAACCTCCCTTACCCTTCCGTGATGTAGTAGTCATCGGATACCTTGTGTGTATATCCTGTTGTTGACTCTGAGAAGCTATCTTGTGTCTAGTGAGAGAGTGAGGCTGCCGGATTCCTTTGTCAAGGTCTCCTGTTTGGTAGCTTGTAAAGCTCGAGTGGTTACATCCTTCTTTCTTACCCTTCCACCTTCTGAAAACCCTAGATCTGGTTGTTGCCGGAGTGTTGCGCCGAGTGGGAAAATCTGAGCCACAGTGTCCGAAGGACACCTTTTCCCATTCTCCGAGATCTGTTCTTGTGAAGGCTGTGAAGAGCCATTTATGTTCTGTAGTGCTTGAGCACTTTGTGAAGTTGGCAGAAAGGTCGGGAATCAAGTGGTGAACCCTTGGCTAGACGAAGATACCCAACAGGAGTAGTTCTGTAGTTGGCAGGCCTTATTTAATTCCGCAACCGTTGTCCTCTCCGATGAGAATGAGAAACTTAGCATCCTCAATTACAGCGTGACTGATTTAGCACCTACTGCAACTCTCATTCCTACTAGGACTTTGCTAGGCAATAAGCCAGCTCCATTCGTGGCTGCTTTCACCTCCAGATGCCCCAACTTTATCGAACCCAACATTCTCAAGGTCTCGCCTCATCTCTCAATATTCCAAACTACTATATAAAATAGTGTAATAGGTAATTATTCTTGTTTATTATTTGTAGCCGGATATCACAGCTCCGGGCTGAATATACTGGCAGCATGGAGCGAGGCGTCATCTCCTCTACAGGTGGCCGGCGACAACAGAGTAGTTAAGTTCCATATTGATTCTGGAACATCCATGTCTTGCCCTCACGTCGCAGCAGTTGCTGCACTTCTCAAGGCCGTGCATCCTGATTGGAGCAGCGCCGCAATAAGATCTGGTATGTAGATGATTAATTACAACTTCAACTAGTGTGACGCATGCCTACTTTAGGCTTGCAAAAATATTTTAATAAGAGTTAATATATTAAAATAGTCACTTTCGTATTGTAAATATATAAAATAAATACAAAGATTTTGTATATATATATATATATATAAAAACATTTTTTTATGTTTTGCCCTTAGTTCATGTGAATTAATCTTAAAAGACGTAATTCATGATCAAGAAATTTTGTGGTTGTGAATTATATACAGTAGAGATCCACGATTAGGAAGCATTTTGGTCGTGAACTGTTGGAAAATAGGTTTAATTCACAAATAAGAAGCTTCGTGGTTGTGAATAGTAGGCAAAATAAGGTTAATTCATGACTAAGAAATTATGTTGTTGTGAATTATAGGCAAAATATGATGAATTTACAATTAAAAAGCATTTTAATCATTAATTAATAAGCAAAATAGGGTTGATTCAAAAAACTTTTGTGATTGTGAATTAGTATAATAATTAGGGTAAAACTTCCTTTTCAATTCCATTTCTTTGCAGCAAAGCTAACAAACAACTTATGCAACCCAACTACAGATGCATTGGGAAATCCTGCAACTCCATTCGAATATGGTTCAGGGCATGTCCAACCATCAAAGGCAGCTGATCCATGACTAGTTTATGATGCTACTTACGATGATTATCTTCTCTTTCTCTGCAGCAGTAGTGGTAATCTACTAGACCCATCATTCAACTGCCCCATAAATGTACCTTCGCCGAGCAATTTGAACTACCCATTATTATCAATTTCTAATCTTCGAGGGTCTTTCACTGTCGAGAGAACTGTTACAAACGTAGGTGTCGGGAACTTGTCGTATTCGGTTACAGTTGACCCGCCGCTGGGTTATCTTGTCCGAATCTCACCGGCAACATTGTATTTCGGTGCAGCAGGGGAAAAACAGAGTTTCAGTATCAGGGTTGAAGTTGAAAGTAGTGAAAATGTGTATGCTTTTGGTTGGCATACATGGAGTGATGGAATTCATCAAGTGAGAAGCCAGATTTCAGTGTGGACGGTTTCATGAATGGAATTGCAATGGCACTTTTAATATCCTCGCATATATAGTGTATGTTTAATAAAAGGAAATGGACTAAGTGAAATGTGATGATTGAAAAGCTTGTGTAACGTTGTATTACCATCATTTTTATTTTAATACTTTATTCTATGAAAAAGAATATACTTTTTCTAGACGTACAAAAACAATTATACTTTATTGCATGTAAAATTCAAATTGTAAATGTTTCAAAAATTACAATTGTGAAATAAGAAAAACTACACTTTATCTGGGCCACATTTCCCAATATCTATTGGGCTGTCAACAGCCCTATATCTCTAAATCTATCCCACGCGTTACCAGTTTCTAATATTCGAGTTTAAGATTTTCAAGCAAATTCAAACTAAATAAACTTTTACAAATTTATAATAATTTATCCAATATATTAATTTGCCTTTTCAATCCTAACTCAAATCCTATATAACCAGTAATGATGTAATACAATACTAGTTCTTCCTCAGTTATAATATGTGATTAAAATGAGAGTTTTCTATTATTATGTCTTTTTTTTGAAGTTGATTAAATCTCTTTCTTTTTTCTTTCTTTTCTCTTTTTTCCTTTTATATTTTTTGGATGAGATAGAAGTCTTAATATTGGGCTTTTTGGATGAGATAAAAGTCTTAATCATTTATAGCGTTTCGTTTTGAACTTTTTTCGGTGTCAAAAACATTTACTAACACTTCAATTAATATCTTTTATGGTAGTCGTTTTCTTTGGAAAAGAAGGGCATTTTCAATCATAATTAATAATATTCGATCAATATACTTTCTGTTTTGTTTTACTTGCATAGTCAATGGTCCTCTACATTATCCGTTTCCATCTAGAAAATTAATTTCATTTAATTTATATAAAAAAAATAGATCTAAATATTTAAAATTAAAGCTGAATTCACAACCTGACTGCTTAGAATAAGAAAAATTAAAGAACAGCGAGAATAGAAAGGACCAAAATCGACCAATTTGGAGAAAAATTACTCATAGGATATTAAGAACGAAAAAATATGTCTAAATTATATTTGCTATTTAAATATTAGTTTTTTTCCTCGAATATTTCACTTTTTAGGAAAATCAAGCCCAATATTTGAAAAGAATTGATTTTTCATGTATTAGTTGCGGGACCTCTAAAGTCATACCTTATCTTTTAGTGGAGATATCATATGAACAAGATGTTTGCCATGTTCACGTAACCTTGCTAGCTATATCTACTTCAACTTAGTAATACTTCAATACTGATAAATATTTCTTGATTAATTTCAAAACTTAAAGAGATGCAAATAAACCAACTCAATTGAATTAAGCATCGCTTATTTGTTAATTGCTAAGAGCTTGAAACATATTTTTGAGTCGTTATTAAATAAATCGAGCTAAAAAAAGACAAATATCACTTTATGTCACTAACATATAAAATTTTTGAGTGGTTATTAGATAGCTTATTTTTAATCACAAACCGTTTATAGCATTCTAATGTTTTCAAAACTTTGTCTCGAAGTCGAAGTGATATTTCTAGCACCCAAAACTCCACGGGGCATGGCGCGCCAAAGTCTGTTGCAGAAATACATAAAATAGTAATTTTTCACATGCATTCAATATGAAGACGTGTCATGTGAGATTCGAGATCCTAAAAACATCACACACACACACCACAATCACGATAGAAACATAAAGAATACAAGAATTATTTACCCAATTCATCTTGCGACTACGTGCGGGCGATCTTGCGTAGCAGATTTCACTATATGTTTGGATATATATTATATGGAGAAGCGGTTATTAAATATAAATAACAAAACTATAACTCTAAGTTCATTGGGTTTCGCTTGAGTCCAAAAAACATAAGCCCAAAAATTTGGCTCGGGGACTACCGCCCCCGAACCCCGTCGCCAAGGGCTACTGCTTGATGGCGAGCCACGTTAGGTCTGGGGGCCCAAGGGCCCCCAACTTTTTGAAAAAATAGGTATATATTTGATATGTAAATATATTTCGAGAGACGTCAGGTAGCACGATGGATAGGAGTCTTCTTTAGTTGAAGAGGTTCGGTGTTGAAACACGTCGCCCTCTCTTACATTTCCTTCTTATTTCTTTTTTTCTTTCTTTTCGCTCCTTCATTTTCCTTCTTTCTTCTTTTTATTTCTTTTTCTTTATTTCCTCTTTCCTTCTTTCTTTCCTCATTTTTTCTCTCTTTCTTGCTTTCTTTCCCTTTTTTCATCTTCTCTCTTCCTTTTTTTCCGTTCTTTCCTTTTTTTCTCTTATGTTTCTTTCTTTTTAGTTTGTGCTTTTTTTCCTCTCTATTCTATTTCTTCTCTTTATTTTGGAATCTTTTTTTCTTTTTTCTTTCTTATATAATTTATTTTATGTTAATAAATAAAAATATGTATGTAAATAATAACACTTTATATGTGAATTAACTCTTAACTAAACATGTGTGCTTTCTCGATAGATATTTAACATTTAATAACTAAATCTATTGTAGTCTAATAGGTTATGATTTTCATCTCTCATTTAGGAGATCGTGGTTCGATACATCTTAGCTACATATTTTCCTTTTTCTTTTCCTATACTTATTTTCCTTTATCTTTCTTTCATTTTTCTTTTTTCTATTATTTGTATTATGTCGATAAAATGTTATTTCTTTTCTTTTTCTATAATTTATTTTATATTGATAAAATAAAAGATATTTTATATTGATAAAATAAAAGATATATGCAAATAATAAAATTTTATATGTGAATTAATATTATCAATCAAATTTCTAAAAGATTATAATAACTCATTATATTATTTAAATTATTATTATTTTATAATTTTATTTTAAAATTTTATTTTATTATCTTTAAAATTATTATTAATCGCCCCTGGAAAATATTTCCTGGCTCGCCCCAGGGCAACCGCCCTCGGACCCCGTCCAACTATACGATGAGTATCGGGTTTGAGTATACAGTTTATTCATACTCTATACTCCAACAATAGGGACATGATTATGATAATGTCCAATTAGTTGAAATTCACAAATCTGTTAAACGTTATGACATTATTGATAACATAGTCAAAATTGGGAATATCAAAATTATTGTGAGGGCCCTCGACAAGGATGGTCATCTCATGGCAAGAGTACTACAAAAGCACACGACATCCCATCGATTGAATGGAAAGTAGTGTTTGCGCTAATTGAGCAGAAAGAGTTGAAGGAGATGAGAGCGTTGTTGATAAGGCATATTTATTTAATTTTAAGGTGAAATATGCCTGCATATAATGGCTAAATTACAAACGCCATGAAATGACTTGTTATACGCTGTCGTTTTCCCCTAAAAGCAAAAAATGTACGTCAACTCACATCCACCCGCAATTCACACCTTCTCCAATTGGAACTCCTCCATTGCCATTTGCCCACTCGCCACACCATACAACATAGATTCTTCATATTTTCATTCTTATCATCTCAATGTTTTGAGTTGTTTTTTTTCTTTCAAATTCTTGTATTATTAAATTTCTTGTTAGGGTAAATTAAATCTTTTTTTTTTCGAAACCGTAGGTAAGTTAATTAAAAATGATCAAAACCTATAACGTCATTATCATTTAGATTTTCTATTACAAAAAAAAGGTTACACGGTTGCAAATCAAATATTTTACTCTTTAAGTTGGGAAATATTTTTTTGATTGATTTAGTATCACTTTAAATACATATGGTCCTCTGTATTAAAATAATACTCCCTCCGTCCCATCCAAGATGGTCTGTTTTTCTTTTTGGACCGTCCCATCCAAGATTATATGTTTTCTTTTTTAAAAATAATTATCTCTTCAAAAGTTGTGGGACCTATCTACTTTTTATCAATTTAATCACTTTATATCATTCTCCTAAATAACGTGTCGAAAAGAAATAGACCGTCTTGGATGGGACGGATGAAGTAGTATTTGAACACTAATTTAACTTCTGATTTATCAATCAAAAAACTAAATACAATATTTGATTGTTATTAATAGTATTTGAACACTAATTTAAGTTCTCAATTTATCAATAAAAAAACTACATACAATATTTGATTGGTATACTTCAGTTAATTGAAGTCGAACACTGAACTTTCACTAGTCGATTTTAACATTCAAATAGCGTCCAAAAACTTTAATTTGCCTTTAATTTAATCAAGCACTTTGAATCAAAAAATTAAATCAACGCAGACCATTCTGGAAACGGGGCTGGTTTTGCTTGTTTGCTGGGGGATTATGTAAAATTACATACTTTTGAGGATTAACTTAGATAGATAAAAATAATATAAGTTAATCTATTATTTATTTTGATGAATTGAAATTTTAGGATATCCCAAGGTCCTTGATATTTTTTTATAATTTGAACTAATATAGCTTGATAAAATGAAGGATTGAAAAAATCTTAGTAATAAAGATAAAAATACTCAATCTTATATTTTATCAACCATGAAAAGTAAATACCTCATAAATAAACCGATGGATGAGATGAATAAGATTAATATGACTTTATAGAATTTGGATTATTTGGTTTAGTTTTGTATTTTGATTGATTGATTATGATGTAAGATAATTGAAGAATTAACTATGTCTAAAATATAAACATAACATCAAAATTACCTATGTAGAAAAAAATAAAAATTTAAAAAACAAAGAAGATCGACTAATAATAATTTTGATAAAAATATATCTAAAATTTTATGTTACAGATTAAGTAATAATTAAATAATAATTGTAAATTTAAAATGATAAATTATCGTGTCTAATCAAATGATACCGATCAAATCCTTCAACCAAACCCTCCCGAAAACAATAAATATAAATATTTATGGATAATGCACATTGATATACAGTGGAAAATGAAGGCGAGAGGAAACTTGTGTAAATAAATCGCGGTAACGCCGGTTAGAATATTTAGTAGACGGAAGTACATATAGGGGTACACGTGGCATGACAGCTGGAGGCATGGTCTAGATTCCCCCTCTCTTTCTCTGCCTTGTGATTGTCAAACTATATACGTGTCGACATATGATTGCCTGTCTCCGTCGTTTACTTTATTAGGCGTGTGCCTACACCTCCAGATACTGAGGCCCCTCCCCTGCGCCGGAAGAGCCGCCGACTACGCCGCCGATCCCTTTCAACCAACGGCTCTGCACATATCAAATAATTGCCACCAATTTTACAGCTTTAAGCTTCTAAGATGCTGATTATGAAACATAATTCAAATAATAAAACGTTTTGTTCAGCCCGGCTCGGCTTAGAGCCGCTATGCTTGGTATACTTGCATCAAACTAACCTATAACTACAAGCCGTTTAGATTCTATATAGTTATTTATTTATAATTTTGTATGTTTTATCTTATACGTATATGAATTTCTTATCTGTATCGCTTTAATGGGGGATGGTGGAGAAAAGGATATTCATTTTATATGCTTGTTAAGAGCTAAAGATTTTGAAATATACTTGTAATTGTCATGTTTTATAGTCTTCTTAATTTCTTCTTAAATACATATTTTCTTTTTTTCTTATTTGTTTAATGATATCTTTTAGGGGATTCTAGATGTTATAGTTTTTGGTCTCCTAAAACTGAGATTTGAAGTGTGCGTGTGTTGGCCTAGTGGTAGAGTGGTTAATGTCTGAGGTCAAATATCTCGTGTTCGAGTTCATCTGTATTAAATTGATCAAAAAAAAAACTGAGATTTGAAAGAACAAAGAAAGAAACACGTGTTGATTTCTGAACTAATGACTCGAATCCAAAACATAATTATTTTTTTAAGAAATTAAGGGAAACGCATTGGTTCTCTCTCTCTCTCTCTCAACCCTGGGCAGAAGTCAAAAAAAGAGGATATACATAACATATCCATATCTTGGTTGGTCGGAGACACATTTTTTTCTTTTATGGTTTTCTTTTTGCATTTAATTTATAACGTGGCATTGGTTGTTGTGTTACGAGTTATGGAAGAAATGTTATATCTCTAAATTAATTTTGAAATTAGATAAACTTATGTATGTGTACTTTATATAGTCATTAATTATATAAAAACGTCCACAACATGTTATTTAACAAGAACCTCAAACATTGACTTAGAGGGTGTTTGGCTAAGCTTATAAGCTCTTTAAAACAGCTTATAAGTTGTTTAAGAGCTTATAAACTATTGCAAAGTGTTTGACAAAATAAGCTCCAACAGCTTATGCTCTCCTAAAAATAAGTTGGTCAAACCTAACTTATTTTTTCATAAAATTATAAGTAACCATGAATTTACCAAAATAACCTTATTATAGTTCGTTATTTCCTACACATACACTATCAACTTCACATCTCGTCAATTTTATCTCTCTAATTATGATTTTCTCTTTCTAACTCACGATTCTTTCTCTAGCTTATAAGATCAATTATCCAAACACTTTAACAACTTATAAGCACTTGAGATATTACCTCTTATAAACTCTTGAAACATCTTATAAGTTCTTGGAGCTTATAAGCTCTCTAAAATAAGCTTAGCCAAACACCCCCTTAATCATTTAATTTCATATTTTTCGCACTTATGAAGAGAACATGAAATTTAATAAAATATACATTAAAGTTCCAGATGAACTAAATTCGCCCGTTATCAAATGGCATTTACTGAAACTAAATAACTAAAAAAATGTATAGTGTAAAGGAAAGATAACATATTAACAGGTAGTTTAGTAATTAAAAGATCAATTGACATTTTATTAAAAAATGATCACTAGATAATTTATTAATATATAAAGTATATAGATTATTCATTATATTTAGCATAAATTCCGATGGATCGTTATTTTTTACTACAAAGCAACACATTTAAGGATGGCCTGTCTTTTAGTATATCCATATATGATATATTAAAATTAACTTGATTTGAAGAAAAAATAAATTGGATTCTTTTACACTTTTTACTTTCAATCAATCGTAGTTTGTCAATTCCATCGTATAACAGTTAATTCTTGCATTGAACTTCGTACAATGCTCTTTTTAATTTTAATTTGTTTGTATCTTATTTAATGTAATAATTTAAGATTTCTTTTAAAATCATATACTAATTATCATGCTAAAATCTCTGTTTCTGCATTTTTCTCTCCTCACTTCCAATCCTTCTAGCTAATTATAGCTGTGTTCTCTGTAAAAAGGCGATCATCTGAGGAGGATATATATTATCAACTAACTCAATTCATCAAAATGAAATCTGTCAGCTACCTCCTGCTTTCATTACTCAATTTAATTTAGGTGTCTCCCTATAGTCCTATTCTCCCCAAATTGAATTAATAACTAAAAGTTTGAAAAAACAATTTGGACTTATAATGATTAATTTATTAAAATCCAAATTACATTTAATACCTTTACGAAACTACAAAGTATATAAGTGTATATAAAATTTCTCACAAATATTAAGTGACGACTGATGCATCATATCTTTTAGAGAGAAAGAAAAGAAAAAGTAGAAAATTAAATTTAAGAGATTGACTATTTATATAACTATTGCCACTTTGTCACCCTTTTTTTCAACCGTTACAGGGCCACACGGTTGAACTGGACAAATTATTATTATTATTATTATTATTATTATTATTATTATTATTATTATTATTATTATTATTATTATTATTATTATTATTATTACAGGGCCACACGGTTGAACTGAACAGAAAGGTGTGATAAGCTCAATTTAGAAGACTTGCCTTTAGTTTCAAAGAAATTTATTTTATTGCTAGATCGATTCGAAAAAGATTAAATTTATACTACCTCCGTTCAATATAAGACGACCTATTTCTTTTCGACACAATTATTTAGGAGAATGGTATAAAGTGATTAAAGTGATAAAAAGTAGGTAGGTCCCATAACTTTTAAGAGATAATTATTTCCTAAAAATGAAACAGATCATATTGGATGAGACAATCAAAAAGAAAAACAGACCATCTTGGATGGGACGAAGAGGATAAATGTTATCAATTTTAATACTTGTTGCGGTACTTACTGTTCATCTACATCCACAGGCACACACAAAATTGTGAAAATGTTGCAAAATGAGAACGAAATATGCATATTCCTTGAGTTTGGTAAATTTCATCAAACTTAATTAGTTAATTTCAACGGTAAACCGTAGACGTAAACGGTACTAAAACGCACAACTTTCCGAGATTCTGCAACGCACTACGCAAATGTAGCGGCCCAACCACACGTGTGCATACACGTGACATATACCCTATTTAGTAGGTAAAAATTTTCTACGAACTTAATTGTTCATAAATTGATTGCAACACGTACTCTACGTCTCTACCTTCCTTACCTAATAATAATTAATCCACAAAGGCTAAATATTAAAATTATTCATGGAAAGCATATCCACAAAATTATCATTTTTCCCAATCCACACTCAAACCTCAACCAATCATAACCTCGTGGTGTATTCACTTCCTTTTTTTTAGTGAATGCGATGGGTCATGCATAGTTAAAGAAAAATATAATTAACTAAGTTACAAATATAATAATACTTGTTATATCTGGTTGTAATATGAAAAATCAGTTTACTATTGTAAAGCTTATCAAAATAAATAATTATACCTCTAGCTAGACAGATATTCAAATTTCAATAACACTTTTTACTTTTTAATTAGGTTAGTATACCACGTACATTCACACTGTTACTCGAACACAAAATTATTCGTCACTAATTAAAAAACCAAAAAAACTCATCTACATCCGACCGTACCATGCAGATGGACAAAAGTATCATTTTTTTATATAGAAAAGTATCTAACTTTTACATTAAAGAAATATATTTGTTTAAGTATCATTTACATTGAAGAAAATTATTAAACATCATTTACACTGAAAAAAAATATCAAAATCCGTATATGTGGACGAATTTACATGAAACCACAACCCTTAACTTCCATATCTCTTATTGAAACGTTGAAAAAAATAAAATGTGTACACTGAATTCGTCCAAATATAAATTGCACAAAATACCGGAACTATTAGGTTTCAACGGGTGGTATATATAATCAAACTTTCTTTGTTTGTACATCTTATTGATCGTGTACGTGTGTATATATATATTTTAAAAAATAATTCAAACTGTAGCGTGTACGTGTGTTCAAAAGGCAGAAAATATTGCTAAAGGATTAATATATCTGTAATTATTTATTTGATTTTATGCATCCCATATTTTGATTGTGGGTCTTCTTACTATCAAACTAATTAATTAATGATAAGATATGTACACTATGAATAACGAAATTTGACTTTGCCTCTAACCGTATTCCGATATAATCAAGTTCTACAGTTATATGAATGACGCGCGATCTCATTATTCATATTGAAATTTTAAAGTTTAAGTTGTTGTGAAAATCTAATTACAAAATCAAGAGTTGCGTCGTAAAAATGTTAAATCATTTCCGGTAAGCTTTGGTAAATTGGTGTAATTACTCATTCTAATTAGCATTAGCACCAATATTGTAACGGAATATGATTATTGAGCAATTAATAAACATAAACGTAAAGCAAACAAAGATTTACGTGATTCACCAACAATGAATTGGTTACGTTCACGGGCAGAAAATGAGAACAGATTTATTAGCGGCTAGGGTTTGAATTGATTACTGTTTCTCAAAGCACTATATATATAAATCAAGAGAATAAACCGAGAACCAACCCAATACGACTAGTAAGGTCCAAAACAAGTGTTAAGGCCCAACATCGCATCTCGTCGGACCGGGACGTCTCCACCCCGGACCCAGGCAAGGGTTGTCGCCTTGACCCCCGACTCACGATCGGAAGAAGAAGACCGCCTAACTATTTGAAGTGGAAGATATTTCAAGGCATACCAACAACCAATGTGAGTACAGAATACGCAAGGATTAAGACAGAAGAAAAACAATTAATACGTGAATAAATGCTAAATGCTACCCAGATTTAATGTATTTTTGATATCATATGTATAGACAGCAAAAGCCGTAAGCCTCAAGTTAAACAATTCCATTTCACTTCAGAATAATAGCAATTAATTTATTTATTAAACAAAAATAAATAAATATATTCAGAAAGCGGGGACCGCACTCAAACCTCTTCACAGTGACGCCAGCAATCAAATCGATCTTGCTATGATTAAACACTCAATCATTCATTCATCCATTCGTTTTCCCTATAAATTCAGTGCAATTCCCACCATTCCTAGCTCTTCAGCTTCATCCCATCAAAATTCTCTGCCCATTCTCATTCACAAACAAAGCCTGCTCGCTCTTATTCTTTATCACAATGGCGGAAGAGTTCGAGGAATCCGAGGTTGTGTTTAACGTTAACGACGAAGTCGATGACGGCGCCTGCGATTTCCAGTTGATGAGTCCGAGGGAATTCACGAGGAGCGAGAAGGCGAAGAGGAATAAGAAGCTGAAGACGTGTTGTAAGAAGCAAAACCCGACGGTTCCGGTGAGTATCCCGGAGAACGTGTCGTGGCTCCGGTACGTGGATCCCGATTTGGAAGACAGCGGCGACGGCGGCGAGATGGTGCCGCCGCACGTCATCGTGGGGCGGCGCGTGGCCGGGAAGACGATGGCGTTCTCCGTTTGTACGGGAAACGGGAGGACTCTCAAGGGACGGGAGTTGAGTCAAGTCCGTAACTCGATTCTCAGGCTCACCGGTTTTCTCGAAACGTGATGAGAATCAATATTGAAGTCGAAGTTTTTTAAGCATTTTTGGAATCCAATCTTGTCCGATCGTTTCAGGAATTAGATCTTGTAGTGATTGTCGGAATTTCCAAGAATTGTGTCCCATTGTTGTAAGAAATGCAAGAAAAGAAATATATATATATAAAAAATCGAAAGACAACTGCTTCATTCCCTCAAAAAACAGAAGGAATTAGAGAGAGAAAAAAAGTATTTTTTAAAATTTATTTATGTTATAAAAGGTGGAAATTATGAATTATGATTATTGGGTGCATGTTATAAGTTGGAAGATGCAGATTCCAGGGTGTGAGATTAGGTTTCTGTTAGGCTATGAAGAGGGGGTGGGTGGGGGCATTATGCCACTTCTGATTCAATAGATAGATCTCATTTTTCTTGTATAAATTTGTCGGTTTCTGCCTACCACAGCTAGGCTACATCTAAATTATTTTCTTTTATAATTATCTTTTTATGTATTCCGATCATTTGTTCTATGTAAAGCTAAAGCAAACTAATTAGTTTAGTGAAGAAAATATTTTATGGCTTATAGAAATATGGGCTTCTGGCGGCAACATGTTTGGTCCCGTTTATGAGGATCATTTTTTTGAAGAAGAGAATTTCATCTAATTCTATGAACTTTTCAAATGAATTGGCTTATTCGAAAAAGGTCTTTCTCTCATTCAAAACAATCCAAATGACTAAATGAGTTATTGCTCTCTAGACAATAGCATGTGGCGAGTTAAAACTCGTTAGGAATCTTTCATAAATAGATTGCCTCATTTCAACTATATAGTATTACGTAAGTCAGAATTTATTTAAATATGCTCTGGATCTCCATATCTGATTAATTAATTACAATTGAAGAAGCACTAGTGATCTAAACAATTAATTAAAATGCTGTTTCAATAGCCGCATTAACACCACATTTGATCAACTACGTTAATTTTGTCGTTTAGTAGCAGAGTGGAACAAATTAAACTTAGTTATCTTGAACTGAACTAGAAAAGAAGAGTTTCGAGAGATTTACGAAGGCCAGGCAAAAACCATAAATTAATTTGCTCGTCCATTTTCAGAATGTCGTTGTCGTACGTGGATAAAATTGTAGCCACAAATCCAATGAAGTCATCCGATTACATTATTTATTCATTGTAGAAATTGATTTCTAGGTATTATATACTTATTCAATCGACCTACCTATATAAACTCTAAAATATTACTATCTACGAAAGTGAAGGCTGGCTGAGGTGGGCCTAGTTTACTCCATGAACTTCCAAATCAAGAAAGAATTGAAATAATTAATAGTTTAAAAATGGTCAAACTCTTTAAGATTAACTTTTGGTTAATAAGTATGGTGATGACTCAATTAATTATCTTCTAATTAATAGATAAGATCTTCTCTTGCTGGTGGTTGGGGGAAACAAAATTAGTCATAATGGTCATAATTTTAAATTAAAGTCTTTAGTTTATAACAAAATATATGTATAAGTATCACAGATTATTTTGGCTATAATAATACTAGTTATAAGCAAAATATGGCCCCTTTTTTTATTTTACTTTAGTTATATACTTGGAGGTAGTGCAATATGGAACTTTTTTATGAACAATTTGGACAAAAATAATCATTGCAAATTCCTATAAAAGCATCCAAAAATGGCCAAATGATTTGAAAGCAATGTAAAACTTACGATAATTTGCGTATTGTGATTAGATTGCCAGATGGTTAGCGTATTGTGATTAGATTTCCAATTATTTCCGCTATTGCTTACAATTGGAGCGCATAATTAGTATTCAATACAATTTACTTTCCGTTAGGATTGCGACTATGACATCTTTATATCTATAATTTATTATACAACAAAAGCTTTGGCAAAATTTAATTCCAATAATTCAAAGGCACTGAACTCAGATTTCACTGAACAGAGAACATGCAAATATTAGCCTGATTCTATATAACTAGTTGTCAACAATCGCATTAATTATCATTAGTTATAAAAGGGCCCCCGATATTAGATTGCTATCAATCACAAAAGGTGGATTTATGTAAGATGCGTGAAGCTTAAACATAATTGTCACAAGATACAGCAATCAACAAATCCCCAATACTTTTTGACCTCATAAGAATTTGCCTAGAAATTGAATAGGACTAGGAAAAAGTATTTTTTCTTTTTCCTGAAAAAAAGATAAAGTTACAATATCTGGATGATCACGAGACACCACTATCTGAGTTTACCATGCATGAGGCAGTAATCCATAGATAATGAACAAAACATATATGGAATTCTGGATTTCCTGAGATTCCTATGAATGGATGCAAGAAGCAGCAGCGATGAGCATGCATTCAGATCTCTAACTGAGCATCGTTAGGGACTGCAACAAAGGAACAGAAAAAGATCATAAAGGTCAGGTTCAAAGTCAATAACAGACATAAATGAGAGACCTTGGAAAGATCAGAGTCCTGAATCACCTGTTTCGTTGTTGATTTCAATGGCATGACTGCTGACAAGGAGGCAAATTTATGGACCAAAACTTTTCCGTGGGTGCATAGACAAATTTCCTCAGATCCATATCAAGGGTTGAGCTTAATTTATATAGGCAGATGAGTTCAAAGAAAAGGCGTAGTTGCAGCTCTATCTCTTTGTAGCAAAACGGGCGCATTTTTGACGTACTTTTTACCTTCTCATGCAGTTGTTCTTTATATCTTTTAGAGGGGCACGAAGACCACTTGCACTAGAGCCAGATGAGTTGTATCTAAATGATGATATCACCGCTACAAACTTTTCCATCGATTTCTCCGCTATATTAGAATAATGCCCCAAATGACTAATATCACAGCCAAACTTCCCCTCTTGAGCTTCCTCCTCTTCCTCTAGGTCAGAAGTGCATCCTGAAAGGATTAGAAGGTCTTAACAACAAATTTCGACGAAGGCGGGGCAGCTTGAAATTCTGAAGGTGAATGAGTTGAAAAGCAGGTCGAGCAACTGACAATTTCGTGGCAGTAAAGCTTAGAAGAAACATATACAACCTTAGACTATGAAAGGAAGATACAACCATCCAAAATTGTTTAAGGCTACATCTTAAAAATATGACAGAAATTGAAGCTCGTTGTTGTGAGGAACACAATTTCATGTTGAGCTTAGTCTTATTGACAAAATACAAACATGAGTTAATGTATCTCCACTAGGAAATATCTAGAATGAAAATTCAAGAATATTAGTTTCTTAGCCAACATATTTAACAGAAATTGTACCTGATCTCCAGTTGTTATCATTTGCGTCCTGCATCCAATGAGAAATAAATCATATAGTCAATTAGTCATAGTACTTGAGAAACAGAAATATGGTTAGTAAATAATAATGATTAGGAGTAAAAACGCGTACTCTTGGACTTTCAGTTTGAGAGATCTTTCTTCTCTTCACTGTGCATTCTACTGAATTATTGGTCGACAGTCCGTTAAGACTGCTATTGTGGGACTCATCACCGATGCCAATAATTATTGTGTCTTTGGACTGGTTATTCTCATTTACAGAAGTTTCTTCAAAGAAAGAACTCCTCACTCTGTGTTTTGGGTACTCGGCTGTTGTCTTGGACACACCATCATCATCTACATCAGACGATTCAGAACTGGGGGTGTGGAAGGAATACTTCTCTAAGACATTGCCTATCTGACCATTAGCATTTTGCTTGATGTTGGGCCGAAAATATAGACTATGTACAGCGACTCTCTTCTCCTTCTTGCATGTTTGTTCAGATGCAAGAGTCTCCAATTTGTTATCACCAATCTTGTATGCATCACTCTCATTTTCCTTTCCATTATCCTCGCTAGGTTTTTTCTGAAAATATGAGCTTCTCACTATAATATTTTTATTTCCTGATGTCGCCTTTCCATTTTCTTGATTTGAGTCAAGATCCTTGTGCAAGGAGATACAAGGCTTACACACTGAATTTTGCAGTGATGTAAATGGTGGCATTTCTTTGTTTCCCATGTCTTCTTGCTTGCTAGATGGCCCTATATGTATAAACAAATTAGTAGGCACTGAGTTGCAAAAATAGTTTCCTATCTGTAGAAATACCATTCTTACCATGATTATGTCGCCCAAAAACCTTCAAATTATGAGTTTCAAAGCCATGTTTTTCCTAAAAACAGAATACCAAAAAGAATTAGCAAATGATAAAAGTTTGAGAGAAAAACTTTCGATTAATTGCTCGCCATCTGTATTAAGCGCGTATATCATATTCAATTAGAACTGACCTCATGTAAACCAAGGCGAGGACTGGAAGTTTCAGCGTAATCATTTGGAACACTTCGAGGGGGCCTGAATTTCTTCTTTGCCTCGAGAGAAGCAAAGCCTTATAATGTCAAGGGAAAGCCAAACTTTTCTTTATCCTCTCAAAAGGCATGAGATAATAGTCAGGAAGCAAGATATAAATCTTTTATACTTGCATGATGACCTTCCATGTTACACTTGTTATGAGAATATCAAATCACAGCAAATACTATAGAACCAAATGTGGCAAAGGTTCATGCGAACTTAGACCATATTATGATATTTAAGGGTGCATGCGACAAAAGTAACCAACTGCATGAACATGAGAGGATGAAGAAAGTAAAACAAAAATCTGACTTAATTGGATACAGAAGTAGTTAGTGAGAATATTTTTCTGCACAGGCAAATCGATCTTCTTCCTTTCACCATCAGGTTTGAAAAACTTGAGCTGGTAAGTTCCAAGAAGTGTCTTTTCAGCAGCACTAGACTCTATCTACTTATCAAAAGAAGATAATTATGAAGGAGCTCATGAATCATGATGTGCATAATACTCCCAAATCAATGAAAATACAAGATATACCTGGATGGGCTCTTTAGTAAAAGGATCTATGTCTCCTGCTGCAATGCCTTTAGCCACAAGCTGGGGCAACGACGTGATTCTAGTTAAGGTAATTTTCTAATAAAGCATGAAAGGACATGTGCTTGTTGAGATCAATTTACTAACTATGAAATCTATAGCAAAAGGATATGGACCTAAGAAGTCTAGATCTTCATCAGCAATACCAATTGGCTCAGACAGGTGTAAAATATCCTCACAAACAGGATCATAGACACGCTGATGCCTGAAAGTCAAAATCGCTCTCTTGAATGATTCTTCGTAGAGAGGAGTTACATCGATGCTGTTGTACTTCAAGTGCTTGATGACCTGCATCATGGCATAAGATTTAGTAACCAGACTTGAATGAGAATCAACTGATACAAATCATCAAGATGTGTTTAAGAAGGGAGTGACTACATTCTCATGATTCTTAAACTTCTTCATCAGAGTGTGAGCTTTTTTCAGGCCCATTCCAGGCAGGGAAGGCAGATAATCGCACCCACTTAAAATGCACATCTCCAACAACATCATTTGCGTGAATCCCTCTAAGTTTAGTTCTTTGTTGTGTTGTAGCATGGCATTCTTTAACTCAATACCCTGCCCGAATTTATCCATTTTGTAGATAATCTGTGTGATAAGGGTTCATGAGAATATAACAAGACTAGATACACAAATGTAACTATACATGTCTCTGAAATAATGTGACCAAAAGTATGAGCAGGTAAAGCTCACTCGTGGGCAACCAAACGCAATTAAATCTGAATCTTCCGTTATAACTGCTTCAACATGTTTGCTGACTGCCAAGAATGTCATTTGTGCATCTGCCTCATAAGGCGCCACAATATAAGCCACGTTTTCATGCTTTAAGGCCTGTTAACAATAAGCAGAAGCAGATAGTTGACTGCCACAGGGTGGAAGGAAAAAGAGTGTGAAGTTCTAGCTCCATAAAGTATTGAAAATGACCCCAAAACAATACTCAGAAAATGCTTGGCAATTTCAGAATATAAGAAGCTATCTACCTGAATAAGCTCATAAGCAATCAAAGGTGTTATGTCAACAGCCTTCTGGTAGCAGTCATATGCAGCACTTAGATTTCCGTTTGACTCATGTTCCATAGCACGGGAAAGGTTTTCCCTTCTAGACCTGTGAGAAAGATAGAAGTTACTCAAGTAGCATGTCAATGTAACTGTGCAAGCACTCTTAACCAAGAAAATTATAAAGTAGAGGTCAATGGGAGTATGGAGCTCGTGTTCCATCTTGACTAATATTAACCACCAAGGGTACAAGGTAAAGAAATCAGGGAGTTGGAAGCTAAAGGAACACGGGATGTGAATTTAGGTGCTGGAGGCTGATGACCGCAAGGATCATATGAAGGAAAACTTGAACTTCAGAAACTCTATTACGTGTTAGCAGCCAAACAGATTATACCAATCGAATGGAGAAAAATCCAATACCTTGCTCGCTTAACCTCTTGCTCAGTCTTCATTGGTAGGGGACCCCCATCAAATACAAGAATGGGTTTGACACCATAATGACGTAGCATATTCACTCTATGCATGCAGTAGTTAATGTGCCTGAAAACCAAGATAGAAGTCCACTGAGTAATCTTATCTTTCAACTTAGCGGTAGAATTAGCAAATAATAACCTCATCACTCAATCTACAAAAGAGATTTCATTTGAGTGATCAAACAACCAGAAAATTTTGAAACACTCTATCTGTGAACGGGTAGGAAAGATCAATGTCTCAAGAGTCAAGTGGATATGTGCAAATAAGTAATCTCAACCTGACAACCTCAGTCTACTAAAACCTTCAAGACCAGAAATACCATATATCACAAATACGCGCAATGGCGAATTAAAATTTAAGCATCTATAACAGTCGAGAGACAACAATGTGGAAGTACTTGGATGTGGGTTGGCCTTTGCAGAGCTCAGTGCTGCAAGAAAGAGCGCCCTTGTGCAGCCAAGAATACGTGTCAACGGCAACAAAGCATCCCTCTAGCTCCTTAATGTGAATCGGATTCATGATTGATTTCAAAAGCGGCAGCAACCCTTGTATACCCATCACCAAACTTAATCGAGAACTCGAGAAAGGCCAACTAGATGTTTTCTGGAAAATTGCAGATCGCTGCGAAATCTTATTGAGCTTCTTGCGCTAACCGGAAACCCAAATCTTGGAAATTTAGGGCCCCGAACTTGAAATTTGTTTGGGGATTTTGGTTACCCCACTTTAGATGGAGGGAAATCGAGAATGGGCGGGAAAATGTTGAATAACTCAGAAGTCAGAGGAGGGATGGCGGATAGAATTCATATAATTTTGGGGGACAATTTGGGAATTACATAAATATTATTAATGGTTTATTTTCTTCTTCTTCTTAGAAACTGAATAAATCAGGCTTCCCAGTAGGCCTGGTAACAAATGAGTGAGAAAGGCTCAAAGGCAATACGGTCCACTAAGTAAATTCCGGGTGATAATTTAATGGAAAAATATCATATAATGTTATAGACTATAACTTATAGTGTTTCATCTTTTCAAAATGTCATATTTATTATTATTATTATCATTTTAATAATTTCACATACCAATATCTGACACCAAAATATCTACTTAGCTCGCTATATAAAAATGTAAAATCAAAACAACATGATTTTGAATTTTGAATTTTTTATTTTCTAATTTAGCTAGATTTGGAGATTAAATTTTTATTGTCATTTTTATTTATCGTGATTTTGATATGACATGGCACAAAAAATACACAATTTTTACATCATGTGTATTTCCACTTCGCCGCCGACAAATCACGTGGACAATCCGGAGTCAGAAATAAGTTGTTGTGATATTATTGAAAAATAGTCAAACATCATATTTAATCTATTAAAATTTAAAAGTGTGCCGCTGCAACTCAAAAAAACAAAATGTGACACTATGGAAAAAAATCAAACCTTACGATATTTTATAGTATTCCCTAATTTAATTCATCGTGAGCATATTCGCATATCGCGTCGAATATAAATCTATTCCGTTTGCTCAAAAAAAACAAACAAATCTATTCCGTTTGGTTGTTTGACACTTTGACTGATCGTCGGATCCCTAATGCCATCTCTTTTTTTACTTTCAAATCCTGTTCGTTGAATATATAATTTTATATTCATGAATCTAAAATTTTGAAGAGGTGGGCCCTCCAGCGTGTCTCTGTGTCTAATTGCTCTTTGTATGTATAGCTGGCGCAGTCAATAAACCCAGCCAGTCAGATAAGTTGCATATTTATTACTCCGTTCCATCCAAGATGACTCGTATTCCATTTTGAATTGTCCCACCCAAGATAACATGTTTCCTTTTTAGGAAATAATTATCTCTTCAAAAATTATGGATTCTACTTACTTTTTATCACTTTAACAACTTTATCATTTCTTATAATAACCGTATCAGAAAAGAAATGAACCGTCTTGGCGGGACGGAAGGAGTAATTATTACTTTAAAATTTTTAATGAGAAAGGTAATACGTAATCTATATTCACGGTGTATTAGTGTTGATGGAATTTAAACTTAATATTTTATTATGAAAAATAATCGCTCCATCAATTAAGCATCCCCAATGATCTTTAGATATTCCTATCAAAAGAAAATTAACAAACACAAATTTTAAACAATCGGCCATAATTTATTATACACCTTCATCTTCATATGTATTTTTATATAGTGATGAATCTTATTTTGTATACAAAGTTATGTTTATAGTGTTAAAATAGAGAAGAAGAAAACTAAAGAAAATAAAAAATATAGATCCATTTCTAGGACGATGGTTGATTTTGAGTTGCTTGCACTGAATATGGGCCGGCAGTCTTTTTTCATGTAGTTATGGTAACTCCAAAGGTGACTTTTATCAATTGAAAAGTTGGCTTTATCAGTTTTATACATTTTAAAATAGTGAAAAGTTGATTTTATACATTCCAACTTTTTACGGAAAAGTTGGCTTTTAGGGGGAGAGATCATTTCTTTTGGGGAGAGAGAGATCATTCATGAATATATATATAGGGATGTCAATATGGATTGAAGTTCATGGTGAACCGAATAAGCGATAAAATTAGAGGTTAGGGTTGGATTTTATAACCCAAAAAACGTCAACCCGAATAGCCCGAACCGAATAACCGACAACCCGAGTGGGTTAGCAGAACCCGGCAGGTTGGCCGATTAACATCCCTACAACTATCTGAGAAATTATAGAAGATATTCATAGTGTTGTTAAAAGTTACAAAAAAATAGTGAATTAGCTATTATGGAATATGAATATTCAGATATATTAAAAAAATAATTTAGTTGTGAGCATTATTTTCTAATTTTGATATTGTAATATATTTTAAATAGTATTATATTGAATTAACTTATTAAAATTTTTCTAGATATTAGTTTTAATTCTGCTATAATTGTATTATATTATTAGAGATCATTTAGTTACATGGAATGCGGACATTAAAGCATATTAGAAAAAAAGAATTTAATTATGAGCACTATTTTTAATTTTTATTGTTTGCTATTCAAAGTTAGTATAATAAGATTAAAAAGAACTTGTGGAATGTATTATATTTATTTTCAATTATTTGTTTTTACTCCAACGCTTAATATAAAATATTTGATATATATATATATATATATATATATATAGTGAGGTTCAAATAAGAACCAATTTTAACGTGAGAACCAAGAACTACGAAACAAAATGAATATCTTTATGAAAGTTAATGAATCTCTGAAAGTTAATGAATCCAAAATTGAATTTTCACGGGGTTCGAATCTCATGAGGCGAAAATTTATTTTTTATTCATTAACTTTCGTACAGATTCATTTACTTTCATAACATATTCACTCACGTCGCACAATAAAAATGGTTTTCGTTAACTCTCCCTATATATATATAAGCTTTACTAGATGGGTTGGCGAACCCGAGAGTTTAGGGTTAGGGTTGAGTTTTTCTAACCGAAAAAATGTCAACCCGAATACCGACAACCCGAGTGGGTTAGCCGAACCCGAGCGGGTTGGCGATTGACATCCTATATATATATATATATATATATATATATATATAATGTGGTCCATATAAAAGTTAATTTTTTAGGTATATGATTGGATAAAAATATAGAAAGAAGTTAATGAGTATTAAAATCGATGTGACACTTATATATGACAATAAAGAAGTTTAATTTTAGTTTTTAACATTGGAGTTACCCTTATACAAAACTTTTTTAGCCAGTCTTTTTCTTCAATTGATAATAAACAAAATCATATTTTAACACCACATGATGGTGGAATAACATTACATGAATCATGTCATGTTATATTAATTGGATCTATGAGAATAATTTAACACCTCTTGCACATCACCAACATTTCTTAATATTATAAATTATCCAGTAAATTGGTTAGATGTGTTGCTCACCCCCACAACTAAACATCACAAAAACTCATATATATTTATCTACATCATATCGATGGATAAAAATATTATTTATTATAAAAAAAATATCATTTAAATTAAAAATATATCAAATATCATTTTACATCAAAATTAATATATACGGACTGATGTACCACGTTACTCTCCACATTTATACATATCCGATCGCACCTGTCACCAATAAAAAAAGGCCAAAAACGGAGTGAAATTTATTGTGAGTTTGTCTTCTTCCTTATAGAGTGTAAAATAAAGTTGCCGACTGTATATATAAGAAAATTTCAGAGATGATTATAAAAGGCACGTGGTGAATAAGTGGCGTTGAAGCCAGCTCAAGCCTGGGCCCATCATCGTACTCCATCAAGAACAAAATGGCTGAAATTGAACCCAGAGATTGATAACACCGGAGATTCAGAGAGAGAGAGACCATGGCTGAAGGTGGCTTGTCTTCATCACCTTATTCAATTATCAGCGAAGGAGCTGGAGTTGCAGGTCACTGTCTTAATTCAATCCACCCAATTCGATCTTTTTCTTTTTTATGGTTTTCCCCATCTCGAGTTGCTGTTTTACATTCGACGATTGCCATTTTGGTTTACTTTCTAATTTCTTCGTTTTCTCAAACTCAAAAGGGCTGACTTCTTCTGCTACTCGATTGTCTTTTATTTTCTTTTTCTTTTTAAAATCTGTTTTCTGCATAATTCCAATGAAAATAAGGTTAACCACCTAGAAATGTATGATTTCGCTTTGATCTTGCATTGTTATCCTGCAGTTTTCATGTTCTTGCTAAAATAAAAGGTGGGGTTTGTTTTCTTTGTTGTGTAATATTGTCGATATCGATGAATTTAATATGGATACTCCTTTTGTGTCACAATTAAAGAGCGAATCTTGTTGGAAAATTCAACTTTTATGAAATCCTGCCCTTTATTTTTAATTTGGGGCCTTTAATACTTGGAAATGTGTAGTTCAACCATTGAGCAAACTGATTTTTGGCTCTTATATGTCGAATGTGGATCATCTATTGAAGTTTGACTATTAGTTAAACCTCAAACTGCTTAAATAACCACAGCTGGTCTGTCTATGTAGGAAACCTCTGTGCTTTCGTGTTGTTCGTGTCGCCTATGTAAGTGCTAACATCTTCAGAAAAACCTTGATCACCACCACATTTCTGATTCGTTATAGACAATGTTTAATCGATGTATGCTTCTCCTGCAGCCCGACATTCAAGAGGATCATCAGAAACAAATCAACAGAGCAATTCTCAGGGTTGCCTTACATCTACGCCCTCTTGAACTGCTTGATATGCCTTTGGTATGGCTTGCCGGTTGTCTCAACTGGATTAATCTTGATAGCCACTGTCAACTCAATCGGGGCCGTTTTTCAGTTGGTTTACATTGCCATATTTGTCGTGTATGCAGACCAAAGGAGAAGGGTACAACTTAATCTTTGCCATGTCTAGCTAAACTTGTGAATAGAGTGTGATCAATCACTTAAATGAAGATTGTGTTTTTGCAGCTGAAGATGTTGGGATTATTGTTGGGAGTTTTTGGGGTGTTTGCTGTCATTGTCTCTCTTAGCCTGTGCATTTTTGAGCCGCCTAACCGCCAACTCTTTGTTGGTTACCTATCCGTGTTTTCTCTCATATCTATGTTTGCTTCTCCCTTATTCATCATTGTGAGTAAGCTCAATGGTTACAAATAAGCTTAATGTTTTACATAAGGGATTTTCTTCCGTGCTAACTTCTATTTTGAAAATTATGATTGCACAGAATTTGGTTATCAGGACAAAAAGCGTGGAGTACATGCCGTATTATCTGTCTCTTGCTACATTCTTGATGAGTATGGCTTTCTTCGCATATGGAATGCTCAAGCACGACGCCTTCGTCTCTGTAAGTCCCTGCTAGCTCTTATCTTATGCATAGTGCTTATGAAATCAAAGTCATCTTTAACCCTTCACCATATGCATATATAAAATCAGATTCCGAATGGGATTGGAGCAGTTCTTGGGATTCTTCAGCTGGGGCTCTACTTCCATTACAGCAGAAGTAATGCAGAAGTGTCGAGAGCGCCTTTGCTTGAGACATACGCGGCCTAGTCCGCTGCTCGTTGCAAGAGCTGAGAATTCTGGCCACAAATCTTGATGCCATTTGTTCAATTTCATCGATTCTTTAGCCCTTTGTGTACATTAGTGTGATGTGAGGGAGGTTCTTGTTTGTGAATTGTGATAAGAGGAAATGCAAAATCTCAAATGATGCTGTTATTCGTCAATCATGAAGCTTTTTTGTTGTAATGTTTGGTGCTGGCTATGTCTTATACATCAATTATCTGGTGCGATCTGTATAGATAGGAATTGAGAACTGGAAAAGCTGCAATTGATATATAGTGCAAACTTTTAATGATGTAACATTAATTAGTCAATAAGATTTAAATATGACATTGATTGTCGTTCTTGAAAATCTGCAAACAAATAAAATAAAATACTAAGATCATATAATATTGTTTAACCTTTATTTCTCCGCCCTTCATTTAAAAAAATACATTTTCTGCACCCTTCTGATTTTCGGTTGAAGTGGTTTTAGCAGGAGAAAACCGGAATTAATGGGTTTTTTTCTAGCGCCTTAGGGAATAAATTACTATTTATTTCATCTGTATATATTAAAAAATAATATTCTCTTCATCCTACCTAAGATGATCGCATTCCATTTTAACTGTTCCACTCAAGATGACCTGTTTCGTTTTTAGGAAATAAGTATCTCTTCAAAAGTTGTGAATCCTATTTACTTTTTATTATTTTATTTCTTCTCCTAAATAACCGTGTCAAAAAAAATGGACCGTCTTAAATGGGATCGAGGGAGTAATTGTTAAGTTATTAGGGTGCCTCCAACGGTTGTTTTTGGATCCAAAAACAAAAACCAAAAAACTGTTGGAGAATTGAAAACAAGTTTTAAAACCACAAAATCTTTTTCGAAAAACCATGTTTTTCTGCTTTGTTGATTGTTGACTTTTTTTTTTTTTCTCGATTCGTTTTCCTTCCTTTTATATATATATATATATATATAGATATAGGAGTATGTATTATAGTGGAAAATATATATATAGATATAGGAGTATATATTATAGTGGAATCTTTAAAAAGTGAAAAGCGGTTTATTGTTGGAGGAGATGAGAGAAAATAGTAGATGAGTTTTAAAAATGACGAAGATCCCAAAAGCGAAAACTTGTTTTTGGGTTGGGTTAGTAGTTCTCGTCCCAGATCTAAACGTTCGCATCACTTATTGGGTCGACGGATACTAATACTACATAACCTCAAAGCCCAAATACACCTTCAGAAAAGCTTGAGAAAGCCCAAACAATCGGTTCAGAAAGGATGTTATGCAATCCCCATAACTCAAAATATTAAATGTAAATTTACAAGTTCAAATTCATACTTATTATATTTGGATTGATTGATTATGATATAAAACAAATTAAAAGATTATGATTAAAATTTAGAATAATATCAAAATAGTCCTTATGATATAGAAAAATGCAAAAATCAAAACAAAGATGACCAAATATAAATTTGATAAAATATTTTTGAAAATTTATATTTATGAAGTGAATGATGATTACATATTCAATCAAAATTTAGAGTTTAAAAAGTATCATCTGAATGGATGACTCGAGTAGCGAGTTGGATTATTCATCATGGACTCAATTATTCAAACCAATCCTGTGATAAAATAAAATTATTTTATCAATTAAATCGAACACCCCAAATATATTATACTTTATCAATCAAGGTCTATTAATTAGATCAAACACCCCGAATATGTTTAAGTAGAGAATGTTTTGTCACATCAATTATTTTGTCTTCTTTGAAATGTATATCAGATCAATCTTTAATCAAACATACTATCAACTTTTACGCAAAATATATATAATTACATAATTATAATACTAAATATAGAATATATAAAGATTGTAGTTTTACTCCTCCGTCCACCAAAAACGCGATTTAATTCCTTTTCATCATCACAAAAATGTGACTTTCCTTTTTAAACACCAACTTTACATTTTACCTCAACTTATCCACTTATTTACAAAAATACTCATGGCACATTTTTATACTCACAACCATTAGTATATTCATTTATTATCCCAACGACACACCTTTTTATACACATTTACTTTACATTCATTCTAATTTTTAAGCCGTCACCAAAATGATCGCGTTTTGGAGGAGATATCATTTACCAACAATTAAATTGGTTCGGTCTTGGATGCGTCGTGGCCCATCCCTTTATTCACTTGATTTTAAGTAATTAACTGCGGATTAATAAGTTATAATTAGAGATTATTTATCATAACTGGATATTGATAAATATTTAATATTAGACAGACTAATCAAATATCAATAAATCCACATTATGACTAATAACTCCTAATAAACCCATAATTAATATTCGATTAATAATGAAATTATATTAAAATATTACTTGCGGGGCAAGTGTCTGCGTTAGCTTTCTATGCCCAAAGTCAAATCAGGAAAAGAGAATCCAACCTCCACACTTTCTATTCGTTAAGAGCTAGCAATAGAAAAAATCCATTAAAATTTAACCTACCAATGCTGAGTGGTAGACTTATCAGAACCTATATTCACAATTAACGCCGCCACCAATGATTCGACCTCGAAGCCGCTGCGGTCCGCCAAAGAAGGAGTCACTTCCACATTCAACGTGTAAGTATGATCGGGAACCCTAGAAAACGTTATTTAATATCTACTTCGCTTTGGGTTGTGAAATTCTTTAATTTGGTTGTCTACCGACGCATAATTTTGAAGAATTTGATGTTACCCGTCCCAATAGTTTCAGAAACTTGATGTTTGCCTCAAAAGTCATCAAAGTAGTCGACTGTTCGATTTCTTGTCCGACCTTATGTTTGGTTTTTCCTTCGATTTATTCAATTTATTTATAATTGTTTTTATTTTCTTGTCTGACCTTATGTTTTGGATGCGAATCATATGAGAAAATATATGAGACATGATGATTGTGGGTGTTCTTTTGTCCGACCTTTAATCATATGAGAAAATATACGAGACTTGAATTTATTATTCTTTTTTTCTTTCTTTATTGCCAGACCTTATGTTTTGGATGCGAATCATATGAGAAAATATATGAGACATGATAATTGTGTTAATATCCTATATTTTTTTTTCTTTTCCAGTGTAATTGAAGCATACAACTATGTCCTGCTACCCAATGCAATTTCCTGCCATGGTTGCTGAGAATAAGACAGTTCGGTGTGCATTGAAGTTCAAAGTAACTACCAAAGGTATATGGCATGTATCAGAAGATAAGCGTGCTGCTGCAAATGTTATGGTGAAGCCATCCATGCCAGTGAACTCGGGCAAGCGGAGGCCAGAAATTTCTCTTGATGCTCAAAGGTGGAAAAAGCAAAAGGTTGGCCTTTCAAAAGATGAGTCATGTGGAGGCACTGATAGGCAAAGAGACAGAGTTTCCGTTGGTGTGAGTAAGCCTCCTGAAGCAAATCTTACAGTGAAGCCATCAATGCTAGCGAACTCCGGCAAGCAGAGACCAGAAATGTCTTCTGATGATCAAAGGTGGAAAAGGCAGAAGATGAACTGCAATCTGAAACTTGAGTGCAGTAAGATTTTGAAAGAACTGATGAATCATAGTTTGGGAGGGGTGTTCAGTGAGCCAGTTGATCCAGTGAAGCTGAAGATTCCTGATTACTTTGAGATAATACGGAATCCAATGGATTTAGGAACAATAAAACATAAACTAGAGAGAAATATGTACTTTGCTGCCAAAGAATTTGCTGATGACGTGCGGCTGACTTTTGAAAATGCAATGTTGTATAATCCTCCTTCAGACAAAGTTCATCACTGGGCAGAGATATTGGATGGTAATTTCAGGAGGAGGTGGAAACAATTGGATGCAAGACTGAAGCATACCAATAAAAATGATGAAGACACCAGGCAAGCTTTAGAAAAGAATCACCAAGTTATGAAGCCAGTTGGTATTATGAAAGCTCCCGTACCTGAAAAACTTGGCAACTCAAGGCGGATATCACTAGAGGAAGGACAGAAATCCAGACCAGGTCAAATGAAGAAAAAAGTCCTTGTTCTCAATGAAGAAAAAAATCCTTGTTCAACATCTGCCACAACTCCTGCATCTGTTGAAGGTAAGCTTACTGTATGATCGGAACTGCAAATTTATGAGTTAAAAAGCTTCTGCAAGATCATTAATTGTCTCAATTCTGATGAACTAGTGAGGAATAAAGTGATCGCAACTGAAAAAATCATAAAATACTGGGGAAAGCATAACTATATCTGGGTTTAACTCATTTATAAGAATGACACTCCTCTTTGACGAGGCGTTTCTCATTAAATATGGTTTTAGATTTGTGCTCTTTTACTCCCAATTTCAAACAATAAGCTCATCCTGTTGCTACAGGATGAGATATGAATATTCTTAACCATGTGATCATCGTTTCATTTCTTGCAGATTTGAACATGATTATGAATAGTTGTGTACTTTTCATTATTGGTTGGAATGTGAAGTATTTTACTCTTCTATAGGCTGGATGGCTGATATCCAAATTTCGCCCAAGAGGGCTTTGCGGGTTGCAATGCTGAAAAGCCGCTTTGCAGATACCATCTTCAAAGCTACACATCCAACACATATAGAACATGTACATGATACATTTCGCTCTACTCTATTGTATAGTTTTGTTATTTGATTGGCTTTCTAGGTCATAATTGTTTACTGTTGGTCTTGCTGAATATTGTCTTTACTCGTCTAGGATGAGAAGTCTGATCCTTCAATTATGCAACAAGAAAGACTACAACTGGAGAAAGAACAGCTAAAAGGTGATTACAGCTTCTGTACATAATCTTATAAACTCAGGATAGGGTTTTATTTCCAAAGCTGTAATGCTCGATGATCAATTTATTTATCAACTAGCCAGTATCATATGCTTAATTTTCTAGTGCTTAAGCAGATTATGTTGTAGTTCACTACATTTGCTCACCTACTATTCTGCTCTCATTTGTTCATCATTTTCTTCTTCTTTTTCTTTTCAGCTGCTATATCTTTGTTGTGGTTCACCTTTTATCTGACCTAGTTCTCTGGGTCGCAGAGAAAGCCAGTATTGAAGCACAAATTAAAGCTGCTGAAGTGGCCTCTCGAAGGAAGGAGCTAGATGACTTAAAGATGCGTCGTGAGAGAGAAAGAAAAGCTGCAAGAATTGCATTAGAAAAGGTTCATCATTCTTTCGTTCATACCTTAATTGATAACAGTCAGCCAAGTAATTGATTTGTTTGTTTTTACTTTCGAGTTCATGTTAACCAACGTCAAACGCTCTGATTCCTATTGCAGATGGAAAGAACTGTTGAGATAGATAGGCCTCCAAGTATGTTGAAAGATGTGGATATCCTATTTGGTGGGTATCCAAATTCTAAGTCTTTGGAGCAAATTGGCTTGTACCTGAAGGAGAAGTGCGTGGAACAAGATGAGGCAGAAGAGGGAGAAATTTTCTAGTAGAAATGAAATTGTTCGTTGAAAATTGTTTGTGTAAATTGTTTGGTTTTAATCTATATAAATAAATAGATATAATATTAAATTGTCTTTGTGGTATAACAAAAATGCAATAAAATCGAGACAAAATGGTCAAAAATAATTTTGATGAAACTACTTTTGAAAATTTTGTATTAAAAAATGATTACATAATTAACCTAAGTTTGGAGTGATGAACTATTTTCCCAAAGAAATAATGATCGCGAGTTATCAATCAAGAGCTCAATCATTAAACCATATGCTAAAACATGATATTTTACCAATAAAACCTTATCAATCAAATCAAACACTCCTTATATGTACACATGAAATCCTATTCGATTGCAAATTTGCTTATCTTGTGTGGGGATTAAGACAATTATTTTTGCAGAAATGCTCGATCCACAAATGTAGAATTAAAAAGTCAACCCGTCCGCATAATATCTTGTTCTATGGCAACTTTGAGATAGTCCTTTCGGAATACTAAATTGGGATATTGAACCGGTCTCTTAACATCTCAGACGGTACCTACCCAACTCTAGCTAAACACCAAAATGAAAAAAAAATATATCATATTTTCACGTTTTTAGTGAGAGGACGGCGAGGGGAAGAAAAGTCGCTGTCACATTGAACCCGATACTACAAGGGCAACAGCAGGCAATCGCCTAGAATTCAGACTGCTACACAGTATACCGATTCTTGGCTCCCCTGTCAAGCTTCTTTGCATCATCCTACATCATAAAGATGGGGAGTTGAGGAAAACTGGCATAATAGATTAAAATCAACATGACTAAAACGAAAAACGTACATGGAATATGTAACCAATTGTATCATTGTAATCCAGAAGTTCCTTCCATTGCCGTCCAATACTAAGCTGAAAAATTTACAGGAGAGATTTTGAGAAATTACTGAAAAGTTAAACAGACAAAATTTCTGAAGCAAAACAAGAGATGGTAGATAGATGCAAAGAACCACAACAGAAGGAATCCTGACACACCCTCAGAAAAGAAACAATCGGTATAATAAGAAAATCTATGCATGCAGATATCTTTAGGTGTAGCTGTTCAGTTTCAACCTATTGTGTATCGATATAGTATCATCTTTTACACAATTTCTACAAGAAAAACCAAGGACAACCAGGACAGGATACCATGACAGACCCTTAAAATGATCAAAATCTAGTAAAAAACTCTTCCTAAGCATTCAACATAAGAAAGATATTGAGGATCATTTTCATGATATGGGCAAGTAAAGCGCAGTGGACAAGACTCTTTCTCCTATTCATGTGTAGTTTGAACCAATAATTAATGGGTTAATTACAAAAAATATCCTCACAATCCATTTCTGCGAGGCACAAAAAAGTCTGTAAATTACAAAAAAAAAAAAAACTTGTAAACTTTTTCCTTTCTATTTTACAAATAGCAAGTTTCAATAATACTCTAAAGGGCATTTGTTATTTAGATCTGGTAAATAGGGCAAAACTCAATACTCAAGCCCAGAGAGAAGTTTCAGGCTACCAATCATATTTCAAACATGTCAAGATGTTCAGACACTTGAAATCTCAAGGGGGACATTTCTATTGTATCACCAAGAATTACAAAACTAAATTATCACATTTTAAATGTTACAAATTTGGGAAATAACCTGTGTGATAAACCTACTATTAATTGATGATGTATAAGAGATCATAGTCAAAACAATCTACCAGGTAAAAGCAATTCACCAAGAACATTTCAGGGTTATATTCTCAAACAAACCTGAGCAGCTTCATTGGCAGCATTCTTTGTCCAAATAGCAATTTTCTCGTACCTTGCTCTAACGTTCACAACTGCTCCACAAATTTCATCTCCATAATCAAATTGTTCACCGATCATTGCAAGCAACTACAAGGAATCCAGAAAAGACTTAGAGCATGAATACGATAAAGAGAAAAAAAATTGTAGACATATGCTGAGCTTGAAATGATCCCGTTTAACAAAGATAGATTGAACCATACCGTGTAAAGCCAACAAGTGTCGGATTTACCCCGTGAGTAAGTCATGGTCCATTTCCCCCCATTGGCACAAATAGGATCTTCCCATTTTGGCTCAATTTTATGTTTGAAACAGTGAAAGTCGGCTCCAGCTGCCAGCTTGCTCGGATGGTGTATATTATTGTAAACACTGCAAGCCAATAAAAGAAATTGTAATATTGGCATGGTTCAGAAATACATGAAAAGCAACCAACTGCAACAAAAGTTTCTATTTCCACAAAAATTCAAATTGGGGAAGAAATCCATGTTCACAAATTTATCAGAAATTAAATCAGCCCATCAACCAAGAAAACAAACATCATTTTAAGCAAGAGAAACATCTGTTTTGACGACTCTCAATGGGATAGAGAAATACATGGTTTTACCCATTAAAGATGATGTAAGGAGTTCAAGTCATATCCCTCTTCTATTTCTTCATTTCTCATTGTTATTAGTTATTTTTCTTTCTTTTTCTTAAAGAAACACGAAACACGTAACACGCCCAAATGCTCGAAATCAACCACCCATAAATTACGTATCCATAAATTCGCATACATAAAATAGGCAAACATCATATACAAATATTCAAACTGTAAAATTATGATCCGAATTCACCCAATAACAAGATCACCAGTACAATTAAAGCCTAAGAAACTCAAAACCAACTCACCTCCAGAAATCTTCGCCGGTGGAGAAGGTGTAAATAGGGCGAATTGAGCTTCCCCACGCCGCCTGTTTCGATTTTGCGGACGGATTGTCAAACCAGAATGTCCAGGAATGCTCCAAGGGATGTCTCGGCGGCGGCGGCGCCATGGCCTTCGCGGCGGCGTCCGCATCGCCGGCGATGATCTCCCCTTCCTCGGTCTCCGATTCCTCTCCCTGGTGATTCTTAGTCATCTCAGATGAGTTCTCTAATTCCTCTTTGATGGCGGCAGCCGCTGATTTCTCGCTTTCATCAACCATCGTTTTCCTTACTCGCTAATTTCTGCAGATTTGTGTTTTAGGATGTGCCGTGGAAATGAGAGCTGGGGTTTTGTCAAGTCAAAACTACTCTTATGTAGGCCCATCATTCGGGCCATTACGCCGTTTTTGGGCCAAATAAATTATAATAAACATGGGCCGAACAGTTGCTGTACCCTTTATATCTAGGGTAATTCTATACATAGCCCTCAATTTTCTCTTTAAAACCCCTAATTATAAAATAATAAAAATATTAATTAATTTACTATATCCTCAAATTTTTAAAAATGGACAGAATCATATGGTGTTGGGGCTATATATTCTCATTGTGTGCTTCATTCCCAAAATGTCTTCACCATTTCTTCTTTTTTCAAAACTCATTCTGATTAGATCCAGATTTCAGATTCGTTGTCCACAACCCATATTTTTCTTCCCAAGAACTCTGTTGACCCTTCACATTTCAATTGTGTTTCTTATTTAATTTTTCTAGAAGCAGATTTGGAGATTGAATGGTAATTTTTATATTTTACTGTTCACGCAAATTATTCTTTTCTTATATTAAGGAATTGGTGGAAGAGAATAGAGGGAAGGGGCTATGACACCAAAGGCTTTGTTGAATCCGTATTTTTCTTTGTTTAGAGGATAATTATTTTACTAGGAATTGTAATTGGAGGCTATAAGAGTAACATAGTGTTTTATTATTTTATTACATAAATGGTTATAGTGAATAAAATTGTGGCTATATATAGTCACCTTTATATTTATCTGTATATAATATTTTCTAGTACTTACTCTCTGTATTTGCAAATAAATAAAATGCTTCAAAAGTTAGTCTACGAGATTAAAAAGAAGAATGAGTCTAGATATTATTCAAGTAAATAAAAATAACAAATTCAAAAATTATGAGACAACAACAATAACAATAATATTATCGATAAGGTAAAGTAGGTGTTTTATTGAAATTATTTTCTTTTTTTGTGTGTGTGTGTTGGCCTAGTGGTAGAGTGGTTAATGCCCGAGGCCAAAGGTCTCGGGTTCGAGTCCACCGTGTGTGACCTTTAAAATTTCTGTATTAATTGAAAAAAAAAAAAAAAAAACAATTTCTAACCCCACAAACACATTTTAGGTTAAGCCTATTGTGCATGACTTGTCTCTCACTATTTACATCTCATGTGTAGGTTTTTTGGGTACTATATATGAAATGAAAAGTTATTTAAACGCCATGCATGTCTGAAATATAACAACACTTTGTAGTTCGTTGGCCATACATCAAAAACTCCTGTTAGGACGTTTCTAGGTACGGACATTCTAAAAATATCAATTATTCAAAAAAAAAAGTATCGTTGACATTGAAGAAAAATTACATTTATAATCTACCTTATAAATGGAAAATGTCATTTATACTAAAATAAATATTAATGTCCGTACATGTAGATGTTCTCACAGAAGTCCACCTCTTTATTATAAAGTACCTATATAAAGTAGTATACATATATACTACGCTAAATTTAGTTGTTAGTACATCTCAAAATAACAAAAATACCAACAAGAACAATAATAATAATATAAAATATTAAATAGCATCTCGACTGAAATTTCAGTACAAATGACAATACAACCAAAAGACTAGCTTCATATAAAATTTTAAACTTACATGTACAAGAATCTAACCACACATTTAATTTAATACTAATCAGTAATCAACAAGAAGATCATATATATATATATATATATATTTGAGTATTATATCTTCATATATTCAAGGAATGATTTTCCGTTGAGCTTCCTGGAGAAAAATCTTTGACGTACTGTTCCATTTTCAAGCTCCTGAAGATCGGCCGCTGCTTCATCAACAACGAAGGCGACGGACCCACTTCTGCTTCGTATTTGCAGTTGAAGAACATAGCCATCGTGATTCGCTCTCTCTCTGAATTCACCGTTGCCCTGTGCTCAATACTCTTGTACTGTCCATTGCTCACTATCTGCACACATTATACACACAGTTGTACGTGTTTTTTAGTTAACAATTCATTCCATCTGATTTAAAATATAAAAAAATTCTGACAACTATGGATGCTGAAATCGAAAAATTGGGAGGAAAAAAAAAGTTAAAAAAAAATTTGGCGGGGGGGGGGGGGGCGCTGAAGTTCCCACTTTAGAAGATTCGTTTTTAATATTAGTAACATGCATGAACCCATTATTGACCAAATCATGCTAAATATATATATAATAACGATTAGGTAAATGAATCGGTATTAGTCCCATCATCCATATAACAAACGTGAAGAAAACGTGGGGGACAAACCTCAAGGATGTCTCCTATATTGACAACAAAGGCGTCGGGCAGGAATTTGACGGGCATCCAAACTCCGTCTTTCTTGACCTGGAACCCTTCGACGCCGTTAACCTGGAGGAGGACGGTGATCCCGCTGGCGTCCGAGTGCGGCGTCAGCCCGATCACCTTCTCCGGCTGCGGGCATGGCGGGTAGTACGTCATCCGCAGCGACTGCATCCCGTCCTCGAACATCTCCTCCGCCTCCCCACCTCCATCTTCAGAGACTCCGCGATCACCGCGAATATCGCCCTTGACAGCTTCCGGAGCTCCGAGATGTAGGCTTCTAGGGTTTCTCTGCATAGAGAGATGTTCGACGCAAAGCAGAAAGCTAAAGTAAATTATACAATTTGGCTATTAAGAATGCTAAAGTCGATATTTTTTGGAAACAAAAAAATTCAAATGTATAAGGTTTAAAAACATTGTTGGGGGCGCTCGAGCTCCCCGGATCAGATGACATCATCAGTATACATGCGCATAGGCGGACCCAAGGGGTGCAGTGGGGGCACTGGGCCCCACTGAAATTTTAACAAAGAGTATGGATATATTAGTAATTTCACATTTAATAATTAAAAAATAATAATGTTTTTATCGATCCTACATATAAAATCCTCCTTTATATTTATTTCCTATAGATACTACTAAAAAAAACAGGAATTTTTTAAAGAACAAGTTCAATGAATGAAAGATGATTTTTTTTTAATTGTGTATGTGTCGTCGAACCCGTTGAAAGCGAAAAAGGTCTTCACTTTGTTTGTTTTTTTTTTTTTCTTTCTTTGGGGAAGGGTGAGAGGCAATGCAGAGAAGGGCAACATCGATGGTGGGACAACGGCAGCAGGGCTATCGTCTGCTCGTTAATATGAGAGGAAGGTGAGGGAGATAGAGATATGAGGAGGCTGAGGCGGCTGTCACTAAAAACGGTGGCATGAGAAATTGAAAAAGGGTGGAGATGTGATGTGTGTGTCGTGTCACAAAGAGAGAGAGGGAGATAGAAGAGTGAGAAATGGAGGTAGGGAAGCCGATGGAGATGGCGGTGACCTAGGCAGGGATGAGCGTCGAGAATCAGAGGAAGCGGAGGTAGCGATTTAGAAGGAGAATAAGGGAGTACGTTTGTGGGTATCCAGTAGCAATAGGAACGTGAGAGAAAGCAGAAAAGTTGGACCCTTAAAAAAAGTGGGTCCACCACTGTACATGCGTCTTTTACGATTGAAAAGGGAAAAATATGGACCTGAGGGATGAGGGAGCTCGGGAAAGAGATGAGCTTTGCGCCGTTGGATGGGATTGGTGATCATGTAGAATCTGTCTGCCCAATCTACTTTTTGATCTTCAGAAACAATTATTGTTTGACCATAACCTTCAACATCTCCATCCCTAATCTTGTATTTCAACCTCTCTTCCAATGGAAGTTTGTAGAATTCTTTGATTTCATGCTTCAGTTTCTCCATTAGTGAAGTGTTCACGCCGTGATTCACTAGCTGCGTATAAATTTTGGAATTCAACCAAAATCTATTATCAGGAAAAAAAATCTACCTGAATTTTAGAATAACATATAACACTATTCTTTCATATAAAACCAAAAATAGGAAATAAATATGTTTAATATAAAAAAAAACAGTAGAAAAATTTGAAAACCTGAAATATGCCCCACTGCGTGCATGTTGAGTGCAGCTTCCCGAGCTGGGAAATTTTATTTTCTTCATCCAGCAAACTTTTCATGTCAAGAACCGGGATTTCTGCAGCTGAGGAAGAAATTTCCTCAGATGAGTGTGAAATCGCGGCTTCTTGATCTACAATGTACCGCGTTGGGATCTCGTGAATTGGTGTTTTAACCATTTCTTGAATGCTTAGTTCCATTGATCCTAACTCAAATGAAGATTATAATATATATTTTGTTGTTATGTGTTAATGGTGAGATATGAACGATGTTCTTAGCAGAAGTACACGTATTTATAGCCGAGGAGGCATGACAATTCATTTCTATATGATCTGAATTAATAGGAATATTGATTTAATGAATCTTGAATATTATTTACTAATTGATAAATATGTTGTATAATAGTGCAAGGAAATTAAAGTAACAACAACTATTTCAAACTTAACCGCGTTGAACTATGACTGGATCTTGACAGATATGTAGAATCCTTCCAGCACCGTCCCTCTAATGTAAAATACAGTATATTTTTTGATTTGCTGTATATGTGCATATTACGTGATTAAATTTAATAAAATTGCGTAATTATTTTGCTTTGATATATTAACAACTGTATATCTCGTTCATTAATATGTGCTGTACACGCAGAATGTTCATGCGTATAAATTCGATAAATTAATTAACTATGTTGGAATAGTTGTTAAAAATAAAAGCGAGAATTTTGTCCCACATTGGTTTTGCTATCAAAGTAGGTGGAGTCTCTTAGGCTATATAATGAGCTCCTAGGTCTTTGATACAAATGCAATGTGTGACAAAATTTTCACTTCCATTTTTAACAACTATTCCAACAATTGTTAAAAATGAAAGTGGAAATTTTGTCCCACATTGGTTTTGCTATCAAAGTAGGTGAAGTCTCTTAGGCTATATAAGGAGCTCTTAGGTCTTTGATACAAACGCAACAATCACTACATTATAGTCTTGTGATTAAATTCTAGTTTAAATTCATTTCTTAGTTTCTCTTGTAAGAATCTTGATAGAAGGGTGAGAGTTTGTCAAAGGCTTGTAATAGTGTAGAGGGGTCAAGAGGTATATTGTGTGATTGTAGATATTTATCATATAGTGAATTTTTCTTCTGTGGGCCATGGTTTTTCTCCGGTTTTGGAGTTTTCCACGTTAAATTCTTGTGTTGAGATTGTTGTTCTTTTCTTCCTAATTTGTTGTTTCTTTCCTAAGTATGAATGGGACATGATGTCCCAACAAACTAGATTATTTGAAGTTATCAGGGTGCTTGCGTCCTAATTCCAGACATAGCTGGGGTAGCTAGACAGAAAAATTAATAAACAAAAACGGATTTAGAGTATGACTAATTTATTATACTCTTCCTTCATTATCCATTAATTAATTTGTATCTGTCAATAATTATCCATGAAATCATAATTACTTTAATACAGTGCATGATACATGCAAAACTTATTGTTATACTCTTTCGTGTAATATTTTTTTTCTTTGTGGTCCATGAGAATATTTGAGATAAGCGCTGTCGAAAACTTTACTTGCCAAGAAAATTAAAATAATGTGAAACTGATTATGGAGTATATTCAATTTCAAACATGTGATTTAGAAATGATCAATTTAACACACGCATTTATATTTAGCCGCTGCTGGAATCGAATAAATGGATAATTAGAAAATAGAACACTAATTGGCTTTGATTTTGAATTCTGTGTATACCGTACCTTTTCAATGTTTTCATATTTAAGATATTAATTTTACAACAATGGGGTCAAGGACTCAAGGTCAATAATAATAATATTAATAATAAAAAGCACTGGTCCTTATTTTATATAAATCTCTATGCTAAAACGTATTTATTTCTAATGATCAAGTCATTGTTTTATTTAGTTTTCTTTCTGTACTTGTGAAATAATACAAAACTTTTATAGTTGTTTGGGAAAGCAAGCTGTTGAGGTTTGGAAAGGGATTTTTTGATGTTAACATGTTTAATTTGTTACTGTTTTATGTTTTTGGGAATGACGAGTGTTGAATATTTTAAAAAATCATATAAATTTAAAATTAATTTATTCTACTCTAATCAATTGCTTATTTGTTTATTGTAATTTCTACTAGCTCATTTAATTACTTGTTATATGTAAATATCAAAATTAATTAGATAGTTTTCCTAGGAAAATCCTAAGTTGATCGACCCATATATAACGCGGTTACGTACAATTGTTTGGTTGAGACTTTTGAATTCTTATGCTGTATTTGTTCTGAAAGTGATTGGAGCAGTTTTTTATATACTATTTACGAGATTGATTTTGCAATTTCCATTTATAATATTATTTACTTAAATTAATCCGATAATATCAACTTCCCATTTGGGAATTAATTACTAAAATAGAAATGACAGACAAGAATGGGAAAAACAATATTGAACCTTTTTTTATAAAATTAAGAAGCTTCTTTTGTCTTGGACATAATCAAAACCAGGCAAAGATTCAATATTATTATATATTACAGTCAAGACAAGGAGTTTGAGAACCTTTTCCTTTGAAGAAATATTTATATCCAAATAATACTAGTAGTCATAGTTTGCAAATATGATAATACAGACCGTAGTTTTTTCAATAATTATTAAATTTAGGCATGGTGGATGCATGTCAAATTTTTTGGGTACAAAAATTTGAGTTTTGTAAGATGATATATATCATTTACAATATTGATACTTGTAATTTTCTTATGTTTTAACTTTTGTAGTTATTATTGGTTCATAGTTTAATTATTTGTTCGTAAGTGTTATTATTCTAATTTTGCAAGATATCAAAACATATAAGGAAAAAAATAGTATGACCAATTATCTCTATTCATACGAAAGTTATTATGATTTTAGGATTTGGTTGAAAAATATTCATGGTTCTTTCACATGGAACGAAGCTATATGGCATAGCCCCCAACTTTTTGAAAAACATTACTAGTATGTAGGTATTTAATATTTAAAAATGAAATACATTGTAGTCTAGTTGGTTAGTTTTTCTCTTTCCTTTCTCTACTTTGTGCTCTTTCTTTCCTTTTTATTTTATCTCTACTTTGTGCTCTCTTTTTTCCTTTTTCTTTCTTTTTATAATTTTTCTTGTGTTGATAAAATGCTCTTTCTATCTTTTTTTCTTTTTCTATAATTTATTTTATGTTGGTAAAATAAAAGATATATGCAAATAATAATGTTTTATATGTGAATTAATATGATCAATTCAATTTTTAAAAAGATTATAGTAAATTTAATATATTATTTAAATTATTATTATTCATTTTATAAAAAAATGTATTTTATTACCTTTTAAAGTTATAATTAGGTGGGCCTCCCTGAAAAATTTTCATGCCTTCGTCACTGTTCTTGCATTGTTGCTAGCTTGAAGTATTGAATTAAACATTATTCGTTTTTTTTTCATTGCCTCTCTTATATATGATAACATATCTCATGCTACGGAGAGTATTGTAATAAGGTGATCATGTTTTTAATTTAATTTTTTTTAACACTATCATGTAACTAAAATAATATTATGTTATTATTAAAATTATTATTATTTTAATTTTATTTTAAACTATAATTATTATTTTTCAAAGATATAATTAATTGGACCCCGAAAAAAAAAATCATGGTTGTATATATTGTCGAGATACTCCCAATATCATTAAACTATGTGCACATGCATCTAACGGAATGTTATTCCAAATATGTCGAAATTATTAATGCATTTAGGTCGAACATATTAATCATACATAAAGATTTTAAAGGATTCACGTTTAACCATCTAAAATATAAATTAAGATGCATGATATTCAACTTTTATTAGTAAACCAGTTGTACTGAGGCAAGTGTTACATGCGCTGTGTTAAAAAATTATTATTCAATATTGTAAAATTGACTTAAACCAACTTTTTATTTATTTATTATGTTTGTAGTCGTTGTCCTTTTGAATCTGGGTATCTTCACTTCAAATTTCATATTAATTAGTATTGTATTATACTATTTACCTTAACTTGGAGTTGAACCAAACTTTATAATTTATGATCCTGATTCGGATATTTCCAATTTAATTATATTTCAAATAAAACGTGTTGATTTGGCATTTTGCTTAGTAGAAAAATGTGTTTGCGTGTTTGACTTGTGTGCGGTCTATATAATATGGCAATTAATTAATTTAAGCACGTTTGATGAAAGTGATATGCACATTGATTTATTATTTTTATTTTCATTAATTTTATTTTCTGCTGGGAGATGACTACGAATTTTCGGGCCCAAACCAATTTCAAATTCGACTGATCTGTGAAAGCGTCATGCTTACAAAGATTTTTCAAAATCATTCAAAATGTAGAAATGTAAAGATTTTTCAAAATCATTCAAAGATTTGTTAGTTTGGGCTAGATTATATTTAGAATTATATTTAGGATTTGATAGAACCATTTTCTCATTATAAATAGCCGCATTATTTCTTGTACTTGTTTCCAAAATATATAGAGTGATATTTCTGACTAGGCGACATCCCAAACTTAGTCTTGTAAAGACGAATTGGATAACTAATTATCACATGTTTTTCTCGTTTATTGTAATTGCTTTGTGGTTAATTTTATGACACACACACACATATATATAGAGAGAGAGATCAAATAAAATCTTGATAATTTTCGAGGTAGTATATAGTACTCAATCTCATCCATTCATCTAATAAATCCCATGATGGAGATTTTTTCGGATTTTGTAAACTTATTTTCATTAATTTCGCTACAGTAATGGTAGATTAGTAATTTGATTTGTTATGTGATTTCGAAAACAAAGCATGCATAGAGTTGAATTCAACTATGCATTTAAATCAACACAAAAATACATTCACTTGAACACAAAAATGCATATGAGTTTCGAATTTAATGCATGCTGAAAACACACTGTGGTAGTGGCTTTTCCTCGCACTCAGTCGGTTGGGCGCGATGCGCTATTTATGTTCAAGTGAATGCAGTGTTATGTTATTTCATATGCTTTTTTTGTCAATTAATACAGAAATTTTAAAGGCTGCGTCATGGTGGACTCGAACCCGAGACCTTTGGTCTCGGGCATTAACCACTCTACCACTAGGCCAACACACACACACAAAAAGTTGATCGGGTGACTTATCTTCAAAGTGAAAGAATATTTTTTTTTTTGGTCAATTAATACAGAAATTTTTAAAGGCTGCGTCACGGTGGACTCGAACCCGAGACCTTTGACCTCAGGCATTAACCACTCTACCACTAGGCCAACATTTTAAAAAAATAAAAATAAAAATAAAAATAAAATAAAATTATATGTTAGTCTATAAGACAAATACCATATTCTAACCCAATTTTTATAATTATTTTCGAAACTATTATGATATTTACAAAATAATAATTGAACATGTAACCTATTTGATTTCCTACAAATGTAACATTATATCAAATTCCTGATACCAGAAAAATTAAATGTATAAACCTAAATACCGCAATATATATGTAATGAAGAAAAAAAATCAAAATCAAGACAACGGGATCGCATCCGTTTTTCATTATTCGGGATTTATTATTATTATTATTATTGTTGTTGTTGTTGTTGTTGTTGTTATTGTTATTATTATTGTTATTGTTATTGTTATTGTTATTGTTGTTGTTGTTGTTGTTGTTATTATTACGTTGACTCCTTGTATGATGTTAATACTATTTTTTTTATCAATTAAATACAAAATTTAAAGATTATATTACGGTGATGCCAACATTCTTTTTTTTTCTTTAATTAAATACAAAATTTAAAGATCACGTTCTGATGAATTCGAATCAAGATAACGTTCGATGGCGCGCAGGCGTTACCGTTCGCATTAGCATTACACACGCACATTATTATGCCAACACTAGCTAGTATTGTTTCACAATGTGAATTGTATTTTTCTATGCACGCAAAGAAGGGTCCTAAGATTTAGTCAAAGTCCTAAAAGGAAAAACTTTCAAGATTATGTATTGGGCCTGTACAATTGGACCGCTGCCTCATGTAAAAGTTATGATCTTATATTTACAAATTTAGATTTTATTTGTTTGATGGATAAGAATCTTTTTGTATCTAAAATTATTCAAATTTGTGATAAAAGTAGTGCATATTATGTCCCTCGCAAATATTTTGGCCTGCCAAGCAACATTTTTTAGCTGCATTCTTTTTGGGTCATACGGATTGATATTTTTCCTCGGGTTATAAATTTTTAATCCTAAGCCTAAATTTTTGGTGTTCCGGGCTAATCCATCGGTTCAATCGGACCAAAAAGCTTACGGAAAAAACTAATTTATATCTTTTTTTCTCGATAGCGCTATATTATAAGAAACAAATAAAAATAAATAGCTAGAGATAAAAATGTAAAGATATGAGTGATGGACAAAAAATAAACTTACTACCAAAATGCTAAAATAAAAAAAATGTTTGATGAAATTTGCTAATTGCTATTTTATTTGTTCTTCTCTTCTCAAATAATGATTTCAGTTAGCAGGAAATTATCAATATCTCTATGTGCATGTGTAAGTGTGAGTGAAAAATGATGGTTAAATCAAACAATATTGAAAAAATATTGAGGTAATTTCAATTTATTGAAAATTTTCTAAATAATCTAACTCTTTAAGATTGTTGATATTTTTTATTTTATTTTTTCGATTTATTGGGCCAACCCGTAGAGTTTGGATTGGATTGACATTTGCAATATCTATTTTCACAGATTGAGCATTATCTTCATAGATTGTGTTAATGTTTGGAGCTACCAAGTACAATGGATCGGGGATCTCTTGATGTGAATTTGGTTTCTAGAAGCGAGGTTTTCATTTAAAACAAGAGCAGTATGTGACATTTTAACTATCTCAAATATAACACATAGGATTTTATATTACTGATTTGTGTGATATATTCTATTATATGTATATAGATGTCACACTAAAATACAATACAAAATTTAATTCATGCCAACAGATAACATAAACAATATAGAAGTATAGATTCAAGCATGTACATAAAAAAAAGTAAAGATTCATGCATGTACATCTAGGGATGTCAATGAGTGGATTTTACCTGAACCGATCCGGAACCGTTCAAAACCTATTAAATTTTAAAACAACGGTTCTGGTTCTGGTTCCGGTTCCAGATCCGCTTTAGACCCGGACCGTTTAGATCCATAGTTTGATGGTCCGATCCGTTCCGGATCTGGTTCTGGTTCCAGAACCAGAACCAATACTTATTTATTAGTTCTGTTCCGAGTAAAACCCGTCTATTGACAAGCTTAAGTTTAAATAGGCTTGTCAATGAGCTAGTTTTATCCATATCGATTCAAAATCATTCATAACACATTAAATTATAAAGCAACGGTCTCGGTTCTAGTTCTGATTCTTTTCTGGTTCTTGTCTGGTTCTAGTCCGGTTCTGGTTCCAGACCCACTAAGATCCGGACCGCTTAAGACCCATAGTTGATGGTCCGGGTCCAGTCCTGATCCAATGTCTAATGGGTCGGTTCCAGAACCAGAACCATTCTTATTTATTGGTTACAGTCCAGAAACCCACCCATTGACATCCCTACATCATCGTTGGCTAATAAGATTACGTGTCCCTTTTGCTCTTCAATTTCTTTACCTAACAAACAAATTTTTAAAGCTTGCTTGTGCACGTTACATGCCCAAACGTTAGGTGACAAGTAGATGCCCAAACGTGATTAATGACCACTTGGTGTTGAGAGAGAGAGAGAGAGGAATGGAAGCAACGCCGGCAACGTTAGGCAGGTCACTGAAGGTGCCCGTTGTGCAAGAACTTGCAAAAGAGAAACTGCGCAGTGTGCCATCGAGATACATTCGTCCCGATCACCAACATCTCACCGCCGCAGACATTTCCTCCCTACCTCAAATACCCATCATCGATATGCACAAGCTACTCCTCTCAGATTCAATGGATGCCGAGCTTCACAGACTGCACAAAGCTTGCCTAGAATGGGGTTTCTTTCAGGTAATTCAAATTAATTATAGAAGATCTTTTATATATATAAGTGTAGTTCGCGTGTGGTGTGTGTGTGTGAAGGTGAGTGTGTTAATCGCGCACGGCTGCAGTTGATCAACCATGGCGTGGAGGCGGCGGCCATAGACAAAATGAGGTCGGAAACCATGGCTTTCTTCAATCTCCCACCGGAGGAAAAGGACGCGTTCCGTCAGAAGGAAGAGGACGTCGAAGGCTACGGCCAAGCCTTCGTCACATCCCAAGAGCAGAAGCTCGATTGGGCCGACCTGTTTTTTGTCTCTACTTTACCAACCTATTTGAGAAAGCCTCACCTAATTCCCAAGCTTCCTGCTTCATTCAGGTCATCCAAATTCTACAGATACACTCTCCTAAAAAAACGCACGATGATCTGCCTCTTTTTACTTCTTTTTTCTTTGTGTGCGCGCAGAGATTCCATAGATGCATATGGAACAGCACTGAAGAATCTAGCGATGAAGATTCTGGCTCTCATGGCGAAAGCCTTAGGCATGAAGGCCGAAGAGATGAGGTCGCTGTTCGATGAAGGGATGCAGTCGATGAGGATGAATTACTATCCTCCATGCCCGCAGCCGGAGCTCGTCACCGGCCTCTGCCCCCATTCCGACGCAGTCGGCCTTACAATTTTGCTGCAGCTCAATGAAATGGAAGGCCTTCAAATTAAGAAAGATGGCAAATGGATTCCCGTTTCTCCACTCCCTGGTGCATTTATTATCAACATTGGTGACATATTGGAGGTATATATATATATTCTATCTAGAATTTTGGGTTACAATCTTTGATTTTGATTTTTAATTTTCTCCAGATTTTAGCATGATTTGTTGATTGATTGGTTGGCTGCAGATTGTGAGTAACGGCGCTTACCGCAGCGTTGAGCATCGAGCGATTGTGAACAGCGAGAAAGAGCGGCTGTCCATCGCCACCTTTCTCAGCTCGTCGTTGGACGGGAAGATAGGGCCGGCGGCGAGCCTCGTCAGTGCTGAAAGTCCGGCGAAATTCAAGACGATCGGTGCGGTTGAGTATTTCGAGGGTTTGTTTGCGAAGGAGCTCAAGGGGAAGTCGTATGTGGAGCTGATGAGGATTGAGAATTAGGGTAGGATATTGCTGCTGAGAATTATGTGGATATTGTTGCTAGAAAGCTATATGTTCCTGCACTGCAATAATTCTTTGAACAGATTACCAGATGTATACTATATACTAGATGACATTTAAAATGTCTCACTTTTCTTTTTGGGTTGTATCATTACAAATGTCTCATACCATTTTAGGAAATAATTATTCCTTTAAAAAGTGTGGGCCCTACCCACTTTTTAACACTTTAACTACTTTATACATTTCTCCTAAATATCCGTGTCCAAAAGAAATGGGACACTTTAGGCGGGACGGAGAGAGTAGGTGATATGATAGACAAATCGATTGGACCAACGTACAAGTAAAGAACAGATGGTTAATTATTTATCTGGTGTCACATGTATTACAAAATTAGGTGTTTGATGCTTAATTAATTAATTTGAGATTAATTGAAAATCAAGATGTGAATCTTGGAAGGGAATCGAAGCAAGTGGCTAGAGTTTTCATGCTGCTAATGACCTTTCTTTATAGCAAATAATTACTTTCACCAACAATTTGATTGAAACGTAAATGTGGTGTGAGATAAGTGGGCTGCTCATAGGAATGTGAATATTAAAATATAGTGAGATGCACAACGTGATTTGTGCAGTAAATGATATTGCTTTTTTACTCCTATATAAATGTATTTTTTATTTTTTTTAAGGCAATGTCATCAATCCCTGAATTCAGATGTGTATCAAATCTGAAACATTTGTTTTAATTAATCAATTGTTGTTATTTATTCTATATATATATATATATATATATATATATATATAAGTGTAGACTAACATAATAGTAATTTTATCATTATTGAAGGAGATGTTTCCATCGAGAAAAAAATCGCATCCAAAAGAATTTCGAATTTTTAGATTTGGTAACTTTTTCAGTGGACATCAACTTTCATAGTGAGTTCATCTTATACATAACGAATTTTTGTGATTCTTCGTTCTGACATTAAAAATAGTTTTTATTTGACCTCACTTTGTATGTATGTATATATATAAAATGAATAATTGATTGTGACAGTAGTAGTACTGTTACTTAGTTAAATTGGATATTTCTTACATATTCTTATAAAATTAAGTCATAGTTTTATTATCAATGGTATAGAAACTTTTTTCACCCCTACCTGCTTTAATAAATGATGTGCATGCGCAACTAAAGGAACATAATAATTACTTAAATCGGTCCTCTTAATTATAAAATAGGTTTTTGTGGTCAAAATGTTACATGTTCTAATTTTACTAACAAATCTATAAGTTTGAGTATGTCATATGTGGTTTTTTAAGTGAAATTTATCCGTTCTGTGTGATATGACTATTGCACAAGAACGTATGTTTAATCTGATGTGATTTGCATGTTATTACATAAGAACGTATTCAGCTTTTTCTCCTACTAAAAAAGCACTTTAGGAAAAAACGTAGCGCTATGCAGTGGAGGTGTAATTCTAATTCTAAAATCGATCTTTAATTTAGATTTTCTACTGAAAAATATGATTGATTGGCTGGCTGCAGATTGTGACCAGCGTTACTTACCGCAGCGTTGACCATAGAGTGACTGTGGATTGTGAGAAAGAGAGGCTGTCCGTCGCCACCTTCCTCAGCGCCACGCTGGACAGCGATATAGGTCCAGCACCGAGCCTCGTCGGCCCGAAACTCGGGCGAAATTCAAGACGATAGGTGCGGTTGTATATATATATCAAGGGGTATTTTTTCAAGGAGCTCAATGGTAAGTCATATGTGGACCTCATGAGAAATTTATAGAGAGAAAAGGAGAAAGCATTTTACGTCAAAACATGACAATATGTAGTTCAGCCAATCAAGAAAATACCTAATCAATCCAAACCAGTAGAAAAAAGAATGACATATCGTCCAAAATCTATCAACTATTTGCCGTTGGTTGCCAAAATTTATTACTTGTTTCGTTTCCAACACTAAACAGATATGTACTCTAAGCCCTGCGTAAGAGAAACTAAAGAATGCACTAAATTACTGTGAACTTGCATGAAGAGCAACCAAGGATGCATAAACTCCACCTTTGATCTTCATCAGCACATCATGCTTTCCCTTCTCAGAAATTACCCCGTTCTTAACGACAGCGATGATATCCGCCCCCATTATCGTTGTTAGGCGATGGGCCACCACGACCGTGGTTCTGTTCACCATTACTCTGTCCAACGCATCTTGCACTGTCCTCTCTGACTCAGCATCCAGCGCGCTTGTCGCCTCATCAAGAAGAAGGATTTTGGGGTCTTTCAGAATTGCTCGAGATATGGCAATCCGTTGCTTCTGCCCGCCTGATAACTGCACGCCTCTCTCGCCAACGTTGGTGTCATAGCCTTGAGGCAATCCGGAGATGAAGCTGTGAGCATTGGCTGCTTTTGTTGCATTGATGATCTCTTCTTCTGTTACCTCTCCCTTTTTCGCGTAGGCGATGTTGGCTCGGATTGTCTCGTTGAAGAGCACCGGCTCCTGGCTCACCAGCCCCATCTGTTGCCTGAGCCAACTCAGCTTGAATTTCCTGAGCTCTACCCCGTCTAAGAAAATCTGCCCCGAGTCAGGATTGTAGAACCTCTCTATCAGCGCGATAACAGTTGATTTTCCACTGCCGCTCTCTCCAACAAGAGCAACTGTCTGGAAAAAGTAACAGCAGTTCTAAATAGATGCATACAGAAACAGAAAAAGTAAATGTAAGCATTGAGAGAAACGAGAGCGAAGTGAGAGGGATACCTTGCCAGAAGGTATGGATAGGCATAAATCTCTGAAGATTGGAATATCAGGCCGTGTGGGATACTTGAAACTCACATGAAGAAGCTCAATCTCACCACGAACAGTAGTCAACGTCGTGCCTTCCTCTTTGCTCGAATCAATCTTTGGTTTGCTGTCGAGCAACTCAAATATAGAGGCGGCAGAGTCTTTAACTTTGTTGACATCCGGAGCTGTGGCGCTAGCTTGGGAGATTCCAGTCGCGGACATGGTTAGGGCAAAGAAGACCTGCATTAGTATAACAAACGCACATGAATTACCACAGATAGAAAGAAAAGATCAAAGTAAAGTAGGTGTTTATGATCATTATTACCTTGAATACTTCTCCAAATGATGCTTTACCATGTTGAATAAGAATAGCTCCAATGTAGAAACAAAAGGCTTGCGTGCAGTAGAGCACTAACGAACCAAAACCAAAACCTGCACCACTAACAACTCCGAGCCTGACTCCTTGCTTCAAAGGAGCCTCGCATTTCTTCTCGTACATCTTCATCACCTTGTCCTCAGCACTGAACGACGCCACTGTTCTGATACTGCTAACAGCGTCGTTTGCTATCTGACTAGCCTCTTCATACATAACCTGCACAAACATTCCATTTAAAAACTTGGCAGTAGTTTCTCTCATGGTTTGTTTGATTTATAAATATAGTGAAGAAACCTTGGCATCCGCAGAGAAGCCTTTATAGAATCTCATCTGCACGAATCCTTGTACTCCAATGAGAGGCAGGACGACTAAGATTATGATGGCCAGCAACCAGTTAGCAGTGAAGGCGATTAGGAGACCTGCTATACAAGTGGATATATTTTGGGCGATCAGTCCCAAAGCATCCCCCACCAGGCTTCTAACAGTGGCGGCATCACCCGATAATCTCGCTCCAATTGCTCCACTGCACAAATCAAACACCTCCAACCATCACAAACACACACCAAATCAGATAAAGGATGTGTGGATATTAAATTCATTAGAATATGACGTACCTTGAGTTTGCAGGATCATCAAACCAACTAATCTCTTGGTGAACGACCTTCTTGAATGACATGGAACGGATCCTTTGGATCAATTTCCCACCTGCAACTCCGAAGAAATAGTTCTGAACAGGCAGGGCGAGCAGAGTACTGAAGCCTAGCACAAGCATCATACTTGCCCAGAATTCGGAATCCTTCCTGAGCTGATTTGGAGGTTCGAAGAAAATTCTGATAGCTGTTGACAGCAAAAGCCCGAACATTGGGAAAACCAAACCTTGCACTCCCGCACCTACACATCCAAGTAGCAAATATGGAACTTCAGGTTTGTTCATAGCTGCTAGCCGTCTGATAGAAACTTTGCTTCGTCTCCTCAACGCGTTTTCATCAGGTTCGGCTGCCTCGTCCTCTATAGGCTGGATCCCGCGCAGGTCAAAAGTAGGTACTCCGTAAAGTGAGAAAGAATGTCGTGATGAGTCATTGCTAGTGGATTTGCGTATGGAAAGTCTCTGGCTCTCGGATCTGCTCAAGCTTCTCTCCAGGGCTTGAGGGGTCTCATCTTGACTACTACTAGCTTCAGTCTCTTTGGCCCTTTCTTGCATACGAACAAGCTGCGTATAAGCTCCCTCAGGATCTTTCACCAGTTCATCATGTGTGCCTGAATTCAAACTTTAGTGAGTGAACTGCAATTAAGATTGTGAAATGTAGAAAAACATTTTCATGCACCTTGTTCTACCAGCTTCCCTTGATGCACAACGGCTATAATATCAGCATTCCTAATAGTTGTCAAACGATGTGCAACCACCACCGTTGTGCGGTTTGTCATGACATTGTCGAGTGCTTCCTGAACTACGCGTTCTGATTCAGCATCCAGAGCACTCGTTGCTTCATCAAGAAGGAGGATTTTGGGATCTTTTAGAATGGCCCGAGCAATTGCAATCCTTTGCTTCTGACCCCCAGAGAGCTGGGTGCCATGCTCGCCCACCATTGTATCGAGACCCTGCAATTTTTATGCTGTCATTGACAGAAACCATTGGCTGAAAAATATGAGGCAAATAAGAAATTTATCTTTACCTGTGGTAACTTGTCCATGAACTTAGCAGCATTAGCGAGCTGAATGGCCCTTCGTATCTCTTCATCTGTTGCATCTTCCTTGCCGTATAATATATTCTCCTTCATGGAGGTAGCAAACAAGATTGGTTCCTGGCTCACAAGTCCAATCTTCCCTCTGAGCCATTTCAGCTTCATCTTCTTCAAGTTAATACCATCAATCAGCACTTCACCAGCTTCAGGATCATAAAACCTTTCCACCAAGCTAATCACTGTTGATTTCCCGCTTCCACTCTGCCCAACCAACGCTGCAGTTTTCCCACTCGGTATGGACATTGAGAATCCTTGAAATATCTGGACCTCTGGCCTTGCTGGATATCTGAAATACACATCTTTAAGCTCGATCTCACCTTTGAGATCTTCCAAAATAATCCCGCTGCAATCAGCATCAATTTTTGGTTTACGATTAATGGTCTCAAACATCTTGTACGCGGCAGCTTGACCTGCTGCGAAGGCGTTTACACACGGAAAAGCCTGGCCAATTGCTCTGGTTAAGAAGCATAAATCCTAGTTAGCAAATTGTTAATGTGGAGAACAAGAAAGTAAGTTAATACAACTTACATTCCCCCTGTCATGATGGACATGATAACGTTCACAACTTTCCCTCCACTGTATCCTTTGGTGATTATCAGTTTGCCTCCATACCAAACTGCAAGTCCATACGTGGCGAAGACAATGGCTAACATGCAACCGAATCCCATGCCAGAAGCTAGCCCTTGTTTCACAGTAGCCTTATAAGCAATGTGCAGTTTGCTGTCATACTTCTCCACTGCTTGTTTCTCACCAGTGTAGGATTGAACCTATAAGTCAGTAGCAAGTTTTCCCTTGAGAAGGAAGAAGCATTTGATTTAATCTGCGAAAAACAAAATTCTAAAACATACCGTCCTAATTGCTCCAACTGTTTGTTCAACTACATTTCCGGCCTCAGCATAAGCAGCTTGTCCAAGGGTCGCCATCTTCCCCATAAGTACTGCCGAAAATGCTCCTGCTATGCCAAGAGCAGGAATGCATGTACATAACACGAGCGCTAGGAGCCATCCTCTACAGAAAGCAATAATAAAACCTCCAAAGAATGTCGAAGCAAATTGAATGAATTTTCCCACCTGTTATGATCAATTTATAATTAGGAACAAATCCTTACACATAAGGTAGCAGCAGTAGCTTAAGAGCTTACTTTTTCGCCCATGGCGTCTTGAATGAGAATCGTATCACCAGACATTCTCCCAATGATCTCTCCTGTTGTTGTTTGAGTATCAAAGAACTCGATATCCTGCCTTAATATAGTTTTCAAGTAAAGCCCTCTTATTCGAGTAGCCTGTCTTTCTCCAGTTATCATCCAACACACCATCTCTGTTCATCATTTTAAAACTATGTCCATCACCATATTTTATGACAAATGCTTTTTCCGCACAAAGTTTATGGCAAGAAACGTAAGCTTCAATGGCATTCAAACGCAGGAAAAAAAAGCAAGTACTCACGTAGAAGTGAAGCAATACCAGCACCGATGCCCAAGTATACCAATTTCAACGATACCTGCAAAGCATTGAATCCAAAAAATCACCTTCAAAGTCAAATCAATTTAGGAACAGTATCACGTCTCGTGGAAAACACATATACAGACATGAAAATTGGATTGAATCAAGCAAAAAAAAAAAGGGGGCAAGCAATTAAAGGAAATAAAATTTCTAACAAAATTCTCAAGTCTGATTTCAGCATTGTCGTGTTAATTTGGACGAAAATCGTCTGCATGGAATCCCCAAAAGAAAACATTCAACAAAGCTACTGAAAAAAACCAAACAGGTAAATCGATCACCTTCGAAACTGCATGCACAACAGTTGATCGATCACCTCCGCCGAAGGCATCCACCAACTCACCGAAAATAAGCGTCATGAGCGGCTGCGACACCCCATTTCCGATGGCGGAGATTGTGCCGACCACCATTAGAAGTACATCAAGCTTGTCTGCAAAAGAAAACAGTTTGTAAAACGGCACTTTCTCATCCTCTTTCTTCTCAGATAGCATCCCCGCCGTCGCCGGATCGTCGGCCATTTATTTTGCGATTCAGAATATTACAGATCACTTTTATTCCGAACTCGAGAAAACGATTATCGAATTGTGATCTCAGAGACGAATGGTATTATAACTCGAGTGAGATATATACAAATCTGTTGGAGATATATATATATATATATATCGCCTTCTCTCCTTTTTTGAATTTTTGTTTCTAGAAGTTCATGTGATTTTTTTCACACTTTAAAATAGGTAAAAGCGATAAATATATCCACGGAAATACTTTTAAAGAAAAAAGGAAAAAGGATCCGCTTTTTATTGTGTGGAATACAATCAAATATAATTCAATTCTAACCCTTCACTCCTAATTTTGTTGTTTGAATGCATATTCAAAAGTAGAAACTTTTTGCCCAAGATTTCATAACGGATCCATTTCAATTTTAATTTTTTTTTACCAAAAAATAATCTTTGTAAAACAAATTATTTTTTCTAGATATGATGCGATGATGTGTGTTGTACAAGTAAAGTTGAGACATTTTGGTTGCCACAACGTATAATTCTAGGGTTTTTTTTTTACATTTTATCTTTTTTCCCTCAAATTTTACATTTTAACATGATATACTTTAGGATAAATAGTAAAATAGATCATAAACTATCATTTTTTAAAAAATTCTATCATGAGTTATCCATTTCGAATTAATTATGTGAATTTATTCCCAACAAACTTTCGACCACCTGAAAGATAGTAGATTTATCGTGGAAATACGTGAAAAAAGATTCTTAAATCAAGCCACATCAAATTTCCATAAATCTTAATTAGCTTTCACGCACCGAAAAAATTATCTGCATGTAGATTTAATTCGAGATATGATTTATAAAAACCAAAAGTTTAGAATAGAACTGAATAAAATATTTTGAATATATTTCCCTATTTAGCCTATATATACTTATATTATTACTAAAGTATCGAGAATTTTTTTATATATTTACATTTGATATTATACACTTTACTTGGTTCGGTTCACGTTTACGATAAAAGTTGTTAGATTACCCACTATTTCCTACAAAATATAGCCTAACCAAAATTCTAAATTCTAGAAAATAGAATTGACATGCACCAAATATATATTACTTCATCCTTCCACGAAATTTGTTTACTTTTTTTTGGGCCATCTACGTAAAACATTTACTTTCCTTTTCTCTTATGGACATAGACCCCTCATAACCCTCCTAACTTTTTCCTCCTTATACTACCTACTTATTTACAAAAAAAAAAAAAACCTATTATAGCTCATCTTTTTTATTTCACTTAATATTAATATACTCATTTTTTATCCAATACTTCTTATAATTGTGGGTTATCTTCTCCACTATCTCTACATTAATTACAATTTATTAAAACTTGTGCCATTAAAGTCTGTAAACTAATTTTGTGGACGGAGAGAGTATATATTTAGAACAAATATTATTTTAAAAAATTGGCAATTCAAAGAAAATGAAAATAGAAATAGAAAAGGAAAACAACTCTGTTCCTATAAAAACGTCTTCTAGAATCATAATTGTAAGGTTAATTAACTAAAATTTTCCAGATTATGTTGCATTATAATTCGAGTTTATCTCAATTTGATTTTAATAAGTGCTCCCGCGATATAATGATGAAATATGGAAAGAAAGCTAATTGCATAATTGGGGCGTGCAAATTTCGAATACAAAAGGAAAGTTATTAATTTAAAGTTTTAATTAGGATAATGAATACATACAACAGTAACCAGATAAATAATCCTTTCGGAGGCATATAATTTAACGTTATTAATTGGGGGTCGAACTTAAATACTAGCCTAGGTTTTTAAGCGTCATGGTTTTGTTTTCATAAAAAACGATTGCAAAATTCACATGACTACGCTTTAGATTAGGGATGACAATGGGTCGGATCTGGCTAGGTCCAGATCCAGATCCGATTTTTTTTGCTTTGGTCCGGATCTGATTCAGATCCATTGGATCCAAAAAAATTAGATCCAGATCCATAAGATCCATAGGGTCCAGGGTCCAGGGTCTAGACCCGGATCCATATTTTTCGTTTCTAAAATAAATTATAAATCAACTATAATTCACAGTAACACCATAATAATCTAAATATACAATAATATTATAATAATTATTCAAAATTTCTACAATTATCACTATATTGGAAGACGTTAGTTTTAAATTTACTATAAAGTAGGAAACAACAAACAACTCGATCGTCGGTGGTGTAAGTTACATGATCCGCCGTGAATGTCGATTGATACATAATTGGGAGAATTTGAAATAAAATTGGAAGCATATTTATTTTGGGAGAATTTGAAAAAGAAAAGAAGAGTTTTAAGTTGGGATTAGGTATTTAATTATAATAGAAATAATATATATATATATATATATATATATATATATGGGTGGTTCACGTGAGAATGCAAATATTGGTCAGAAATAAGAATACGGCATTTAACGTATAAAGTTGTTGCAGTAAATGTATAAATTTGTTGTACCAAATTCTGTGCAACAACTTTATACGTTAAATATTGCATTCTTATTTTTTCACCAATATTTGCATTCTCACGTGATCAATATATATATATATATATATATATAACTAAATGGATCTGCGGATCGGATCTGGGTCTCAAAAATTAAATTCCAGATTCAAATTCGAAATATGAGAGTAGGATCCAAATGGATCTGAATCCACAGATCTGGACCGGATCCGAGATCCATTGTCATCTCTATTTTAGATATAGCACCACATTTTTTGATTTATAGCAATTCATCGTTGCCAATTTTTTCAATGAGAGTACCTTTGAAAGAGGAGAATTGAGTGTGTTGTGTTTGTTACAAATCAAAAGCATTAGTGTTAGAAATGGGGTTTATCCGGACAATTAGTCCAAAACAAGTATTAGTATCATTAGAAAATATCTATTTTTTGGTCAATTAAAAAAGAAATTTAAAATTCTTTTAAAAATCGTTTTACATTAAACTCAAAAATGAAACATTTGACCTCAGACATTAATCCCTCTATAACTAGACTAACATATACACACAATATATATATATTTTTTACTATTGTCAAAGTTTTGCAGCTATTAAAAAATAGCTTCAGCATTTAACAATAAATGTTTTATTATTTGAAAATATTAGTCGATACAACTCAACCTTACTAGTAATGAATCTGATTATGCATAATATGCTAGAAACCAAATTCCACTATGAAATATTGTAGGCAGAGTGATTTTATATAATGGAAAATATATATATAGGGGTTGAATCCAGTGAGAACTCATCTTTTTTGATAACTTGAGAACTATGCACAAACATATAAAATTGATGAATAAAACCTATAAAGTTGTGTATAACGAAAACATTCTAAATTTATTATCCAACAAAATAATTTTAGAAAGTTTTCGTTATGCATAACTTTATATCGTCTTGTGCATTATCTTCAACGTCTTATGCATGGTTCGCAGAGTTCGCAAAAAAGATGTGGTTCTCATTTGATCCACTCTCTCTCTCTCTCTCTCTCTATATATATATATATATATATATATATATATATATATATAGGAGGAATCAAATAGTATTCGAGTCTGAGGTAGTATGTAGTACTTAATCTCATCCATTCATCTCATAAATCCTATGGTGGAGAATTTTTCGAATTTTTAAGCTTATTTTCATTAATTTCGCTACAGTAAGGGTAGATTAGTAATTTGATTTGTTATGTGATTTCGAAAACAAAGCATGCATATAGTTGAACTGAACTATGCATTTAAATGAACATGAGAATGCATTCATTTGAACACAAAAATGCATATGAGTTTCGAATTTAATCCATGCTCCCAGCTCTCGCTTGCTCGCAACCAGCGCCTATTGAGTGCGATGCATTGTTATGTTATTTTAAATGCAGTGTTATGTTATTTTATATGTATTTTTTGTGTTTTGTTGTGGCTCTTCCCAAACCCAGCGTCCCTACCCAACGCTGACGCTCACCCAGCGCCCCTACCCAACGGCGCTCACCCAGCGTCCCTACGTAGCGCCGGCACGCACCCAACGCCGATTGGGTGCGATTCAGTATTATGTTATTTTGAATACAGTGTTATGTTATTTTATATACATTATCTATGTTTTGTTGTACCTTTCCTCAAACCCAGCGCCCGCAGAGACCCCAATGCTCGCGGACTCTCCTACCCAGCGCCGACGGACATCCAGCGCCCACTGGGTGCCTTCCTATTTTGCCCCTGAGCGAAAAATGGGCTGTCACATGTCAAATTTTGGTGCACCCATGTGTTCAAAATGTGTGGTCTAGATTGAGTATTACATACTATTTGGAGACCGGGTACTACGGGAACTCAACCCTACATCTATATATATATATATATATATATATATATATTTGAGTTTACTCTGTCCAACGCATCTTGCACTGTCCTCTCCGACTCGGCATCCAATGCACTTGTCGCCTCATCAAGAAGAAGGATTTGGGGGTCTTTCAGTATTGCTCGAGAGATGGCAATCCGTTGCTTCTACCCGCCTGATAACTGCACGCCTCTCTCGCCAACATCGCCTACGTGAAAAAAGAAGAGATAACAGAAGAGATCATCAATGCAACAAAAGCAACCAATGCTCACACTTCATCTCGGATTGCCTCAAGGCTATGACACCAACGTTGGCGAGAGGCGTGCAATTATCAGCGGGTAGATGCAGCGGTTGCCATCTCTCGAGCAATCTTGAAGACCCCAAATCCTTCTTCTTGATGAGGCAACAAGTGAGTTGGATCTTGAGTCGGAGAGGAAAGTACTACGAGAACCCAACCCAACCCTACATCTATATATATATATATATATATATATTTGAGTTTACTCGTCCAACACATCTTGCATTGTCCTCTCCGACTCAACATCCAACGCACTTGTCGCCTCATCAAGAAGAAGGATTTGGGGTCTTTCGGTATTGCTCGAGATGGCAATCCGTTGCTTCTACCGCTCGATAACTGCGCGCCTCTCGCCAACGTTGGTGTCATAGCCTTGAGGCAATCCAGAGATGAAGCTGTGAGCATTGGCTGCTTTTGTTGCATTAATTGATGATCTCTTCTGTTATCTCTTCTTTTTCACGTAGGCGATGTTGGCTTCCCGTAGTATCCGATTCTCTTCAACGAGACAATCCGAGCCAACATCGCCTACGGGAAAAAGGGAGAGGTAACAGAAGAAGAGATCATCAATGCAACAAACATTCCATTTAAAAACTTGGCAGTAGTTTTCTCTCATGGTTTGTGTGATTTATAAATATAGTGAAGAAACTTGGCATCCGCAGACAAGCCTTTGTAGATCTCATCTGCACGAATCCTTGTAAACCAACGAGAGGCAGGACGACTAAGATTATGATGGCCAGCAACCATTTAGCAGTGAAGGCGATTAGGAGACCTGCAAGTGGATATATTTTGGGCAATCAGTCCCAAAGCATACCCCACCAGGCTTCTAACAGTGGCTGCATCACCCGATAATCTCGCTCCAATTGCTCCACTGCACAAATCAAACACCTCCAACCATCACAAACACACATCAAATCAGATAAAGGATGTGTGGATATTAAATTCATTAGAATCTGACGTACCTTGAGTTTGCAGGATCATCAAACCAACTGATCTCTTGGTGAACGACCTTCTTGAATGACATGGATCGGATCCTTTGGATCAATTTCCTACCTGCAACTCCAAAGAAATAGTTCTAAATTTCTAACAAAATTCTCAAGTCTGAGAGATTTCAGCATTGTCGTGTTACTTTGGACGAAAATCGGCTGCATGGAATCCCCAAAAGAAAACATTCAACAAAGCTACTGAAAAAAACCAAACACGTACGTAAATCGGTCACCTTCGAAACTGCATGCACAACAGTTGATCGATCACCTCCGCCGAAGGCATCCACCAACTCACCGAAAATAAGCGTCATGAGCGGCTGCGACACCCCATTTCCGATGGCGGAGATTGTGCCGACCACCATTAGAAGTAAATCAAGCTTCTCTGCAAAAGAAAACAGTTTATAAAACGGCACTTTCTCATCCTCTTTCTTCTCAGACAGCATCGCCGCCGTCGCCGGATCGTCGGCCATTTATTTTGCGATTCCGAATATTACAGATCACTTTTATTCCGAACTCGAGAAAACGATTATCGAATTGTGATCTCAGAAAATCGAGTGAGATATATAACAATCTGTTGGAGATATATATATATGGCCTTCTCTCCTGATTCTAGGGTTTTAAAAAAAAAATGTATCATGAGTTATCCATTTCGAACTACATGAAATCTATGTGACTTTATTCCCAACAAACTTTCAACCACATGAAACTTCATTCCCAACAACTTTCGACCACATGAAAGATACATGGGAAAAAAAAATTAAATCAAGCCACATCAAATTTCCATGAATCTTAATTAGCTTTCACGCAATGAAAAAATTATCTGCATGTAGATTTACATACTTTCTCGTAATTCGAGATTTGATTTATAAAAACAAAAAGTTTAGAATAGAAAGGAATAAAATAATTTGAATATATTTCACTATTTAGCCTATATATACTTATATTATTACTAAAGTATCGAGAAATTTTATATATTTACATTTGATACAATACACTTTACTTGGTTCGGTTCACGTTTACGATAAAAGTTTTCGTTAGACTACCCACTATAAGCCTAACCAAAATTCTAGAAAATAGAACTTACATACACCAAATATATATTACTCTATTCGTCCACGAAATTTGTTTACTTATTTCTGTTTTGGATCGTCTACGAAAAACATTTACTTTCCTTTCCTCTTGTGGACATAGACCCCTCATAACACTCCTAACTTTCCTCCTTATATTACCTACTTATTTACAAAAAACCCTACTATAGCTCACCTTTTTAATTCCACTTAACATTAATATACTCTTTTTTTATCCAGTACTTCTAATAATTGTGGGTTTCCTTCTCCACTATCTAGACATTAATTATAATTTATTAAAATCGGTGCCATTAAAGTCATGTAAATGAATTTCATGGACGGAGTGGGTATATATTTAGAACAAATATTATTTTAATTTTGGCAATTCAAAGAAAATGAAAATAGAAATAGAAAAGGAAAACAAATCTGTTCCTATATTAAATCAAGGAATAGAAGGTTCAGTTTTAATTAGGATAATAAATACATACAAGCAGTAACTAGATAAAAAATCGTTTTAATTTACGATTGCAAAATTCACATGACTATGCTTGAGATATAGCTCCACATTTTTTGATTTAGCTATTCATCGTTTCCAATTTTTTCAATGAGAGTACCTTTTAAAGAGGAAAATTGTGAGTGTTGTGTTTGTTACAAATTAAAAGACACTATTCTAACTAAAATACTTTAAAATTCATGTCACATTTACAAATTTAAACTAGAAATGGGGTTAATCCCAACAATTAGTCCAAAAAAGTATTAGTGTTCTTAGACAATATCTATTTTTTTCGTCAATTAACAAAGAAATTTAAAAATAGCATCACTGTAGACTCAAAAATGAAACTTTTAGCTTCCGATATTAATCTCTATATCATTAGACCAACACATGCACACAATATATCTATTTTTTTACTATTGTCTAAGTTTTGCAGCTATTAAAAATAGCTTCAGCATTTAACAATAAATGTTTTATTATTTGAAAATGTGAGTCAATACAACTCAACTTTACTAGTAATGAATTAGACCTCTTTGGACTATCCCCCATCTATTAGACCTCTTTGGACTATCACCTGATCTTCCTATCTTTTTACAGACGCGACACTATTGATGCATCTCCATTTTTGGCATTTTACATGTGAAAGTGACATCCGCCATTCTCGATCGTCGGCCCCCTCTGTTATAATTTATACGCAGGGAAAGATCAAATAAGAAAAAAAAATCTACAACTAATAGAAAATTATTTATAAAAAGAAAATCAATCTATCTACAATAGCTTGCAACGTGTAAAATAGCTTGCAAAATGCAACATGTAATATAGCTTGCAAAAGATGTCAAGAATGATAACACACTCGTAAATTAAGCAAGAATTCAAGTAAAATTTAACTTAAAAGTAACAGCAAAACGAAATGTGACATTATAACAATCTTACACAGCAGCACTGTATGTACCCCTAATCAAGGGAAATAATTTTCCTCAACCCGATGTTAGAGAGCATGTACCCGATTAATAAACTTCAGATGAAGTATAATTTGGCGCTTCTCCACGTATTTAGATGGAAACCATCCTGCTCTGCCTTTACATTCTCCTTCTGACCATCCAGAGTGATTCACCTAAAAGAGTCGGAGATTATATAAAAACCACTTGACCATTACGATAGAAATGAGGCATGATAGACAGCAATGTCGTCAAACAGTCGTACACTAGCATTGCTGTGGACAAAACATGCACCCACCCACACATGATGCAATATTAAATGAGAATGAATAAAGAAAAGAACCAGACCTTCCGAACAACAACAAAATCTCCCACTGCTAGGCTAAGTTCTTTTTCTGTTTCAGCATCAAAAGTATGAATTGCCTTCATATATAATAGCAAGTGTCAGCCAATAAGGTTGTAGGTAAGGAGCTAGAAAATCTCTGTTTCGTATAGAATAAAATAGACTAGTAATAATATTTTTGTTAACTGCCTTTGAGAATCAACTAGAAACAGAAAAAGAAGAATATAAACTGCATTGTCAACGAGATTACAACACATGCCAAATATTGCTCTGACATTATTGACTTCCTTTGGAAAACCATATACTTATGTTTTCCTTAAGTATAACATAGAAAGTAATTCTTTTATATTTTGATGTTCAGCTTTCACATACCTCAGCCAGAAAGTACTTTGTTTTATCCGAAGTGTGATTGAGAGGAGCCACAGGAGGAGCCGCCTCTTTCCTCTGTTTCTCCGAAACCACCTTCATCAAATAACAAAAACTCACTTAAGCATTACTCTAAAATCAAACTTTGTAGGAAGCTAAGAGGGCGAAAACAGACCTCAGTTTCACTATTTCCGAGAATTGTAGCAACCCGTTCATGATATGTCCTTTCACCTTCGACCTACAAAGAATAACTCACATATAGCATATGGAGATTTCCTGTTTTAGTCAAGAATATCTATTTTGCTTGCAGAACACTATATAATAATATACCAATACCATTGCTACAAGTCTCTGAAATGTAAGCCTCTGTTGCTGTGCTTCTACAGCAGATAATGCTGCAGCTGCTTCTTTACCAAGTACTGCCATATTTCCTTTGAGTTCCTGCATTATAGTTTCTGCAGAATGCAGCTTTGCCACATTGTCAGGAATAGGTGACTCCCTTACACGTGCTTGACGTCTAAAAACTTCAGCTGCCTGTATCACTTAGATTTAAGAACCATTTTCAGTAGAACTGATGATGTTAAAAGAACTAAGCCACATTTCTGATGCATAAATGCACACCTGTGCCTCGGCTTGTCTCATCTTACTATGCAAGGTGCCGAGCATCTTCCAGTGGAGTACCAGTTATCATTGCTCTCAAGGGTTCTACCACCTAGAAATACAAATTGTTTGGTTATGGAACCTGAAAGGATAGGAATATAATTAGAGTCATTAGACTTTGAGGAATTCAAATCAGAATAAAATTAGAATTAGAGTCAATGGGCTTGGAGGAATTCTAGTTAGAGTAGGATTATGCCTATTAGGGGTTTTGCCTTCTTATAAATAGCCCATCTCATTGTAATTGTAGAGTGTAAAATAGGAGCGTTTCCAGACGTAGTCTCGTGGAGACAATCTGGGCAACTAATTCTCGTGTGTTTTTCTTGCTTTCATATTTGCTTCGTGATTTATTTCTTAACACACACTACATAATATTGTAATCCAAGACTTGGGTTTATTGGTCAAACTAACAGATTTTGAAAAAATTAGCATGATTAAAGAAGGTACTTCCTTCATCACAGGAAAATGGGTACACGATATTATAATTTCACCTCTCCAGTCACCACAAACAGTATTTTATGTGACCGAATTGTTTGACACTCAGATTTCTCAAGGTGACGAGATGATGTTCGCATGGCATATCATGCTACGTAGTGTATATATCATGAATTAGTCAGGTAGTTGTATGCTCATTGCTTCCATACTTGAGTTTGCATTTTCAACTGTTAACCTTTTGTCATGATGGGCCATAAGAAAAGCATACCCCAATAGCTTCCCAAGCAAGATTGAGTCATAGGTTTCAGTTAACCATAGAGATTTTAGCTACTAAAATTAGGAGTCATACTATAGGAAAATATGCAAAGTATGCATGGGGGTGGGGGGTAACTCTCCCAATGATCTGCAGCTCCATACATACAACTTCTTTTGGGACAAAAAACTTGAACATGACTATAAAAAATTGAGCATATTGATGGATCATTTTAATGCTCAAGTAATCAGATAAAAAAACTACGTTAATGCAATAAAGGCATTAACATTTACACACTAATGACTTGTTTGAAATCAATTTGTCATTGGTGACCTTCAATTGCATTTACAGATCTCAAAGCATAAGAAGGGGTGTGAATGTGTGATCAAATGTTAATGTTATAGATGAAATTATCGACCAACCTGTGTAAACAACATGTTGGTCGATGAAATTTGTTGTTTACACAGATCTCAACATGTGGAGAAGGAGCAGGATGATTTCAACAATGTTTACGGGCTTCCCCATATATGGATGCAGCCTTCGCAAGAACCTCATCATAAGTATTTTCTGCACCGTACTTGGAACAATCTTCAGACAACTTGGTGCCTGACTAGCATAATACATGCAGGACAAAGTTAAGTATACAATACGGTACTAGTATATAGATACCAAGACAAAAGTTACCATGGCAAAATTTTAAAGGAACAGTACGACTTATAGAAGAATGCATATACACTCACCAGCTTCTATATGTTTATACCCTACAGCAGTGAAAGCCTCAGCTGCTTTGACAACTTCTTTCTGAAACTCCTGCAAGAGAAAAAACATGTTTGTGTCTAAAATCAATAACCATGACAAGAATATAACTCTTCAACTAGCTAAGTAACTATTGAGGGTCCAGATCCAAATTAAACTCCAAAAAAAATCTCGTACGAGTCTTCCATTGCATTGGGCTTACTTCAACTGGAGGTAAGCATTACAAGCATATTAAAAAACATGATGAAAGTAAATTAATGTCCTAAACAGAATGGCCCTTGACTCAAAAAAGAAAAACGATATACACACATGTGAAAGGAAACACCAAGCAGACTTCACTCAGATAAGGAAAGTTAAAAGCTATAAAATAGATGACAAATACTGTACTAAGCCTTGAAATTTTAGCTTTGGAAGTCCTCACGGAACCCTCCATTTGTATCCATGTTCCAGATAGCATGATTATCAAAATAGGGATAAAAAATTGGAATAGTATCTTGAGAATCGTAAAGTTAAACTCAACTTTCTAATACATAAAGATATGTTTCTGAATGAGTCGAAACCAGTTTTCTCAATCAGCACTTCCGAAACAGAAAGACTAAGAACCCCAAGGACTAGTTACAGACTGAATTTCTATGATAAGCTCAATGAATAGGATTAGTAAGAAACTGAAGTAGAAACAGAGTTCTACATGACAGTCTCCTCTTGTTTCGAGCCAATCCAAATCCAAATTTGGTAGTAACAAAACAAAACATCAAGTTACCTAATGATGCATCATTTACTTCAATAATCAACATACTTCCTCTATATCTGAAATGTATAACGCACAATCGATATTCCTCAATTATTCACGAAATTCTCACTTCTAAAGAAAAGCTAATTACACCTAGTACATAGTTCAGCATTGATAAAATAATTACCCTTCCGGATCGAGTGGATCGGTACAATTTCTCCAATTGATGATGCCTCTGCAGTTCAACCTCATCAATAACCATGACCCCCGAGCTTTCATAGCCGCTCCCACCGAACTGCTTTATCACAGCCTAAAATTTCAAAGAAAAGCTCACAATTAAGCTAATTAATTCCTCAACGGTTATGTATGATCGTTTTGAATTGACGTTCAAAAGGAAGACGCGAAAAAACCAATCGGTCGAAAACCTGCTGCTGCTTGGCGACTTGTTCTCTGAGTTTACTGGCTTGTTTCCTAAAAGCATCCATCGCCGCCGCTTACCCACTGTGTGTCGTGCGCGTAAATTTCATGGACCCGCGCACAGCGATTTTGAATAGTTCGGATAAAACACCGGTGTTTCGAACTCAGCACTCGTCAGTATTCAGAATCTCAGATCTTCTCTTAATTGCAATTACACTGGATTTTATTTTACTGCACGATTATCCGCCACACTCGTCGCCTTGAGATAATATAAAACACGTAAAAGAAAGGGCGTGCGAGTTAGATCGAAATTGAGAACTGTAATAATGAGGAGGTAGTCTCTTGTGTTGGCAGAACTAGAAAGCCCAGATTCCCGTCTTCAACCAAGTATGATAAAAGCCCATATCATTCTCAACTGCAATTACAAATGGGCCAGTCTGCATTGAATCGTCTAATCTTAGTCCAATTGAGGAACTACCAAGTGTGACATCTACGGATAATAATAGTTGATAAGGATAGAGCGTTTGGTTTGATTGATAAATTTTATTGAGAATAAGAACTTTATATTATCATATATTTGGTTTGTATAACTAAATTTGTGATTAATAATTCGGTCAATAATTCAATTATCTATTTGAGTGATAACTTATCACTTACTTTAAATTTTGATTGATTATTTAATATTTCTTCACTCCATAATACAAAATTCCAAAAATATCCTCACCAAAATTATTTTTAATCATCTTTGTCTCGATCTTTTGTATTTTTGTTATATTACAAGTGAAACTTCAGTATTATAATATATTTTAGTTATAATCCTATAAATTTATCAGATACCACAATCATCATTCAATTCAAGTACAAGAGTCTCATTCTACTTTATTCCATCAATCTTATTGCTCAAACCAAATGGCCCTTAATTGTAAAAAAAAAAAACGTTTAAATAATGCATGTGGAAGCTATGTAGTGTAGTAGTTATACTTGTGAACAATTTTGTATCTTGAATCATCTGTTACGATTAGGGATGTCAATGGATGGGTTTTACTCGGACAGAACCAATAAATAAGTAATGGTTCTGGTTCTGCAACCAACCCATTAGACATTGAACCTGGATCGGATCCGGACCATCAACTATGGGTCTTAAGCGGTCCAGATCTTAGTGGGTCTGGAGCCAGAACCGGACCAGAATCAGAACCAGATAAGAACCAGAACTAGAACCGAAACTATTGCTTTATAATTTAATGTATTATAAATGATTTTGAATCGATATGGATAAAACTAGCTAATTGACAAGCTTATTTAAACTTAGGCTTGTCAATAGACGGGTTTTACTCGGACCAGAACCAATAAATTAGTATTGGTTCTAGTTCTTGAACCAAAACCAGATCCAGACCGGACCGGATCATCAAACTATGGATCTAAATGGTCCGGGTCTAAAGCGGGTCTGGAACCGGAACTAGAACCAGAACTGCTGCTTTAAAATTTAATGGGTTTTGAACGGTTCCGGATCAGTCCGGGTAAAACCCACCCATTGACATCCCTAGTTACGATTATCCTAAACCTTAAACTATAATTGACCCGTCTTACTCTTGGATAATTATGATTGTAGTTACCCTATAACTTGAGCGTTGGTCATTCTAATTCATTTTCTTTAAGTTTTATTTGAATACATTCCTTCCTGTAAATTAAGGGGGAAGATTAGTGAAGATTCGACTCTAATCTCTCACCTTGTAATTCTCTACTTAGATGTCGATGCAACAACTCATTTCAATCCATTTTAATCCTGTATTTAAGTTCCGGTACAATACGGGTGTGACTAGGGACATCATGTGGTTTGATGGCTTCATTAATTTCAACGACTCAAAATTGTGTATGTATATATTTATTTAAATGGCATTATCCACACCACACCACTTGTCCCTCTTCATTTAACCCACCATTCAAACGCTTTCATTTCCTTGACATTTCCCACTTGTTCGCCATTCATTGTCATCGATAGAGGTGGTCTTAAATTTCAATATTAAACGACGTCGTTTAAATCGTGTAAATTTATATAAAATGTAATATATTTATTACAGATGAAATATATCATAAAGACATTATGTGAGAGTGTTACACAAATAATGTATTATGAATATAAAACATAAACATACGATCGTACTAGATTACTCTTCTCAATGTGAAATTTATAAACGAGGTTTATTAAGAAATAAAAGATTACGTGTTTTAGTCATTGAACCTCGATAGGATATGGCCCCCCAACCTCTCGTGCCCAACCTCTCGAGCCCACAGAGCTGGACCTAACCTCATCATTGCTTTCTGCTCTACGCCTAAATGACAATCCCTAAACCCTAATTATGGGTAACGGTAATGGTAAGCAAGAATCATGGGTAATAATGGTGGAGATCATGGTCGATTATGGGAGAGTTATGGCGCCTATTAGGGATTCGTGGGACATGATTTACGTTGGTGTATAAATAGGAGTTAGATTGAAGGTAAAGGGTTAGCAAATTCTTGAATACTAGAGCCCTCGAGGATACTTGCTGTAATCGAATTATAGTAAACATCTTGAGGATCATCTCCTCCGTGGACGTAGATCTTATTCTGGATCGAACCACGTAAAAGTCTCTTGTGTTCTTTACTGTTTTCATAAATCTCTCATACTAGATTTATCATTGGCGCCGTCTGTGGGAAACCTTCTTGAACAAAAAGCTGTGTTTTCTACAATCTAATGGCAAGGACACGAGCAAACGCTAGTACTGTCGGCGATGTCGGCAACAACCGTGCGGAGGACGATCAGGTGGTCACACAACGCCGGGGAAAGGGAATTGCGGACGCCACCACGGATCACACACTGATGGTCACATGGAAAATGCTTCCATACACCCCGTGGTCGCCACCCCAACGAAGAGGAAGACAGACCTCGATCTGATCGGTGAGCAGGAGGTTCACCGCTCCCACGAGGTCCTCGGTCGGCGAGATCCGAATTCCTCAACGTCAATTTCAATCAATTCGAGTTTCCTCAACGGAGGACAAATGGGCGGGCCCTCAAGAGTGCCCGAAGTGGTGATTCTGAGCGATCGAGGTCGCATACCTCCGAAACAATCAACGTTCATCACGACATAATGATTCATCCTCATACCCTTCGGCGAGTCGTTCTCCACCTCGACATGATACCCATGAAAATCGGCGGGAAAGAAGGGAGGAAGGGCGGTCGAACTCCCACGAAGAGATGACGGGCGTCGTTATCGATCTCCTACTCCCGGAGAGGATGGTAACGAACTCCCGGATTCGACCGACACGGACGAATTATCTCTCCTTTCGAGGAGATTCGGATACACCGCCCGCGCCGATATCGGACCCGAATATTGCTTTGCATACGATAACCTGGAGATCCTTTGACTTCCTATTTGCCTATACCACCAATATGGCAAACCGAGGATGGAAGATTTCCATATGTGTAAGGTCTTTCCCGAGTGCTAATCTCCAACGCCGACGTTGGTTCACCTCGCTCGCGCGTAACAAAGCATCCATTGCTTCAAAGACCTCATGGATCGGTTGAATGGCGTTTTACCGAAGATGCCGCCTCGACAACCTTCGTCCGATCCGCTTACAATCCGCCAAGGACCGGACGAAACAATGTCGAATTTCGTCTCGATTCATCATGGAATCCCTTAAAATAGATGAGTAACGATCTCTACATCATCAATGCATTCAAGAGCGGGATCCGACACGGAGCTTTGAATAAAGAGATTACCGTGAACGACCAAAGCGACTAGTCGTCTTTGGACCCCGGTTGATAACTTTGTCAAGGGACGAGTCGGACCGAGGAAGAGAGAGATCCGGGATGAGCGGATCGAGAGAAGAAAGCCGGGAGGATCGGGGCCGAGGTCTTTGAACGCCAGTCGTTCGAAAAGAATAAAGAAGGACCGATAGAATCAGGTGGGACCTCGACCAAACCCTCAGTAATAACGATGGCCTTTATGTCCTATACTATGTACGCTCATTCGGGTTTCGAGCTCAGCCTCGCCGAGTCTCCGTGAGATAATTTTGAGCAAGTCCCAGTGTCGGCGATGGATACCGGAATAAACTCATGCCTTCCACCCAATCACGAGGGTGGCCCCACCTCGGCTTTGTTCCGGAGGCGGTTTGACTCGGCATTGGGAATTCAATCCCGCACCGAGGCCACATTGACCCCGTGAGCCCGACGACGGACTAGGATTATGCCGCGTCTCGAGCTCAGCTCTTCCACGTCGATTGGCGGTCCCGCGTGTCCTCTCCTCCGGCCGGCGTCGTCCTCTATACGCTCATTGTCGGATGGACCCATTTGACGGAGCACTTCGGCGTGATCAGCGTAGCCGCCCTCCTCTTCAGGCTCTTCAATTATGGGATTAGCGTTGCCCACTGTAGATGCGGCGGGGCGGGGGCATGCGTCGTTTGCGGACGATCTCATACATCTGCATGTATTTCATAACAGAGTCGAGGCAGTCTCTAAAATTCTTGCTATTGGGACCCTCCTCATCCTCAATACCATGCCTCCGCCAACAAACTCGAACTCGATCGTCGGCTTCAGATATAGTCGTTCGATCCGGTGGATGACTTTTCGTACTCTTCATGCTCTTCCGAGATCCGGCGGCCTGCTCCGCTCATTTCGTATTGCCTCGATGCATCGATCGCCCGTGGATCACATCTGCGGATAAGTCACCGGACTTGAGATGTGTGATCCTTAACCTTAACATCTCATTTTCGCAAGCGAGGCGGGCCACCGCGGTCACTTCATGCGCTTTTGTTTCATTCGGTGACAATGTCGGTAGCGTCCATGGCAATACGAGTCGGCTCGGCAGATCGACTCCTCCAGTGTGCCGCCTCTTCGTCCTTCTCGGCTAGAGCACCTCGGACTTCTTTCGGTTTTGTTAGCAGTTCATGATCGGTCGAGGTATTGAGGTGAAGAACGCAGGAATAAGACAATGACGAGGCATTTTAAAAGATATGTCTATTATTATTCAAAATGGAAGTTTGTACAACACCGGTCCTATCGATCCCGACAAATCATCCTATTACAATGGGTCCCCGACCAGGCTCATTAGGTGATTGTCGACCCTCCGACCTCTTCGGCTCGAGCCGTTGCTCTTCCACTGTTGCCGATCCGCGGAAGAGACGTCCGAGCTTGGACCTGCCGCCGGTTTCGGTCCTCAACTCGCCAGGAAGGCAAGCTCTAAGTCTTCATCTTCCAGCTGAGTTACGGCCTCCGCCGTCGAGTGAGGCGGAAGGCGCCAATCATCCACCACGGAAAGGAGGTCGCCTGCGACTATGCGAGCATAATTCTTGCATACCTCGGTGGTCGACCTCAACCCAACCGTGTTGGGCCTTCAAAATCTGGTCTCTACCGCCAACTTTTCCGGTGGGCACAAATCACTGCGCCTCATCACCGCAGCCAGTCGGAGATGAAAGAGGAAAGCTCTCCGACTGATAAGCTTCTTGGCGAGGCCCTCAAGATAGGTCCTTGCCCTTGACAAGGCGCTTGTTCTTGTGACACCTCCTCTCACCTCGGCACCTCCCTCTGGCGCTCCACTTGGCACGGGCTGCACCGCAAGGCCCGATCCTTCTTCTTGAGGGCTTCTCGCGGCCATCTTGCACCTCGGCTCAGTCGACTTCGCCTTAGCAAGTTCGGCGTCATACAGCAAAGATCTAGCGGATTCAGCCGCGGCCCTCGCCTATCCGGCGGCCGCCTTTCTCCATGGCCTCGTATGCAGAGGCACCTCAACAATAAGCCCGCCATGCGGCGATCTCGCCGCCATCGAGGCGCATCCACGAATATGAAATAATTAGCAACAAGTGGCAACAAATTTACAAGGAGAAGGGTAGCGGCGTATACCTGGGAAAGATAAGGAAGTCTTTGGAAGTCGGCACCCTGACCGAGGTCGACCACGGACCTCGATCTCCAACGTCGGGCCCGAGGCATTTGAGGACCAACACAAGGTCTTTAGGCGGTCTTAAATTTCAATATTAAACGACGTCGTTTAAATCGTGTAAATTTATATAAAATGTAATATATTTATTACAGATGAAATATATCATAAAGACATTATGTGAGAGTGTTACACAAATAATGTGTTATGAATATAAAACATAAACATAAGATCGTACTAGATTACTCTTCTCAATGTGAAATTTATAAACGAGGTTTATTAAGAAATAAAAGATTACGTGTTTTAGTCATTGAACCCCTAAAATTCAAGTTGGATTATTTGATTTACGTTATCTTTTATGCATAGCAGTTTACACTTTCGTATTATATCCTACACTTTCGTATTATATCCTAACATCGTTAACGAATAATGAGTAAGTAATTGAGAAAAAACTTAACTACCAATCAAACACGGGAGATTTTTCAAAATTTGGTCCGAAGCTGTGTCTTTTCTATCATTTTTTTTGGGAAAATTCTCACCACCATTATAAGATTACATTTATAAAAAAATTATTTAACATATAAATTACGAACTCATAAAATCGTATAAATTTATCGTAAAAAGTACATGAATTCATTGTGAAATGATCTGAATTCAAAAAAATAAAAATTCGTTACTCATGAGATTCGAACTTATGCGTTTGAATTCATCAAGCAGTGGATGAATCCACCATGATTATTCACATATGAAGAACTTAAAATAATTTTTATTTTATACTTATAAGATTGGTTTATATTTAATTCAATTCATATATATATATATATATATATATATATATATCAAGCTTCTCATTTAAAAAAAAACACAAGATCATAAAGCTCCAACGTCTAGCTTATTAACTAGACCATTTAATTTATGACATGTATATTTCCTTAAATTCTTTATTAAAAAAAGTAATCTATGGACAGCAGCCCAATGCCATAGCCTCTGCTGGATTCTTCTCAGTCCTCGCCCCTACCAACCTCTGAAGTCTCTCTCAACCTTGTCTTATTTCCAGTCATTTTTCAAATACATTTTCCTTCTCAATCAAAGCCATTACCAACACCCAGCGCCAGCAAAGCTGTACTCGCGAATTATAGTTTAGTTTAGAGAGAGGGACAAAGAAATTCGGCAGAGAGCTCGCAATCTAATTTTGATCCATAGCTCTGTTGCTTTCAACTAATCTGACAGACAGTCATCATGCCATCAGGTGCGAAGAAGCGAAAAGCTGCCAAGAAGAAGAAGGAAACTCAAAATCAATCCAACTATCACACTGATTCTGCTCCTGCTCGCACTAATGGTACGGGACTCTTATACCGTGGAAAAATATTTTATAAATTGGTTCTTTTTTACTTTATTAATCACTGTGTCGTCTAATGATTTCTTATTGTGGGCATATCTTGTTTTTTGGTGATTCTTGCAAGTTCTTTAAGAAAATATATTTTTGAGTTTGATTTGGCATCATATTCTCAGTTGCCCTCTGTCTCTGTGCTGTATTATATCATCTATATGCTTGATTTTCCTTGTCTTTGTGCTTTCAATATTTGAAGTGGGTTCCTAGCGTAGTTGCTAAGCTTTGTTTTAGATATTAAAAATTATAAGTACGTGAGATTTCTGACCACCATGGATCAATGTTGAATGAAGAAATGATGTCTTTTTCCTTTTTTCTGTTTTTCCCCCTCTTAAGATTTGAAAATTCCTGTGGACCTTATAAATTGAATGTGTTGTTGTTCCCTTGATTTTGAGTTGAACTGTTTTCTAAATGACTCAAACTATGGCAGGGAATGAGGATGTGAAGCACCAAGATAATAGAGAGAGCAATGTTGGGGAGTTTAGCTCCCCTACATCCCAGGACCACCAGAAGCTTCCAATGGAAGCAGAGGCCGCATTTGCTTCTTCCGCGGAAGGATCAAGAATTGACAACGGCGAAGAGCAAGTGGGGGTGGAGAAGGAGTTCAAGATTGAGGATGAATCGGATGTAAAAGATGGCATCATCGACAGGAAGCCTTATGATGGAGGTTCATCTTGGACTGGGAGTTACGGTGGCAGCAGCAGTTCAGACGATGAGAGCCGTGGAATCAAGAAAGGGCAAGCTGAATCGAGCATTGCTTCCGCGGTATCAGTGCAAACGGATGATTCTTTATCTGGAAAGCCAGTTGACCCTCTCTGTGATCCATTGACTTCTGAGGCTGGTGATTCAATTGTGGAAAGTATCTCCGACGCCATGGAATCTCATGTGCTTTCTCAAGCTGCCGTATCTGTGGCTCCTCGTGTTCTTGAATCTACACTCGAGGAAAATGCCGGGGAAAAGATTGGTTCTGTCGAAGAAAGAATTTTCCCATCCGTGGAAGCTTACAGGAATGAAGAAGCAGATGTTGGATCTGCTGAGAGCAGTCCAAAAATCTTAGATCCAAAGGAATGTGTTGCGCAAGAAAATGATGATAGATCTACATCTCCATGCATTACTCCTAGAGTTGCTATGGATAATGGAGTAGAACGCGTTAAAGATTCTGTAGTTACTCAGGTGTGAACCCGTTGAACACGTTCAAGTATTCTGGAAGAAACTTTATGCTACAATTAAGTCTTTTTTCTACTTCTCTGCAGCCTGCGGTGGCTGCTTCTCCATATCCAGTTCAAAAAACATCATGGAAGAGTTGCTGTGGATTGTTTGAAGTGTTTTCGGGGTCTGGTGAATAATCAAAGGTAAATTTTCCTCTAAAAGCCCAATATCTTTGTGTTTTCTTATTCACAATTTGTTGCATAGAACAGTTTCTACCATTTATGTATATTTCAAAGGCTCCATTGATAGTATCACGTTCGGTCTAATGACAGTATATCCTTTCTTGTTGATTCTGATACAATTGCCATGATTTAAGGAGTTCAGAATGTATCTGAGCTGTTTGTTGCTCGTCTCCTTGCAGCTTCTTTGCTTTAGGTCTGGCTCCTAAGTTCCATTCTGTTAAAGCAGTGTTTCGTTGATCTATCTCCATCTCGTAGCTTCTGCTACTATACAAGAGAAAATGCATTTGCTAAATCTTAGAATTTTTTGAAGCAGACACGAAACGACATCGAAGGATCGTGCCTGAAAGAAGTTGTGGAGGATATGAATGAAGATTTCAATCACCGTTCCTCTTCAAAAACCACGGCCAAGAAGTCAGCTCTGCGCTTAATTTTCGAACTGTGGTGAAAGCAGCCAAAGTTATTTCTATTTTCTGCTTTCTTGTTGATTTTGCAGTGGATATAGACATAAAAATTTTCATGTGAAATTGTTATGCTGCAACTGTCCCTTGCATTAATAAAACTGTGAAATATTTTGCTACGATAGCCAAAATGATTGAACAGAATTATGCACTCACATTTTTTTATTTGATTTGATCCACTCAACTAAATCCATCTCTAATTATATGTCCTGATGCACGAAATTTCTTGATGCATTTTGCTATTTGTACAAACAACACAAACGAATAGAAAAAACTCCTAGCAATAAAGATCAAACAAGAATCACAGCACAAATGTGAAAGTCGATTGTCACGGTCTTGTCCTCGCCGTCGCTACACCTACGTGGATGGCAGCGATGTAGAAGAGTTGAGTAGCAGACAGGATTATGATGAAAACTTCCATTGTTATCTGCAACAAAACGTTATCATTTCAAACATTTATTTTGCCAAAATCTAATTGTAAAACCAATATTTATTTCATCTCACCAGACGGCTATTTCTGCCGCTCAAATCGATCTCTTTCCACGCAAATCTGTCAAAAAAACAAACACCATTAGCTCCTATAAAAGCAAAGATTTAAAAACAAAAGATTTCTGCTCTAAAAAAAAGATGATGATGATGAGCAGAAGTTTGGTACCCCATGGCCAGAAGCGTAAGAGTCCACGCAACTGTGCCAGCAGCGGCGGCAGCAGGAAGATTATCCATGCCCCAGTTACGAACATGGTTGAGTCCGGAGATGGCGGAAGCAACTCCGGCGGTGCCGGCAATCAAAGCAAAGACGACGAAGAATCCCGTGGAGGCGTTGCCCATGGGGAAGTGTATAGGCGAGAAATGCGCAGGCAGATCAAAACCTTTGCCTATGGAAAACAATTCCGAAACGATGAGAAGAGAAATTAATGAAAGAGATGTATGCAGCTTGAGTTTGAGGTATGTTTACCGATGACGAAGCCGTGGTCAATAGCTCTGTTGATGGCCCAACCACCGATGCCCAAAACAATTGTGTACATGCAGAAGTTGAGGAACAGAAGCCACCGCGCTACGGTTTTCAGCTGCGCCATTTTTGGTCGTGTGAGATTGCTGCAATATTTCTGCGCCAAACAGGCTTATAAAGTATCGTCGAGTCAAGAGTTTTGGGTTCGTTTCTTGTAACGTTGTATGTTCTGTGGGGTTGTAAAGACGATGATGCTTTGTGTTCACGGTAGGAAAAAGAAAACACGTACAAATTCATTACGCTGTATTCTTCTTTCCTCACAATTTTACTATCTTTTTTTATTTGTTAAAGTGAAGTCGGAAAGTTCATATGGAGTCGTGAGATATTACAAAATTACAAGAGGATGATTGGAGTATTTAAAAGTCGCTATAAAGTTAGAAGGTCCATTACAGTATATAAAAACTATTTATTGAAAGTATATCGTCTACATTTTTACTTATGAGTGTTTGGTTTGGTTTGATTGATCATACTTATTGATAAAATAATACTGGTTCATCATATGTTTAATTTGAATGATTTGAATTCGTGATAAATAACTTATGATCTAACTAGATGATTACTTATAACTACAAATTTGAATTGATTATATATCCATGGTTATATAGTTATCCTTTATCAGATATTCCAAATTCTAAATAAATTTTATCTATTACGTCCACCGAATAAAACACCCCCTTAAGAATTAAGGATTAAAAGATGATAAGAACTTACTGAAAACAAAATACTAAAGCACTAGCTAACCATATTTAAGAAACTCAGATAAAAAACATGATTGATAGACCACTTATTCTAAAAAACAAAATAAAGGATCTATTCCCATTCAACTTCACAACTCATTTTAAATAAGAAATAAAACAATATAACGTTAATCAGACAATTATTTCTAAAAATAGAAAACTAGCAGAAAATAGCACCGGTTGCAAGTTAGCTCGGGTTGCAATGCTCAAAACAAAAATTAATAGCTCAAAAGCTTTCAGAATCCAATACTAAAACTAGTATTATATATCCTTTACAAACAAGAGCTATCGTAATGCCAAACAAAAATATCAAAGAGAAATACCACAAGTTTGGTGACAGCTATATAGCAAAACTCAGCGAAGCAATACATTGATCAGTATCACATGTCTTAAAGAGTTCATTCATCCTCCTGGCTTTGCAGACGAGCAAGCTTGTTGGTAACGACAACATCAAGCTGAGCAGCTCGTTCGACAATTTCCTTCCTCTTCCTTGTGGAAATGTTGTGAGCAATTTCGGCACAGTATTTCCTAATTAAGGATATTTATCACAACTGTTAGTTGACAAAACAAGATTTTGAACAAAAGAGAAGCAACTTAACAATAACCAATCTTATTACCTGTTGTGCATCATGAGCAGCTCAAGCTCCTTGACATTGTGCACAAGGAACTTCTTGAAACCGTTGGGGAGATAGTGGCGGGTCTTCTTGTCAGATCCATACCCGATGTTGGGCATCAACACAGATCCCTTGAACTTTCTCCTGACCCGGGAATCAATACCCTTCGGCCTACGCCAGTTTGTCTGTTACAGATACAACATAAAAAGCAGTCAGCCCGAATACTCAAATCCAAACACAGAGCATTCGATAAAATGTCATACGTTAAAATGAAAACAAAATTCCACTTAAGACAACGAAGCAGAAGCTACAATTTTTTAAAAGGGTAATATTATAAGCAGGGTTATAGTAACAGAAAGCTTATAATTCAGAAGCTATCTGTGTCGCAAGACCTGTTCCCCAAGTTAATTTCTGCCCTCAAAACGAGATGTCCAGAAACAATATAATTCAGGACATTAGATACCACAGGCAGGTAATATATTTTTATCCTAATAAAATAATGGAGGAATTAAAAGTTGAGAAGTATGATCCGTAACAGCAATCTCAGCCTAATGATGGTGAAATTATTTGTGATAATCACAGGAAATCAGCGATGATTGAACTTCATCATAGGTTCATGCACCGTATTTAAAAGACGGGCATGGATTGCAGAAAAACAGGAGAAAAAATCAGTATATGGATACATAGGTATACATATGAACAACGAGCAAGTGAGATCAGATGGTAGTGCATGATTAAATATTCATCATCCAAATACAGAATTGGTGTATGGGTAATTATCATCACACCTCTCCTTGCATTTCTCCGTTACAAAACTTCAATACATACATATAAAATATTACAGAAATACGTAATGATGAGAACTTAATAGAGGAATCAGATCAAGTGTCAGTCACCAGATTACATCTAAGAGTAGATGCAAATTAAGACTGGGGCGACATATCGAATATCATCATATCCCCGAACCCCTAATCTCAGGAGTTACAATGAAAAAGAAAATTAAATGCAAAAACAAAATACCTTGACAGAAACGAACCGATCGCTCTGCGTCCTTTGAATTTCTTCACCCTCTTCTTGATGATTCGTTTATCGAGGAGTGGCACCGCCATTGCTGCTCAAACTCCTGCAATTTCAAACAAAATACGGAAAATAAATCTCTCGTATCGTCCAGTAGAGTTAACCGATAATCGCATGCATAAATGGAAAGCATAAACACGGCCGATATGAAGATTCAGCTTACTGGTGTCTGTGATATTAGGGTTTTGTGTTCCGCTCGGCCGCCCCTTGAAGAAGTGCTATTGCTCGGTGTTTTATATAGAGGGGGCTGTGTGTTATTTGATTAGGGTTTTGACTTCTCGGGGCGGGTCAGACTTTTATTCGGAGATTTAGGGATGTGGTGAAATCGACGGACACGGATCTGGGTGCACTTTAAGTTCTTGAGTTCGCGTCGTAGAGTATTTCAGCACATTCTTCCCATTTATTTATTTTATCATTTTTTCAGTTTCCGTTTTCCAAATTTTAATTTGTTTCAAAATAATTACTAAGCTTATATTTATATCTTTTAATGTTTCAATTCAATTTTTCTAATAATTTTATTCCGCATGGCAAACACTATTACATAAATTTTCTCATTTAAATTAACTCATTAAATAATTCAACAATAGCCCAATTAATAAAATGTTGAATAGCCTACTAATTCTTTCAAAACACAAGTCACAGAATTTGTCTGTCAATGAAAAGTAAGATCCACACATAACTAAATTCAAGAGAGGAAGCATAATGTTTTAAATACTTATCAACAAAGAAATTCAACATAAGTGCCATAGATACATATTGCATGATGTAATCTGACTGATGTGTAGCATAAATACTGCAATAATTTTATGTAGACTCAGCCTCAACTTCCTCTGCTTCCCTTGCTGGTACTTCAGCTTCTGCAACCACGGCCTCAACCTCGGCAACTGCTCTTGCAGCAGCTGCAACAGCCTCAACCGCGCTCATGCTCTTCACTTTCTCTAGCTCCACGTCAATCTTGGCTTTACTAATAAGTACAATTTGTTTGAAAAGACTCTTTTTATCTAAATTTTGAGTAAATCTTTTTTTTTTAAGAACCAAATTTTCTACACATAATCATCCTAAGAGCATTTTCAATGGTTAACTCTATTGTAGAGTTCACTCTACAATATTGTTGAGTAAAAATATAGAATATTTATATATTCACGTCCAACAGTCAAATCTACATTTAACTTTATAATGAAATATTCTATTTTTATAATTTTTATAATTAAATTAATTTATTATATGATTATTATATAGCATATATATTTATATTTAATTATATTGATGTTTAATCAAATTTAATTTAATTTAAAATATTTTTAAAATTAAATATTTAATAAAATGCTATATTTTGATATTGCTACTGTATAATACAAATCAATTATAATTTTAGATATAGCGAGAACCATGTACTTTAGTCCGTATATTATATTGGGCCTTTAGAGGAGGATTAATTATTATTATTATTATTATTATTATTATTATTATTATTATTATTATTATTATTATTATTATTATATATGTATAATGGATTAATTTATTACCTCAAGAAATATAATATTATACATATTAAATCATTATGAATCTATTATTATTTTAATTGTTTAAAATTTCATAAATTGTAAATAAAACAATGAAACCAAATAACAAATCCACACAAAATATAGTAATTGTGGGTCTATATTCAGTTAAGTCCAAACTAATGACCCAAATTAAATAATAAACTTATGGGTCTGAATTTAATAATAAAAAAAGAGTTTACGAAACAGAATTATTAAAACATAATTAAAATTTAAAATTAAAATGAAAAGAAAGCCCTAATCTTTCTCTCTGCGCCGCTTCTTCTTCATTTTATACGTCTCTTCTTCTTATTCCATTACTCTGCATTTCTTCTTCTTCGCTTCTTTGTTTCTTCTTCTCTAAAAAAAGAAAACTGAAAAACATAAAAATAAAGCAAAGAAGAGCGGTAAAAAATGAAAAACATAAAAATAAAGCAAAAAGCGAAAAAAAGAAGAAATAAAGTAGCGATGAGCAGTACCCGTATCTTGGAGCAGAGTACTATTCACTTTCGGGCTTCAAATCAAACGTAGCGTGAAGCGCTCTGTTGGAGAAGAATCCGCCGTCATTCAAGCGGTGGCCGTTGTTCTACTGTCTCCCTTGATATGCTCTGATGTGACAAATGTTTTGTTACTCGCTGCCGTTGATGAACATTACAAGGGAACTTATGATTTTCTCTATTTGCCCATTGTCAATTTTCTTGCCAATTGTTGCAGCACATACTGCTTCAGTTCTATTTATTTTCTTCATAATGTGCCTTGTATAACACTTCATCTCTTCGCAGAATAAATGCAACGTGGGTTATGCGTTTATCAATCTGCTGTCTCCATTAAACATCATCCCATTTTATGAGGTTTGTCAAAAAATCTCTATTCATTCTTCAAGTTTGTCGAGTAATTCGAAAATGTTGCTTCCCGCAGGCATTCAATGGGAAGAGGTGGGAGAAATTTAACAGTGAGAAAGTCGCCTATTTGGCTTATGCTCGAATTCAAGGGAAGACTGCTCTCGTTGCCCATTTCCAGCACACGACTATAATGAACGAAGATAAACATTGCAGGCCGATTCTCTTTGATTCAGAATTCCCAGAATCTAACAATAAGGTAAAACCAACATTATTGTTAGATGCTAATCACATCACCAACTTCAAAAGCATGATATTTTTGGTTTGCATTGCATTCCCAGAAAGAAAACCACGCCCCTTTTTTCGCAATATATTAGCATGCTTTCATCCTAGCACCCTCATTGCTGCTGCTGTTGCAGATCCTCGAATAAATTGTTCCAGCCAACGAGTCGAGCACCGGAGTTCATCAATCAAACAGAGGTTACGTGGGATATCCACGGGGTAGCGTGAGATCGAACGATGGTAGCGATCAAGAGAAGAGATAGCAGTATTGGTGGTCAGAATCTGATTACTATCTTAGTCAGATAGCCTATACTATAACTTATTGAGAACCTTATGTATATGAGGAATTATGTATTTCTAAATATGGAGATTTGTTTTAATAAATTTGGTACTATAAATATTTATCTATTAGTTTTGCGTAAAGTTTTGAAGGTTTAGTAATTATGTGATTTTTTTGAGAAGTTAACACAGGTGATGACGATTGATATACAAAAACGCTCAACATGAATACGAAACGTTAGATTATATTATTCTCATAATTTTATAATTATGAATCAAATCGATAGGTGTTTTACGTATTTTAAAGTAATATATATTCTAAGCATTCAATTGAAATTCGACAATAATGGTCCTGCCAAATTCGACAATTGAATTAGATTCAATAATTCCATCCATGAGATACAATCGTATTATATCTATTCAATCTTATAAATTTAATTAGCAAATCGGAAATGTTCATTTTTATTTCCTAACCACAAACAAATGATAGCCTTTACGCATCTATGCCTCCACAAATAGATTCTACATCATGATTAGAAATACAAGTTTAATAAGCTATCAGTAATTGATCATTTAACGTTACAAGTAATTATGTTTGATTGCAACACTCGATGATATTGTTTTCTTATATAAAAGTCAATTCAAAATAAATTATTGCATCATCATGGTGGAGTCATCAATCACACAAAATTGACGGTTTTACGTATTAATCAAAAGTTTCGATAGTCAACAATTCATTGAAATTATTATTTTTCCGATTATTTTCTCCAATCATAATTGTACTCAGTCTTGGTGATGAGGTGTACTCTTGTGCACTCCAGTGCATAGTGTAGATGTGTTGGGTTTGATCCAGATCCAATTCATTTATTTTTATTTATAAATACTATCATTTTATTCATTAACACTGTTACTTTTATTTAAAATAACTATCATTTTTACTGAAAACATGTTTCTTAGTAAAAAATATGAAAATACTAAACATAACTACTTTTACTTTTCTTAATCAAAACATTACATTTATTTATAACAATCATCACTTATATATCAAATAGTATATAAAAATATTTGTTAAATCTTTTAAGAACATCAATTACTTTTAATTATAAAATAATCATTTTTGTGATAAATATTGTGACTTTTAATCAAACACGAATCGACTTGACCGACGCACTGTAAGTAGGGGTGAGCATTCGGATTTCGGTTCGAATTTTTGCTTAATCCGAACCGATCCGAAAATCTCAATTTTGAGAGAAAAACAATCCGATCCGATCCGAATATCCAAAAATCCAAAATCCAAAAATAAAATTTTATAAAATATCGAACGAACGAACCAAAAATCAAATTATGAAAATCCGAAAATCAAACCAATTTTTGTTAATTCTTATATATATTTATATTAGATTTAAAAATAATTAAATAAAATATTTTTATTATATATAAATTATATATAATTCAAATTTTGAATTTTTTCAGATTAAAAAAATCCAATCCGATCCGAAAATTCAAAATTTTGAAAAATATCAATCCGATTCGAAACCGAAAATCCAGAAAATCCGAACCAAATTTTAAATTTTGATTTAGTTCGCATCGAATATTCGAATTTCGGGTATTTTATTCACCCTAACTGTGAGGGTGAGTGCTTATGAGTTTTTGTCCTCGGTAATTAGAGAGCAATTGCTCGCGAGTGTGACGCACGCTCCGCGGTGTGTCCTTACGCAGCCATTTTATCACACGACTCTCTCTCTCTTTCCGCTAAACACCACGTGTCGCAAAAATGTATTGGTGAGCCCCATCAATATGTGGCGCTTCACTACGGGTCGAGCCCAACTCTCCAACTCTTCATCCCAGCCGTTCATTCGTAGACAAACTCATTTAAGCACGGGTCAGAATCGTCTACAACCGAATCCTCCAACCCATGCTTCACACTATTGTACATTTCAACGCAGAAAGGGGTAAGTTTGGCAGTCTATTTTGAAGAGTGCAACCTTATTAAGCTACTACTGGAAGATGGTTAGGGAAGCGCTGTTGTAGAGAATCAGGAAAGGGGAGACTTTACAGCACGCCCCAGCCAACCGATTATAAATTTACGCGCAGAGGAACGAAATTCTAGAGAGAGAAAGCGCGTCGCTTTAGAGAGAGAGGGAGGAGTTGGATTTCCTCAGGTATGCACACACTTAGGCATACATACATCGTATCAGATTCTTGTATTTACTGCTTTCGTAGTTAATCAGAGGTTTATATCGCTGTTTGCGTGGTTAAATGAAGTGAATTATGTGTGTGTTGATATAATTGGCCTTATTTGTAAGTGCGGATTCTGGTAAGTCGTTTTGTTTCCACTTCTAGGGTTTTGTATTGTGTGATATGATCACTTATTGAAGATTTAGCTCCATCTCTTTCCTGATGTTCTTTTGTCAACTTCGAGTTTTATTGATGTAAACGGAGTGCTCGAGTTAAGTTGACTCTCGTTTTCTTCTTGAATAATTTTCTTTTTTCTTTCTTTTTTTTGGGTGGGGTTCTTGGAAAGATTTTAATAGGTCTCATGGTTTATGATTCTACTTTTATATCTGTTATAAATACTGTTCCATCATATCTTAATTTTTTAAAATTTCGTTGCGTTGTGACTTTAGTGATTCTTAGTTCATAAATTAAGTGTTTTTATCTAATTTTTCATTCTCTTTTTCTTGATTTTATTCGGACATATGATTATGGCTAGCTTCCTTCGCTTGGTAGTTATTTTGAATTTCCTCTGTTGAGTTATGTGTTCGTTTCCACCTCTATTGATTGACAAGTGGTATGAATATGTGAATTACATGTGGCGTCAACCTTTTCTTTTCTCTTCTACGAAAAGTTTTTGTATTTCATTCTATTCGTGATAGGCTTCTTATTTTGGAGTTTGCTATGCTGTCTCCTTTAGCTGATCTGATATATATTTATGGTTTTCCTCTACAGATGCTCTCAGTACAATATTGTGATCAGCATCTAATTTACAGTTCAAATGCCATCGTTAACAATGAAAACAACCACAGGCTGTTTAAAGGAAAAGATAGGTCTTCATGTATGTCGAAAGTCAAGTGTGATATCCAAGAGCCCTCTCTCTCATGCCAGAATTCCTCAAGACGCAGAAGAAATTTCTATATGCACTCAAAGCAATCAGGATGGTGAGTGTCGCTTTTCCTAGATTTACATCTTTGGGATATTAGCACTTGGAAAAACGTCCCAACACTTGGACCTCCAGCCGTTGCAGCCCCAAATGATTTTCGTTGCTTATTCCTTTGCACTGTTTTGTCTTAATGAGGATGTGGATGCATCTCTCTTTGGAGGTTCTCATCCTTATTGAATAAGGTTAATTTGCTATGGGCTAAACACTACAGTGACGTTGATTCATTTGATTAAGAAAGTTTTCCACTCTTTTCTTTTGGTTTGAAGTTTGAACTACTTGTACTTATGTCAGGTCTTCAGGAGAGAACCATAAGAGTTGTTTTCTATGATTATGACTTTTTATCTTACTTAACAAGATGTGGTCTTTGTGTCACCGTATTAAGATATTTCCCTTTTTGTCTTTTATTAAACCTGATGTTGTATATCTTTCAACATGCTGCTATTCTGTGCTAATATATATTATTTATCCTGTTTCAGTTCATGATACAGTACATGCACAGGATATTAGAAGAGGTAAGACCAGCCAAGATCTTGAAAGGGATGAGGCCAGCCAAGATCCTGGAAGGGATGAGGCTAACCATGATAAGTTGTCTATTGAAGACAAAGTTTTCCAGAAAGAGTCGTCGGGTTTGACAGATTCAGCTACCGGAAATACAGTAAGAACCGCTACTCTTTTTTATAGCTGATTACAGATATCCTTTCTGTGACCATGCCTTTATGGTTATAGGCTTATAGCACTATTCAACTGTAAGCTGGTATCAGAAGGCTTCTCTGCCCTATTTGTCTGACGGTCTATAAAGTTTTTTTTATTACCTTTCCAACTGAAACCCTCAGATTTCATTCTTAGATGCTAATGTATATTTAACATGCAACTGTGTGCTTATTGATGTTGTCTGGACAATTTTTAGGAGCCTACATCATCCAAATGCACCTCAAACATAGAAACCATTTTTTCTCCCATTCTGGAGTCAATCGATTTATACAATAATGGAGGTATGCTCTATTTCTATCTTTTGAGGCACATATTCACTTTCAGTTTGATGTTTTTAAGCTTCGCAATCCGGAAGTTCCAGTTCCAGTTGGCATTAACATTGACTGCTGGATTTTTCCTGCAGGAAATGATGATCTGTATGTGCCACAGTTGGATAGTGAAGACAGTGACGATTGCAGCAGAAGTTCATGTGAATATCAAGCATGCAATATATCAGATATCTACATCTCTGACATGATTTTTTCAGGAGCACCCAGTGAAAACAATTCCCAATTTGATAACAGAATAGATACAGAGTACTTACCTGATTATAAGTTTGGAGAGTCTAGTTTACTTTGTGACCTGACAGAGGAATACATGGCATTGCCTTTTTGGAGGAAAATTTAGATACTGGGCATGATTTTGATGGCGGACTGCCCCAAGAAACCATTGATTCCGATAACTCCAGCTTGTACATGGCAATCCATCAATTGAAAGCTTGCAACCAGGATTCTCAAATAGATACTTACAGTGACCAAGATTATGAGTGCTTTGATCCACAAATGTATATTAGAAGTCTTCCAGACCAGCTGGATGTGGCATTTTCTTTGTTGCCAACCTCGGTGTCAAATGAGAAGCAAAATAAACAGATCACTTTAGTACTTGACTTGGATGGTAAGTGCATTATCCTACATGTATTTGTTGGATGCTTAGTATGATTCTATAATTAAGTCATTAGATATAACTTTCATATGGTTATCTATCTTATATGAAAGGTAGTGCTGGTAATTAATAATTTGCTATACCTCCTGTTTTAGTGTAGTGCTATTCTGACATTGTAGGAAAGTGGGAAAATGAATGCCAGATACCTGCAATCTTGAGACTTGTATGTTTCAACATGTTATTGTACTGTTTCTTGGATGGTTATGAGCTTTTTGTGGGTTTTACAATAATAGGTCTACTCAAATCTGTGATTGATTAATTTCTTTAAGCATGTCAGTTAGGTTATGAGCATCTGTAACTCTTTTCTGCAGAAACACTAGTGCACTCTACATTGGAGCACTGTGATGATGCGGACTTCACGTTTTCCGTTTTCTTCAACATGAAGGAACATACTGTATATGTTAGACAGAGGCCTCATCTCCATACTTTTCTTAGAAGAGTGTCTGATATGTTTGAAATCGTGGTGTTCACTGCTAGTCAAAGCATATATGCAAAACAGCTGTTAGATATCCTTGATCCTGATGGCACGCTTATATCAAAACGAGCTTATCGCGAGTCATGCATCTTTTCAGAGGGAAGTTACACGAAAGACTTGACAGTATTGGGTGTCGATCTTGCCAAAGTTGCTATTATTGATAATTCCCCTCAGGTAGGGTTTATTTATTTGATTCAGCTAAATGCTGGCTCTATTTTCTTGTAACATATATTGCTCGATCTATGAACCTTTTGTTGTGACAAAGGATACTAACTGCATCTTAAGTGTAATTGAAATAGTAGTGTAGTTTTACAGATGATGAGTGTAACATAGTACCAATTTATTTTTGAATTTTTCAGGTCTTCAGGTTGCAAGTGAATAACGGTATTCCTATTAAGAGTTGGTTTGATGACCCATCAGACTGTGCGCTAATTTCCATGCTACCATTTTTGGAGTCCTTGGTTGATGCTGATGATGTACGACCCATCATTGCTAGGAAATTCGGTAACAAGGAATAAAGCTCCTTGTCTGTCCTTATTAGTGCGTTTATCATTCCATGGCCCCTTCATTTTTTCTTTTTTCTTTCCTCGGTGAAAGTTTTCTTTGTTTCTGATTCTCCTGATTCCTTCCATGAGCCTTGATATATAGCTTTCGCATTTTATATAAGTATCCATGTTGAGTGAGGTTATCATGATTCCTTTCATACCTTGTTAATTGATAGGCTAATTTGTGGCAGAGGTCAGTCTAAGGAAGGTTTTATTTGCTCTGTACAGCTTTAGGTGCGATGAGGTGTGTTTATGAATTGTTTTGTGAAATAAATCATTGTTCTGATTTAACTTTTTCTTGATCAACATTTCCATAAGTTGATATTAGTTATGACTTCTGTTACTTGGCCCAAGTATGTCAACTTCACTTGGTGATGAAGAATGGGTTTTTGCCCTTTGTTCCTATATGTGAATGAACTAAAATGAGTATTATGATCTTTGATCCATTGATGCTTTTATTGAGTCTATTGGAAGTACATGAAGTACTATTACAAAGTGCAATGACCTTTTGGTATGATATATGTGCCATTTTGAAAAGTCTAATCAAACTCGTGAGCTTTTGCTTGTAGGGACCTCCCTTTCAGTAGTGCTCTGAAAGTCCCTTGGAAGAAATAAAGTAAACAAAGTCATTTGGATTGGTAAACTTATATTTGTGCTATTATTTACAAAATTGACGTTTGCAGAGTTTAGAGTCGATTCAGTTGTATGAATGGCTTTTCTTTTACCTCCTTCCCCCCTTGCTTGCGAAGTATAGTTCTATTGTTTTCTTTTTTGTCAGCATTGTTGCCTTGCCGCACTGCTTTACTCCCCTCGCATACATCCTTGGTATTTTATTGGTAAGTGGAAAATAGATGTGATCATATCAGATTTTAATGTCCCCAAAAGATTGGCATAATCGATATCCTTTTTCAGCATATAGTGAGTATTGTTGATTCTACATTTGACTGTATGTACCTCTATCCATCTAGCATTGACAGACGAACTCATATTACTGTGCATAGACGGTGAGAATAAAATACATGTAGCAGCTGTAAGATCAAATTTAGAGTGGAGAATGCTGAGAATTACCATCTCCATCTGTGTGCTCTTTTACTGTTTGGAATGCCTTGCTGCAGGTCGTTTGCAGATACTATATTCTGTCGGCAGACAATTGGAATAAGTTTAGATGATCGGTGTTTCCTCTGCTTTTGTTTTGGTAGTGCCTTTTTCTTCTCACCCGTACTAGAAATGTCAATTGTATAACATTAGTTTCTTAAAGTATTGGTTTACCTGATTGTGAATATTCTTTTATCATCTAAATGTGCATTTCAGCATTTAGGTAGTTTTCTTTTTTGTTTGTTTGCTTTGGTTCCTTTTCTTTATTTTTGGGTTAGAATTACTATCCCATAATAGTATTTATCATCATTTATATGCAAATGAGCAAATCAAAGCTTGATCGAGGTCGATTTGCTTGCGCATTGAACTCTCCCGGGAACGAAATGGGAACTCTACACCTTTTGTTATCGAAGATGCAAATGGCACGTGCTCCCATGTGCTACATGATGTTGATTTATGTAGTTTTCACGTATTCGATTTGTGTAAGCTTTTCTTAGATAGTTCGTTATTCGTAAATATACAGTTTAATCTGAACTCATCTTCAATTATGAGAGCGGTAGTTTTATTCAATGCACATCTCAAATAATGGTAGAAAAGGTTAATTACTAATAAAAAATGAAAAAAGAAGAATGAACTCTCTTCGATTTTCACCATCAATCTTCGAAATTAGAGCAACAGTGGTAACAACTAGCCGATATTTAACATTACTTGAATGTCAATTCAGTCTGAATTCGATGTATTGATTTGAATAATCCGAAAAAATAGGTTCAAGCTTGTACGTTCTGAAATCGAAATCGGGTTGTATGGGCTGGATTGAAACCCGTTGGACTATACAGGCGAGTTCATTTGGGTATAATTCCCACATGGTGGAGAATTAGAAAAAAAGAAAGAATTAGAAGAACGTAGTTTAGAAATTTAAATATGCTTTTTATGATGTGACTTGTGCCCATTTGCAAAACAATCCTCTATATTTTATGGGTATAGCTTTACAGCCTCTAAATGTGTACACACAAAAAGGAGAAAATGCATTTAAAAAAAAACAAATCAATATTTTTAAGGAACTAGAGTATTCAGAAACTCTAGGTCTCACTATCTCTTCAAGATTTTTTGATTCACTTTTTGTTCACATACTCTGACAGAGGTTGAGAATTTTTCCTTTTTAAATTTAACACTTTATTAGTAAGTTATTTCTTGTAATATTGCTTATATCTTTATATTTTTTTTATCTCTATTTGTGTTGCCTTGTTTGTATCATATATACATTGATCAAGAATACATATAAACTATGTTTGTAGTGCAATATTCAAGAAATTATGTTTTGAATTTTTTAAAAAAAAATCAAAACAAATGAAAAGCATAAATCCTTAAAAATAATTGCGTACCATAAATATAGCATAGAATCCCATATTTTTAGGAAAAGTCGGTTACGATCAATATTAATTTTACTATATTAACCTTTTAAAAAAACTATAAAAATAATTTAAAAAATAAGTATAAATCTCAACCATCAAATCAATCAAGCAAAATATCAAGATTAGTTTTTACTTTTCAAAAAAATATTTGATCAATCTCCTATATATATTATATACTAATATTTTTCATAAGTTTTTTTGGTTCAATGTGTTGACCTAAAATTTAGAAGTTTGAAGTTAGTACTGAAAATTTCTAATTCAAATAATTTGAATGAAGTGAGTTGCCCTGATTGAGAGTTAAAAACAATGTCTTAATGTCTTATCTATCGTCAATATTTTTTTATTGGCTTTAATCAATAAAGAAAATATCATTACTCATACCAACCTTTAATTATTCCCAATCTAAATACATACTAAAAAATGTGGCTCAATCAAAATTAGTTTGTAACTGCCGACATCAATCGACCTAGAAGGAACCCACCACGGTGACACGTGGCAGACGGCCTATTAATATTCCCAAGATTTTCCGACTTCTTCCACCAGCTTTAATTTTGTTGGTTTTTCATTTGCTCCAAAAACACCAACTTTCGTCTCTGTCGATCTGGTATTCGCAGGCGGAAAGCCAAGTTTTTTATTGCAAGATATTGCTGACGCTTGCTCGCTCTACCTCCTCTCTCTCTAATAACTATGTCCTCCGCATCAATTCTCCCGCTTCTCATCAAAGCAGGCCTTTTGCCGGGTTTCTCCGGAGTCGCAACAACTTCGCCAGCAACGATCACTTACTGGTCTCTGCTACAATCCGCTCCGGTAGTTTGGATCCAATTTTCAGATTCCTCGTCGTTGATCTCTCGAGTTTTTCATATTTGCCTTGAGGAATCCATCTATTTCATACTGGTCGTGCATGTGTGATTGTGTTGAATTGCAGAGAGTCGGTAATGGCGAAGAGAGGTCGTCGGTTTGATGCCGTTTGTTATTCTTCGCCGCTTGCTCCCGGGAATTTCCAGTGGATCTCTGCTGTTTCTACTGCGTAAGTTGTTGTGGTTTATTGCCTTGATTTTTGCTACGTGTGCTGTTGATTGAAATGTCAATGTCGGTGTAGACGTCTAAGTAATATCAGGATTGATGTCTAAGCTTGATTTTGTTGTTTGAAATTGGAACTGTGTGGAAGGTGATTCCTATCTCATCTAATGCTTAAAGGGTGGAAAGGAGTGTCATATAAACGCTTAACATGGTATAATTGGATAACATTGTGAATTCAGAAAAGGGCTCTGACATCAGTGAATCACCACTTCACCTCGTAGGAAGAATTAGCATTCCGACATTTAATCTAGGATTTTTCAAAGGAATCTTGTTAAAAGGCTATCCTGAATTCAAACTTGTCCTTCACTTGTTGTTTCAAACTATTCAATGACTCTTTCTGAATGTTCAGCTCTAAAGATTCTGAGTTACTGGGTTCCTTTTCAGAATCCTAATGATAGCTAGGGGGACAGCTATGCACAAATCCTTTCTCGTGCCTTTGTTTGCGCTACAAGCACCTGGAAGCATCATCTCATGGATGAAGTATGTTGAATTTTTCTCAGTTCTTCTCACATCAACCTGTAATTAAGTCATGTCTGTTTCCCCTAATTTGCTGCTTGATCTTTTGCTCTAATGGTCTAACAAAAGCCATTTTTTCAGGGGTGAGTATGGGATGTGGACTGCTTTCTTGGCCCTTCTTGTGCGTCTGTTCTTTCATATACCTGGTAGGTTTTCTTTCTCCGTGCAATCTATGTGCATATTCCAGTATGGATTTCAGGACCTTCTGCGATCTTAAGAAAGTTTATTGGTTTTTTTACTCAAATATAGCCCTTCAGCAGAAATGATATTCCCCTTTTTTCATTTGAGTTCTCTTCTTCTCCGCAAACTGTATGTCCTGAATGTTGAGCATTGCCTGCTGTAACTTCTTCCTAGTTTCCGTACATCTGCTGCAGTTAATATTGCCATATTAGATAATGAATCCAGTTTGTCAAAAAAATCTTACTTCCAAAAGTTTCTCATCCCTGCTTATGATCGATTTCTATATGATGCTACGTTCTCTGAATCTACCACGGCACTGGAAATCCAAGTTACATTATCTCTTCTTTCATTGTTTGCAGGGGAGTTGGAGCTTCCATTTATAACATTTCTATTGGTGATTGTGGCTCCCTACCAAATTATGAGGCTTAGGTTAGTAAATCCATCGCATACAGTGTACATGCCATTTAATTGCTACAAAACTAAATTTGTGTCTATATATTGTTCATTGCAGAGGAACCCAAGAAGGTGGTATTCTTTCATTGATAATAGCAGCTTATCTTGCATTCCTGCATTTTACTAGAGTTGGCAGCTTGGCAAAATCTTTTGATCAAGGTTCAATCCTTGCCACCATAGCTACCATCTGTGTTGTCCTTGTGCCGTGCTTGCTTCTCATCTAGTTTAAGTTGTAGAAATGGCACTCATTAGTGTGTAAAATGATAGTCTGTCGATTTTGTTTTCATGTGACATGGAAGATACATTGTTACCAACAGATTAGATCCTGATTTTGTACTGCTTTCATTAAATCTAAATCTTTTGCAGTTGCATCTGTAGCTGTTCTTAAATCTATGATAGTCTATTTTACTTGTTACATTACTGTTACCATTCTATTGGCAGCTTTCCCTATTTGCTTGTTTGCTTCTTCTTTTTTCCCTTTTTCTGTTGCTTGGGCTGTCTGTTAACTGGTATTATACCTAAGTTTGTCATGTATTTGAACATGACGATTACTGAAAAATCAAATTGTCAGAGAATATTAAATAGAGCTAATGATGAATATAGATTATTAATCCTCTGGTCACCCGTAGGACCTGAATGTATTACACATGGTTTCACTAAACTAACCTAAAACATGTATTCTTGTATAGCAATGTTATTAACTGTAGAAATATAGCTAACTATCTATGAGTCGAGCGACATGGTTTCTACTCCCTCTTTGCTTCCTATTCTCTCTGAGAGCATAGAAACTACTAACCATGTGGCTAAGACCTTGAGATTTGTATAACGTAATTAACCTCCGCCCCAAAATTTGGCATATCTTTGAAGCTCCAAGTGATTGTCATCTCCTATGGGAGATGGTAACCAATTTCATCCCAGCTTGTCTAGAAATGGTTGGCTACTGTGACTGACAACATGAGACAGTTCATGGTGATGAACAGCACTAAGTTGGCTGATATGGTTCCTGCTGGACTCGGGGTTCCCGTCGGTTCAGCACCATAATCGTTGCCTGTTGGGTCTAAACCACTATTTACTCCCGGCATAGTTGTGCTGCAATGGTGAATATATATGTCTACATATCTCAATATTTTGCCATTGGTTGATAATTCAGTTCATGAACATATATAAAAACTCACCTGGGTGGTGTCATAGGAACGGTTGGCATCGTTGGTGTCATTGGAATTATAGGGGTCGCCCTGGTTGGCGGTGTTGGAGTGCTGGATGACGATGCAAACCGACAGCTCCCATGGCCTGGATCATGACCAAGAATTGAAACTTTTCAGTTTGTGAGTTATTAAGATCTGAATCCTTATAAACATGGAATTTCTGAATTTAGAAAAGAACAGCCTGAGCAGAATGATATTGTGTATCTTACTTGGATCAGTATTTGTGACCTGTGCTGCTCCTCCAAAGACACAGCTGGTAGGAGCTGGGTTTTTCTGGTAGTAGTTGTTGAAGGCGTAAGAGGCGTGGTCATGAACTGTGTTTGGGTCATAGCAACTTCCACCTTGTTGAAGAGCTGAACAGTCTGTTCCACCATAGCCACAAGCATAGTCCAGAGCTACCTGCAGAGCAGTCTGGGAAGCTGAAGAACTGGCAATGCACCACGAGCCACCGGATGCTGTAGAACCGCCTGACGTTGTCGGAGCAGTTGGCGTTGGTCCCATTGGAGTGGTCGGAATCGGTCCGGTTGGAGCAGTTGGGTTCGGTGGTCCTGCCGGAAAAGTCGGAGTCGGCCCCGTCGGAGCAGTAGGAGTTGGTCCTGCTGGAAAAGTTGGAGTTGGTCCTGTCGGGGTGGTTGGAATTGGTCCTATTCCTCCAGCAGTGAATGGTGGCGATGGGCTGGTTGGGGTAACAATTGGAGTCGTACCTGGTGTCGTTGGATTCACGATAGGAATATTTCCTTGACTGTTGTAGCTCTCTGTCGCTACCGTGAGAGGTGAAAAGAAGGATTCATCTTCTTGGTAGTCTAGGTTTATGCCATCTTGGTTTTCTGCAAAGCTTGCATCTGAGGCAAAAAAGAAAAAGAAAAAGGCTGCATTAAGTTGTTTTGGTTTCTTGATTTTGTACTGCTCCACTTCGCTTTGATTTCATGCAAACTTGGGCAGAATTTAGGCTGTTGCTCCAGATATTCATGCATTCTCACTATAATGATAGAAATCTAAAGAAATTATGAGATGGGAGCTAAAGAAAATGCAAAATCACCTGCGATGACAAAGACACAGAGGACAAAAAACATGGCATTGGCAATTATTCTGGTTGCCATGAATGTGGGTTTCTCCTTTGCAGGGATGAATCTGTTTTGTTGAGCAAGAGGATTGGTGTGATCCTCTCCCTCAACCTTATATAAACAAAAAACATGTAGAATAAGAGGTTTCTTGCATACAAGAGAGGAAAGAGAGCTTTGTGTTGGGGAATAAAAGAAAACTTAAGGGAGGAGGCATTCGTTTGTTGGAAGCTTCAAGCAAGAGAAAAAAAGGTTGCATGGAGAGGAAAAGGTAAAAGTGTTGGGATCTATTAATTTCTGCTGTATATCTGATTCACGTAACTGAAATCCTCTCTCTCTCTCAACTGTTTCTACTTAGTACATTCAAAAAGATAAAGGTGAGGAAACAAGAGAGATATTATTCTGAGTGTCACATCTCATGGTCTCTGAAAAGGCCTCCACTGTATTCACTGGCCAGTGTCATGAGATGCTATTTTGTTTTAGGCTCGACACGTGTCTTTATGCTAATTGTTGTCGTATGTTAATCTAAGTAATTAGTTAATAGATTAACCACAATTACTTTTGCAACGTCTGGGGTTGGAATTTTCGTTCTTTATCCCAGCCATGGGTAACCAAGAGAGCACTCTGGAAATTCCTGCAACACTAGATAATATGCAATGAAAATGAGGGGTTTAAAGAATATATCAAATAAGACTAAGGGGTGTTTGGCTAAGCTTATTTTAGAGAGCTTATAAGCTCTTGCTTATTTTAGAGAGCTTATAAGCTCCAAGAGCTTATAAGAGGTAATATCTCAAGTGTTTATAAATTGTTAAAGTGTTTATAATTGATCTTATAAGTTAGAGAAAGAATCGTGAGTTAGAGAGAAAATCATAATTCTGAGAGATAAAATTGATGTTAGATGAAGTTGATAGTGTATGTGTAGGAAATAACAAACTATAATAAAGTTATTTTGATAAATTCATGATTGCTTATAAGTTTATTGAAAAATAAACCAACTTATTTTTATGGAATTATAATAAAGTTGTTTTAGAAGCTTTATTTTGTCAAACACTATGCAAGACTTATAAGCTCCTAAAAATAATTTGTTTTAAAGAAACTTATAAGCTTGCTCACTCCCATAAGTTTGTTGGAGCTTATTTTTCATTTATAAGTTGTTTCTTAAAAATAAGTAGATAAGTTCTTTAAGCAATTTTAAAAATAAGTAGCTCAGCCCCAACTTTATTTTTCATAAGTTTGCAAATAAAATGAATTTATCAAAATAATCTTACTATGATTCGTTATAATCTATATATATACTATCGATTTCACTTCTCGTCAATTTTCTCTCTCTAACTATGATTTTCTCTCTCTAACTCATGTTTCTTTCTCTAGCTTATAAGTTAAATTACCCAAAAATTTTGACAACTTATAAGCTCTTCAAATATTATGTCTTATAAGCTCTTAAAACATCTTATAAGCTCTTTTAAATAAGCTTAGCCAAACACCCTCTAAGAAGTAATAGTATAATAATCTTGGAATGTGCATAGGCCATGAGTCTATGCTGCAGACTGCAGTTGAAGAATTCAAGACCAAGAATGTGCATCAGCCATGAGTCTTGCATGGCATCAGAACATAGGACGATGATTTTACAGAGAAAGACATTTTGCAGATATGTTTGAACTGCTCAATCCTATATTTTATCATAAAAATAATAACTTCTTTTGAAATTTTTTTAAAAAATTAAAAAAAGAACCGTTTTCAAATTTAAAGCACTGCATGTGAAGTAGGTCATCCCATTATGCAGAGTTGTGCCATTCAATTTATTATATTTCCAAAATTCTATCAGCGACCGGAATTATTTATTTTCTTTATTAAATATTTGCATCGGAATACATTCCTTAGATTTGTTGAGACATGCTTAGATTTGCTTTAAGAGTAAGAGCTGCACCCAAATTATACTTTTATCCCCTTGTTTCCATTTAAGCTTTTGACCCGAAATAAAATTCCATCCGATCGAAAATTAAAAAGATTAGACACCTCGAAAGTAAATAACGGCATTCGTTAAATAACAAAAATTTACAAGATAGAAGTGAATTTGTTCGTTCATCTTATAACGTTTCTTTCCTTTTTTGGTTTATTCCTTTTTTTCCTTTATTTATTTCCTTTTTCTCTATTTATTTCTTTTTTTAGTTTATGCTTTCTTTTCCTCTCTATTCTATTTCTTCTTTTTATTTTGAGATCTTTTTCTTTTTCTTTCTTATATAATTTATTTTATGTTGATAAAATAAAAATATGTATGTAAATAATAACACTATATATATAAATTAACTCTTAACTAAACATGTGTGCTTTTCTATAGATATTTAACATTTAATAACTAAATCTATTGTAGTCTAATAGGTTATATGATTTTCATCTCAATTAGGAGATCGTGGTTGGGTTCCTCTTACTACATATTTTCCTTTTTCTTTCCTATACTTATTTTCATTTATCTTTCTTTTTTCTATAATTTGTTTTATGTCGATAAAATCTATTTCTTTTCTTTTTTATAATTTATTTTATATCGATAAAATAAAGATATATCAAATAATAAAATTTTATATGTGAATTAATATTATCATCAAATTTCTAAAAGGATTATAATAAACTCATTATATTATTTAAATTATTATTATTTTATAATTTTATTTTAAAATATTATTTTATTATCTTTTAAAATTATTATTAATTGACTTTTTTCAGAAAATATTAACCACTTACCACTGAGGCCAACACACACAAATAACGTGGTTTAGTTGATAAAGCGGAAACGTGTCAATATATAAAAAAAAATTGAATCGAAATTAAAAATATAGAAATAGCTTATCTTTCCCAATGCAGCAGTTAAAATAGCAAAATTAGGAAATTACATCGGAAGAAATAAGAAAAGGGAAAGATCTTGAGATATTATTATTACAAACAGCGAAGGGTTTGCACGGATGCTGCTGATTGTTTCAACCCCCCGCCCCGCCTACTTCTACTGTTCCTAAAACTTGTAGTTGCATAGCCGAAAACACCAATTACTCTGTGTTTTTCCGCCTCTTTCTTGAAGTGAGCTATATATATAGATAGATAGATATATCGAGATATCTATATAAATCGTCTAAATTTGTAGTGTAGACGAAAAAAAGCAGTTTTTAGTGATTGATTTGGGGAGAATAAGGCAAAGCGTTGGCTTTGCGAGATACGCGGTGTGTTAGATCTCTTTGAGGCGAGGATGAGTGCGAGTAGGGGAAGCGGCGCCGCCGGCAATGGGTGCGGCCTGCAATCCATTCCGGCCGGCTCGCGGAAGATGGTTCAGAGCTTGAAGGAGATAGTTAACTGCACGGAAGCGGAGATCTATGCCGCTCTCAAGGAATGCCATATGGACCCTAACGAAGCCGTCAATCGTCTCCTTACTCAAGGTCTCTCTTTCCAGTCAATGCTGAAATCCCTTATCCTTTTAATCATTGCCTTTTCGTGGATTCTTGTTTTTAAAGGGGTTTTCTACTGCACACAGTAGTGAAGTATACGCATGCCTTGATTAAAAAGAATTGTGTATTCTGGTGTAGTTTTTTTTTTCGAATTTGTCTTTTCTTCCCATTTCTTAAGAACTTGTTGAGAATCTTGTAAAGAAAAGGGTATAGCTTTCAAGAAGCGTTTTCTTGTTTGGTGGAGAGTTGAAAATTTCCGGTACTGGTGTTCTTTCCCAAACAAATTCCTGTCACGCACATCTGGTTTCCAAAGGAAATTTTTTAGCTGAAGGCGAGTTTCTATTTTCCATTTTCCTACGCGAAGTAGGTTAATTGTAAGATCTATTTTTTTTAAGTTAAGTGTCTGGGACTGTAGGGTTTGATTTATGTGCTATATTTAGTTCTTTCTCATTCATGCTGCAATTGGACTGTCATGCTCTTGCATGTTCTAATGCACATATTTATGCTGTGCCCATTCTTGTATTCAAGAAGGCATATAACGATTAAGTATGGTGTCACTGTGTACTGTATAAGTTTGTAGTCCTGACCTAATATATTGACTTTTCTTAAAATGATTGGTTGGATAGTTTTGTTGTTTGCAGCTGTAGATTAATAACCTAATGACATGTGAATTCAAGTTGAATTGATTTGCTAATAGTAATATTTATAATTTCAAGCTGATGTCTTCGCTGTTATCTAGATCCTTTCCGTGAGGTGAAAAGTAAACGAGAAAAGAAAAAAGAGGTTCGTGATTCTCATCCATGCATATAATTTTTCATGGTTTTATTTCATACTTGGCTTCTTTCATATGTTAATTATCCTCATATAAAGTGGATCAGACTGGGTGGAAGTTTGTCAAGTTTATTTGTTTTTATGGATAGAATGAAACTTTGGAAGGGGGTGTTTATCTAGCTTCTGTTATCCATTTTAATTTGATTTAGCTTAGTCTTTGGACTGCTGACTATAACATAGTGTTCCTTTTGTGTTCTCACAGGGTAAGGACACTACCGATCCCAGGTCTCATGGTGCTAATACTAATCCTGGTAGAAGTGGCAAGACTGGTGCTGATCGCTACCGAGGTGGTTCAACTCCTTATAAATCTTCTGGTACTCATCTCAACCTTAATATTCAATAGGATCGTTGAACATATATTTCAGTGTTCAGAAACAAAACCTTATATACCTTTCTGTCTTCATTTTCAGAGTCTGTTACTTTGCCTGGGAAGACAACATATAAGAAAGATGATGAATCGGCATATGAATGTTCTCTGTATTCAGTGCCTGCTACTTCAGGAAACAACAGAAGCAGAATATCTGCAGGCCCCAGGTCTGTCCTGCTTGAACTTTTGGATCTTTAATTTCTAATTTGAGGTTGCAGTTAGCAAATTGATTTGTTATTGGCAGTCAGGTTATTATAGCTGCTATCTCAATACATCTATGACTATATACGAGCTCTTTTTTTATTTGTGTAAGCACCTTTTGAATATCATTACGTTACTTGAGTTTTTTTCTTCTTCTGCACAGACATGTGAACAGGTTTATCCAAATGTATGCACAGTGTATCATGCTTCATCTTCTTCTATGTATACTGTTGATGTGTTACACTTATTTAGTTACAAAATATATAAGTAGATTCTAACTTAGTTCTTGCTTACTTCATCACATTCAGACACCTTCAGACTCATTGTTTTTTCTTTTTCTGGATGGCTGTTGCAGTGATGGTGCCACTGCTGAAAATAAAGGGTTTTCATTTGGCGCAGCCGAGGCTAGTCCATCTGGAGTACCACCAGCTTCTGGATATCAATCTGCCTGGGTTGGTGCTCCTGGACAGGTTTCCATGGCTGACATTGTAAAGATGGGCAGACCACTGAATAAAACATCAAATGCACCAAATAAACCTCGCCCCAATGATTTTAGATTTCCGGCAGATCATTCATTAAAAGATTATGAGTCAGGAACTTCTTCAGCCCAGCATATACCAATTAATGAAGAGTGGCCTATCATGGAGAAGCCACCTACTACACAAGTGCAATCTGGACCATACTATGCTGTGGACGCTGAGCAGCATCTGGAGCCATCTGGTGTACCTTCTGACAGTGTCAATCAACATCCTGAGGCAGAAGAGGTTCAAGACGAAGACGAAGAAGATGATAGCATTGATAATTCTGGTGCAAATGCTGTGGAATCTGATTCTATTTCCAATAGGAAGTTTTTGGAAGATGACTCAAGAGGTGCATCTCTGTATGAAAATGATTTGTATAAAGACATGGGTCCGTTTCATCATCAGGCTCCTCATGATTTCCGTGAAGGTGACTGTTTTTACCATTATTACTAAGCTACTGATTGCAACACCTTTAACACCATAGCAGATTTGAGGGGGAGTAACAATGGCCTCATTATAGTTAGGGAGATGCTTATAATATAAATTGAGTTCGAGGTCAACTTTTGCACACTAGGCTTAGTTTTGAAATTTCCTAAAGATCCCGACTTGTTTCATAATACCTATAAACTTATGGTCCTTTATATTGAAAATAAAAAATGGATGTCTGTATGTTGTTGAGGTGGTAAAGTAATTAGTGACAGTCTGATTCTTGCACAACACTTGATCATGCAATTTACTTTTCACTCACTAATGTTCTATATACATGAGTGGTTGCTTGGATATATAAGTCTCATCATGATCTTGCAGTTGAAGAAATTGGGGCTTCAGTGTCATCAGTCACCAGGAACTTGCAACAGCTTACCGTGGAAAAGGATGATAGTGGATTGCCATCTGAAGAGTATAATACTCCTTCTGTGGTGATTCCGGATCATTTGCAAGTTAAAAATATAGATTGCTTACACTTGAGCTTTGGTAGTTTTGGAGCTGGCATGGGTGCTGCATATTCTTCTGGCACTGTGAAATCTGTGCCTGTAAAAACTAACTTGGAAGAGGAACATAGTGAAGCTGATATTCCATCTGTTGGGCATATGGACTCTAGGTATAACGTAGATATATTGAATTTGGTGTTTCTCTGTACTGTATTTTTCTCACATTTTAACTTAAGTCTCCATCATCAATCATTGCAGAAGTACTGATTATTATGTCGACGATTCTCTGAGAAATGCTTCTGATGGTGGTTTGTTCCATAAAAGCAGTGCTAGGTCAAGGGATTATGATCCATCTTCTGATTCTAAGCAAGCAGATTTGAAGCCTGAAAATGCTGAAGGGTCTCATGGAAGTCAATATGCTTTTCCCCCTTCCAACTCCGACTACACCTTTGATGGCGCACAACATATAGATGCCACTTTCAATCAAACAAGTTCCCATATGCAAAATCTAGCTCCTTTTCCAGATGTTATGGTAAAATATCTTTCCTATTGTCTTCAAGGAATGAGTTGGTTTTATCTGATTATTTAAAGGGGCATATAAGTTCTACTTCTAGTTGTGTGTTTCCTGAAGTTGAAAGTTTAAGATGCCTACTCTAAAGATGAAAGTTACTCGAGCCGTTTCTGGTATTGCTTTCTAGGCTTATCTGAAACCGGTAAAACCCTTTTTAAAGTAATAAATTGAGAATTAATGATTTGCCAAGGCTATATGTTTACTATGTCACGTTATTGTTATATAATAAAAGTCTTTCTGTACTCTACTCTTTCATAGATGCCACATCGCATATTCAGTTTCTTTGCTTATTTGTTGACTTTACATACGAGTATGCAATTGGACCTTCGGCTTTTGCTTTATGTTATATTTTATTGTACAAAACTGAAATTTGAAGCTTCATCTTCGATTACTTAGTTGGTCGTCTCTTTCTTGCAGCAGTCATACACAAATGCACTACCAAGTACTTTGACCCCTGCTAATGCTCAGCCCACGAGAGAAAGTGACCTCGGGTACTCTCCTTTCCCTGTGAACGAATCCATGTCTGACAAATTTGGAAGTTCTGTTGCTTCAATTGGCGGTTCAGCGATTTCTATGTCGGAGGTACTTGTATAAACTAATCTGTTGAATCTTATCATTTCTTATCATTATGACATGCCTTTTTTTGTGTGAGTGTATTTCAAAAGCTCTATTGCTGAATTCGTTACTGTGACTTTTTCAGGCTTTAAAGACTGCTGGTTTCTCATTGTCAGAGCCAGCTCCACAAAGCCATTCTGGAATGGGCATCGCCACAGGACCTCCTCCTCCTCAACACCTTGTACATCCATATGCACAGCCCACTGTTCCTTTGGGACCATACACGAACATGATTGGCTACCCGTTCTTGCCCCAGAGCTATGCGTACCTGCCTTCTGCTTTTCAGCAAACATTTACAGGCAACAACTCGTACCACCAATCTCTAGCAGCAGCAGCACTTCCTCCATATAAAAGCAATGTCTCCGCCAGTAGTTTGCTTCAGTCTGCTGCTGGATACGGTGCTTCTGGAAACACCACAACTATCCCTGGAAATTTCCCTGTGAATCCACCCTCTGCTCCATCTGGAACGAATCTGAGCTATGATGATGTCTTGAGAGAACAGTACAAGGACAACTTGGCCTCGCTTCAGCAGGTAAGTATTACGTTTCCTAGTTATTCAGATATAAACACTCAGTTTGAGTCTGACATGTCATCATTCTGCGTTTTCTCAGAGCGACAACTCAGCAATGTGGCTTCACGGGCACAATTCTAGAACGATGTCAGGCGTTCCGGCCAGCACGTACTACAATTACCAGGGACAGAACCAGCAATCCGGTGGATTCAGACAAGGGCAGCAGCCGTCACAGAGCTATGGGGCGCTGGGATACCCCAACTTCTACCAATCTCAGAGCGGGGTATCACACGACCAGCAGCAGCAGCAGAATCCAAGAGACGGGTCGTCGCTCCAACAAGCACAGCAGCAGCAACAACAGCAACAGCAGTCTCAGATTTGGCAGAACAGCTACTAATTCCATCACCTCCTGGTTTTTTCCAAGGGAATGTAATGTGCGAGAAAAAAGTGGCCTTTCAAGCCGTGTAACGTTTGGGATTTTATGATTTTTCATGAAAATGGAATGGGATTTTTGAGTTGCCACTACGCTGTGCCTGGAGGTTTTATTCTATCATATTTGTTGTCGGTGTTTTGATTTCTTCTACGTAAGGAACGCGAGTGCTAATTTTGTGTTAGTGTAGATTTCTTCTTTTTCCTTCCTCACTTCATTTCTTTCCCCACTTTTCGTATACGCTGACAAATATTAGTGTTTAGCTATGCAAATTTTATCAAATTCAAAGTGTTATACTAGTTCGTCGAGTATAATATCAATATGGAGGTCTTTTGTGTGTATTAGGATTTATTCATTTTTATTTAAAACTTATTAATGTCTAATTAGAATTTATCAACTATAATTAGATGTAATTAAGGTGGATGCAGGGGTGAGTGTGAGTCTGATTTACTAATACTACCTCCATACCCCAGATATAATGTTATTAATTTTCGATACGTGTTTTAATAAAAATTGTTGAATGTATTATGAGTGGAGTAAGGATCTTAAAATAATATAATATTAAATTAGTTAGTAGTGAGTCATAAGTAGTAAAAGATGTAAATAAATAGGTTATTGAGGGTAAAAAGGAGAAATAATTATGGACCATAGATGATAAAATGTGTAAATAAATAATATTATTAAGGATAAAGTTAGAAAAATAATTTCTATAAATAGATAAGAAGGAAATTGAAGAACTCCCAAAAATGAAACTAGTGATAAGATTGAGGGACAGAAGGTGTATTAGAAACAACCCCCTCCTTCATTTAATCTCTTTAGTCGATGAAAAGACTGAATAAATTGAGGCTTATGAGTGGATTTGGTTCATTCGAATTTTCGGACCAAAAAGTTTGAACCGACCAAATTTAGATTTGATTTTAGGGCAAAAAAGAATTGAATTTGAAATGATTCCAAATCGATGCAAATCGAATTGAGTTCGATAATTAGACTTTTGCGATTTTACTGTAATAAAATATAATCTGAAGGTTTATAGCAGACAAACTTATTTAAGTTGAATGATATGACACGTGGGTTAGCCTCACCACTCTTGGAATTATCTTTCTCACATTTAGTAGCAAATTCTAGCGTGATAAAACTCGCCGAGGCGCCGACTGACTTCCCTGCAAGGCTGCAACATTCACTTCTCTCTCCACTGATGAAACTTCCGCGATCTCGGTACTTTCTTGCTAATTTTTCCCCTTTCCGAGTTTCTGGATTTCACTAGTAGTTATTGAGAGAGAAGGAAGAGGAAGTGAAATGAGGACGAGCTAGATTTCAGCTTTTGCTGTTGCTTCTAGGAACTAGGTTGTTTTTTGCATTCGTATCCCAAATGATTCGGAGTAGTGAATTTTTAGCTCTCTTGCATTCATACCTTTCGCGTTATTGAAGTAATTTGATTTGCCCCTATTGCAGTTTCTAACTGATTTTTCTCCGTTACATGTAATCGAGGGGACGTAGCGCTGCTATTCGCGATTTCGACGAACAGATATATGCGAATAGGGAAATTACTAGGTAGGAACGTTTTAGAACCTTCAAAACTTTAAGTCTTAATAATAGGAGGAACATGAGTGGAATGAGTGAGGAGCGTTGGTCTCAAAATGGTAAAACAAAGACGGTCGAAAACCATAGAGTTCACAGCAGCAAGGATGCCATGTCAGGGAGTCAATTATGGACCGATGGACTTATTTGCGCTTTTGAGTTCATCCGACCGGCTAAGAGATCGGTCGTCCCAAAATCCGCTTCGAGTATCAAGCCATCTCGTCGATTACATGATTATACTGTGAAGTACCAAATGCATTATGATGGAGAGAAAGAGTCGAATCACCAAATATCTCTTCTGGAATCTGAGCCTCTCCTTGAATTGGAGGGCCAGAAAGGTGGCTCTTCGAACGTGGATGGCCAGATATCTCAATCAGGCGGATTGTGTGAAAGGAGTTGTTGGGTTCCAATTGGATGGACTAGGATTTCAGAACTCGTCCGAACAGTCCAAGCTGATGCAGAATGGGCCACTCAACATTTTGAGTTTGTGGATGCTGAGGATGACATTACTGTTGCCGACTTAGCTGCTCCATACTGGGAAAGGCCGGTTGGGCCTACGTGGTGGTGCCACATTTCTGCCGGCCATCCTAATGTTGAGGCGTGGCTTAACACTGCCCAGTGGTTGCATCCTGCCATTAGAACTGCTTTGAGAGATGAAAGCAGATTGATAAGTGAACGGATGAAACACCTCTTGTATGAGGTATATGTAATAGTGTACTATTACAATGTGGCCAAATTTTTACAGTATTAAGTGGCAGTTAGTATTCTACGTCTCCTGCAATTCTTGTTTTGTTTACAGGTACCTGTAAGGGTTGCTGGAGGTTTACTGTTTGAGCTTTTGGGACAGTCTGCTGGCGATCCCTTTGTTGACGAAGATGACATTCCGGTTGTTATTCGTTCATGGCAAGCTCAGTACTACCTTGTAACTGTTCTGCATGTTAAAGGATCTGCTTCAAGAATTAATGTGTTGGGCATTACAGAAGTTCAGGTATGTTTTCTTCTAATACATCATTTTCAGCGGTTAACATTCTTTTTACGGATCTGAGTTGGGGTTGATTCTGCAGAAAATTTTAGCTGAAATAGTTGCTTTCCCTATCTAGGAACTTCTTCTTGGTGGTGGTTATAATACACCAAGGACAGCTCATGAAATTATAGCAACTTTAGCTAGTCGCCTAGCACGGTGGGATGACAGGTGAGAGGGAAATAGCTGGTTTGTGTACTCGATTATAGTGGATATGCAACAAAATCTTATTGCGGGTGTTACTTTTGCTCCTTTGAGGATCATGAGAAGTGCTAAAAAATCATGTTGTACCGACCAGTTATATGACCATGCAACCTGTTTTTCTCTTTAATTCAAGGCTATTCCGGAAGTCCATTTTTGGGGCAGCAGATGAAGTAGAACTGAAGTTCGTAAATAGGTACTATAAGCTACATTAACCAACTTCTTCCCTCTTGTCTGTCTCTGTGTGTGTGTGTGTGTGTTTCTCTCACCATATCTACACATATCTTCCTCATCGATAGGAGAACCCGTGAAGATTTGAATCTCCTTGGGGCAATACTGAACCAAGAAATAAGAAGGTTATCAAGACAGGTACGTATATCTGCCATAGCATTCCAATGTATTTTAAATACAGATTTTTTGCTTCACATATTTAAGTATCCTTTGTGAGCTTGTATCTAGTACAACAGAAGACAAACTCTAGAAGCCATTAGATAGATAATAAACCATATTAAAAGTTTTGAACCTGGTATAATTTGTGATTTTGACTAGTGCTTGGTGTCGATATTATATCAACCTCTCAAGTTAACATATTAATGGAAAGATGCAAACCTAATTTCCTTAGTTACATGTGGAATCTGAATAGTAGGGTATTTTGGTAGTGGATGCTTCGTTATGCATATTGTAATTTCCATGTGCTTCACTTTGATTGAAAATTCAACTTTGAGCTTTCAAATCACTCTTCAATCTTGTTTAGTGATTCCTGGCAAATTGTAGGTTATTAGAGTGAAATGGTCTCTCCATGCAAGAGAAGAGATAGTTTTTGAACTCCTGCAGCATTTGAGGGGAAATTTGACAAGAAGTCTGCTGGAAGGGATAAGAAAGAGTACTAGGGAAATGATTGAAGAGCAAGAAGCAGTTCGTGGCCGCTTGTTTACCATTCAAGATGTCATGCAAAGCACACTCCGTGCATGGTTGCAGGTTCTTTTTTACTTTGAGATCTATGAGACACCTACTTGATCTGATTGCTTGAAATTTATGATTTTAAGCACAATCCGTGGTTCTTTTCTTTCTTGTGTCAGTTCGACTTGTACAATTAAGTTAGTGAAACAAAGGTCAAAGGATATCTTAAACCTTCAATCGAAACACTTTTCTACTCATAACTTGTATTCCCTGCCATTATTTTGTGCCTGAGGAATTGTTTTTTTCCATAATCATATGTTTGTATGGCTTCAATCACAGGATAGAAGCCTTACTGTCACTCACAATCTGGCAGTTTTCGGAGGATGCGGCCTTGTTCTTTCCATCATCACTGGGCTGTTCGGAATCAATGTGGATGGGATCCCAGGTTCAGAAAACACACCATACGCGTTTGCTCTGTTTGCAGGACTCCTCTTCATCTTAGGTGCAGTGCTAATCGCAGTCGGGTTGATCTACCTCGGGTTAAAGAAACCCATCAAAGAAGAGGATGTTGAAGTGAGGAGGTTGGAATTGGAGCATTTAGTGAAGATGTTTCAGCACGAGGCAGAGACACATGCCCAAGTCCATAAGGCCGTCTCTCGTAATAATTTACCCCCAACAGCTGGAGATAAGTTTGCCTACGATGCTGACTACGTTCTTATCACCTAACATATCGACGCACATAATTCGGTACCAATGAATCCAACAATTGTCGAGGAATAATCTTTTGTTGTAGTTATGTTGTTGTGTAGCATTTCATCTTTGAGGTGAATGGAAACAAAACAGATCAATAGAAGTCTATTCGCCATGTACGTGTGTTGGCCTAGTGGTAGAGTGATTAATGTCCGAGACCAAAAATCTCAGGTTCGAGTCTACTGTGATGCTGTCTTTAAATTTATGTATTAAATTGACAAAAAAAAAAGTCTATTCACCCTACTGTAAATCCTGGCAAATAAGAGAAACCCCGAATTTGAATGCTATCGAGAAGTGAAAATCAAACAGAGAACACGAGGAAAAGGAGAATCAGATGCAACATTTTGCCAAACTGTTGGAACTAAAATATCTCAAGTCTTCTGCAGCATAATCCAGAGTCAATTGTCTCTCAACCTTTCTTGTCATATTTTCAACTGGAAGTCCTGCATATATCATCCCTGCAAAAGGGATCTCACAAGATGCTCGCGTGCAGTTGTCAATGCTTGACTTATAGTCTGCATAAGAAGAAACTACAATCAGAAATCGAGCAAATACGAGATGATTAACCTCCCAGTCCATGCACAAATTCCAGAGGCAAGTATCGTTGAAACCAAAGAACGGCATACCTGCTCAGATAGTGGTGCTCCAGAATCAAGACTATGAGTTGAAACTTTACTTGCAATGCTATTTGCATCAGTTTCCAGAATAATGCTACACATGGAAAAAGAGAGGCGTCATGAAAACATCGACAAGTTGCACCTTTTAATAGCGAAGCATGTTGCCACATCCTAGCTTATGTATATTAGGGAATACTATTACGAATCTTTAATTGATTTTTGAGACCGAGGAAAAAGAAGAAGGGGCCCCTACCCGCCATCAACAATTTCGTCAATGCACAAAAGAATGAGATCTAGATTTTCAAGTGCCTCCCTCTTGTCGACATTGTCCCTGGAAGAAAAATATGAGTGTACTTGAAGCACATAATACAAACTAATGAACATCCCCAAAGGAAAATAAGGAGACCAAGCTAACTACCTCAGCAGAATAGCAACAGCATCAAAGAACCCCTGAAGTACAGAGGCTAAGATAACTTCATTTTCATCTTCACCACCAGTAACAAAAAAGTGCAGGTCTTGAACAAACTTGTATACAATGATGTTGTTCTCAAACATAGTTATCTCCGCTGGGAAATGTCAGCAAACAAAAGCAATAAGATAGTATAAGAAGCTATCTAGCCTTTACACATGCAAACAATTTACAGGACGGAAATCTCATTGAGCATTAAAATTCTAGTTCAAGCAAAATTGGAAATAGTGCCACACAGCTAGTCAAGGAACCGTTTTTAACTGGTTGCAGTGATATAATAATGTGAAGCATGTATCTAGTCATTCAGACATGGTACCTATGGAGCATCAAAGGTCACAACATAGGCTTACCCAGATACAGTACTGTAAGTCAATTGAGAGCATAAAATTATACAAAAAGATAAAACTCAGAGAGCACCTTCAGTTCGGGCATTTGTCTTCTGAGTCTTAGTGAATACAGCCTTCTCAAAAGTTTCCTTGGCTTTATTAGTAGGCCAGTCATCTGAGTAGAACTTGCTTGCAACGCGGTTCCCTTCTGAATCAAGAAGGAGGATGTTCTTCACAGAAGGGCAAAACTCCTGTAAAGGAAATGGCAGCCCACTAAATATTACAAGAAAACAAGCAACACAGGAGTAAGGCTCAACCCACATCCTTTGTATGAGATAATTGTTCGGTCATATGAGAAAATCTGGCCAACAATAAACTAACACAGGAGGAAAACTACATGCCACTATGTTTAGATGTGATCTATGTTCAAACTATTCTTTTCTAACCCAAAAAAGGGCTCAACCTGTTCCAGTAGAGCCATAATAGGGATAATGTATATCAAAATATTTGATCACTACACACTAGATTTCATGCTTTCTCATTTCGATCTATTTCTCTTATGCAATTTGAATACAGAAGCTATGCATTTATTTCCGTGTGCCAAGTAGAGAAATGTCAATACAACAAATGAAATATTTTGTTCCACTGTTATCGAGAATTGTTTCTACAAATGTTTCACAGATCTGCAAATATTGCTCGGGATCTCCATTCTATAGCATTTAAATAAAGGATTCAGTGAAAACCTAATAATCATTCTCCAAAATTGCTCACCAATATACCAAAAAAAATTAGCCAGTCTTTATCATCATTTGAACAATTCAAACTTAGAAATAACAGAACTGACGACTCTGGTGAGTATAAGTTGAACAAATAGGGTGAAATCTATCACAAAAAGAATTCACCGGTTTAGTGTGCGTGTGTGTGTGTGTGTGTGTGTGATAGAGAGAGAGAGAGGGACCATGGCCGATGGGAGAATGTTTGGGGATGTGGTCGCACAGATCGGGGGTAGCTCAGCCTTGAACGAGTTCAGGAACGAGTCTCCTTTTTCTTTTCTCTTTTTTTCGAGGGATTCCTTACTTTCAACAGTAGAATAAATTCCAGCTTTGCTTAATGCTTAGTTCTGTAGAGGGTGAAAAATAAGGAGAAAAAACAATATTTTGCATTAATATTAGGGGTGACAAATCAGGTGGGGTTTGCATTCACTGGTTTAGTTGATATATTTTATTAAAATTTAAAAATAAAATAAAATTAAGTAGGCATGGTAATCAGGTGGGGTTTGCTACAGAATTATAACATAACTAGTTTATGTGTTAATTGTTTTAGTTATTTTATTATGTGTTTGGTGAGAAATAATATAGCAAGACAACATTTGGGTCGGGCCCAAATACCTATTTAGCCTGAAGAACCTTATAAGTCTATGAAAGGATGAGACTAAGTAAAGAACATTTAGCATAAGTCAGAAGTGAAAGGATGAGAATCTGAGAATAGTACTCCAAAGAACATATATGAAAGACATATGGTCTTGAACATGTTCGATCATACCTTGGGAGCATACACATCTTGCTCACAAAGACGGACATCTTGAAGCACTTGTGACTTAGAACTCGTAACCTCAGACATATTTGTTTCATGCGGGAAATAAAGGTTTTGTTAAGGATCACTACACGTATCTCCAGGGTGTAGCTAGTAAGCCCATGGGTGGGGCTTAAGCCCCCCTCAAGATTTTATAAAAAAACAATGTGAAACTGTAAAACTTAAAAGAATTTATTTTCAGTCATTGTTGTCATAATCATAAAATAGTTTAGTCTCCTCCATTAATATTTCCAGACCGCATCACTATGTGTCTCTTTCTCATTTGCTAACATTTGAATATTCTAATGTCAGACTGGCATTAGGCCTGTCAACGTTGCTCCATGAATTGATCAAAATACCCTCAAAACATGAGTAATTGACAATATGCCCCTCATTTCATATGCTTGTATATATATCATACCATTCCTTTATTGTAAATGCACGGTTTATAGTTTCATCACTAAAGTCACTCAAATTCTTGAACGGATCTAATTTGAACATCAGACTCTAAAGGACCCTTTCGGTTCTGTTTTGCCGACTTTTAGTGGTCATCCGAGTTGTGGTAAAGTTGTTAGCCTGTTTGCGACGGGCATCATCAATGATTACAATCGTTCAACATTCGATAAAGTAATTCTTGCTTTTTGTTGCTTAGATCTTGAATCCGGATCTCACCATATAATTGCTTTCGCTATTTAATTAAGCGGGTGTTTGGCTAAGCTTATTTTAAAGAGTTTATAAGCTCCAAGAGCTTATAAGAGGTAATGTCTCAAGTGTTTATAAGTTGTTAAAGTGTTTGGACAATTGATCTTATAAGCTAGAGAAATAATCGTGAGTTAGAGAGATATAATTGACGTGAGGTGAAGTTGATAGTGTATGTGTAGAAAATAACGAACTATAATAAGGTTATTTTAGTAAATTCATGATTGTTTATAAGTTTATAGAAAAATAAGTTAGGGTTGACCAACTTATTTTTAGGGGAGCTTATAAGTTGTTGGATCTTATTTTCACAGCTTATAAGTTGTTTAAGAGCTTATTTTGCCAAACACTTTGCAACAGCTTATAAGCTCTTAAACAGCTTATAAGATGTTTTAAAGAGCTTATAAGCTTAGTCAAACACCCTCTAAGTTTTGTTATTTAGTTTCCTTTTTCTAATAAAGACTCTAGTTTAGGGTTTTTGGAGCTTAGCTCTATATAAGGTTAGTCTCACGTTGTTTTGATGTTTGCTGTTTTTTAATTATTGAAAACCAATAATACGGCAATTGTATACACAAGGTAATGGACATGATAAATTTTTGGCTTTAAATTTCTTCTTCCGTGCATGTAATGATTTTTGAAATTATATTAATCGAGATATGTAGGCTATTATTATTATTGAAAATTGATTAATTGTACATAAATATCAGAAAGAAATAACTGAACCAATAAAATATATTGTACTGATCGAAAGATTAAAATATTCGCAAGGAAAGAAAAACACATTGACTGTAATACACAATCGAAAACAACCGTACAAGATATGAACAGATTACCTCTAACGAATTGGGGCAAAAAAGAACCGCCATCAAACGATATTTTAATATAGTATATAAACATAGAGGAATGAGCACTATTTACGTCTAAACACTGTAATATTATATTGTTTTATTTTATTTTATTTATATTATAATATTTCAAAAAAATTATGACATATTTAATTTTACAAATTACATAAAAACTAAATTTCGCTTTGATTTATTTATTAAATGTTAGAGAAAAGTAGCAAATCGAACTTTGACTTTTATGTAATTTGTGAATTAACGATGCTAATAATAATAATTTTTGAAATAGTAAAATATAAAAAATAAAAATCTGATTTTAAACGTGAATTGTGCTCACAAAAGGTGAGCAACATATCATCCCTTAATAAATATAAACTATGTTAGACGTTCACTTATTAAGAGAAGCTAGCACTTATTGGGGATGCAAAGGAATAAGATTATCTATAAATTGTAAAAAATAAAATAATTTAATAAAAACACAAGAAAATTATAAAAACACAAGAAAATTGGAAGTACAAGAAAATTAATAATAATCAAAACTTGACACAAATTGAAAAGTGTCAATTCTGATTTTCTTGCAAACATGATGTATAACACTGTCTGAAAATAAGCATCCCTTATTCTATCAACCTATATTTCAGAATAACACATTTGCTCTTTTATGGTTGCAAGCTCTCATACTTCAACTTTTTGTAGAACTACAAGTTATAATCTATCAAAAAATTCACCTTGTACACTTCCACCTCGTACAATACCTCCAACAATCGCCTTATCTCGTTGCCTGAATCTACAATGAATATGCTGACAAATGGAACCGCCTGCTGTGTATCCAACCAGAACAAAAGAGGAGAGACAGAGATGTATAGTTGATTTGCTTGCGCAGTAACTGAAGCCTTGAACAACACTCGAAGATGAAGTCAAAAAATAAGTTGGCACGGAGCACCTGCAGAGCAAGCAAACATGAGCAGACGAACGTGTAGGATGCAACGAGGCAAAGATTATGCATAATCAAGATAAGTTTACAGTAGAGATGAATACAAAGAAGCAAAAGATCATACAGTTTGTGTTCTCCCTCCTATGAAATCTCGTGTACAAGTTCTATGAATAGTGAGTCACATGAACTAAATACAGCACAAAAGCTATAATGGTCTTTGCAATCTTTGAATAAGACCACAGTGCAAAAGGATAAGGTGTTCAAATGAGACCACATATACTACATTTCCAAGAATGGATTTTGTTGATGTTCAAGGTTCAGAAGCTCACTTCATCATGGGGCAACAGTAATAACTGACATATAAACATTTTAAACTTCCAACCAAGAAAATTACATCTCAAACCATTTCTCAGCTAAAACTTCATGAAATTAATATATATGCTCCCTTCTCCATATTCATTTTCAGACAACGTGCAGAATTCTCAAGCATGAGCACACTGTTTAGCAACATTGACCTAAATTAGAGCATCAAAACACTAGATATAACACAATACACCTCACATTCACAGCATAATCAAGTTGTTAAGAACTCACAATTGAACCTCATTGCAAGTTTTCTCCTAAACAAACATCCTTAAACAAATCTTGCATCCGAAGACTTCTACACCCAATTTTCATCATCGACACTAAAAAGCAAGCTATGAAACAATCATAATCAACCAAATCAAACGATCATATATATACCTAAAAAAGTCTCAATTTTTCCATTAGTTAAGGAACTACCTTATTTGGAGCTTGATCTAGTCAACGGCTTCTGCAAGAGGGCAGTCAAATAAACCTCCCCATTCTTCACCCCGCTAGCATCAACCTTGTTAGCCACAGCCCACTTCACCTTCTTGTACCCCAATTTCCCGATCAACGGCGTATAAACTTTTTCAAGATCCAATTTTTTACTGAAAAAATGGTCCAAGAACAAGTACCCCCCACCTCTTAACACTCTATCCACATCAAAAAACAAGAACTCCATCGCCGACACCGGTATCCACCGGTTCACGGCGTGGCCGCACCGCACGAGATCCAAGCTCCCATCAAACACCGGCAGCCGCTGCTGCAGCGGCGTGTGGAGCGGCACCAGCCCCCTAACCGCCACCACCTCATTGTACGGCGCACCGAGATTCATGGTTGTGGTCAGCACAGTCACATTCTGCAGCTTCATTTGAGCTGCAAAGGTTCCAGTTCCGCCGCCGATGTCGAGCCCTAGCCTGATTACGCTCTTGGCGGTTTTTGCTAGCTGTAAAAGCTGCGAAATTGGGAGATCCAGATCCGTTCTGTATGTTAAATACCTCGATTTCTCGACTCTCATGTCGAATCCCATCTCGGGTTTCAGCCCCGCGAAGCAGGAGAAGGTCTTGCAGGTGTAGTGGCTGAGTAGGGCGGTTTTTTCGGGGAGGGGGGAGAAGGGATCGGAGGGGAGGGGGGCCGGGGGGGCGGAGGGGGTTTTGGAGAAGCAGCGGCGACGGGGAGGGGTGGCAACCCCTGAGGATGAGATCCTCGGCTAAGGGGGCGTCGTGGGGGCAGGGGGCGAAAGGGGTGTAGTTCATATAGTTGTGGAGGAGGATTGGGTTGTCCTTGCAGGAGGAGCCGATGGGGGAGAAGTGGGTGTAAATGAGCAGATCGGAGGGGGCAGGGGTAGCGGCGGCGGTGGAGGGGGGTTTCTTGGAGGGGCGGAGGGTGGTGAGGTGGTTGATGGTGGCGCGTATGGTGGAGAGCTGGTGGATGAGGTGGTCGGGGACGGGGGTAGGGACGGGGGGCTTGGACTGAATGGTGGATGAGAGGTGGTAGAGGGAGAGGATATTGGTGGCGACCATGGCCAGGAGGAGAAGCAGGTTCAGGCCCATTGTGAAACCCATTATTTGTTGTTGTTGCAGGGATTTTGCTTGATCTGCTTGCTGCAGCTGCTGCTTGCTTTAGTTCTTGCTCATGAGAGTGAGTGTCAACTGTGTGATTTGAGGTACAACTTAGAGAGAGATTGATTTGAACGTTGGTTATTTCATTATTTGTGATTTTTGGATTTTGCAAATTTTGGGAATATGGTGTCTTAACTACGTTCTTGACTTTGGGATGGAATCTTGAATTTATCTGAAGTTTGCTGGATCTACTATTGAGTAAAATTATCGATTTGCCCTTACTATATTACTATTACTCATCCCCATTCCTATCTATCAAAAAGTTTGTATTTTTCATTTTTTAAATATAAACTTTTTAATTTTTATTTTCAATCTATCACTTATTCACAAAAAAACCATATATATCCCACCTTTTAGCACATTATCAATTAATTTATTGATTTATTATATCCATTTATTTTATACTTATTACGATTTATTAAAATCTATGCCACTAGAAGCAATATAAATTTTTTATAGATAGAAAATAATAATTAGGTACATACAATGTGATAACTCATTAGTTCGATTGAAAAATGTGAGGTAAATTCGTATTTATATCTTTGACTACACATTCACATATCATGTTGTTAAACCATCCTAAGGGAGTAGGTCTTTTATTATTGATTTAAATAGATTTTACTTTATCCGTTCACGATAAGTGTATTACAATTATTTTATTCGATATTCATGAAAAGTGTATCACCTTTATAGGACACTACACTTTATTATCTAGTCTCACAACCACCACTCATTATTTATAAAAAATCATTACTACTATTCACAACTTAAGATATGGTAGAATTATTTATCCACTTAAATAATATCAATTAATAATTTTATTAAACTTCATACCGACTATAGATGATACACTTATTGTGGATAGAAGGAGTACTAAATTTAGTTAGTGCATTTAAAATAAAAAAATTGTGAGAGCAAATACTCATATCTGACCTTAATTTTTTTAGTTTTTTTCTTGTTAATTAGTTTAATTTTATTTTTCCTAAACTTATATTCAGTATTTATAATTTAAAAAGATTTCAAAGGTTGCATGTTTATTGATTTCTAAAAAAATTCCCTCAAAATTATAAAATCTATCTGCTTAAATCTGATGTTTCTTCGTAACTTATTTGTTACGAATTGACTTTCATTAATTTGCAATGAAGTTCAATTGAAAGTTCAATTGTTATTTGTTACAGATTTCTAACCTTTAATCGAAGAATACAAATTACAAAAACTGAAAATCGAATTGTTAGATAGAGTAGGAAACAAAATACAAAAGAAATCAGGATAACGAAAAGCAAAAATGAAAATATTCCGGGGCAAAATGGGGTTTACAAATTGTCCTAGTCAATTCATATTCTACACCCACCAATGACAAGTCGGTGGCATCAATTGGGCTATACCATCTCAACTTGGGCCAAATAAAAAGCCCAATAGAGCCCATCTAAACTACTGTAAGATTTGAACCGACTTAAAAACGGGCGGATGTATCCGTTTATTTTATTAGTTCTTTTTAAAAAAAAAAACTATTTCATTTTCAGTCTAGGGTTCTCTGTTTATTGGCAACAACAAAAATATTGGGGTTTTGGGAGCAGTGAAGGGTTTAATAGTTTTATTATTACTGAGAAATTATCGATCGCCATTCGCTATTTCGCTTCATCTCTCAAATGGACACTCCTTAAAGGGCGTCGCTTTCAAGGTTTATCGAGCCAATGGCTGCCGCATTCTCTCTCACAAAACTAGATTCATCTTCGAATCGTAGGGGTGCCTTCCCCGCGTCGATTTTGATTTCCTAGAAATTGAGGGTTTCTGTTACCGCTTCTGAAGGAATGGCGCAGGATGTGGAGGTGCAGCAAGATAAGCCGTCCAGCCCCTGCTGCGCCACGGTAATATTGCTTTTATTCCGATATTTAGTTAGCAGATAGTTTCGTGATGGGAGTTTGTTTTAGAGTTAATTTTTAGTGTTTTTGAAATTTCATGGATTCATGCAGTTGCAGAAGAAGCACTCGAAGCTCTTGGAGAAGTATGCGAAGCTTGAAGAGATCAAGAACAGGTTTCGCGAGTGCACAGCATTGGTGCAGCAGAAATATGATGTGGTCGAGAAAGATAATCATAGTCTAAGAAAAGGTGATTTGAGTTATTATTATATATTTATTATTATTATTATGTTAATCTTTATTATTATTATTATTATGTTAATCTTTATTGTTCCTCCATTATGATGTTTTCGTGTTCTTTCATCCAGCATTGGAAGAACTCAGAGTGCAGGTTAATTTTTGGAAAGATGAGAAAGATAAGGAAGCTGGTCGGTGTACTGATCTTGAGGATGAGGTTTCGGCTCTGCAAGATGAGGTTCGATTACTGAAGCAAAACGGTGGTTCTGCTTCTCAAGGAGCAGATAAGCAGCTTCAAGAACGTATTGCTCAAGCTGAGGAAGAAATTAAGCAGCTGAAGGAGCTTCTGGACCAAGAGAGGGGAAATGCAGCTTCCGAAAAGAAGAGCAGTGAGTTGGAGAAGAAGAAAGCTGATGAAGCTTTGAAAAAATTAGAGAAGGGAAGAAATAAAATTAGTGAAATACAGAAGGCTGCTAATGTAGAGAGGAAAAAGGCTGAGGAATACAAACTTCTGTGGGAGATGTTAAAAAAAGAAACTGATGATATGAAGTCAATGTTGGCTTTGGAAAAATCGAAATCTGGAGATGCAGAGAGAAAATTGGAAGCAGAGAAACAGAAAGCCTTGAGAGAAAGAAAAAGAGCCGACTTGGCAATGGCTAAATCCCAAGAGGAACAAAAGCTTGCTGAAACGGGTTTGAAGAAGGTCAGTTTGGAGAAGGATCGAGCAGACGATTTGAATCGGAACTTGGAAGAAGCTAGGAATAGGGTTGAACAATTAGAGGGTGAGTTGCTTAAACGTAAATGCTCTGAAAAGTCTGAAGGTATGCTTTTGTTGGAGAAGTTTAAAAAGGAAACTGATGATTTAAAGTCAATGTTGGCTTTGGAGAAATCTAAATCTGAAGCTGCTCACAAGAAAGTGGAGGCGGAGAAACAGAAAGCCATTGGAGAAAGAAAAAGGGCAAACTTGGCGGTGGTCAAATCTGAAGAGCAAAAGAAACTAGCAGAAACGAATTTGAAGAGGGCCATGTCTGAGAAAGCTCGAGCAGATGATTTGAGTCGGAAGTTGGAAGAGGCTAAGAATAGTGCTGAAAATTTAGAGCTCGAGGTACATAAACATATGTCCTCTGGGAAGTCGGTTGAGGTTCAAGCTGCTAAATCCAATCCTGGCAGGAATAAGGTGCCGACCACTGATGTATGCCCTGAAATGCCAAAGAATGATACCCCATCACCTAAATTGGTGGAAAAGATGCTTTTGGAGAAAGAGCGAGATGTTATAAGGGAGAAAAAGCGTGCAGATTCAGCAAAAAAGAAAGCAAAGAAACAGGCAGAAGTTGCAGAAGAATACAAAAAGATGTCCATAGAACAAAAGCATCGCGCCGATCAGGTATCTGGACAGTTAGAGAAGTACAAACTCAGGGTAGAAGAGTTACAGAAGGAAATGCAGGAGTTTGTTTCATGGAGAATTTATGCCAGCTCTGCACCAATAATAAACAATAATGTCACTTTTGAAACTGATACAGTCAAACTTCTAAAGAAACAATTGAAGCTAGAAAAGTTGAGTGCAAAACATGCCAAGGAAGCAACAAAGATAAAAGCTTTTCGTAACCAGATGCTACAAAAGAATTATGTCACCTGAAGCAGGAGACTCTCCAGTTCCAACAGCGATTGAATATGCTAGATAAGAGTTTCTTGCATGGCTCTGAAGGTATAGATCAGTTGAAAAAGGTTAGTTTTCTTACTCATAATTGTTAAACCCTTTCCTGTCCATGATTAATCAGGAATATGTTGTCTTCATATCTCGTTTCTGAATTTATAGCAACAGTTCTTGCATCTTCTATTATTTTTTTTCTTCTTTTTGTCCCCAATTAGTTGTGGTTGGCACAGTTTGAGATGAGAGATACAGTAATCTATATAACCAGCATTTAGTTTCTTTTTGGCCATAATCGTGAAATGAAGAAAGCATGGCTAGTTATTGCTACTTGTTTGTCCGTGCTATAACTGCTGTATGCTCTATCTGTACATGGATTTGAACTTTGTTGGTCCTTGTTGTATTGTTCTTATCCTAGCTATACTAAGTATCACTAGACATGTGTGTGAATCCATAAAATATGAGACAATGCAAATCACAACTTGATTTCTAGTGTCTAGTGCACTAAGCTTTCATGCTACTACACATGATATCATGATGATGATATTGCTGTTGATGGATTGGTGCTAATTGACGGGGTTATGTTACTTTGCAGATTGGCGTGCAGACCACCGAAAGAGAAATGTTAGGCTCTGACCGGGATCACAGGCAACTCATGTCAGGTATAGATTCTAGGATGGATCCTCCATATCGAGGTTCCAACCAAAAAATGTTACAGAGTTCTGCCATATATTCCAGTTCGGCATCTTTTTCTGATCGACCCTTGGTGGGATCACAGGAAAGAGGCACATTCTCTATTATGACATCAGCTAACCTGGGGGAGGATATATCAA